>CM037587.1:136359183-137559183 GCA_021018995.1 Chloranthus sessilifolius
TGACGATATAAGGCATGTCTTGTACTTTTATTGTATAGGGCTTCACTCAAACTTATGGGCTTGATTATGATGCCACGTTTGCATATGTAGCTAACCTGACTTCAGTTTGAGTCTTCATTTCTCATGGAGCTAAACAAGAATTAGCCTCATTATTAGTTGGATGTATAAACTATTTCCCTACATGGGCATCCCACGAGGAGATCTATATGGATCCTCTTCCCAGCTTCATGCTTCAAGGGAATATGATATAAGGCATGTCTTGTACTCTTATTGTATAGGGCTTCACTCAAACTTATGACCTTGATTATGATGCCATGTTTGCATATGTAGCTAACCTGACTTCTGTTTGAGTTTTCATGTTTGCATATGTAGGTAACCTGACTTCTGTTTGAGTTTTCATTTCACATGAGGCTAAATAAGAATTAGCCTCATTATTAGCTGGATGTAAAAACTATTTTCCTACATGGGCATCCCACGAGGAGATCGCTATGGATCCTCTTCCTGGCACCATGCTTCAAGGGAATACTCCAAAAGTTTGTTGACTTCAGAAGTTCATATATTATTTGAAACAATTGCCTCCAGCGTGGTTCCATTGTTTCAGTGATGTGGTTATTTGTACAGGTTGTCAAAAAAGTCACCCCGATCACATTATCATCATTCACTCGGGAGACTTGGTATCACCCTCCTTGTTTATATCGATATTATCCCTACGGCAGATAGACTGTTGTTATCTTCCATGTGAAGAGTGAGTTTAGCAGGACCTTTAATGATTTGGGTAACGTGAAGTATTTTTTGAGACTTGAGGTTGCTCGCACCAGAAAGGGATATTCATCTCTCAGAAAAAAGAGTGCCCTTGAACTTCTTAATGACACCGGCACAAACAAATGTAAGCCATGGATCCTGAACACTTCATGAAAGTGAGGGTGATCCTCATGAGTACCATCGCTTGGTAGGTCACTTGATTTATCTCGCACGGCCAGACATCACTTTTGTAGTCAGCTTGGTCAATCAATTTATGCATACCCCTCGTGCCCCACTTCTTCAATCGTTCATAATATTTCGATAGGTTAAGTCTAGTCGTAGTAATGGATTGGTGACGGGGACGCCACTAACAAGGACCTAGGTTTCAGGCCGTACAGGGTGTATCAGCGGCGGAAGAAGCGACTGAAGGGCCAAGGAACGTCAAGAACCACCAAAGAAAGGCCCTAGAGGTAAGCCCGAGACCACCAGACATCATAAGGCGGACGTCCGTAGGAACAGGACGAACTTCCGGATTTTGAGGTGCTCACTATTCTAGTGAGCACGGACGTCCGAAGTGCATTACGGACGTCCGTGTTTTGGAGTGCTCATTGGTTTAGTGAGGACGGACGTCTGTGGGTAGGCGACGGAAGTCCGTGGGCCCCAGAACGGGCATCTGTGAAAATTCACACCCTGGCGGCTTAAGTGACGTATTTGTCCTTTTTTGTCCTTAAATTTTGTTCTCTTGTGCCCAAATGTAGGTTACCACTTAGGGTAACATAGTATTTTCTATTTTTAGGGTATTCTAATTGTAAATGCTATAAAGCAAACTTTTGTAAGCCATTTTTTACACTTGTTAATTTGAATGGAAGATGTTTTGCATTTTGGGCTTGAGAGAAGCTTTGAAGAGTGAGTCTTCTTCCCGGTGATGGGTTTGGTGTGAGGCCAAGGGTGTGATGCCCATGCTACTTTGATCATCTCCTTTACTCTTTGCTCTTGTTTGATCCTTTTATTTTCCCCTTAATCTCTTGCATCCAAACCTTCCCCTTTTGATTGATTTTCCCAACTCCTAAACCCTAGATCTAGAGTAACCTTGATGTCTATCCTTATGGATCGAATCCAATCCTAACCCTTCGATCCATAACCGTTGTTGGACTCGAGCTTGCTCGATTTGCGCATTTTACCGCTTCCATTCAAAGCCCTAGCAAGGAGCTACCTGATTCCATCACAAACGTCGATCTAACTCCTCGACCTAGACGAAGCGAGAATTCTATTTCTCAGATCGCCTCTTCCGCCATCCTAACGGATCTAGCGCGTCGAATTGGACCCTACGTGAGCCAAAGCATGGACACATAAGTGGAATGCCGAGAAGCCCGAAGGTATCGCTTTAATTTGTGGTTGATTGCTTAATTAATTAGTTTAATTTCAGCCAAATCATCATATCATGAACATTCACGGATCTTAGGGTCGTTGTCCCGCACCAGTTTTGGTATCAAAACTTAGGTTCTAGTTTAAGGCATACTTGCGTGTCATTTCATTTGTATGTTCATTTGCATGCGCATCACGTGTTTAATAAAATGACTCATTCATTTGTGAGTTCATATTAGTGTGTTCATTTGTGTGCACACCCTGTGTTTGATAAAATTTCTCACTCACTTGTGTTCATAGTTGTGTGACATTTTAGAACCCGTGTTAGTGTGTCGTGGTCACCATGGACTCGAATGTGATTGTCGATGCTCTTAAGGCCATTGATCACTATGAATGAGAGGATGAATGCTATGGAGGAAGCCCAAACGGCTATGGTTGCCTCTAACAAGATGCTTCTTAACTGCTTGGATCGGTTGGAAGGAGATGAGGAGCATCACGAGCGACGTGATGAGCGTAATGGTCCCCGCTTTGGGCGTGGTGGTCGGCTCGAGGGCCGAAATCGGAATCAAAGAGAAGTAGTTCATCACAGAGATGACTATAACCCGGATGAGAAACTTCTCAAAAATGTGTGAGTTGAGTTTCCGACCTTCGATGGAAGAATGAACCCTAAGGTCTTCCTCCATTGGGTCTCCGATATGGATCACCACTTTGAGTGGTATAGCATGAACAATGAGCGATGTGTTAGACTTGCCAAAATGAGGCTCATTGGTCAAGCTCGACTCTTTTAAGTCAATGTCGAGCGCATGCGTGCAAATGCAGGTAGTGATCCCATTACCCGTTGGGAGGACATGAAGGAGCATCTCACGGAGAAGTACGTTCCTTTATCATACTACCACTGCCTACTTGATCAATAGCAAAATTTACGCCAAGGTAGTATGCCCGTAACCGAGTACATTGGCAAATTTGAAGAGTTCATGATGAGAGCCAATGTATCGGAGGATCCTCAAGTCACTCTTTCAAGGTTCTGCACCGAGCTGCGATTGGACCTCCAAAAAGAGTTGATCTCCCACCCCGTCGACACTCTTGAAGAGTGTTATACCGTTGTGCAAGACTTTGAGAGGTACTTGAAGACATCGGTGGTGAGACGATTTGAGCCGCATGCCGGTAGTCATAGAGTCGAAGAAGGAAGGCCTAGTGCCAGAAACCCACCTCCCAAACCGACACAACCCACTCCTACAAATGTTCGGTTTGATAGAGGGAAAGGTGTGGTAGGTGAGTCCTCAAGGGGTGACACTCAAACCAAGTGCTATAAATGTCTTGGGTTTGGCCACTTTGCCGCCCAATGCCCTACAAGAGACTCCCAAAGAACTCTCTTGGTTGAAGAAGTCGGTGAGGAAGAAGGTGTTGAAGAGGAAGTGTACAAACCGGAGATCACACCTAGTGATGAGGAAGGTGATGACGGAAGTCGTGCACTAACTTGCATTCATGAGTGTTTGGTTGTGAAGTGTGCCTTAGCACAACCTCAATATGATGAGAAGGAAGATTGGCGTAGAGATAATATTTTCTACACTTACGCCAAGTGTGGTAAGAAGAGTTGTAAGGTCATTGCAAATAGCGGGAGTAGTGGGAGTTACACAAATGTTGTGTCGACACACTATTACCCGTTTAGGGCTCACACCCGAGCCCCATCCGAGACCGTACAAAGTCGCATGGGTCGACTCATCTTCTATTCCCGTGTCTCAAAGGTGTCGTGTGCCGATACAACTAGCCTCATATTCGAATACTTTGTGGTGTGATGTGGTACCAATGGACGTGGGTCACATGACTTTAGGAAGACCATGGCTCTACGACATGGATGTGATCCTTCTTGAACGGTCTAATGTGTTCAAATTCATGCATGAGGGCAAGAAGATAAAGTTGAACCCCTTGCCTCCTAAAATTCCATCGAGCAAGCGGGTTGACAAGAAGGGCGGTCCATCTAAGACCATTAATATTGTGAGCCCTTCGGAATTTGAGAGAGTGTCCTTAGATGAGAGCGTGGTGTATGTGATCATCACCGTTGAGCGTGCTCTCGAGTCTATGGGTGAGTACCCTAAGGAGGTTGAACCCATTTTGAGAGAATTTGTGGATGTCTTCCAGAAGGACTTGCCCAATGAACTCCCTCCCATGAGTGACATTCAACACGCAATAGACTTGGTTCCCGGATCTACTCTACCGAACCTACTTCACTATAGGTTGAATCCAGTTGAACACGCCAAATTAACTCGGCAAGTCAATGAGCTCCTTCGAAAGGGGTTCATCCAAGAGAGCTTGAGCCCATGTGTCATACCCACACTACTCACACCCAAGAAAGATGGTGTGTGGCGGATGTGTGTGGATAGTCGGACCATCAACAAGATTACAGTCAAATATCGGTTCCCTATACCGAGGCTCGATGATATGTTGGATATGATGGTTGGTGTCACTATCTTCTCTAAGATAGACCTCAAAAGTGGCTACCATCAAGTCTGAATCCGCCCCGGTGACGAATGAAAAACCGCCTTCAAGACCAAAGATGGTCTTTATGAGTGGATGGTCATGCCTTTTGGGCTTTCAAATGCCCCAAGCACCTTTATGAGGCTCATGACCCAAGTGTTGCGACCGTTTATCAGGAAATTCCTTGTGGTATATTTTGATGATATTTTGATCCATAGTCGCAACAAGGAGCAACACTTGACCCACTTGCGGTTGGTTTGTGGAACCTGGAGGAGAGAAAAACTATATGCGAACTTCAAGAAGTGCACGTTCATACAACACTCCGTTGTCTTCTTGGGGTTCATTGTCTCGGCCGATGGGATGGTTGCGGACCCGGAAAAGGTAAAGGCTATTGTAAAGTGGCCCGAGCCTAAGAACATACATGATGTCCGTAGCTTTCATGTATTGGCCACTTTCTATCGTCGCTTCATTCGAAGCTTTAGCACCACTATGGCTTCCATCACCAATTGTATGAGAAAGGGGGAGTTCCAGTGGAGCAAAGCCGCGACGAGGGCCTTTGCCGAGATCAAAGAGAAAATGACAAGTGCACCCGTTATGCGCCTACCGAACTTTTCTAAGGTCTTTGAGGTCGCGTGCGACACTTCGGGTGTGGGCATAAGAGTGCTTAGCCAAGAAGGCCACCCGGTGGCCTACTTTAATGAGAAGTTTAACGAGATGAAGCAAAAATGCTCCACCTATGATAAGGAGTTCTATGCGATAGTACGATCTCTTTGGTATTGGAAACATTACCTTAGATCGCATGAATTTGTGTTGTTTTCCGATCATGAAGCTTTGCTCTTCTCTGCTTCCCAAAAGAAGTTGAACCCAGGGCACGCGACATGGGCCGAGTACCTTCAAGGATTCACATTCGTATTGAAGCACAAGGTCCGTCCTGAGAACAAAGCGGCTGATGCGCTTAGTCGTCGGGGAGCGACTTTGCAAGCCATGAGCACCGAGGTTGTGGGGTTTGAGCAGTTGATCCAAGAGTACCCCGAGTGCCCAGATTTTGGGGCTGAATACATTGCTTTACGGGCATGGGTTAAAATATCGGGTTACCGATACGTATCGTCCGAGCTCCAAAACGATACGTATCGGATGATACGTATCGGTACCGGTCTGTATCGGACGATACATTGAATGTATCGTTCGATACATTCAATACATTTGAATGTATCGAACGATACATTCAATGTATCGTTCGAGTCCAATACCGATACGTATCGTCCGATACGTATCGGTATCGGACGATATTTTGATCCATGTTTACGGGACAACCCTCCCAGTGCTAACTCCAAGTATACCTTGCAAGACGGGTATTTGTTTATGGGCCATCATCTATGCATCCCTCGCACTTCCTTGTGCGATTTCCTCATTTGGGAATTACATGCCAGAGGGATTGCCGGCCATTTTGGGCGCAACAAGACCATCGCGCTTGTTAAAGATAGATTATTTTGGCCTAGTCTTATGCGAGATGTTGCCCGGATCGTGCGCCAATGTCGCACTTGCCAAGTTTCCAAGCAAAGGAGACAAAATACCGGCTTGTACACTCCTTTGCCGGTACCACACACACCTTGGCAAGACGTTTCAATGGACTTCGTGATTGGTCTTCCCAAGACATTGAAAAAGCACGACTCCATTTTTGTCATTGTGGATCGATTTTCCAAAATGGCCCATTTCATACCTTGCAACAAGTCCACCGATGCAACTCATGTTGCGAAGTTATTTTTCAATGAGGTAGTGTGCCTCCATGGTTTACCCAAGACCATTGTGTCGGGTAGGGATGTCAAGTTTACGAGTTACTTTTGGAAAACCCTATGGCACATGATGGGTACGATGCTCCAGTTTTCATCGGCATACCACTCTCAAACCGATGGTCAAACGGAAGCTACCAATAGGAGTTGAGGTAGTCTCCTTCGTTGTCTTGTTGGTGATCACATTAGGATTTGGGACTCCATTCTGCCACTAGCTGAGTTTTCATACAACAACTCCATCAATAGGTCCACAGGTAAGAGTCCATTTGAAGTGGTGCATGGTCATAAGCCAAGAACACCCTTAGATTTGATTCCTATGTCTGCATCTCATCGCACATCCGAGTCCGCGGATACATTTGCACAACATATTCACAATTTTCATGCCGAAATTAGACATAAAATTAATTCGAGCAATGATAATTACAAATTGTCGGTGGATTCCACAAGCGTTTCAAGGAATTCCAAATTGGTGAGCATGTGATTGTTCGGGTTAGGCCTGAACGATTCCTATCAGGAATCTCTAAGAAGCTCCAAGCCGGCGGTGTCGGACCTTTTAGGATTGTGGCAAGGAGTGGTCCAAATGCATATGTTCTTGAGCTTCCTCAAGATGTAGGGGTTAGCTCAGCGTTCAACGTGAAAGACCTAGTTCCTTATCTAGGCTCATCCACACCCCCTTGCAATCCTTTCCAAACGTCCTCCATTCAAGAACCAACCCAAACCTTGCAGCCTCTTCCACTGCCTCCTCCAAAAGACCCTAAAAGAGATGTGATTGAGAAGATCTTAGACGATCATGTGGTCTCCACCCATGATGGGGGGGGGGGGGGGTTTCAAAGGTATTTGGTGAAATGGATCCATAAGCCGGAATCCGAGAATACATGGATCAATGAAGATGAAGTCCGCCGCCTAGACCCTGATATGCTTGATCACTACCATGACCGTTCTTCATCGGTGATGAAGTCCTTTCGGTCTGGGGGAATTGACAGGGACGCCACCAACAAGGACCTAGGTTTCAGGCCGTACAGGGTGTATCAGCGACGGAAGAAGCGACTAAAGGGCCAAGGAACGTCAAGAACCACCAAAGAAAACCCTAGAGGTCAGCCCGAGAACACCAGACATCATAAGGCGACGAACGTTCGGATTTTTGAGGTGCTCATTGTTCTAGTGAGCACGGATGTCTGAAGTACATTACGGGCGTCCGTGTTTTGGAGTGCTCACTGTTTTAGTGAGCACGGACGTCCGTGGGTCGGCGACGAACGTCCGTGAGCCCCAGAACGGACGTCCGTGAAAATCCGCGCCTCAGTGGCTTAAGTGACGTATTTGTCCTTGTTGTCCTTAGATTTTGTTCTTTTGTGTCCAAATGTAGGTTACCACTTAGGGTAACAGTATTTTCTATTTTTAGGGTATTCTAATTGTAAATGCTATAAAGCATAAAGTCATTTTTGGCAATTGTTAATTTGAATGAAAGATGCTTTGCATTTTGGGCTTGAGAGAAGCTTTGAAGATTGAGTCTTCTTCCCAGTGATGGGTTTGGTGCGAGGCCAAGGGTGTGATGCCCATGCTACTTTGATCATCTCATTTACTCTTTGCTCTTGTTTGATCCTTTTATTTTCCCCTTAATCTCTTGCATCCAAACTTTCCCCTTTTGATTGATTTTCCCAACTCCTAAACCCTAGATCTAGAGTAACCTTCATGTCCATCCTTATGGGTCGAATCCAATCCTAACCCTTCGATCCATAACCGTTGTTGGACTCGAGCTTGCTCTATTTGTGCCTTTTACCGCTTCCATTCAAAGCCCTAGCAAGGAGCTACCCAATTTCATCACGAACGTCAATCTAACTCCCCAACCTAGACAAAGCGAGAGTTCTATCTCGTGGATCGCCTCTTCCACCATCCTAACGGATCTAGCACCTCAAATTGGACCCTACGTGAGCTAAAGCATGGACACCTAAGTAGAATCCCGAGAAACCCGAAGGTATCGCTTTAATTTGTGGTTGATTGCTTAATTAATTAGTTTAATTTCGGCAAAATCATCATATCATGGACATTCACAGATCTTAGGGTCGTTGTCCCGCGTCAACTAGTATACCAATCACACGGTTAGCTTCTTATTTATTGACATACAAATGCCAATCACATGGTCAACTGGTATACCAATCACACGGTCAACTGGTATACCAATCACATGGGCCAGTTTTGCTTCTGATCATCGCTCAACTTCTGGATGTTATGCATATCTTGGAGGCAATTTGGTTGCGTGGAAAAGTAAAAAGTAACCAGTAGTCTCTCGCTCAACTGTTGAAGCTAAGGATCGAGTCATTGCACATGATACATGTAAGATTTTATGGCTTCATTCCCTTATGTTTGAGTTGGGATTTCCCACTAGAGTCACCATACCTCTGCATTGTGATAATAAGTTTGCAAATGAGATCGTTTTGTACTCTGTTTTGCATAAACAAACCAACCACATTTAAGCTGATACCCACTTAGTTGTTCATTAGAGCTTATTGTTGTTTCCTCTTCTCAACAGCTTGTCGATACGCTTACTAAGGTTGTTGGGCATGCTCTTCTTATGATATTGTTGTCAAGCTAGGCATGTTTGATGTTTATACTTCAAATTGGGGGGAAGGGTATGTGTGAGGCATGTACATAGTGTAATGTTGGTGTACATGTAATAATGTCACTTACTATGAAGGCTAGTGGGGCTCACTTCCCATCTAAGTCATCTCTTCCTCTCCTTTACTTTTGTCTTGTCCTGTAAAGTCTAAACCTCATACCATTAACCTAATCTCACTAAACCATAAAACCACTAACCCTATCTCAGATTCTGACCCCAAATAATTTCTAAACAAAGGTTCTAACCTATCACTCCTTCAAATAAGATCCTAACAGGCAGATTATGGTTGACAAGTAAGCACATAACATTTGATAAAAACATATAGTAAAGGTCCAATAAAATACCCATGTAGAAGTGATCTGTGTTTGGGTCATCAATCACCTCAATGAGATTGACTATATTGGGATGGTTCAACATTTTCATGATTGAAACCTGTAAGGTAAAAAACAGAAGATGGTGACTTTTCGCCCAATTCAATACTATATTAATAAGACTTTTTTTTAAAAATAGCATGAACTAAATTTCTGCTGCATACATATAAAAAGAAATCATTATCTACAACAAATCGTATTATTGTTATCGACATATTATACAGTTCTATAACGAAGACATACCGGATTACTTGGTGTGCAATAATTGTTTAGATATTTTAGAAATATGACGTGCAACCTATACCCAAAAGGGGCAAACTGTACACTTCATGAGCGATTCTCAAGGTAAAGGAAAGATTCTTCGGGTAAAAGGCTAAGCTATGCTCATTAATGCAATAAAACAAAAAACAACTGAACAGTATGGCTTCTTTATTGTCAAATGTGAGTGTATTGCTAATTTGTATATCTTGTAGGCTACACCACCAGTTATAACACAGCTCACTGCTCACGCCGACATGAATATTGGCAATAACGACCCATAAATGAAAGGCTTGGGAGTGTAGAGCTCCTCAAAACACTTATCGAAAATATTATCATTAATAATGATAATAGTTTACTGATAATCACAATTCACAATGGTCAGTTGGTTACTAAGATTATGAAAATTTGTTAAGATTTCATCTTTCTTATTATTGCATCTGATTGTCAAGGACCTACATTACATATGAAGATGAAGAACAATGTGCATTGCACCATAACTCAAATGTGAAGTCACAAATTCCATTCTAGTTTACCAACCAAGAAAGATAAAAGCTGATGGGCAATTGACTCCATGCATTAATCTTACTCAGTTGTCATACAGACGCTTTCCCTTACATAAATACAGAGAGAAAATCTTGTATGTGTCTAGTGACTCTGGCTTAACCCCATCAGTAATTGTAAATTGTAGTGTCGCATGATCTCAATCAAGTCCAACGAGCATGGTTTGAGATGTTACATTATGTAGTTGTCATGGCAGAAATTCTTATATACAATCCAAATCCATAACTATTTAATCAGTTTTCCTACGTAGAGATTTCACTTAAATGGTGCGTGCGTGAACTCAGATGATCCTGCCTCTATCCCAAACCTCCAGCCAGCCTACTTGTTTCATCGATATCTTTTATAAGAAACCAGACAGAAGTTTCTCCACTTTATTAGCAACCAAAAGTGGGATGTGGAGCAAAGAAAGGTAATAGGCAAGGAGATCGGCAAAAGAAAACATGTGTACTCAATCCCTCAAGACCTCTGGGTTTATAAGAATCCAGGTTGATGCTACACTTTATTAGCAACCAAAAGTGGGATATGGAGCAAAGAAAGGTAACTAGGCCATGAGGACGGCAAAAGACAAGATGTGTTTACTAGCCTTCACGTGCAGGATATGCTGTCTGAATTCATCTTTGGGAACCTTTTTTCACCCACCGTCTTTGAGTTCCCCCATGCTAAAACCCATTGACCGCTTTGAATCAGACGATGGAGATTGTTTTTCTCCCCAATCTTTCACACGATGGATATTGAAATCACGGCATACCATCAGAGGGTCATTTTTTTAATTTCAATTGGCACATATCCCAGAAAAGTGACTTTAACATCATGTGGAACTCATCATGCTCAAACCTGATTTTAAGGTGACGTGTTTGATATGTGTGCGAGGGTCATTTTTATAATTTCACATGGCACATCCCAGAAAAGTGACCTTAACGTCATGTGGAACTCATCACACTCAAACCTGATTTTAAGGTCACTAGTTTGAGATGTGTGCCACATGAAATTAAAAACTGACTACCCGGTACGCCCATTATCTCAAGATCCATCATGTGAAAGATTGGGTGAAAAAGATTCTCAATCGTCTGATTCAAAGCAGTCAATTACTTTCAGCGAGGGTAAACTCAAAGATTCGGTGGGCGGAGTTAAAGGTACTATTCATCTTTTGAGCTTTGGATTTTTTGTAAGGGAGTAAAGGTAACCTACCTGATGCCACATTAGTTTGTTGCCATGTGGCACCCAATCACATGATCAGGTGCCATGAAAAGGAGCGGCTCAAGGATCTTAATATTGAGAAAAATAAAAAAATCAAAATAAGTCAACTGCACGGAAAATGAATGGTAAAAGCACATTTAGTTTCACCGTTCATTTTTCACACAGTTGACACCATTGACCATACTGTCTTATATATTTTATTGTTATTACTTTTTTTACAATTGTTACGATGATCAAGGCGCTCCTTTAAGTGGCACCCGATCATATGATTGAGTGCCACGAGGCAGCAAACTAACATAGGGCCAGGTAAGTTACTTGGTCCTTAGTACCAGGCTATCTTTCTCCTTTTTGTAACTATTTGTCTCATCTTCTCATAGCCACAAATATGGATTCTTCATTCTCCATATTTGTTCCTACAGATGGGAAGACATTATTTGTGGGCCCTCCATTTTAAGAATTGGAGAAATTTGTGGGCAATATGTTGATGTATCCTACACAGAAGCAGGTGGGAAAATCATTGGTGTATGGGCCAACAACTAATGTGAAAATATTCTAAAAGATTCCTTCAATAGATTTTTTAAGCTTCTTTCTTTTGCCGGTCAGTTTGGTAGATTCAGTCCACTTGAATATTTCCTGAGTCAATAATTGATAATGATGAGACATCCCAAAGGAGATGCAAAATGAGTTAAGCACAAAATTTCATTTAAATGAGCAAAGCAATCATCAAATTAATTCTCGATTGGCACATTTATTAGATTTGATGATCATCATAGGAACCAATTTGGATTTATGCTAGGAAGATCAACAACAGAAGTTGTTTTTCTATTAGAGAAAATAATGGAAAAGTTCAAACAGAGAAGGAAAAACCTACATATGGTCTTTATTGATTTAAAGAAGGCTTATGATAGAGTGTCGAGACAGATAATCCGGTGGACGTTGAGGAAGAAATGCATCTCGAACTTATCTATGGAGAATATCCAAGACATGTATGAGAGGGCGGTACCTAGTGTACGAACGACGTGTGAGACGAGTGAGTTCCCTGTCAAAGTTGGAATGCATCAAGGATCTGCCTTGAGCCCTTATTTGTTTGCAATGGCCATAGATGCATTAACCATAGGTACACAAGAAGAGATCTTCTAGTACATGTTTTGTAGGATGACATAGTATTAATTACCCAAACAACAAAAGCTTTGGAGTCGAGGAGTTTGACAAGGGTAAAATATATGGAGTATAAATTTAGTAAACAAGATAGTCTGAAGGAGGATTTAGTTAAAATAGAAAATTATTTAGTACCACATTGTCATAGATTTTGCTATTTAGGCTTTAGTTTAAAATCAAGTGTTGGATTTGAAGAGGACAAGTCAAATAGGATGAATTCAAGCTGGATGAAATGGAGGCAAGAAAGCGGAGTATTGTGCGATCCAAGAGTTCCACTTAAATTGACGGGACGTTTTTGTAAGACGATTGTTAGACATGTCATATTATATGGTGTAGGATGTTGGGCTTCAAGAAGATAGAGTACATGTGGTAGGGATGTGTAAATTGAGATAAATGTGTGGAGTAACAAGAAAGGATAATATTCAGAACGAGTACATAGGAGAAATTTTGAGAGTGGCACCTTTAAAGGAATAAATTATTGAATGCCGCTTGAGGTAGTTTGGACATGTTCATCATAGGCACAAAGCAGACCTTGTACGAAGGATTGAGAAGCTATAAGCACAAGTAATAGATGTGGACCTAGAGGGAAGCCGTGAGAAGGGATATCAAGGATACAAAGAGCTTAGCATTGATCATGAACAAGTGGAGAAATAGGACTCACAAAACTGACCCGAATAGATGGGATAAGGTTGTGATGATGATGATGATAATAGTTCTTTAAGTTGAAGCTTCTGAAAAGCTTTGTAATTTTCAATTTAGCAGTCTCTCACTACTAACCACAACAGTTTCTGTTAAGTGCAGATCTTTTTTATTAAGAAATATCCAGTCAATCAAATCAAAGAACAAAATTTGGTAGACTAATTGCATGTAAAAAAATTTATTGATAATCATCACATGTAAAATCCATAGACAGAATGAAGCACTCACTAACCTCCCTAAGAACATCTGACATGGCAGTTTCTGAAGGTGCCACTCGCAACCTTAATAAATGAGATTTGTGAAATGCCTGCAATATATAACATAGCTCAGAAATTACACAAAAGTGATGATTATCAATCTAAAATATGGCGCTGTATTGTAAAAAAAAATAGGATATGGGTAGGTACATGGTGGGAACATAAAGGCAGAAACTGGAAGTTACAGTCGAAACTGGAACATAAGGAAACATACAATGACAAAAGAACTTCTAGTAAGTAAAATTCTTATACAGGCAAAAAATAAAATCATTTTCATTGGGTGCTCCAATGCCATGTATGGTTTCTTACATTACAAATTAGTTGGTGAATAGATAAATAACTCCCAAATCAAAATTGAGTAATACAAAGCTAAAAGGAGGTCCCTAATTAAGTATAGTTCTATAGTTATGTGAATTAAAGAAAACAAAAATATCACTATAAAACATACATATGCAACCTCGCATGTCCATCATATGTTCAAACGTTTTAGAACACAAAAACTCAAGTTTATCCTTTTAGGCATAATAAAACAAAATTAAATTTAAAGTTAGAAACATTAAAGGACAAAAACACCTACGAAAATGAGTTAAAGCCTCTAGTCATAAATCTCTTGATTCTTTTAGAGTCCAACCATGGTTGTCAGAATCTTTTTTTTCAGCAATTACGGTTGTCGGAATCGTATGATTCATGATTTCAATGACTTCAAATTGAATAACTGGAAAACAATTCATATCTTATGTATCATTTGTCCTACACTTGAATCGTCTGATTCAAACGTGTGTCATAAGATTGAATCATGTATGTAAGATTCAAGGTTAATCATACAATTCAATTGGGACTTTGGGAACAATTTAAAATCCCAAAAGAAGAAAAAAAAAAACTTAGTATTTGATTTTCTTTATTTCTTCTTTTGTAAGAAAATCCTATTAAGATTTATTATAGTAGTTGTAATGGCAACTTTCATAATAAAATCTTAACGTTACAAACTTAATAACTTAAACTTTAATAATAAAGTAAACTTTTCCAGGATATTTGGCATGGAAATTATGTTGATATACTGTTGTGCTGTAGACTTGAAGATGTATTAGATCGTTCATTAATCATAATAACACATCCATGTTGATATACTATTGTATGTTGTAGACTTGAAAATGTATTATAGTGTTTGCTAATCATAATTAATAACACATGTTACACATCAATTCACCATCATGCTCAACTAATGATGATTGAAGCTTAAATATTATTTGGTAAACTCACTAAGCTTCGTTTGATTATTTTAGAAAAAATAGCCCAATGTTTATGGGACACTTTACTCTGAACTTGTTTAATTATGCAACATATGAAAATGTTAAAAAAATTGTTAGTTGCTAATTTCTCGATAGAAATGAAGGAGAATGAATCTTTATTTCAGTTTCGTAATAAATTTAGATATTTTTATAACTTTTTAAATAATTTCAACAAAAATTCAAATTGAATCTCATGATTAAAGATTCGATTCAAAGGTGGCCCTATTTCTTGTTTTGACAACCTTGGTCTCAACCACTAAGCAGGACAGAAGAAGAGACAAGGAGAACATTATAAGTCCTTACACCATGCATAAGCCTCTACAATGAGGGGGGAGATGGGGAGGGGAACATGGGTTAAAATATCGGGTTACCGATACGTATCGTCCGAGCTCCAAAACGATACGTATCGGACGATACGTATCGGTACCGGTCTGTATCGGACGATACATTGAATGTATCGTTCGATACATTCAATACATTTGAATGTATCGAACGATACATTCAATGTATCGTTCGAGTCCAATACCGATACGTATCGTCCGATACGTATCGGTATCGGACGATATTTTGATCCATGGAGGGGAACACTACCTTAATTGCATACCGCTTTCCATCTTTACTGCTTCGGTACAAAACCTGTTACATTACAGGATAAATATTGTTACAATGTTTATCATCCTAAATGTGAATTTAATCTAATGTCAATAGGTCCATGCTTACCACTTTTCCATAGCTTCCAGAACCAATTCTACATTCACGAACATATTCATTGACCATTTTATTTCCATTGTCATCCTGACCATGCAACATTCAAAATCAACAATTAGTGGCCCAGCTGTACATAC
Source organism: Chloranthus sessilifolius (assembly GCA_021018995.1). Lineage (NCBI taxonomy): Eukaryota > Viridiplantae > Streptophyta > Magnoliopsida > Chloranthales > Chloranthaceae > Chloranthus > Chloranthus sessilifolius. The sequence goes on from CM037587.1 coordinate 136,374,807, forward strand.
ATGAAAGAGCACGTAACAAGAAAAAAGTGATTCAACACGGTTGGAACACACCTAAAATCGTTTATCATTCTCAGTAATTTAAAAAACCATTCGAGTTTATGTCGGGTGTCAACTTCAGATTGATTACGGTCAGTTTTCTTAAATAACTGGAAGGACAGGACAGTCTAACCTAGTTAGACCTGAACCAGTACCTCCAGCGGTCCAGTATCACAACAAAAACGGTTTCAATGATTTGGTATTGAACAGATGAGCCATCCAGTTCTTCCTGAAAATTATCAAGTACATAAGGTTCAAAAAGAACTGGCCAATTCATTGGAAATTTCATTTACTTTTTTGGTGTACTGACGAAAGAAAAAAAAAATGAATTTTTACAGGAACCAATTATTGTGTGGTTCTCACTGAGCACAATACATGGTGTTTAGATCACCTCTATTACACATTCTATGCATGGTACAGCATAACTGATCATGGATCGAAGCTTCTGAGTAGGATAACATCTTGTTGATGGGACAGTCTGAAAATCACACTGATGAGAAGACCATCCAATAGATGCACTTTTGCACACCACATGAAGATAATTTTCCATAAAACTTTTGACCCTTCATGTACAGGAACATCCAGTGTCATTTTTTGCCATCCACGAGATTGATATGTTCATAACTTAGACCAATGATCATGCTGGAGAATGCATAGCATAGATGACCTTTGTAACACCCATAGTAAATGGACCTTAGCCCGGATATACTCTCTCATAGAATATTAAGAATTTTCACATAAAGTTAGTGGTGCATATCGAGTGCTTCGGTGTCCATTGTGAAGATTGATTTATGTCATTGTAATTTTCTATGTACTATTATTTGAATCAAGTCCAATATATACATATATCGACAAATGCTTATATTTCAAAGATCACTTCAAATATAAGATGTTTTTGAACAAGAAACAAAAGAAAAGCAAAAGGCTATACCGAAAAAAAATAAAAAATAAAATCTCAAGGAGGGTTGCCAATGGGTCAGGTCGGGCCAAAATGTTGGCTGGCTGCCTGATGGTTAAAATGCATATGCCTGACCCAACAGGACTCAATGGTGCACCCCGACCTGACCCGGCGGGTAAAGGGTATATTCTAGACATGACCCGAAAACCAACTCGACATGACGCCCGACGCTGCCCGACCAAAGGTCAGGTTAGATGCTTAATTCCCAACACGACAGGACCCAATGACAGCCTAACATAGGTTGCACTTGCACGGCACCACTTTAAGTATCAAACAATTAATTTAGGCTACAATTGGGTCTTTAACTAGGCCCACTAAAAGGATTTTAAAGGCTCAATAAGTCTACCAATTAGAATAACAGGCCTGTACTACTACTTTAACGATATATTTCATTCGTTTCTTCGTTCTCCTCTTCTTCCTTAAAGAGTTTTCTAGTCCATGGGGGGGGGGGGGGGAGGGATTACAGGAGCAGAAGGGATGAAATAATTTTAAGAATTACAATTATATATAAAAAAAAAATGTGAAAATTCAGTGATCGCTAAAGGTAATCCAAACCAAGTGATAAAATTGCTTTGTAAGAGAAGAAGCATTTGTCGAGACTAAAGAATTATTTGAACAGGGGGGGGGTGGGGGGATTACAAAAGCAGCAGTAGCATTTGTCGAGACTAAAAGAATTATTTGAACAAATATAGGATTCAAGCTTTGCTAATGGCATTTTTCTTAGAAAGCAAAGAAAGGCGTGGATGCGTTAGCCAAAATAGGGTGATAGATGGGATTCTTATAGTGGAGACCCTTTTAATGTCGATTAGGATGCTGACTTTAGAAACAGTTGTGTGATCATTTAAGCGAAAGTTAAGAGACTGAGAAACAGAAATCATTAGATTTTTGTTTCCAACGCAAGTTCCATTAAATTTTCTAGCCTGCACTTATGTGTTAGGAAAACTAAAATAATACCCAAGTGTCTTAGTTAAAATTGGTTTTTTGGCATTCAACTTTAAGCCTTATAAGAGGTTATGGAACAGATTTTTATCATTATTGTTGCTGATAAGTGAAAATTAGAATTTTAAGAAGGAACAGCAGGTTAGTGGTATTCTTTAATATCTAGTTTATTTTGGGTTATGTTGGTTTTTTTATTTTATATCGGAAACAAGGAAATATAATGAAAAAGCAGAAAGATACAAAGATAATTGAATTCCTTAAGGCACACCAACTTTTGTTAACCGCACACCAATGGAAGAAAATAAATTGATTTCCTGGCCTCTTCCTCCTCAATATTCTCTTCCTCCTCAATATTCTGAAAGAGGGTTTTCTTTGGAGTATAACAAGAAAGGAATTCACTCTCATCAAAAGCTAAGAACCCATCAAAACTCATCATATACCACAATCCAATTCTCAGAAAGTATCTACATACAAAACCCACTAAAAAACAACAGAAAATATAGAGAATGAAGGATTTTAAGAAATCAAATGAACACAGAGGAGTGCCCCTTTTAAAATATTAATTTCATCATCAAATGCCAAAAAATAATCATGAGTCGGCAGTTAGATACCCATGAGCTAAAAATTCATACCATCAAACAAAAATGAAACTACCAACGACCGCAAACAAGTTTTAATTCATTCCGATGCAAGAGATAGAACTGAAAGAAACACTAAAAACTTGGTCAGTCGTTTCAAGTTTTTTTTAATGAATTTCATTCATCAAAAACCTTAAAAAAAATTTGTATAGAAAACAAAAGCAAAAACAAAAAAAATTATTATTATTATCCTAAAAACCCTTACAAATTTCAGTCCCTTCCCATGAATTTAAAAGTATTTCTAAACAAAAAAGATCCAAGGAGAAATCTAAGTTCTTCACCTGAAAATCAAGAACAATCCTAAATCAAATAGACCAAAAACAAACCCTAATCAAGACTAGTAACCTAGTTTGATGCCCAAAAGAAAAAGAAGAATAGAGAGAGAGAGAGAGAGATAAAGGTTCCTGATTTGATTTATCGAGCGGATATTGCAACGCACTTCATTGAGGTCGAAGGAGATGAAATGCGCGCGGGAAACAATTTCGGGAGTCTGGTGTATGAGGGGTTAGTGCAGTTTTATGTTTTATATTTTGCGTGCAGGAAGCTTTTCCACATGCGCATACGAGCCATTACACATGGTGCCCAGAAAACCCGCAATCAAATGCACCAAACATTTTTTTAAGTAAAGAAAAAAAAAAATCAAACTCTTTTCTGGAGTCGAACAGCATCAAAATGGGCTCCAAAAATCCATTCGCAAGCTCTTCTCAAGATCTCACTCTCGATTTCATATTTTGTCCCAGCCAATCTCAAACCCTCTTTTATTCCATATAAATCTGCAATTTGCTTCCTTAATTAATAGCCTAACAATCCTAGCTTAAAGAGTCATTTTTAGCCAAACTCACTCTCCAAATAGATTTTATTTAATGAAATTCGCCAAATGCAACTTTAAAATCTATCTCTCGGTGATTTTGACAAAGTCACAAATCTCACCCACTTAACCTCAATCATGTGCCCCATATCATACTAGATACATCAAATAATCATGTGGCAAATTAAACTAATGGTTTCGCGTAATGACTTTAAAAAAAAAGGTGGCACCTTTATTTTATGGGATTTAACTACAGTCTCTTTCCGGACTTTAAAACAACTAAATTCTGGGATTTAACCTATCACTTCTGGGCCCTTATTGCAGGCCCTTTCGGGCCTTTAAATAATCTGTTTCTGGGCCCCCATGGCCCACACCTCTGGTATATTAACTCCTCTTGCAGGCCCTTTCTGTGTACTTTTTCAGCAGCAGTGCAGCTGTAGCTGAGTGACCTGACAGTCCCTTTAAGAGTCTTTTTCTCAACCATTTCCTTTGCTGGTATAGCACGCCGTTTGTCTATTATTTTCTGAACTGTCAACCAGTTATTAACAGCACCATGTAGACTTTTGATTTTGAATTCTTCATACATCATCTTCAACATTGGCAGCAGGACCATCTTCTTGCAGACAGAAGTCTTGACCATTAAGCCACATAAACATTTTTCTCTCCCCATTCTTCTTTACATGTTTATTTGCATCAAGTTCACAGTTTTACTACCACTATACCTTCCATTAGATGGTGGTACAACAGTGACACCACCATAACATTACAGTTTAAGCCAACAAAGCTCCCTGATAAGAAATAGAGTTTCTCCCTTATTAAAGATCTTTTAACCAATCCATGAGTGTTATACGAGGTTTGTTCTTGCCAGCTCAGATACAGGTCATGTGTACTGTGATTATTGGCACAAGATAAGAACATCAATTTAAAAAAATTGTCTCATATTATTATTCCATTGAAGATGATGAATTACCATAAATATTTGGTAGCCTCAGAGAAAACAATCCAAAGAAAAATGTAGATGCATAAATGACTTCAAAAGAAATTCAACGGGATATACGATTAACTGAGTACCATGAATATTTTGTGTCATATGCCATCCTTTATCATTAAAGTTTTTTGTTTCTATGACCAAAAAGAATATATAAATTGTCTTAAGAATGAAAAAGTAGCATGGAGGCCCACATGGAGTCTTTGGGCAATCCATGTGAACATCAAATTAGATATCATGAGTTGAATAAATATATGTGATCACCACCAGCATGTTGGGTATTAGAAGGAAAATAAAAATAAAGATAATATATGTATATAAAGCTTCTCAAACAAAAGATGACTAACAAAAACACACTGTTCCTCGTAAAGAGAAGTGAATGCATTGAAATTTTTAGAGGTTAGGTCCTAATACATGCAACGATGACATGGTGAAATCATCTGGCTCAGAAATGGGTTTTCTGAAGACATCTACGAACTTAATTTCTATCAAATATAACCAAGCATTATAATCTTTATTCACTAGCATCTTATCTTATCCCTAAATTAAAACAAAATTAGAGTAATTTCTTCTTTACCTCTGCTCGAACAACATGCCGAGTTACCCTGACGGGAACTTCCCTGCATATCATTCCACTTTGAGCTCTTGACAAGAGAATCTCCTCAGAACTTTTATGTGGCCGTCGCAACTCTCCATCACATCCATGCAAATTGTTTGTAGCATCGCCATTATATAAGCCCCCATCCATGTCATCAAGATGATTTTGCAACAAGAACTCCTGGGAAAAACGATTGCCAGGGCCACAGGTGGATCTCATTGCCCTGTGGGGCTTCCCAAACCCGAAACAGCTACAACAGCCCATTTCTAACAATCTTGTGCTAAAAGAACTCTTCCCTATCATGAGGAACTTCAAAGATGCTAGATATACAAATATAATTCAACGCAACATGCAACACAAAAACACGCCTGTAATTCCCTTGACCTGGATATAGCAGCAAGGATTACGATACAAGTATCAGATCATGTACTGTGCATCCTAAAACCAAATATTGGAGAATATTATGAGAATTTTTCTTTCTCAAATAACATATATAAGAGCTAAAAATTAGTTTTACAAAACGGGGAGCTTAAACGAATAATAAATAGTGTTCACAAATCACAACATTTATATATATATATATATATATATATATATATATATATATATATATAAGAGCTAAAGATCGTTACATATCATATCAGGAGAGATTTGAATCCGCTTTAAAGACATCTAAATTTTCAGAAAGTTAAAAAATAGAATACCTGTTGAAGGAGAAGGGTCTCGTCAAGCCGAGAATGGCTTCGGCTTTGGCTTCGCTATCCTAATGGATGCCATTCGCACAACGGAACGAAGCACCTGATGAAATCTATGCTGTTGCAGTTGCGATTCCGCACGAACATCTCGAAAAATCCAGCTTATACCTCAGTAGGCCCACGTCCTTATTTTTTTTCTAATCTAACAAAAAATTAGAGCATCTTGACCTCTTCCAAGTTTCCAACCAATATAAAAATAAGCGGGGAATAAAATAAAGAAAACCCTAAATTCATTTAATGTTCGAAACGGACAACCTTGCCCTTGGTTTCTCCGACCCCATCACACATCACATAAAATGAACGAGTCAACGCACGCCTATCCCCCCCAAACAGTGCACTCAGATTCCGAACACTAAACCCTAACTTCGGTTTAACAGATCGCAAATTACAAACCCTAACTTCGGTTTAACAGATCGCAAATTACAAACCCTAACTTCGGTTTCGAACTTCAAAAGGAAGAAGCAATTCTAGAAACCCTAACTATGATTTTAAGAGCGAGAACCTTATCAATGCACCTAGGATTAGACAGATCGTCTAAACAGAGCGAGATTTACGGCAATAAATCACCACTAAAATATTTTTTTGAAAAGAAAATAATAAATAAATAGCGCGCAATTTTTTCCGCCATTTTGCTGAACAGACTATGAAGGGAAACAAAGAAGAAAACGCTAGTAGGATACTAGGATCTGCGCTTAGAGGAGAGAGAAGAGAAAGGGTCTTCTAAAGGCTTGTTTGGCAACCCGATTTCTTAAAAAAAACCATGGAAATTTGGATTTTTTTTTACGGAAAGTGAATTTACAGTTGATTGGGGAACTCAAGTGGGTCCCACTTATTATGGGAAATAATACAAAATAACTTATAAAATATTTTCAACTAAAAAACTATTGAAATTATTTTTAGCCCATGTTTTGGGAAAAAATGAAAGCGAAAACTACCTCCATTTGCGCCCGCGTCTCATACCCCTTCTAAATCATTGATTCCTTCCAATCAGATGATGGAGGTCGCATCTTTGTCATATGACTCAATGCTCTCCAAAGCTATTACATGATTCAACAGTTGATTCTATCAAATCATATGATAGAGATTGAGTTTTGCACCATTCTTTTGCGTCGTAGATTTGTAGACTATGACCTTTATATCAGACAGTTTAGATGCAACCTCACCTCATAATCATACTATTTATTTGCACTGTAAAATCGTAATCTCGCCTCATTTCCTCCAGCTAACATGCACTGACTACTTTAAATCTGACAAAGGAGATAGTTTTTTATCTCAATCTTCCACATGATGCATCTTGAGATCATGGGTATATCATTAGACAATTTTTTTATTTCATGTGGCACCCATTCCAAAAAATGACCCGTGATTTGTATTTGAGCTTAATGTATGTCTCACGAGTTTAGAGTTACTCTTTGGGATGTGTACCACGCGGAATAAAAAACTAACTATCTGAGTGTGTATGTCCATGATCTCAAGACCCATCTTGTAAAAAGTTGTGACAAAAAAAAATGTTCTAATTCAAAGCGATTAATGCATTTTGGCCCGTTGGGTTGAGGTGAGGTTACAGGTTCACATGGTGTGAAGAATGGTGCCTTACGAAAATAATTTTGCACAATATAGTCAAACAGCTGGAAAAAAATAAAATCAAACCATTATCAAATTTTAAAAATAAAACTTTTCATGAATTATTTTATTTACAAGCCCACGTAAAGTGGAAAAAAAAAACAATTTCCCTGAGTTTTATCAAACAAGGCCTAATAGTATCCACAAACAAATAAGGATGCAACGGAAATGGATTGAACAAAAACTAGCAAGGGATTTGATCACCCACGAATAGAAATCCAGATGAAGGGTGGATGAGCTGCTTTTACGCGCACTTTAGCAAAGAGATGCTTCGAGCGGATTTTGGGCGCACTTTAGCAAAGAGATCCTTCTAACATGCGCACAACACGTCACACCTGGCGTTGCCCTGCGCATCTTCTAACATGAGTGTGTTGGTATTAAGTTAGTGACCATCGTTTGGGGTCTAGCTCTTTCAGGCGAAAGAGCAGTTGTTTTGCTCTTCGCCTGATTTGCTTTATTCGAGAGCTGTTTTAAGTGATAAAATTATCTTTTGCCTTCTATCTGTCAAACCAGATTTTATGGATGCGTTTGAGTTAGCTCTTTCTGGGTAAAGAGCAGCTCTTTAGTTCTTAGGCTTCGGCAGATAACTGCTTTCTTGTTTGGTAATACAACTCCTCGCCTCATTTGCTCTGGCGGGAAGTTGTTTCAAGTGATAAAGTTGCTTGTACTTATATCTTTTCACTCGTATTCCTCTTACTTCCTTGTAATTATATATTTTCAATCTTTTGTACAAGATATGTTTCGTGCCTTTTGTTGTGAAAATTAAGTTGTACTCGCAAGTGCACGAATCGTGATGTAATCAGTGGGTGCATAGTACGAGATCGTTCTCACGAGGATTGATTAGAGAATTTAAAATCATAAATAGCAATTAACCAAAAGAATTACCACAAATCTATCACAGTATCCTCTAAATTAAAAACGTAAGAATTTGAAGGATGAGATAAATACTAACCACTAATTGAAATTTAACAGATTATAAAAGATAAGGATTAAGATACTAAATCCTCCCATCTTAAGTTTATCATTTGCGCAATATAAATCTGTGGATTGAAATGTGAGATCTTTAACAGATATCTAAAAAGAAGCATCGCCCCAAACACACGTGAGTTCTAAAGTATAGATCTGAGATCACGGAGATGTACGATTAACATCTTATGAATGTATGATTAACACTCACACCTCGGACAATACTCAGAACCCAATCTCTAAGTAATTTTCAAAGTATGATCTAAGATCAAGGAGATGTATGATTAACACCCCATGAGTGTGTGATTAACACCCACACCTCAGATAGTGATTGAAACTCACCACTGGGATAAAGTCACACTATCAATCCGAGATCAAGGAGATATATGATTAACACCCCATGAGTGTGTGATTAACACTCACGCCTCAGATGACAGTAAAACTTCACCCCGAGATGGGTAATAATTATGATAAAATCATTATTGCAGATCTAAAATCATAGGGAATGATTAGCTCCTATATCTCAGATTGAAATCAGATTTTACCATTTCTAATAACATTAGGGCCTTTAAAAGCATCTGACAGCTCAATCACAGATTTGTATTAATATAAATGATTCCTTCGGATGGGGTTCATTAGATCCCCATCCCTAATGAAACTAACCACACATAATTGAAATAAATAACTCAATAAATACATAAATTGAAAATGACATTAAAATACCGTAAGAAATGATCTACAAAAATCCACCAAAGCTTTAATCCAATGCACAAAATCATTTCTTGAATGCAGAAAAGAAACTAATCTAAGACCTAAAACTAGGAAATGGAAAAAACAATGTTTGAAAAATAAAAGGCTCCCCAAAGGGAGAGACTCCTCGAATCCTCAGATTTTTCTCTTTAAATATCTCTCTGTTTCGAAATTTGAATTTTAAATTTGGTCGATTGATCGACTTAAGTGGTCAATCAATCGACCATATTTAAGTTTAAAATTAAAATTCAAATCTCCTTTGTTATGTCAATGCATCGACCTTAGGGGGTCGATTGATCGAATTTATTGGTCGATTGATCGACCTTCTCAGATTTTTGTGAAACTCGACCAAACTCTTTAACAGATATAGCTTCAGTATTTTGGTCATAACTTTTGATCTCAAAGTTAGATTGAGCCGATTCTTATGGCGTTGGAAAGAAGAAGACGAGTTCTACAACTTTGGTGTTTTAACCATTTTGTGAATTCGATATTTTAAAGGTCAAAATTAAGCTTCAAGTTGGGATAAGTTATAGATGATCCAAGGTAGCATGAATTTGACGTTATATTCTGAACTCTTGAGTTATTTTATGCTCAACACATCTCCAGACCTGTAAATCACTAAAATTATATAAAACATATTAAATAGATTTTATCGGGTGGCTAAATATAGATCTTTAGTGGTAAAATACTATTATATTTTACTACTCATCACACCCCCAAACCTACACTTTGTTAATCCTCGAGCAAAAAAGAAGATAAATAAAACTGAAAAAAAAACTAACAACCTAAGAAAAGTAAGTAATGCCACTTTCGTAGAGAGCACGATTACATTTAGCGTATGCAACAAGCCTTTAAACCCTTGGGTGATCCCTAGTGGAGGAGTTTTGTCTCCTAAGGGCTTTTAGTGAAATTACTCACAAACTTCAACACATTTGAAACCATCGATAAAGTTGAATTTTCAAAGCATGATTATTATATATATTTAACTTCAAAACTCACAATCATTAATCAATTCAACATGCATTCTCAATTTCAAATAATAATGTTATACTAATCATACTAATATCCATTCAAATTAGTTTAATGCTCAAATCGTTAGATAACTCATCCATTCATGCCTAAACGTGAAGTGTGTGCATACCAAAACCAAGTTTCATCCATCTCAGAATCAGTCCAAATAGTAAATCATCAGATCTCATGTCTCGACTCAATCCTCACTTTAGGTATACTATTGAAAATAGAAGCACTCCAATAATTGGTAAATTTTCATATACATGTGAGAGATCAATACTAAACAAATAAAGGGTCTCACATGATAAAAGAAACACGACATAATCAATGTATAAAAGTAAATCTCATAGAAACAGATACTTGTATATCCTAAGCATGTCATATCAAGTGTCATAAGTATTATATATTTACTCTCTACAAGACAGTTACCAATGCAAGATTGGATCATGAAGGGTTTTTTTAGGATTGTAATGGGGCTCAGGTAAGGGTAAGAAAGAAATGGGAAGTTGGGATTCAAAATTTATGAGAAATTTGAAAAGAAATTAACTTTTGATTTTTCTATTTATCTTTTTTTTCTTTTCTAATCTCTTGCTATCTTTCTCAATATTTTTCTATTTTTCTCAACTTTCTTCTCCTTTTTCACTCATTTTTTTTCTTTTGAATTTTATTTTCTTAAAGCTCCTTATATTTTTCATTCTTTTACATTAAGTTTAAAACATGATCGTTGGCTGGTTAGATCACCATCTCAAGATTTATTGTATCAATGATTGGGACCAAAAAGGATCTCTGTCATGTGATTCAAAACAGTCAAAACAGTTTAAGCACGTAAAACTCGGGTTGAGAAGGACAAATCTTAAGTTGAGAATAAAGGTACCCTTATTTTTCTTTTTTGCACCGTAGCAATCATCTCCAAGTTATACTCCACAAGTCAATCCTCCAGAGTCCATAATCTCCCGTGAGTTAGGCTTGTGGTATGCCTGGTGGTTATGGCTGGAGATGCGTTTTGATATTATCTATGAAGTCAAAGTTGTTATTTGTAATGTGTCAAACTCGGTTTCAATATCGGGTATTGGGTCATGAAGGACCGATACGAATCGACCAATACATATTGGCAGATACCGATGCGTATCGACCTTTTTTTTTTAAAGAAAAGAAAATAGAGGTAATGGTCGATGCCCGAAACGTATCGGTCGATATGGGCCCATATAGGCCCATTTTTCCTAAAAAAATTCGTCCCTAGAATCTCTATATCTCTATCACGTGCATAGCACGGGCCACGCAATAGTTGTAGTTATACATTACAAACGTGGAATCCAAACAATAATATTTGTAGTCTTGGTGAGATTAATTCATTAACTTAGAAATTTAAATGTCATTGTATAATGTTATAAGGAAGAATAAATTTTTTGACTTTTTTTGTCATGCTCCCTGCCCCTGGCCTCGCATGTCGGGCGACTCTCGCACCCCGCACGTGTGTTCTGATCTATAAGCCAGGTCAACGCGACACACCTCGATTTTCAATGCTCAATATTAAAAAATTTCTTCTAAATCGGAGAAAGTACATAAAGTTTATTTATTGCGAAAAATCTTATTTTGTTAACTTGATTAGTTTTTAAATTTAATTATTCATTTATTAGGAAAACGCGAGTTCCCTTAATATTTCTACGAAAAGATAAGTAAAAACAAAAATATGCACTATTCTAATCAAAATAATTTCAAAGTTAGATATTTACAATGAGACCAATGGTTTTATAAAATGATAAATCAAACTAGTCTTAAACAAAAGCAAAGCAAATGTAGAAAGCCAAAATCCAGTGTAAGAGTCACGTGGTCCATCCACGTATGAGTTGGTAACTCCTTAGATAAATTGAGTTAAACACATTCAGCTAGATGAGTTATTCTAAATCTCTATTCGTCCGCTTCGTCTAGCTCTGGTTGGGCGACATCTATCCTGTCTCTGAATTTTTTTGTCATAAACAGACATAAACGGTGGAGCTTAATAATGACTCATTAGGCACTAATGAGATAATGACGATAATGTTCAAAGATCCATTCGATACAAAGTGATCATTCAATTTCTCATTTTCAAAACATGATCAATCATAAATTCCAATTATTAACATTAATAAATCAATGTCAAATTTGATTTTCAATCATCTATTTTATCAAGACAAATTCTATAAATATCAACAGTAACATATCATATTTCATTATCAATCTATCATTCAAACAATGTCATTAAGAAGTGTCAGGTTGCTTAATTGCAATTTAATCGTGGTTTATTTATTTAAATAATTTTTCATCTATGTATACCACAAAATTAACAATATTAGGTAATTGATTTAATGCAATTGGTTTAATGGTTTATTAGTGTCTTTTATTTATTTCAGTGCATTACTAAACACCAACCATGGTCTGATATCAATATCAATTGCTATGTCGCACAAATAAAAGCTGACACACTTCGTCATTTAGTCAATCAAGATAAGGATCAATAAACATGTTGGTTTAATGAGATGCAAGCCTCAACTGACATTTCCAACTCGTCTAAATATGAGTCGCTCATAGTGTTCGTTTGCACAATGGTCAGCTTTGCGAGATTCAATAATCAATGCAGTATTATCTTTTCACGTTCTAGTTTTCAATATTTGTTAGCAATAAATTAATATTCAAGGTTCAATAGTTCATTCAATGTTCAAGATTCAAGGTTCAATAGTCTATAATTCAATGTTCAATGTTTGATAATTAAAGTGATATTCAATGTTCAATATTCAATATTCGATTCAATGATCACTATTCAATGTTCAATGTTCAATATTCGATATTCAATATTTGATTTAATAATCAGTATTCAATGTTCAATATTTGATTAAATAATTGGTATTCAAACTTCAATATTCAATATTAAAAATATATAAAATATTTAACTATTTAAGCAATCTTCATATTCAATATCAATCTATATCAAAATTCAATAATTCAATCGATGTTTGGATTCAAATATGAGTTTCATCAAATATTGGATTCAAATACGAGTTTCATCAAATATCGGTTTCAAATCAAATACGGACTTCAATCAATATCGGGTTCAGATTCAAATACAAGTTTCATCAAATATCAGTTTCAAATCAAATACGAGTTTTAATCAATATCGAGTTCATATTCAAATATTATAATTGAACAATTCAGTCAAGTTTCAGGTCCAATTCATGGCCTTGCCGGTAATCGAATTGTCATTTTCTATCCCGATTGAATTTCTGAGTGATTTCAAAATCTAGTGAAAGATGACTGATAGCCTCATATTTCGCAAGTGACGGTACTCAAAATTTCGATCATAATTGATCAGGGTCCTTGATTTACAGAATGTGTTTTTAATTTAACTGGTCATCAGACCAAATTTTAAGGCCTCGAATAATTGGCCATAACTTTTATTACGGATATCAGAATCAGATGGATGATAGCTCATTGGAAAGCTCTCAAAGTTATCTACAGTGTTTCTATATATTTGTAATACTAAAAATATTTGGATCAAGATCGAAATAGAGTCATCTGATCGATTATCCAATAATAGTCACTAGATGTGCCAAATAGAACGGATTTATGCGTTCTTGGATTCCGAATTTTCTATCGGTCAAATGAAATCGAATCAAGATATGAAATTTTATATAGTGATGATACACTGACAAAGCTTCGTCCTAAAATTTTACAGATTTTTTAAGACAATTATATAGTAAGAGATCCACAGGCTCAATCTCAGACAGAGTTATAGTACACTATACAAGACAAATCTGCATAGTTCCACCTCAAAATTTGTGTCGATCAAGTCACAGTGAATAAATGTTTCAAACTTTACATAGTTGATCTATACTTATGTATGCACATCCATGAATTTTGATGGTTTTTTTCTAAGCCTAAACAGTGGTCAAATTATAACCATTAGATAAGTTAAAATCACAGTTTATATATATTTAAAATAATGACCAAAATCATAAAAAATTGCTTAGAGATCGCACGCCATCCAATTTTCTGATCATCAAAGTATTAGATACTTATTCTATATAAAATATAAACACCATATATTATTATTATTATTCTCATCAAAACATCTCAACCATTAAAATTAATTAAATCAAACACATCGATATATTTCATTAAGTAACATCTCTCACCATTCAAAATTATCATAAAATAAACATCAAAGCATAATAATCATCACTAATCATACCATAACAAAAAACATTAGAGCGTAATAATCTACCAATTCCTACAACATGAAATCTAATACCGTTGAAACTTGATCAAAGTCAAATTTATACTAGAATTTGCAAAAATAATATAGACAAATATTTTACCTTAGCTTAGCTTGGGCATGCATACTGGTCTTTAGAGATTTGAGTGGCTAAGAGGGCTGGGATTTGCATAAATTCACACTATGTGGTACTAGATGCCAAGAGGGTTTGATCTATGAGCTTGGTTCAAAATTCAAATGGCTAGATTGGGAGTTCTAGAGTTGGGAAATTTCTTAATAGTAGTTGGAGCAAAGAAGAATAAGAAGTAGAGAGAGAGAGAGAGAGAGAGAGCTTGGGCATGTGAAATTTTTGAAGGAGAGAGGGAGGTTTGAGCTACTTTTGGGGAACAAGGTTTCCATGTGTCACATAACTTCATTCCTAGGTCTACATTTTCTCTCTCTTCATGGTCAAAAGTCAAGGGGAGCCCATGCAAAAGGGACCCACATTAACTCCTCTCCTCCATCCATTTGATCCTCGAATGAACTTTGAATGATCTTGTGACCCATAATTCTCTTCAAAAGTTAAGATTCTTCCTAACCTGTGGTTGCATGCATGCACTCACCCCAATCTAACACTTTGAATTTCAACTAAGAAAATCCTAGGGTCTAAGATGAAGTCAAAGTTGGTCTACTCTTTTAAAGGTTAGGATTTCATAGAACTTTGTATATATTTTATTTTCAAATTTTTATTTCATGAGAATTGATTCAATTAACCCCCACTTATCCCATTTATTTACAAGTTTGCTATTGTTCCATGCCAAACAACACATTTTAATTTTATGTGTTAGGACATCTCAAGCCTTCCAATCTTAGTCAAGCCCTAAGATGGCGCATCGAATGGGGGACTTTCAATTTACCTCCATTGATGATGATGACTAGATAATCACCATTGATTTAGGTTTAAACAAGATGAGACATTAGGTGTCACTTGAAATGTTTGAATGAGGGATGCCTTTAAGGGTTTAAAAAATTTTATGATGGATGCGTTTCAGTCAAAGGTTTGACCAATTCTTTGGGGGAGTTGTTACATTTTTCTTTAAGTTTATCCGTCTTATGCATTTGTTTATTTATTTTAATAATATATATATATATATATATATATTGTCCAGTTTGATCGGGTTAGACAGTCTGCCCAACCCAACCCGACCTTCAAGTTGGCCGGAGCCAAAAATAGGTCGAATGTTTCAAGGCCCGACCCAACTGTTCAAGTTTATATGCCCAACCTGGTTCAAAAACTAGGTCAGGTAACGGGCTAACCCTACCCATTGACAACCTACTTGGGTGTCTGTGCTAAGTATTAATAACTCCCAAATTTTGACTGAACAGAATTGTAAGGTTACCACACTTGTTCATTTGAAATTTTGAACTGGGAAAAGTTGCAATTACGAAATTTGCTACTATAGCTTGTACTCATCAAAGATACACAACGGCAATTGATACAATTTGATTTTACAGTGGTTTCAATAGAATTCAGACACTCAGTATGGTGAAATGTTTCTGGGAATCAGGATATCGCCGATGTTGTTGTGCCATGGATCAGCCAAGTGGGAAGCCAAATTTTCGAGCGGTCCAGTTCCAGGGTATGCCGACTGCTGCACGCAGAATCCCACGAAGGCCAATATGGCGAGACGGCCTGAAAATATATACAAATATATATAGAGTTAAAAATTATAATTACAACATTGCTTAAGCAATTTATCAATTTATTATGAAATCGTTACGAGGACGGAGAAAGAGTAGAAACCATTTTTTATCTCCTTGATCTTGTATTCCTTGAACTTGATAGGGTCCTTGGAGAAGCCCAAGGGGTCGAAAGCTCCGCCGGGGTACTTTTGCTTCTCAGTGTCTTTCTCCATGCTGCGTTGGTGCTCCACGAAGGCAATCGCAATGAATTCGATGGCGAGGATGATTGGGAGGGTTCCCCATGGGACTGGGACTCCCAAATAGGTTGCTCGCCCTCCAGGCACTGCAGCCCACTCCTGAGCCTTCACCCAGTTGCCCAACCCCAGTGCCTCTGGCACCAAAACCCCTGGCTGGAAACCATATAAATTTATAAAAAAATTTGTGAATATATTCCCATCGAAAAAAATACCTTATGTGAATACCCAATTAAGTTTTCCAATCACTAAAGTCTCCCACAGTCTGATGATTTAAGCATCCAATTGCAAAATATTCAGTAGCCAAATCACAATTCACCAGTTGGGAATTATTTAGCAAGGTGAAAATTTCATGATTTGGGAAAAAATAAGCAAAATCCAGGAAGACAAAGGATGTATAAAATTTACTTGGCGAGGTCAAAAGATTGCAATTCTGGAAAACGTTGTAAAAATTGGAGAAAATCATGAAAAGATAATATTAAAAAACTACTGTAACTAACGATTTTTTTTTTTAGAAACTACAGTTCACTTTTATTTCTGGTTGAATTGTAAAAATATAAACTAAAATAAAAGTTCAAACAAGTGCGTTTTAAAGATTAGTTTGCTAAAATTAATTAACAATGAATAAGGCCTCGAATAATTGGCCATAACTTTTATTGCGGATATCAGAATCAGATGAATGATAGCTCATTGGAAAGCTCTCAAAGTTATCTACAGTGTTTCTATATATTTGTAATACTAAAAATATTTGGATCATGATGGAAATAGAGTCATCTGATCGATTGTCCAATAATAGTCACTAGATGTGCCACATAGAACGGATTTATGCGTTCTTGGATTTCGAATTTTCTATCGGTCAAATGAAATCGAATCAAAATAAGAAATTTTATATAGTGATGATACACTGATAAAGCTTCATCCTAAAAATTTTACAGATTTTTTAAGACAATTTTATAGCAAGAGATCCACAGTCTCAATCTCAGCCAGAGTTATAGTACACTATACAAGACAAATCTGCACAGTTCCACCTCAAAATTTGTGTCGATCAAGTCACAGTGAATAAATGTTTCAAATTTTACAGAGTTGATCTATACTTATGTATGCACATCCATGAATTTTGATGGCTTTTTTCTAAGCCTAAACAGTGGTCAAATTATAACCATTAGATCAGTTAAAATCACAGTTTATATATATTTAAAATAATGACCAAAATAATAAAAAATTGCTTCGAGATCGCACGCCATCCAATTTTATGATCATCAAAGTATTAGATACTTGTTCTATATAAAATATAAACACCATATATTATTATTATGATTCTCATTGAAACATCTCAACCATTAAAATTAATTAAATCAAACACATCTATATATTTCATTAAGTAACATCTATCACCATTCAAAATGATCATAAAATAAACATCAAAGCATAATAATCATCACTAATCAAACCATAACAAAAAACATTAGAGCGTAATAATCTAACAATTCCTACAACATGAAATCTAATACCATTGAAACTTGATCAAAGTCAAATTTATATTAGAATTTGCAAAAATAATATAGACTAATATTTTACCTTAGCTTAGCTTGGGCATGCATACTGGTCTTTAGAGATTTGAATGGCTAAGAGGGCTGGGATTTGCATAAATTCACACTATGTGGTACTAGATGCCAAGGGGGTTTGATATATGAGCTCGGTTCAAAATTCAAATGGTTAGATTGGGAGTTCAAGAGTTGGGAAGTTCCTTAATAGTAGTTGGAGCAAAGAAGAATAAGAAGTAGAGAGAGAGAGAGAGAGAGAGAGAGAGAGAGAGAGCTTGGGCATGTGAAATTTTTGAAGGAGAGAGGGGGGTTTGAGCTACTTTTGGGGAACAAGGTTTCCATGTGTCACATAACTTCATTCCTAGGTCTACATTTTCTCTCTCTTCATGGTCAAAAGTCAAGGGGCGCCCATGCAAAAGGGACCCACATTAACTCCTCTCCTCCATCCATTTGGTCCTCTAATGGGCTTTGAATGATCTTGTGACCCATAATTCTCTTCAAAAGTTAAGATCCTTCCTAACTTGTGGTTGCATGCATGCACTCACCCCAATCTAACACTTTGAATTTTAACTAGGTAAATCCTAGGGGTCTAAGATGAAGTCAAAGCTGGTCTACTCTTTTAAGGGTTAGGATTGCATAGAACTTTGTATATATTTTATTTTCAATTTTAAATTCATGAAAATTGATTCAACTAACCCCCACTTATCCCATTTATTTACAAGTTTGCTATTGTTCCGTGCCAAACAACACATTTTAATTTTATGTGTTAGGACATCTCAAGCCTTCCAATCTTAGTCAAGCCCTAAGATGGCGCATCAAATGGGTGACTTTCAATTTACCTCCATTGATGATGATGACTAGATCATCACCATTGATTTAGGTTTAAACAAGATGAGACATTAGGTGTCACTTGAAATGTTTGAATGAGGGATGCCTTTAAGGGTTTAAATTTTTTTATGATGGATGCCCTTTAGGGGTCAGGTTTTAGGTCAAAGGTTTGACTGATCGGGGCTTTCAGGGGGAGTTGTTACATTTTTCTTTAATTTTGTCCGTCTTATGTATTTGTTTATTTATTTTAATAATATATATATATATATATATATATATATATATATATATATATATTGTCCAGTTTGATCGGGTTAGACAGTCTGCCCAATTCGACCTTGAGTTGACCGGAGCCAAAAATAGGTCGAATGTTTCAAGGCCCGACCCAACTGTTCAAGTTTATGTGCCCAATCCGGTTCAAAAACTAGGTCAGGTAACGGGCTAACCTTACCCATTGACAACCTACTTGGGTGTCTGTGCTAAGTATTAATAACTCCCAAATTTTGACTGAACAGAATTGTAAGGTTACCACACTTGTTCATTTGAAATTTTGAACTATGAAAAGTTGCAATTACGAAATTTGCTACTATAGCTTGTACTCATCAAAGATGCACAACGGCAATTGATACAATTTGATTTTACAGTGGTTTCAATTGAATTCAGACACTCAGTATGGTGAAATGTTTCTGGGAATCAGGATATCGCCGATGTTGTTGTGCCATGGATCAGCCAAGTGAGAAGCCAAATTTTCGAGCGGTCGATTCGATTACGATGCCGACGAGAATCCCACGAAGGCCAATATGGCGAGACGGCCTGAAAATATATACAAATATTTATAGAGTTAAAAATTATAATTACTACATTGCTTAAGCAATTTATCAATTTATTATGAAATCGTTACGAGAACGGGGAAAGAGTAGAAACCATTTTTTATCTCCTTGTTCTTATATTCCTTGAACTTGATAGGGTCCTTGGAGAAGCCCAATGAAAGTTCACGGGTACTTTTGCTTCTCGTGTCTTTCTCCATCTTTGCGTTAAATTGCTCCACGAAGGCAATCGCAATGAATTCGATGGCGAGGATGATTGGGAGGGTTCCCCATGGGACTAGGACTCCCAAATAGGTTGCTCACCCTCCAGGCACTGCAGCCCACTCCTGAGCCTTCACCCAGTTGCCCAACCCCAGTGCCTCTGGCAACAAAACCCCTGGCTGGAAACCATATAAAATTTATAAAACAATAGCAATCCAAAAGTGAGCAAGCATAAATAGCAATCCAAAACTGGAAACTCAATTAGGAGTCCAAGAATGATGGAACCCATGCTGAATAAAAAAAATTTGTGAATATATTCCCATCGAAAAAAATACCTTATGTGACTACTCAATTAAGTTTCCCAATCACTAAAGTCTCTCACAGTCTGATGCTTTAAGCATCCAATTGTAAAATATTAAGTAGCCAAATCGTAATTCACCAGTTGGGAGTTATTTAGCAAGGTGAAAATTTCATGATTTGGGAAAAAATCAGCAAAATTCAAGAAGATAAAGGATGTATAAAATTTACTTGGCGAGGTCAAAAGATTGCAATTCTGGAAAAAGTTGTAAAAATTGGAGAAAATCATGAAAAGATAATATTAAAAAACTACTGTAACTAACGATTTTTTTTTTTAGAAACTGCAGTTCACTTTTATTTATGGTTGAATTGTAAAAATATAAACTAAAATAAAAGTTTAAACAAGTGCGTTTTAAAGATTAGTTTGCTAAAATTAATTAACAATGAATAAGGCCTCGAATAATTGGCCATAACTTTTATTGCGGATATCAGAATCAGATGAATGATAGCTCATTGGAAAGCTCTCAAAGTTATCTACAGTGTTTCTATATATTTGTAATACTAAAAATATTTGGATCATGATGGAAATAGAGTCGTCTGATCGATTGTCCAATAATAGTCACTGGATGTGCCACATAGAACGGATTTATGCGTTCTTGGATTCCGAATTTTCTATCTGTCAAATGAAATCGAATCAAGATAAGAAATTTTATATAGTGATGATACACTGATAAAGCTTCATCCTAAAAATTTTTACAGATTTTTTAAGACAATTTTATAGCAAGAGATCCACAGGCTCAATCTCAGCCAGAGTTATAGTACACTATACAAGACAAATCTGCACAGTTCCACCTCAAAATTTGTGTCGATCAAGTCATAGTAAATAAATGTTTCAAATTTTACAGAGTTGTTCTATACTTATGTATGCACATCCATGAATTTTGATGGTTGTTTTCTAAGCATAAATAATGGTCAAATTATAACCATTAGATCAGTTAAAATCACAGTTTATATATATTTAAAATAATGACCAAAATCATAAAAAATTGCTTCGAGATCGCACGCCATCCAATTTTATGATCATCAAAGTATTAGATACTTGTTCTATATAAAATATAAACACCATATATTATTATTATGATTCTCATCAAAACATCTCAACCATTAAAATTAATTAAATCAAACACATCTATATATTTCATTAAGTAACATATATCACCATTCAAAATGATCATAAAATAAACATCAAAGCATAATAATCATCACTAATCATACCATAACAAAAAATATTAGAGCGGAATAATCTACCAATTCCTACAACACGAAATCTAATACCATTGAAACTTGATCAAAGTCAAATTTATACTAGAATTTGCAAAAATAATATAGACAAATATTTTACCTTAGCTTAGGTTGGGCATGTATACGGGTCTTTAGAGATTTGAGTGGCTAAGAGGCCTGGGATTTGCATAAATTCACACTATGTGGTACTAGATGCCAAGGGGGTTTGATCTATGAGCTTGGTTCAAAATTCAAATGGCTAGATTGGGAGTTCTAGAGTTGGGAAATTCCTTAATAGTAGTTGGAGCAAAGAAGAATAAGAAGTAGAGAGAGAGAGAGAGAGAGAGAGAGCTTGGGCATGTGAAAATTTTGAAGCAGAGAGGGGGGTTTGAGCTACTTTTGGGGAACAAGGTTTTCATGTGTCACATGACTTCATTCCTAGGTCTACATTTTCTCTCTCTTCATGGTCGAAAGTCAAGGGGCGCCCATGCAAAAGGGACCCACATTAACTCCTCTCCTTCATCCATTTTGTCCTCTAATGGACTTTGAATGATCTTGCGACCCATAATTCTCTTCAAAAGTTAAGATTCTTCCTAACTTGTGGTTGCATGCATGCACTCACCCCAATCTAACACTTTGAATTTCAACTAGGTAAATCCTAGGGGTCTAAGATGAATTCAAAGTTGGTCTACTCTTTTAAGGGTTAGGATTGCATAGAACTTTGTATATATTTTATTTCCAAATTTTTATTTCATGAAAATTGATTCAACTAACCCCCACTTATCCCATTTATTTACAAGTTTGCTATTGTTCCATGCCAAACAACACATTTTAATTTTATGTGTTAGGACATCTCAAGCCTTCCACTCTTAGTCAAGCCCTAAGATGGCACATCGAATGGGTGACATTCAATTTACCTCCATTGATGATGATAACTAGATCATCACCATTGATTTAGGTTTAAACAAGATGAGACATTAGGTGTCACTTGAAATGTTTGAATGAGGGATGCCTTTAAGGGTTTAAAATTTTTTATGATGGATGCCCTTTAGGGGTCAGGTTTTAGGTCAAAGGTTTGACTGACCCGGGCTTTCAGGGGGAGTTGTTACATTTTTCTTTAATTTTGTCCGTCTTATGTATTTGTTAATTTATTTTAATTATATATATATATATATATATATATATATATATATATATATATATATATATATATATATATTGTCCAGTTTGATCGGGTTAGACAGTCTGCCCAACACAGCCCGACCTTCAAGTTGACCGGAGCCAAAAATAGGTCGAATGTTTCAAGGCCCGACCCAACTGTTCAAGTTTATGTTCCCAACCCGGTTCAAAAACTAGGTCAGGTAACGGGCTAACCCCACCCATTGAGAACCTACTTGGGTGTCTGTGCTAAGTATTAATAACTCCCAAATTTTGACTGAACAGAATTGTAAGGTTACCACACTTGTTCATTTGAAATTTTGAGCTGGGAAAAGTTGCAATTACGAAATTTGCTACTATAGCTTGTACTCATCAAAGATACACAACGACAATTGATATAATTTGATTTTACAGTGGTTTCAATAGAATTCAGACACTCAGTATGGTGAAATGTTTCTGGGAATCAGGATATCGCCGATGTTGTTGTGCCATGGATCAGCCAAGTGAGAAGCCAAATTTTCGAGCGGTCCAGTTCCAGGGAACGCCGACTGCTGCACGCAGAATCCCATGAAGGCCAATATGGCGAGACGACCTGAAAATATATACAAATATTTATAGAGTTAGCATTTATAATTAGTACGTTGCTTAAGCAATTTATCAATTTATTATGAAATCGTTACGAGAACGGGGAAAGAGTAGAAACCATTTTTTATCTCCTTGATCTTATATTCCTTGAACTTGATAGGGTCCTTGGAGAAGCCCAAGGGGTCGAAAGCTCCGCCGGGATACTTTTGCTTCTCAGTGTCTTTCTCCATGCTGCGTTGGTGCTCCACGAAGGCAATCGCAATGAATTCGATGGCGAGGATGATTGGGAGGGTTCCCCATGGGACTGGGACTCCCATATAGGTTGCTTGCCCTCCAGGCACTGCAGCCCACTCCTGAGCCTTCACCCAGTTGCCCAACCCTAGTGCCTCTGGCACTAAAACCCCTGGCTGGAAACCATATAAAATTTATAAAACAATAGCAATCCAAAAGTGAGTAAGCATAAATAGCAATCCAAAACTGGAAACTCAATTAGGAGTCCAAGAATGATGGAACCCATGCTGAATAAAAAAAATTTGTGAATATATTCCCATCGAAAAAAATACCTTATGTGAATACTCAATTAAGTTTCCCAATCACTAAAGTCTCTCACAGTCTGATGATTTAAGCATCCAATTGCAAAATATTCAGTAGCCAAATCGTAATTCACCAGTTGGGAATTATTTAGCAAGGTGAAAATTTCATGATTTGGGAAAAAATCAGCAAAATTCAGGAAGATAAAGGATGTATAAAATTTACTTGGCGAGGTCAAAAGATTGCAATTTTGGAAAAAGTTGTAAAAATTGGAGAAAATCATGAAAAGATAATATTAAAAAACTACTGTAACTAATGATTTTTTTTTTTAGAAACTGCAGTTCACTTTTATTTCTGGTTGAATTGTAAAAATATAAACTAAAATAAAAGTTTAAACAAGTGCATTTTAAAGATTAGTTTGCTAAAATTAATTAACAATGAATAAGGCCTCGAATAATTGGCCATAACTTTTATTGCGGATATCAGAATCAGATGAATGATAGCTCATTGGAAAGCTCTCAAAGTTATCTACAGTGTTTCTATATATTTGTAATACTAAAAATATTTGGATCATGATGGAAATAGAGTCATCTGATCGATTGCCCAATAATAGTCACTGGATGTGCCACATAGAACGGATTTATGCGTTCTTGGATTCCGAATTTTCTATCGGTCAAATGAAATCGAATCAAGATAAGAAATTTTATATAGTGATGATATACTGATAAAGCTTCATCCTAAAAATTTTACAGATTTTTTAAGACAATTTTATAGCAAGAGATCCACAGGCTCAATCTCAGCCAGAGTTATAGTACACTATACAAGACAAATCTGCACAGTTCCACCTCAAAATTTGTGTCGATCAAGTCATAGTAAATAAATGTTTCAAATTTTACAGAGTTGATCTATGCTTATGTATGCACATCCATGAATTTTGATGGTTTTTTTCTAAGCCTAAACAGTGGTCAAATTATAACCATTAGATCAGTTAAAATCACAGTTTATATATATTTAAAATAATGACCAAAATAATAAAAAATTGCTTCGAGATCGCACGCCATCCAATTTTATGATCATCAAAGTATTAGATACTTGTTCTATATAAAATATAAACACCATATATTATTATTATGATTCTCATCAAAACATCTCAACCATTAAAATTAATTAAATCAAACACATCTATATATTTCATTAAGTAACATCTATCACCATTCAAAATGATCATAAAATAAACATCAAAGCATAATAATCATCACTAATCATACCATGACAAAAAACATTAGAGCGTAATAATCTACCAATTCCTACAACATGAAATCTAATACCATTGAAACTTGATGAAAGTCAAATTTATACTAAAATTTGCAAAAATAATATAGACAAATATTTTACCTTAGCTTAGCTTAGGCATGCATACTGGTCTTTAGAGATTTGAGTGGCTAAGAGGGCTGGGATTTGCATAAATTCACACTATGTGGTACTAGATGCCAAGGGGGTTTGATCTATGAGCTTGGTTCAAAATTCAAATGGCTAGATTGGGAGTTCTAGAGTTGGGAAGTTCTTTAATAGTAGCTGGAGCAAAGAAGAATAAGAAGTAGAGAGAGAGAGAGAGAGAGAGCTTGGGCATGTGAAATTTTTGAATGAGAGAGGAAGGTTTGAGCTACTTTTGGGGAACAAGGTTTCCATGTGTCACATAACTTCATTCCTAGGTCTACATTTTCTCTCTCTTCATGGTCAAAAGTCAAGGGGCGCCCATGCAAAAGGGACCCACATTAACTCCTCTCCTCCATCCATTTGGTCCTCTAATGGACTTTGAATGATCTTGTGACCCATAATTCTCTTCAAAAGTTAAGATCCTTCCTAACTTGAGGTTGCATGCATGCACTCACCCCAATCTAACATTTTGAATTTCAACTAGGTAAATCCTAGGGGTCTAAGATGAAGTCAAAGTTGGTCTACTCTTTTAAGGGTTAGGATTGCATAGAACTTTGTATATATTTTATTTTCAAATTTTTATTTCATGAAAATTGATTCAACTAACCCCCACTTATCCCATTTATTGACAAGTTTGCTATTGTTCCATGCCAAACAACACATTTTAATTTTATGTGTTAGGACATCTCAAGCCTTCCAATCTTAGTCAAGCCCTAAGATGGCGCATCAAATGGGTGACTTTCAATTTACCTCCATTGATGATGATGACTAGATCATCACCATTGATTTAGGTTTAAACAAGATGAGACATTAGGTGTCACTTGAAATGTTTGAATGAGGGATGCCTTTAAGGGGTTAAAAAAATTTATGATGGATGCCCTTTAGGGGTCAGGTTTTAGGTCAAAGGTTTGACTGACCCGGGCTTTCAGGGGGAGTTGATACATTTTTCTTTAATTTTGTCCGTCTTATGTATTTGTTTATTTATTTTAATAATATATATATATATATATATATATATATATATATATATATATATATATATTGTCCAGTTTGATCGGGTTAGACAGTCTGCCCAACCCAGGCCGACCTTCGAGTTGACCGGAGCCAAAAATAGGTCGAATGTTTCAAGGCCCGACCCAACTGTTCAAGTTTATGTGCCCAATCCGGTTCAAAAACTAGGTCAGGTAACGGGCTAACCTTACCCATTGACAACCTACTTGGGTGTCTGTGCTAAGTATTAATAACTCCCAAATTTTGACTGAACAGAATTGTAAGGTTACCACACTTGTTCATTTGAAATTTTGAACTATGAAAAGTTGCAATTACGAAATTTGCTACTATAGCTTGTACTCATCAAAGATGCACAACGGCAATTGATACAATTTGATTTTACAGTGGTTTCAATAGAATTCAGACACTCAGTATGGTGAAATGTTTCTGGGAATCAGGATATCGCCGATGTTGTTGTGCCATGGATCAGCCAAGTGAGAAGCCAAATTTTCGAGCGGTCCAGTTCCAGGGTACGCCGACTGCTGCACGCAGAATCCCACGAAGGCCAATATGGCGAGACGGCCTGAAAATATATACAAATATTTATAGAGTTAAAAATTATAATTACTACATTGCTTAAGCAATTTATCAATTTATTATGAAATCGTTACGAGAACGGGGAAAGAGTAGAAACCGTTTTTGATCTCCTTGATCTTGTATTCCTTGAACTTGATAGGGTCCTTGGAGAAGCCCAAGGGGTCGAAAGCTCCGCCAGGGTACTTTTGCTTCTCAGTGTCTTTCTCCATGCTGCGTTGGTGCTCCACGAAGGCAATCGCAATGAATTCGATGGCGAGGATGATTGGGAGGGTTCCCCATGGGACTGGGACTCCCAAATAGGTTGCTCGCCCTCCAGGCACTGCAGCCCACTCCTGAGCCTTCACCCAGTTGCCCAACCCCAGTGCCTCTGGCACCAAAACCCCTGGCTGGAAACCATATAAAATTTATAAAACAATAGCAATCCAAAAGTGAACAAGCATAAATAGCAATCCAAAACTGGAAACTCAATTAGGAGTCCAAGAATGATGGAACCCATGCTGAATAAAAGAAATTTGTGAATATATTCCCATCGAAAAAAATACCTTATGTGAATACTCAATTAAGTTTCCCAATCAATAAAGTCTCTCACAGTCTGATGATTTAAGCATCCAATTGCAGAATATTCAGTAGCCAAATCGTAATTCACCAGTTGGGAATTATTTAGCAAGGTGAAAATTTCATGATTTGGGAAAAAATCAGCAAAATTCAGGAAGACAAAGGATGTATAAAATTTACTTGGCGAGGTCAAAAGATTGCAATTCTGGAAAAAGTTGTAAAAATTGGAGAAAATCATGAAAAGATAATATTAAAAAACTACTGTAACTAACAATTTTTTTTTTTAGAAACTGCAGTTCACTTTTATTTCTGGTTGAATTGTAAAAATATAAACTAAAATAAAAGTTTAAACAAGTGCGTTTTAAAGATTAGTTTGCTAAAATTAATTAACAATAAATATTACAAGAATGTCATGATTAAGATGTAAAATTGGCAAAGTTGGAAATAAAAAAAGAAAAAATATGTGAAATTTCAATGAGTTACGATAAAATTGGGAAAAATGCATTTGAGCAATAAATCACGATTTAAGCATGACTTATTAAAAAATCAAAAAGACATTTTATTATATATTTGATAATGTAGGGTATCCCAAGCTTATGCTTGGACTAATCCCTATGGGATGCCCTCGCCCCACCTATGCCACGATTATTTACGGGTTTGCAAAGGGAACAAAACACCCGTATAAAGTATAACCACTAACTTCGTTCTGTTAGCAAAACAAATAAGCAGGAAATAGCTCACTTGGTTGGCAAATCCAACAAAGTAAAAACACGGACATAGGGTGTTTTGGACAACCAACAAAAGAAGCGAGAAATAACAAGTCTTCTCGAAGGACAATATTATATGGTAGACAGGTTTTGTGCAGATAAAGTGCAGGCGACTGATGTGGTGTGGCACAATTGGCTACAAGTACTATCGGGCTTAAGCAAAGCAGCTGATTGCATCATGCCATGTCAGCCGCCTGCACTTTGCCTGCACAAAACCTGCCTGCCGATTGCAATTTTCCCTTCCGATATATATATTGGCGGAACCACGTGTACCCTAGTGCGGGCGTGTGCCCACACTCATCCCAAAAATCACACTAATATATATATATATATATATATATATATATATATATATTCAAATAAAACCCAACGCCCTCTCTGTCCAAACCCTCTCCTTCTCGGCTCGCCCAGTCGCCCACCTGAAGCCTACGCCGGCACCCACCGCCTCTCGATCTCCTCTGGCCCACTTGGTTCCGGCACCGGTAAGTCGGTGAGGACGTCCTTGGCTTCTCCTGCTGGTTGCCACCCCGACGCCCTCTCTCCTTACATAATGTCTCTCTCCTATTCTTTTCTCTCTCTCTCTCTCATATATGTTGTAGAGCCTTCTTTGTCTCTCTCTGGCCTGGAAAGTTAGGCTAGTTGTGGATCCATCTGTGACAACGCCCCTTCCACGACTCCAAAGTTCAACCCATGACCCTCTTTGTTTCTCTTTCCCCTCTCTCTCTCCTCCCTCCAAGGCTCCAACCCATGACCCTCTTTGTTTCTCTCTCTCTCTCTCTCTCTCTCTTCCCTCCAAGACTCCAAAGTCCAACCCACCCTCTTTGTTTCTCTCTCTCTCTCTTTTCTTTAAACTATAAACCACCCTATCACAGTGGTTTAGGGGTTTAGGGGAAAATGCATTTGAGCAATAAATCACGATTTAAGCACAACTTATTAAAAAATCAAAAAGATATTTTATTATATTTTTGATAATGTAGGATATCCCAAGCTTACGCTTGGACTAATTCCTATGGGATGCCCTTGCCCCACCTATGCCACGACTATTTACGGGTTTGCAAAGGGAACAAAGCACACGTATAAGGTATAACCACTAACTTCGTTTTGTTAGCAAAACAAATAAGCATGAAATAGCTCACTTGGTTGGCAAATCCAACAAAATAAAAACACAGACATAGGGATGTGTTTTGGACAACCAACAAAAGAAGCGAGAAATAGCAAGTCTTCTCGAAGGACAATATTATATGGTAGATAGGTTTTGTGCAGACAAAGTGCAGGCAACTGATGTGGTGTGGCACAATTGGCTATAAGTACAGTCGGGCGTAAGTAAAGCAGTTGATTGCATCATGCCATGTCAGCCGCCTGCACTTTGCTTGCACAAAATCTGTCGATTGCAATTTTCCCTTCTGATATATATATAGGCGGAACCACGTGTACCCGAGTGCGGGCGAGTGCCCGCACTCAACCCAAAAATCACATGAATATATATTCAAATAAAACCCAAGGCCCTCTCTGTCCAAACCCTCTCCTTCTCGGCTCGCCCAGTCACCCACCTGAAGCCTACGTTGACACCCACCGCCTCTCGATCTCCTCTGGCCCACTTGATTCCGACACCGGTGAGTCGGTGACGACGTCCTTGGCTCCTCTGCCGGTTGCCACCCCGACACCCCTCTCCTTACAAAATGTCTCTCTCCTCTCTCTCTCTCATATCTGTTGCAGAGCCTTCTTTGTCTCTCTTTGGCCTAGAAAGTTGGGCTAGTTGTGGGTCCATCTGTGACAACGCCCCTTCCAAGACTCCAAAGTCCAACCCATGACCCTCTTTGTTTCTCTTTCCCCTCTCTCTCTCTTCCCTCCAAGACTCCAAAGTCCAACCCATGACCCTCTTTGTATCTCTCTCCTCTCTCTCTCTCTTCCCTCCAAGACTCCAAAGTCCAATCCACCCTCTTTGTTTCTCTCTCTCTCTCTCTTCTTTAAACTATAAACCACCCTATCACAGTGGTTTAGGGGTTTAGGGAATTTCTCTCCCCTTTTTTTCCTCTCTCTCTTTGTCTCTCTCTCTCTCTCTTCTCTTTACATTATTTATATATGTATATTTTTTTAATATAAATATTTTTCTTAGGGTCTCAATCGGATTAAAAAATTAGACTGTTGGAGGATCATATTTAAGAGGGCTTGTGACACTTGTTATAGAATTTTGCATGCTAAATTGAAGGCAAATTTAATTTCATTTAATTTAAATTTAATGTAGTTCTATTTCCCGATTATGATGGACGATTTCCAAGATTGAAATTGGGGATCTAAATCCCTAAACCCTAATTCTCTACACCCTAAACCCCTAAATCTCTAAGCTCTTTTGAAATCTTTAAGCCCTAATTCCCTATACCCGTTCGTAGTCCTAGTCTCTAAAGCTCTTTTGAAATCCTTAAGCCCTAATTCCCAATACCCTTTCCTAGTCCCTAAATCTCACACCCTTTCGAAATCTTAAGCCCTAAAGCCCTAATTCCCTATACACTTTCGTAGTCCCTAATAAACTCTTTTGAAATTCCTAAGCCCTAAAGCTCTAATTCCCTATACCATTTCTTAGTTCTAGTCCTTAAACCACCCTTTCACAATCCCTAACTCCTAAAGGGCCCTAATTTCCTATACCCTTACGTATAAATGCAAATGTATGAATGAATTGGTTCTTAGGATATATCTTTAATTTGATTGAATGAGAATGCTTAAGTTTAATTGTATAGAAATGAGGATATGTGTATTACAAATTTGAGTAGGTGATGATATGTTTTTAAATTTGGTTGTATAAAGACATGTTTTTATTAAACATTTTAATGAAGGGGGATTTATTTAGTTAAACTTGGTTATATATAAATGAGGATATATGCGTTACCAATATGGGTGAACGGGGATACATTTAAATTTAGTTATATAAAAATATATGTTTATTAGTTATTTAATGGAGGATCTATTAAATGAAACATGGTTCTACATAAATGAGGATATGTGCATAACAAATTTGGGTGGATGAGGATAAATGAAAACTATGTTTTATAATATAAATTAGTTTATATTCATATAATTTATAAAAAAATAATAAATCTAATTCATGTTACGCCCTGCCTAAAAGAAAATCCTGATTCGCCACTACATATATCTTTATGTATACAACAAAGGACTGATTCGTAATATGGAATCATGTTAGAAACGAACCACAATTTATAGAGATAGGTTGTTAGATGAGAATAAGTAAAAGTAATGGCATAAAACTTACGACTGCAAGCATACACCATCTGCAGTGAATGAGTTCGGACGCCTTAAACCTCTCCAGATTTTCAGGGACCTCGCCAAGCCTAAGTGGGTCGAACCCAAAGTCCCTAACCACACACAAGCATAAGAACAAAATTTAAAACTAGACTCGAGTCCGAATTAAAGGACCATCAGAAGGTAAATGTAAGTCAAACCGCATACCCAGGGGCCGAACCATCGAGGTAGGGTGGGCGGGGCTGGCCAGGCATCCACTCGGCCGACATGGAGAAGCGCGACGTCGCATTGGAGCACGCAGCAGGGAAAGCGAGCGTATTGGCGAATTTCGATTTCGAAGATGAGAGCAGGGATGGAAACACGGCCGCAACTCCGCAGCTGTTCAACGCGTTCGAACCCATCTCTCTCTCTCTCTCGCTCTCTCTCTCTCGTGTTGTGAGGTGAGGTGTTGTAGAGAGGCTCTAGGAGTATAATAAGCAGAGGATGTGTTGGTGATAGGCGAATCCAACTCTTGATTTCTATTGGCTGGTACCAAGTGCTTATTCCTTTATCATTGGACCACGTATTATCGCCAATCTCTTTAATTTTCCACGTGGAATATCTGGTTGAAACTGTGAAAATTTTGTGGTTGGGATTGACCTCATTTTAACGTACACTAAAATTGAATTATTGAAACTAAAATTTTGTGGTTGCGATTGAGCGAAGTGTGATATATATTACAAATGAGGGATTATCTAGTGTTCTAAAAGACCACGGTATTAGGGTGCTATAAGCGTTGTAGCACACTTTTGCATGCTGATCAGGCAATAGAATGGATTTGCAACCATAGTGACCAAGTTAGGGTTCCTCAATAATTCGAAAAGGTTAAAATTTCGAAAAATTCGTCAAGTCCATGGAAAAGTTTGGACAAGAAGATAACGAAATATAAAATATAAAATTTTGTTTACACTAATTACACAGGTTTTTCTAAAACACACCTTTAAAAAATTGATGAATAATTCGGGAGTAATTCATAGAACTTTAAATTCATGAATTATTTGCTATGTTTTTTAAAAAATTGGCAAATTTGGTGGCTATGGTTGTGTATGGCATAGCTCTCTGCTAGCCTATGCCATAGTAGAGTTCACTTGCTTTAGCAAGTTCCCATCCTCTTAGATAATTAACATCTCGCTCCTTGCTTTAGCAGGTACCCATTCTCCTTATAGCTTCTTACATAACAGGATTTTATGCAAGATTTTACCTATTCACTAGTTCTACCCTCCTCTCTACTCACTCCTTGTCAGAGCAAATTTTATTTGCTCTGGTAGGGAGTTAGTAGAGAGCAGGGAGGTTGCTACGAGAAAAGGTAAATCCTCCTTTGCAGGTAATTAGAAAATAGAATGAGAACCAATTAAAGCAGGTGAGCTCTGCTGTGGCAGGGGCTATGGCAATTAAGGCAGTTGGAAAATAGAATGAGAACCAATTAAAACAGGTGAGCTCTGCCGTGGCAGGGGCCAACAGAGAGCTATGCCATACAAAACCATATGAGTCTATGAGTGCAATTTTAACATCCGTTGTACCCCTATTGTTTGTTTATAAGTTATTGCCCTAAAAATATACCATTGTTTATGATTATAATCATCCTCATCACCAGTCATCACCTTCCTTTGTAAGGTGCCATGATATGGGTGCATGCTGTATATATTATTGGAATCCACAAGCTTGATGTTACTATATTTATGGTAAACATATTTTTATTATAATAAACTAATATCATATATTTAACTAAGTCATCAACATCATCACCATCCTTAAAGCTATCCTATCTATCTATTTTAGGCTGGCTGTGCGAGTATTATTTTTTTACTTTTTTCTAATTAACGCAAACTCTATGTAACTTTGGAATCCTTCATGTCTCATCTTAGTGCTTCCCTCTAAGGCTTCATTGGTCTTCCTTTCCTCCTAATTGATTGTGCTTGTAGCGTCTCAATCTTTTGTATAATGTTTACTTATGACCTCTAATATATGTGTCTGAGACACCTCTTAAGCAACATTTTGTATATATTTCCATTTTAATGATGTCACTCTCATATTCTATTTTATGCACTCGTTTCAAAATTTATATTTCTTGTTAGCCACACATCCATCTCAACGTATGTATCTCGATCACATGTACCATATTCATGTCGTTTTTTTTGTAGCCAACATTTCGCACTATATAATATTGTAGGTCTTACCGTCATCTTATAAAAATATCTCTTCAGTCTAAGTGGAACTGATGGGTCGCACATTATGTCGCTAGCTTACTTCCATTTCATCGAACCTATATTAATCCTATTGAAGATGTCTTCTTCGAATCCACCATCTCATTGTAAAGATGTAGCAATCTTAATTTTTCAAAGGTTGATTTATTGACTTATTTGAGAGCAGGATTTTGTTCCCCAACGCATTTGATGAGTCTTCAAAGTTTCATAAATGAATTATTGTAGCATTATTAGAGTTATGAAAATCGCCTAATGAATATCTATTTGGTCGTTGGCTTCTACATGCATCAATAACCATCAATCTTAAACTTAATTTTCCGATTATCGCTTCGATATTTATATCTTCATTTCGTTATCTTTCAGTGGGTTATAATTGACTTTTCATTCCCTACGATAACCTTTTTAATGATTTCTCTGAGCGTATAAGGGACCCTTTAAGTTCTATCACTTTTAAGGACCCTTTAAGTTTTATTGTGTTTCAATAATATCAAAATGTTACCCTAAGTCATCGATGGATTAAGTTGACTAACTTTTTTGACCTGTTGACGACAAACAAACCCTTGACGGGTAGCAATTTGACTATAGTCCCTCAAACATTCACAAAAAATAGTGATATATGTTAGATGTATGTATATATATGCAGAATTTTATGGGTCTGACTCAACCTCACAAAACCTGCTTGTAATGTGAGGAGTGCCCAAATTATATACATATATCCCAAGACCTCTAAGCCCGCAAGCAATGTGATTGAGCCAATCAAATCACATAGACAATTGAATTAGGTGACGTAGAGTGGAGAATTACTTGCTCTGATACCATATAGAATTTTATGGGCCTAACTCACCCTCGCAAAACTGGCTTCTAAGGTGAGGAGTGTCGAGATTATATTTAGCCCAAGACCTCCAAGGCCACATGCAATGTGTGACTAACTCAACCTCACAAAACCGGCCTGTAAGGTGAGGAGTGCCCATATTATATATAGCCTAAGACCTCCAAGCCCACATGCAATGTGGGACTCTCCTAGCAATATATATATATATATATATATATATATATATATATATATATATATATATATATATATATATATATATATATATATATACTAATACACACACACACACACACACATAGGAATATATCCAAATAGATTTAACCCTACGCTACAAAACATAAGTTTATTGGAGACGGCTTTTAGTCGTCTCCAAAGATGTTTAATCCATCTCTAATACTATTAGAGATGGCTTCCATGTAGTCTCCGATAGCCCCGTGTCTAATGTCTTTAGAGACCAAACATTGCAGACAGATTTTGGTAGTCCCCAATATTTGAGCGTTGGAGACCGCAATAAGCCGTCTCCATAGCCATGTCAATGCATATTGGAGACAGCTTTCACCTGTCCCCAATAACAATCTTCTACTATCCATCTCCAATAAGTTTTCGTATATTATTGGAGACAGCTTTAAGCTGTCTCCAATGAATTGTATTTTCCATTGGAGAAGGCCAAAAGCTATCTCCAATGATTTTTTTTTTAATGTAGTTTTTTTTCCCCAAGCAACATATTGCCCAACAATACATATCCATAACTTTTAAATAATATAAAAGAAATAATTATTCCATTTTATATATAATACAAGAAGAACGACACAGTGATTGTCGTACCGAGAGGAATTCCCTTTAAGTCTGCATTCATCTGATGGACCACACAGTGCACAACTCAACCTTGTGACTTGGGATTAGGGAAGTTGCTCATACTAGCTAATTACCAAAATTCTTAAAATGTCCAACATTGTAGATTCTTGTGTACAAAATTCTTAAAATGAATGGCTAACACGGGTTTGGATATTTAAAGGAAAGGTATTTGACCGCTTTGATGCAATTTTCGACCCACCGGATCTTTACATCAGGTCCTTTGCATGACGTAACACACTTCAATAAAAAAATAGTGACTCATTCCAATTTGGTTTCTATATATTAGCTCTATATGGTAATGTTATTCTCAGCTTTCAACAAATATCACTTCATATGGTTGTTGGATTCAAATCCAATAATAACACCCCCAATGAGACTACCACCAATGCTACCCTCCGCTGACACCATTAAACAAGCAAATCTTGATTAAATCAGATCTTTCAAACTGCCCTACAATCCACCATTCTCATCATTGGAAGACTGGAAAACATACCAACGTCTCTTGAAATCACCCAAAAGAGATATTTGATATACTTAGATCCTATCCACAAAACATATACAACAAGTATAATGCGTCAGAAATGGTCGGAAGCAAAGAGAAAGCAATAAATCAGTTTACATAGTTGACATAAACTGACAAAGATCTTCATAACTTTGTCACAAAAAGTAGGGGGGAGTAAACTTGATACACTAAATTTCAATAAACATAACATACAAAACCATAAGGCTTAAGCTTCGGAATTTTTTAGTATGAGTTGTTCAATTTTATTCTCAAAGGCAATACAATTGGTGTTCATTTTCAGGACTACTACCAAGTTTGCTCTACAACTAAATGTGAGTTGATTTGGTTATTCAGGTTGCAAAGACGACCACAAATAGATGGGCCACGTTGATGATGATTAGCTGATTCAGGCTTCTTCTTTCATCATTTCAAATGTGACAGAAGGCAAACATGAAGAATGAACTGAGCACAAATCAAACAATCATGTTTCAGACCCTCGTATTGAGGGTTTAGGACCTAAGGTGCTTTTCCATGTAGTTAAAGATTTATGTTCATGTCATATTGTTCTGGTGAGGATACAACTAATTTTTCTTTTAAAAACTGAATCTTGGTAACCAGAAATAGGCAACATATGACTAGTCATACGAGTCTCTCTCAGGCACAGAAAGTAGGTTTTATCACTGCATTGCTCGTAACTGACCAGACCTTTGCCTATTTTGTATATTTTAGTTTTCTGATACAGTTTCAACAAATCTCAAAATGTTGAAGCAAATAATTTGTGCTATGAAAACCATAACTTGCAACTGATGCATTTTTCTCATTAAAAAAATATAAGCTATATATAAGGAAGTAGGATGGAGGTCAGAGGAAAAATTACCATATGATCAAGATTTGAAATAGTGCTCAACTGAGCAATATGTTTAATTTCTTCAACGTCTACATTTGCATAAGCAGACAACAGCTTGGTAGTAGAGAAGTTCTGATCGCTAACAAGAAAAGCCTCAATCCTGCAAAGAGGTGCAAAATGATAACATTAATAATACTGTTTTTCTTTGATGCAAAGCTCAAGGGCGTAGAGATAATTAACAAAAGCATAATGTACATGACAATTAACTATACAAGGAATGTGACATAAAATAGGCCAAACAATGAGATCAAGTACCTAAATTAAAATAAAGCTGTTTTGCAACAATATGATGTAAATAGAAAGAACAAAACTTATTGAGAACAGTCATTGTGGCACTTTTGTGCTTACTGAAAATCATGAGCATAAAGATACACTATAATTGTACTCAGATATGCCTACATCCAACTAGTGCAAGTTAGTAAATAAATGGGTGGGAAGTAGTTAAAAAGAAGAGTTTTCATGGACAACAGTTTTCATATGTTAAGAAACAAAACAACTCTTGAAACTTCAAAAGTACATATGCACAACACAAGAAGAATAATCTAATAGATAATGAACATTTTTTCTACTAGCTTCTTGAAATGAAAAAAGGGCCTCATTTGCCTTGTCTTTTTTTTTTAATAAGGAAGCTTCTCATTTGCCTTGTCTCATAACCTCAGCTAGCATATTAATTAACTACTTAAACCTTCCACATCTAACAGTGTCTAGAACATCAAATGGAAGTCCATTTATCTAGTCTCACTCCCAGCATATTCTGTACTTAAATCTTTCAAAGCAGCTGAATACACACAAAAATGACATTCTATATTAGTTTCAAAATGATTCGAGTGATTAAAACATGTTAACTAGTATTTTGCATTATTCAATCTTACGGGGCTATGGCTTAGGGCATGTTGTTTCTTATCTTCTATTGTATATTCCTTTGCGCCTTGTTCTCTTATTAATGCTCATTATTGATAAAAAAATGCATTACCCAAGTTTCGATACAAAAAAACCCATGCTAGAAAACTTATCCATATCTGAATTGAGAAAATAGTGAACATGTGATTCACATTCTTTTTGTCTTACACTAGGCATCCAACCGTTGAGAGGCCCACCTTTTACTACATTGTAATGGATGTGAGTTAAAACTTTGTCCAACAGTTAACACGAAGTAATATAACCTAAATAATATTACTAAGGTGACATAGGAAACTGAAACTTGGGATCAAAAGAGTAGCACAAATTTTCATTTTTCTGTTTCTTTGGGCTTTTGGTGAACCCAGTTGCATGAACTAAAGGAATAGGGCAGCATTTTGAAATAATAGCTAATTAAGAAGCAAACAAATGTGGTTTCATCAGTGCATGGAGGTCAATTGATCAATAGCTTTTGTTTAACTAAATTTCATTTGACGAAGTAATCCCTCTATTTTATTTTTCTATGATATTTCAGTGAAGGCCTTCACTAAATGTTGTCGGCTTCTGTAATGATCGATTACATGTTTTAGTGCCTATATTCAACATCGTGAAATTTTACCGTCAATATAAGTTGGTGATGAGTTTTGCTAAATTTATGAGACAAGGAGGTGGAATGGTGGTATAGAAAATGTTCGGTGGTAAGTATTGAATAGAGTAAGAAACGGAAAGATTGCAATACCTGAAAATTAGGTTCTCTAGCAAGCCGTCATTAGCAATTGCCATCCAACAAAAAGTTTCTAGGGTGTAGTGCTTAATGGCTCTAGCAGGTAATCTTGATCTTAAGCTTACTCTTGAAATCCTTTAAAAAGTTCAACAGAGCCTGCAAAAAATAAAGCACCAACCAAGGAACATGAAAAATATGGTACACAATAGTATGTTTTGAGCTTTTAAAGTATAAGTGGATGATTCAGAGATGTAAGCCACTCAGAGAATAGTTTTGAGCTATCAATCACTAATTTACCAAATCAATAGACATAATAATAGAAAAATCTAACCCAATATAATATTTTTAACTTAAAATAGAAACACTAAGGTTTCATCTATTTTTTAATAAACACATAAAAAAACAGATCACAAAACAGATACCTGATGTAAAACCATGACTTGTTGACAAAATCAACGAGTGCTTTGCGACATTGAGTATCACAGACTCAAATGCATCCCATATCCTTCAACAAGAACGAGCGCCTTCATAATGAGAAGAAACTCTGCCTTTGCTATTGTTGATGAAATTATAAACACACAACACAGGCTGTCACAAATTAATTTGGAATAATGTCCATGAAATCAACACAACAGTGAACAATTCTAAATTTTTTCGTAGGAAGGGTCAAAGATAAACATAGAACAAACATGACTAAAAATGTTTGGTGCAGGAAAAGGCCATACAAACCAAAGTTGATGAGTTTGAACTCCTGGAAAATTCAAGCTATCGACATGCTAAGGGCAGTTAGCCAATACATGCAGTCAAACGATAGAAAACCTGCACATGTTTTCCTTCCAAATATAAATATAAATTGTTAGGAGACAATTGTTTGGAGCATAGGATGACATTTGATTTGTGACAATTATTTACCTATTTTGCGCTTTTAAAGCCCATCAAAAGTAAAACATTTGGCCTAATAAAAACCTTTTCTTTCAAATTTTACACAAATAAACCTATCAATCAGACAATTAGCGATTTATTCCATCTAACTACTCTTATATACAATGAAAGAATTGAATCATTGTCAAATAAAAAAAATAAAAAAGATATTTTTTTAGATATAAATAAAATTATATCTCAATAAAAACACCATCTCTCATTATAAAAAAGTCTACTCTTTTGCTCACTATAATAACCAAAACCAGTACTGCAACAACAAGGGAGCCTCATCATAAAAGACACGACACATGCCTAAGTGGATCAGTTCCCTGGCACACAATAAAATAAATAGGAGAATGTTAGGGTAGAGACTTTATACAAATAACTTTCATTCCATGTATAGCCCAAAAGTTAGCGGTGATCAAGAGTTTGAAAGCATTCAATAGTGATCAAATGTTTTCCTGTGATGTTGCTTATATTTCGACTTTTGAAATTGAAGTTTAGCCGATAAATCAAGAAAAAGAATAGCTACAACTGCTCGACTTTTGAAATTTAAGAGATAAATCGTGTTCAAGTTCACCGATATCTCTATAAATCAAGCAAAAGAATTTCATGGGTATCTGTACTTGCACCTACAGGATCGCCTGCATTGACTACTTGGAATCAGATGATGGTCAATTTTTTATTCCATGTGCATCTAATCTCGTGAAAAATGATCTCCATCCTCTAATTCCAAACAGTCAATTAGTTTTCGTGAGTTTCAAACCTAAGCATCCTCAGTAATCCTATAGGCTTGAACAGAGGTACCCTGTGACAACGTAACTCTTACGACCCAAACCCTTATTCAACCCGACACGACTTGATTCGACCCATGAGCACACACACACACACACACTAACCTGTACATGCTATACACCTTATCCTTTCTCTTATAACTTAAATTCCAAAATCAAAACCTACGCATAACCAAGCCATTCCATTTCTTCTTTTTTATTTCTATAACGCATCTCTTCACTCGATAATGAATTTCAAAAACCCGAACGGTCATCCACCGGCCTAATAAATAGAGCCATTCCTTTCTTCTTTTCCACACCAAGCCTCCTTCCTCAAAGCTTACCTTCTTTCTTAAGGTAAATTTTTATATTATAAATCTAGTTTGGAATTTTATTTTTCTATAAATTTTGGTTTTATAATTCTGGTTCTTTGAACCTTAGATTAGATAAGCTAATAATTTATTCTATTCCTTTAAATTCTAAATCTATAGATTATTTTAATATTCTAGTTTATTTCTGATTTTTACATTTTTTTCCTGATTTTAAAATTTAATCTCTGAACTTATATTAAAACATGAATTTCTAGTTCTGATTTTTGTAATTCAGTTATGTAATTTAAGTTGGATTACATAGTTAAATTCTGCTGTTATATTTTAATTCCAGCTTTATATTGTAAATCTGGTTTTATATTGAAATTTCGATTTATATTTAAATTTGGTTTTATATTCAACTTTGATTTTATTTCTTTAAATTTTTGGTTTCATCCTAGTTTTAAAAATCTGATTTTATATTATGTCTTTATTATATAGCATGATTTAATATTTTGTTCTATAATATGATTTTATATTCAGTTTCTATTCTAGATTATAATATGATTTTATATTTTGTTTTTATAATCCAACTTTATATTCTGTTTTATAATCTGATTTTTATATTATGTTTTTATAATATGAAATTATATCCTGTTTTTATCTTAGTCTTATAATCTAACTTTATATTCTGGTTTTAGTATGATTTTTATAAGATGAAATTGTCATTTAAATTCGGGTTTTAATGCTGATTTTATATTGAAATATAATTATAATAAATCAGGTTATGAGATTAAAAGGATTAAATTTTTTTATTATAATAAAGTTAGAAATCCTGTTTAATATTAAATTAGATTTAAGGGTTTTAAAACTGATTTATAAAGTTGTTTTAAATTAAGAATTTTATATATCAAATATTTTTTAAAATAAGGATTTGAAATAACTCGATGGAATTCAACCTAACTTTAATGACCTACCGTAGCTCGTTCCCTCTTCTTGACCACTTTCCCTTGTGCCGAGATAACTATCGGAATTATGAAACTTCACACTGTCATCACAAGACCTTGAATCCAATAATTGAGGCAAGTAGCTGATGAGTAGTGAAATATGATGATATTTCACTCCTAGATACCTATATTTAGCTATCCGATGAAGGCTATCTGATAAGAATTATTAGATTTGAAGTGTTTCAGGTAAATACAAGCCAAGTGCAGAAAACAGTCCAAGAATTCTGAAAATAATGTCAAAACACTCTAACTTTGGGTCATCGAGAACTTAATGCGACTTGCAGATCAATTTGGACCTTCAAGACGGCCGAATTATGAAATTGTGAAAACACAAAAGTTGTAGAGCTTTCTGTCAGCTTTCCAACGGCACAAGAATCATCTCAATCCTAATTCGAGACAGAAAGTTATAGCCAAAATACCGAAGTAGTGTCTGATGTAAAGTTCGGTGGAAATTCACAAAAATCTGGGAGGTCGATGCATCGACCCTATTGAGTCGATTAATCGACCATAAATTTTCGAGTTGGAACACCTCTGCGGCCGGGAAACTTCAGCTCTATTTAAAGCGGATCAAACACTTCGGGAGGGGGGAATTAGAGATAGATAATTAGAGAGTTAGTTTTGACTTTTCTTTTTTTAGAGTTTTGGAGAGAATTTTTTAGAATATTATTATTCATTATTATTATTTTTGGTTTTAGACTCCTCTGGGCATCTTTTGAAGGGTTCTTCTTTCTCCTTCTTCTAGGGTTCCATCCGGGTAGATTGTACTTAGGATTTGCAGTGTCTTTCTTTTATATTTATAGATTGTATTTAGGAAAAGACATTATAAATAAAGATCTTTTGAAAGAAATAAAAAGAGGAATGACTTTGAATGAACAAGGAGATCATACACCAAAGATGAACGGCTAAATCAGTTGATCGGGGAAGATGCGATCCCCATATAAGTAGCAATTTTTTATGATTAATACCGCAGTCTATTATTGTCATCATAGAATCGTTTTGCTAAAAGTTTGTGTTATTGAAAATATATTGAATACTTGCTATGACCGTTGATTGCGCGTATCAACGGCTATAATCGCTGGATCTGGACCTGCAGATTGATCTAGGCTGCGGAGTGATTATGTTTTTACTGTTGTGATCTAAACATCATGAGATACGTTATGCTTCTTACATGACTCATACCGCAATGATAGGCTGAGTCATTATTTTTAGATAGGGAATGCCGGATTGATGATCATATTTTATTACAAATCATCTCTATAGACAAATGATGGTGTGAATGATGCTTTAATGAAACTGTGGGTTTTAATGATAGAAAAAAGGTACAAATCTGGGGTAGCATATTCCTTGATCTCATTTAATTATTATTTTAGATTCATCGGTAATTAGTTGTTTAGATTAATTTATTTTTCTGTATTTAGAAAAAGTGTGATAAATTTTGGTAAAATTGAATCTGCCCTTTGGTACTTCCTTAGGGACGTTTTTAAATCTCTGAAAGAAATAATTAAAATTCACATTTCCCTGTGGGTTCGACATCTTTGTTCTTGTCATACTGCAATAGATCTTGTGCACTTGCAAGGGTTACATTTAAAATCGATCAGTAGCCTATCCCATAACATGTTTTAAACACATATCTTATTAGTTAATAATACTTTTATTCTATATAGTATATATTATAACTTTGGTAAGTAGATATTAGAATGATTATGATGGTATGGATAATTTTAGACTTGTCTTGCCCGATGATGATTATGTCGTTTTGAATCATGTTATTGTAAGCAAAATTAGAAATATCGTAAGCATTGTTTACTCGATTTGAATTTTATATGATCTCATTACATTGAAATATCATACTGTTTTAGACTGAGAATTGATAAAGTATATTAGATAAGTTTTTTCAAACGAAATTAATTTGAAGGACTTTAGAAATGATGAATATCTATGATATGATATTTAATTAAGATCCCCATGGGGCTATATGGTAGTATTGGATGAATGGGTCCATTTGTGTACTTCCGTAATATGAAATAAATCCGTCAAACAGGACCAGCACAGTTAACAATGGGATTAATGAAAACATGGAACCCTCCTTTGTGATTGGTATCCAAGATGTGTGATGAATGACGATATGAATGAAACTACACTTAGATCGGTACTATTATTTTAACAATTGTACAATATATGTAGTACAATTGTAAACTAAGTTTTTTTTTTTAATTTTAAATTTTTTTTAAATTTTTTTTTATATTGA
Organism: Chloranthus sessilifolius; assembly: GCA_021018995.1. NCBI lineage: Eukaryota > Viridiplantae > Streptophyta > Magnoliopsida > Chloranthales > Chloranthaceae > Chloranthus > Chloranthus sessilifolius. Next base: position 136,418,115 of record CM037587.1, read on the forward strand.
TTCGTTAGATGGTATAACAGATGATATTTCTTATGAAGTTTTCAATCTGAAAGTGATAAAATTGATATAAGAGTTATATTATTTATTGGGGGTTACTTGTTGAGTTTTATCTCACCCCCGTTGTTATTTAAATTTCAGAGATCGGACCTCGTGACTCAAGAGCTACATTTCAAGAAGAGACCCTAGAAGACTTGTTGGTTTAACCTTGGTTAAGAGTTGTTTAATGTTGGAATTGGAAATAAATGTAACTTTGAATTTTATTAATGAGATTGGACCTTTGTGTTTCTTTTATTTAAATTTTGATTATTGAATGTGTGCACTAGTGTCCACCACAGTCGGACATCATCAAGTAAGCACTTTCAGTAAATAGGTGAGCATAAAATGCAAACCTATTGATTGCATTAAATCAGACAATGAAAAGAGATTTTCATCCCACTCTTCCATATGATTTATCTTTTAACATCATGGGCCGATGGCCATACCCTAAGACCGTAAGCTTGGTAGTCCATGTGGCACAAATTCCAAAACAGTAGCTTTAAAATCATGTGGGATGCATCGCGATTAAACATGATTTTAGGAACATTTTTTTTTAATCCGTGGATGGTTTGATGGTATACCCATGTTGTCAAGATCAATTGTGAGGAAATTATGGGATGAGAAGCAACTCCATCATCTGTTTCAACACAATCAACAACGTAGGAACCCTAAGTAACTGGGTAGGCGCTAATATAGATGCCCTTAACAAATATAGTTAAAGAGAGACCCGCATCGGCCAGTTGTCAATAATGAAGAGTATTTGTATTTACAACCAACGAATCTTTCTTTTCAACTCGGATTTCACGTGCTTAAGTTGTTGACTACTTCGAATTTAACAATGGAGATCATTATTCACCCCATTATTCCATATAATGGATCTTGAGATCATGAGTCTACTATCAAGCGATAAGATTTGTATTCCATTGTGTGTAAGAGCTTAGTTGAGAAGAATTTTTTTTGGATTGTTGATGTAGGTACCCATTGCCCAATAAAGGTAGAACGCTTGAGAAAGAGAAACCGCAAGTAAAAGAGAGAGAGAGAGAGAGAGAGAGAGAGAGAGAGAGAGAGTATATTTTTACCCAATTTTATGGAGCCCTAGAGTGGGGATACAAGGCGGATATTTTATTTTTTATATCCTCCTAAAAGGATTTTAGCAGGTTTGTGGGGCCTGTCCCCACAACCTATAATGTTCATTTGCCCTTGTATGCACATCACCAAAGAGGCATTAGCCCATTTGGTATGCTCCCTCCAATGTGGGGGAGTAGGTTGTGGGTTTGATTTTTGTCTTCCATGCTAGTTTGTATGACCATATATATATATATATATATATATATATTACATTAACTTAAATAATAGAGATACAGTTGTCCGTGGCGTAATTGCCTTACGGGGCCCAGCTCTTAAGGGACTTTCATTTTCGATGCCCTACCCGGCCCTGCGCTCTTGCATACATTGAGTAAGGCTACAAGCCCAATAAGTTGAGGATGGGGACCAGCCCGACCCATTTTACAGCCTCACTAGCAACTACTTGATAAGCTATTTTTGGCTGTACAACAAATGCCCCTTAAACAGACAACAATGGCAATTACACGCTAGTACGCTACTCACCTGTCTTCCATTCATCCACGTCCTTCACGTTCTTTAATGCTTCTCCCTTCTCTCAAGTCTCAACTCCGAAGGGCTGAGCGCTGCTCGCCTCCCTGCTCTCAAACCTCACCCACCCCATTTTTGCTTCTCCTTCTCTCATGGCCAACGCGGCAGCACTGCCTCTTTCCGTTGTCTCGTGCTGCGCCTCGCCCACGCGCGACGCCAACAAGCCTCGCTTTGGCCACTTGGCTCAGGTCGTCCGCAAGGACATTAAATTTTTTCAGAGGGGGATCGAGTGGGTCAAAACAACTCACCTCTCGAGCTTCTCGAAGACCTTTGAAGACGTCCTCTGGTTCAAAAATTTCGAAGATCCTAGTTATGATCCAGGAGAGCCTCCTTCGTGGCCTAACCCTACGTATCCAGGTTGCTTCTCTTTCTTTTAGCCTAATTTGTGCTCCTAATGGTGTCTCTTCGACTCAAAGAAAGCATTCCATACGGAACAAGGACACTCGATATTTAAAATATAGATGTAGCTGATACTTAATATCCGTGTGATTTAGATGGTTAGTAGTTACTTACTTATCAATCATGTTCACACCGACCCTCGACGAACTAAGAATCAATTCAAGTGAACAAATGAGGGAATATTGTGAATTCTTTTTTTTTTGGTGGAGTACCAAAATGCGAATCATGATGTACGTGTTTGAAACAATAGTGGAAGATTGGTGGAATAAAAAAATAAGAATTAAATGCAAGCACGGGAATTGAGACATGTAATAATGTAATATACACTATACAATGTTTAGCGTGTCAGTGCATGTTGTGATAGTCCCACATCAGATAGAGACTACATCAGATAGAGACTTGCCCTTAGCCTGGGCTATGAGGTGCGACCGGCCCTTACATTTAATGATGCGTTTGGGTGGGGACGGCGAAACATAATCCCCATGCCAAGAACAAAACCGGGGCGGGGACCTAAGCCTAGAACCAGACAATATCGTTGGCATGTGGGTCCGGGTCCTCACGATGCTGTGACCAACTTATTGATAGTTGGATCACCCTTCCCAAACATAGATGTCTCTAGCATGTTCTTATAAATGTTGACAATAGAACGCAAAATGTAGACATTTCTTTAATGGGGATTCTCCTATTGATTTCTTGAAGTGATTTTTTAGACAAGACTAGGGACTTATTTATAGTGTGTGAAGGAGTGTGTATACACCTCTTGGTGAAATGTATGGTTATGAACTCTTGTCCATTCAATCTATGTTGTTAAAATCAGTTTGACATTCCAAAGGTTATCTAGGTGTCTTTTGGTTTCACACAACATTCATATCTGTGAATTGACATAACTCTCAGATAAAACAATCAATGTAAACATCTTTTGAAATTTGATTTTAATTATGAAAGGATACAACCTTTCATAACAAATTTCATTACAATACTATTATTTTTTCCAAGTTGGGCTGAATGTCTGGACCTGACTCGACCCATGTGGGGCCCATGCACTCATGAACCCAAACACAAACATGGTCCTGCTTGATTCGGCATGCTTGCAAGTACCGAGGAGCATGGAGTTCTCTACATGGTAATGCAACACCAATAATCACTCTTCTTAAAATAACACCATTATTTAATTTATATTAACCGATGGGGGACTTTTCTCCTCATATGGTTGCAACTTCTAAATAATTAAAATAAGCAACAGAATGGAGGAAAGCATGAATCTGGTAACTATGGTTAATATATCTTAAGTTTGGCCCTTCATGGAACCAGTAGCTTTTATTGTTGAAACAGCTTATACTAAAACTTCTGATCTCTAAAGACACTATTTACATCTGATTTGTGAGACATTTAAGCACAAACACCAATGCATGTTGAAGCATGGTTGGCTTGATTCTCAACTTGCTTTAGTCGGGGTTCTGTTACTAATTCATAGATCGATTTGGCCAAGATTGTTGGGGTAAGTGCAATCATGTCATCAACAGTTCACTTAGTTTTCTACATCAGTTTGCTTATATGTCTCATTGAATTTATGATCCAATTAGGTACTCGTAGATGTAACCTCAGCTAAGTATTTTGTTTTAATTGATATGTACAATTTACGCATGTTCATATTTTATTTTTGAGTTCGTATTGAGGCACCCAACCTGAGTGCCAATGTGGTACTTGCGTCCCAATACCAATATTGGGGAATGCAAAGATATTGTTGAGCGCCAAATCAGGTAAAGAAGTCAGAAGTGCAGTTCTACTGATTTGAATGCTGATAAATAACTGAGCACTTCTCAAGATTTGCCCATTTGGTAAGGAGGAGATCGATCCGAGTGCTTCCGGTTGCATTCAGGTTGGGTACCTAATACCAACTCTTTAATTTTGCACTGACAAGCCCAAAACCATTACTTCTTTATAAGTTCTGTTTCTTACATTGTATTTGAAAGAAAATGATGTTTTCAATGGCATTGTGATTGTTCCCATCCTTTTCTTACACAATTTAGTCATGGGTGCTTGATAAATATGACCTAAACTGGGACTCAGTGTGGATTGTTGAAATGCCTTCACTCTGTCCCAATGTTAAAAAAATAAAACTCAAATCAGAAATCACTGAAGCTCTGGACAGGTCAACTCGGCCAAGCTAAACAAGCAAAACAATAAAAAATGATACGAAAATTAAAAATAGCTAGAAAATGAAAGCCAAAAACACGACCAGTTTCTGAAAGAACAGAACATATGTGACCAAGTCTTCAGAATTTTTGCTCAGTCCATGCCTATTCCTAGTTTATTGTCTGAGTTCCAAGTTGGCTAGGGGAGTTTTTAAATGCCGGGTTGTCCAATAAGGAGTTGCACAAGTGTGCACTGTCTCTAGAACCTTGGATAACACCCCTGAGACTTCTCACAACACTGCCTTTATTTTGTAATTTTCATTTTTTTGACATAAAACGCTTAAACTAGGTAGCATAATTGCGAGTCTATCAAAATATTAGGATCACATGGAGATCAAACTATACCTCTCACAAAATTGCGATAAGATTTAATGGTTTCCCACCTTTCGCTTATTATCTTTCATCTATTCCTTTTATTTTCTGGATTATTATCCTTGTTTCCTTCTCTCTCTATATCTTATTGAAATTGGAGCGCTACATTCTGTTGACAGGGCTATCTGGTGTGGATTTGTTGATGGCTGATCTTAAAGCTTTAAAAGATTATGCTTATTATTTGCAACATGTCTCGAAAATTTGGTCTATGCCCCTTCCTGAGCATTATGATCCTGAGAAAGTTGTAGACTATTTCAGTTGCAGGCCCCATGTCCTGGCCCTTCGAGTCTTTGAGGTATTTCAAATGCTTCATTGTATTGCTGTCTCATCTCATTTTGAATGGAAATATGATATCTGATTTTTACTCTTAATTTTGCGGTAGTGTTGCTGATTTTTTATTTAAGTTTTTGTTTGATTCTGTACCTGTCACTAAAAATTTCAATCTAGCAAATATGAAATATATATTGGTTCCTATTGTTTGATAGAAACAGTTAACATTGTACCATCCAATACAAATTCATATCTTTTGCGTCGGATGATAATGCAATGTTTTTCAAATGGGCATATAAATAAAAGATACACTTTCAGATGGAAGTGTTTGTTTTTCTCTTTGTTGGTTTTGAAGACTATTAACCACCTTTCTGTGGAGCCATGCATGGCAATGGATATAGTTTGTTTATGGGATAATGGATCCTGACCAACATTTAAACACCAGAATGGTGTTTAAATGATCTGACAGCATTAAATTTATACTTTTTATCTCACACCATTGAAGTGTGATTTATCATTATGCCATGTGGCGCACATATTGACCAATCTAAATTGTTCAAGTGGCAATCCATCCCAGGAACATATTGCCCAAAGAAACATCCATATGAGTTGATGTGAACCATCTGATCGATGAACTTAATATCAGCCATTAAACCTAAAAACAACGGTTAATGTTACAGTCAACAGATTGGATGGTTCAAATCTCTCAAAGAGTTTTATTTTTGGGCCTATTGCCTTTCAATATATGATCTATCATTTTGACCGTGTGGACTACCCTTTAAGCCTTAATTGTGTAAGATCATTTAAACACCATTTTGGTGTTTAAATGATGGTCAGGAGAGTCGGGTCCTTTGTTTATTTTTCATTTCTGCTGTTGTTTTTGTTAATTCAAAATTTTAGCCACTATGTGCCTAAAGTTATAAATATTGCAAATATTTTTGAATGCAATCACTAGAAATGGACTATTTGGTGGGCTCGGTAGTACATTTATGTTACAGATTGATTATATGGTGTATCTATAGGTATTGTCGTCCTTTGCATTTGCTGCAATCAAAGTGCGAACCTCAGGAATTTTCAAGCTCAATAGATTTGATGTCGATAAGGATGACACCAGAAACAGTTCAGACTACTATATTGGGCAGCTATTGAAAGAAACAATGCTAAACCTTGGTCCCACTTTTGTGAAAGGTTAGAGGACTCTTCTGATTGTATTCTAGTGTTACATCAATTGACTTTTAGTTTACAATATCACAGACTTGCTGTTTTTATCTTTTGCTCTGCCCCCTTAAAATGTTCAAACTTCTATATTTGGGCCTGTTTCTTCTTTCTGCAGTCACGAGATACCAAATATGGTAGTTACATGCATTTCCTTGCTAATGCAGTTGGTCAATCCCTTTCCACAAGGCCGGACATAATTGGTTCTGAGATTTCCAAGGTTAGTGGAATGACATTCCTAATATCTTATTTGTCTTTCTAGACTAGAGTAATCATGGTTCAAAATTTCGGATGAAACCGGTACATATCGTCCGACACGTACTGGTTTCGGATGTCACCGGTAGGACATTTTGAATGTATCGTACCGGTGCATCACATACAAGGATCAAAACTTCGGCCGAAATGACCAAAATTTCGGTCCAAATTATTGGTTTCGGTCCCCACCAAAACGAAACGAAATTTTGGACCGAAATTTCGGCCAAATTTTCGGATTTCGGTCATGCCCGAAACCGAAATTTCGGCCGAAATTTTGATCCTTGATCACATATATATTGGTAATGTATCGGACGATATATACCAATGTATTGTCCGGAACCGGTACATATCGGACGATACGTACCAGTATTGTGTACTGAAAAAATGGTATTTTAAATCACGAGAGTAATTAACAAATTGTCATTGTTTGCAAGAATGATGATGTTCTTCTACAGTTTCATTTCTATGTGGGCCTCTGAAGTCTTGTTTTAATTGCCATAGCTGCAAAAATAACCGTTATTACTCATGAATAGAAAATCTCATCTGAAATTGCAGTTTCTACTCCAGACCTTCCCGTTCCAATTTTTGTTACTGATAACAGTTTATGGCATGTAAGTAATTTTTGATCTCTTCTCAGGAATTTCTTATATGTAATCAGTAGCCCTATAAATTACTTTTTGCATTCACAAGCACTATGGCTTGGAGACCTCTTCTAGACCACTTCATCAAGATTATTTATCCTTAACAACGAAAATTGTTGAATCAATTTATATCTTTTGTTTTTTTCAAGCACGAGTATGATAGCTCTGTGTGTGTGTGTGTGTGAGTGAGCAGGTGTGCATGCACGGGTGCGTGGTGTGACGTGGTCAATACTCTGGGTACTAGCAAGAAGACGTGTGAGCCTTGGAGCTAGGCGGGTTGGCTAGCATGAATGCGTTAGCCTTGGAGCTAGGTGTGTGACGCGCGAGCGTGGAGGTGTGCAGGCCTTGCGTTGCGTGCGTGATCCCTTATGTGTGGCAACGTGCATCGGGCTGTGTCCCCGTGACAGTTGGTATCAAAGCCAGATCTATCCGGAAGGGGTAATGCTGGAGAGCTAGTGGAAAGGTGAAAAGCCTTGGGACTAGAGGGCCAGATTGATCCGTAATGGGTGTATGCTGGATGAGCTAGTAGGAAGGTGTGAGGACCTTGGAGCTAGGATGGGCCGGAGGAGAGCTTGAGAAACAGAGGAGTGAAGGCATGACTAAGGTACCGTGGTGTTGTGAAGGCAGAATTTGGTGGCAGATTCTTGGGTGAAGACACTTCGTGTTGAGGTACTAGAGCGAGCAATGGTTACAAATGCTTGGTGCATGGCATGGTGATGGATAGCGCCGGTATGGGCCAGTGTGAAGAGCCATTGTGTTTCTTGTTTGTAAGAGAAGTTGGTATGACTTCATGCCGAGTGAAGTGCGAATGTGGCCAAGTTTGAGCTAGCGGGGAGGTGTTAGACCTCGGGGCTAGGTATCTGGGGAGACTTTGCATGGGGTGAAGATGAAGGTCGAGGAACTGATGCATGGTATTGGGCGTCAGCGTAGTTGTTGACATTAGTAGGTTGGGAGGATGCAACGTGCTCATTCCCTTAGGATTATGGCGTCAACCAGGACCACTGTTGTCATATGCGATCGCTTATCCCATTATGCGTTCGCATATGCCATCAGAAAGGGCATATGCGATCCAGGAAGTATGCCATCGCATACAATTGTATGCCATGACATACTATCGCATATGCGATAGCATGGATCAAAATATCGTCCGATACGGATACGTATCGGTTTTGGACTTGAACGATACGATACATTGGGTTTTTATCGCCCCCCTTAAAAAACAGTCAAATTATCGTTCGTATCGTTCAATGTATCGTTTGTATCGGACGATAATTTGAAATTATCATCCGATAATTTCAAATTATCGCTTTTGTTTTTTTGGGAAAAAATCGGAAAGTATCGTCCGGAACCGATACACATCGTCCGGTATGTATCGGTTTTGGGGTTGGACGATATGTATCGAAAATCCGAGGTTTTGATCCATGTGCGATAGTGTGCCATCGCATATAGTGTATGCCATGACATACTTCTCCAACATTGATATATACATACATATATATATATATATATATATATATATATATATATATATATATATATATATATATATATATATATATATATATATTTGGCTTCCCCAAGCCCTATTAATAGGGGGTTTCTCTTCCTAATGCATACCACAACTCTCAAAGGTATGTTTTGGATCTCTTTCCTTTCTTTTGTATGGTCCACTTTATTTTTGTATTAGTTGGACTTATTTTTTATATTTCCCTTTTAACTTATGGGTTATATACTTATATTATATATTTTATTTCTAATTCTAGACACTACAAAATTAATAAAGCACAAAATTAACACAAACATATTACTTTTCAATATGAGGAAATTTGGGAATATTTATTTATTTATTTTTATGCCATGGCATATGCGACCCGCATATGCCATGGCCTTATGCCATCGCATAGGGTGGCTTATGCCATTTGACTACATTGAGGAGGATGTTGACATAATGAAGTGGGGGGGGGGGGGGGGGGGGGATGTGACGTGGTCAATACTCTGGGTACTAGAAAGAAGGCGTGTGGGCCTTGGAGCTATGCGTGTTGGCTAGCATGAAGATGTTAGCCTTGGAGCTAGGTGTGTGACGCGCGAGCGTGCAGGCCTTGCGTTGTGTGCGTGCTCCCTTATGTGCGGCGAAGATGGCTAATTGATCTAGATAGTGTGCTAGTGGACTAGGCGCTCGTGGGCGTGGATAGCTGACTTGCATGTGTTGGTGTTGCATGATTCGTTTGTCATGGACAAGGTTCAGGTGCCATGGGCAGTATATCAAATTAATACGTTTGAGGTATTCCTGCTATTTGGCTAGAGGTGACATTTAAACCATATATATGCTATTTGGCTAGAAGTTACATTTAAACCATATATATGGGAGGGGAGCTCCAGAGCTACTCCCAATAACATGGGGCCTTGTGGCACTAAAGGGTGCACATTGGTCTCCTAGGTCTGTAAGGGTAGGCCTAGGACGTTGCTTGACAATGCCGTGTGTCACCCGAGTGAGGTTGCTATGTCGCGAGCTATACGTCGCAGTGCACATAGGTTGGCTATGAGGGAGGCACTCGTGGGTTACGTGGGACACTGTGAGCACGTTGGCATGAGGGTCAGATGCTTATGATGTGTGCTAGTTGTGAGGGCCACACATGAAGGTGGGCTTGGTTCAGTATGACAACAAGACATGTTGGAATGGGACACGTTGGCATGAGGGTTAGATGCTTATGATGTGTGCTAGTTGTGAGGGCCACATATGAAGGTGGGCTTGGTTCAGTATGACAACAAGACATGTTGGAATGGGACGGCATGAGGAGCGACATGCTATTGTTGCACGCGAGGTACTAGTGCATGACATATGGTGAAACTTGAGCAGGCCAAGTGAGACACGGAGGTGTGGGCATGCGTGTCGCAAGGGGCATGATGCGTTGGTGTGGTAGGCCTTAGTAAAGAAGGTAACCATGCAGGAGAGTTCCCATCCTCTAGGCGGGTGGTATCAGAGTTGATGGAGGGTTAGGCTGGCCTCGTTGTTGTGGCATCAAGGAGCCGCAAGGGCGTGACAGACGTGTGTCGGGTTGTGCCCCCGTGACAGTGGGCCGTGTGCTTTTTGCCATACGGGTGGACAAGGGTGTGCGCATGTGTGCAGGTTGGGTGTGAGTTCCTACTTGCATGCAGGTGCACACTCTATATTAAACTGGATATATATCAAAATACCTGCGACACAAAATCTGCTTAAGTTGTAACCACACAAACATACTGCTTGTGTCTGTCTGTGTGCACATTTGGTTAGACCCGATTTATGTGTGGTCCATATTTGGATATACATCCGTTTTTCCTGCACACACACGCGCGCGAACACCCACATCCATGGGCTGTAATACTCTATATGCATTGATCTTGTTTAAGATATCCTTCTCAAACCCACAATCAAGTTGTGCAGTGGAAGCTAAAATACTGAAATCGATGACATTGTGGAGTTAAATTTTTCTATTTTGACCAAATTCATCCTAGGTAAATAAGATTTTCTTAATAAGAAAAAGCTCAACAAATACATCATAGAGAAGATTGAAGAACAGCAAGCTAAAAACTACAGCCCCATAGTTTCTAATACAAAGAGAGAAACCTTCCTATTTGCTAAAGAATCAGCTTGGGAATTGGCATCCCGATGAATGTGAGAAATCAAACTTTCTCCACTGATGAAGAAAGTTGCATTTCTCTAAACTTTACTTCCTGTTTTTATGAGGGTTCGTCCAAAGGACTCAAACCATCTGCATGACGTTAAAAGAATCTCCTCTACCCACAAGCAAGTTGGAGTTAGATGCTTGAGGACAGTAAGACCATGCTAACTTGCCTTGACTTCAGCATTCATAATATATATGATACCAAAGAGACCAAAAAATGGGTGGATCTCTTCCCCATATTTGCAGACATTACCCCAGTCCTAGCTGGCCCCAGGTTTTTTCCGCTATCTGGTAGATAATCTTTCAAACCACTATTGTAATATGTGCATAATTGTTTTGAAAGATGCACACATTTCCGTCATTCCACATGGATCCAAAATACTTCAAAATCAATGATTTTCTGTTGCCATTTTGCTTGATTGTTTTCATTTGGGGTCCTCCTCTTGGTCCAAAATTGCTCAATCGGTTTATTGAAGTTAAGGTTAACGTATGTGATATGTAAAAAAAAAAAATCAATTAAATCAATTATTGACGAGGATTTTCTGATTAATTTTTTCACATTATATACAACAATGCAAGGTTTATTTTCTTACCAGTTAGTTTATCGTTAGTTAGGTTGTGAGCGATTATAGCAGTTTGCACAGAAGCTACTAGTAAGGTTGTTGCCATTGTGTCATTTGATCGTTTTATGCTATGAGGGTGTTTGGTCTTGTATAAAGATTTCACATGAAGTTACCAAAGGAAACGATGAATAGACAACCATATCTGGGAAAGGGAATAAAAAATCTTTTCTATTAAACCGCATGAATCTCCAAGAAAGCCCTTCCAAAATCACTGTCCTTACAAAGGGGAGTCTAAACAAGTATCCCCACCACACCCATGGCCTTAGGATTGACAGCTCATATGAACAAACCAAATATCATTCAGGTGACGCAGACATCAGAACCTTGCCGATACTTTCAAATTATCAAAATTATTGGTTGATAATTTCGATAGTTTGAAAATCAGTGTATCTGGCACCTCGAACTTGTCGTCCGATAATTTAAAATTTCAAAATTATGATACAATCGATAATTTGGGCATTGTCCGATAATTTGGACGATACAAGCTAGGTATGATACATTGGCTATGTATTGTACGGGAGGGGTTCGATTCCAATACGTATCAAATGCTATTTTGACCCATGGTTTGGTGTGAAGCCAATAATATTGCTAGCGATCTTCTTGTTATACGTGCGAGGTATGTAAATTCTTTAAGGATATGTTTGGATTTGGGCGTTTTGTGGTAAAACATAGTAAAGTAAAATGACGTATTTCACTTTTCTCCATTTACAGCTGTTTGGCAGCTTCTTACTCTATTTTACCAAGGCAAAATACAACACCCCCTCCTCCCCCTTGTTTTTTTGAGGTAAAGTCAGATGGTACAATTGGGTTGCACCATTTTCGGGGAAATGTAGTAAAATGGTGTATTTCACTTTTCTCCATTTACAACTGTTTGGCAGCTTCTTACTCCATTTTACCAAGGCAAAATACAACACCACCTCCTCCCCCTCATTTTTTTGAGGTAAAGTCAGATGGTACAATTGGGTTGCAACATTTTCGGGGAAATGCTGTTTGCAGCCACTGAATCTTTGTGGGTACCCACACCTAAAACCATTGATTGCTTTTAATCAGACGCTGGAGATCGTTTTGTCCCAATCTTCCACACGATGGATCTTGGATCATTGGCGTATCGCCAAATGGCCAAATTGTGGTTCCACTTGGCACATATAGTAAAAAAGTGACCTAAAAAATCACGTGGCACATATTCCAAATGACCCGAAAATCATTGACTGCTTTGAATTGGATGGTGGAGATCGCTTTTAGTCCCAATCTTTCACACGATGGATCTTGAGATCATGGGCGTACCATCGAATGGTTAACTTTTGGTTTCAGATGGCACACATCATAAAAAAGTGAAATAAAAAATCATGTGGCACATATTCCAAGTGACCCGAAAACCATTGACTGCTTTGAATCGGACGGTGGAGATCGCTTTTTGTTCCAAACTTCCACACGATGGATCTTTGGGTCATGGGTGTACCATCGAATGGTTAAATTTTCGTTCCACATGGCACACATTCCAATCAAAATTTTGTGAGCACAATAGACGATAATACACTGATGCATTAAATACCAACTCATGCTATTTTTCCAAATATCAAAATGGCTATCCAAATGGTGATAAATGGAGTAAAACCTAGGATTCCTGCATTTTACTGGAGTAAAATGACGGTTAGGAAATCATGGGAAACTGGAGTAAAAAGTTGAGAACTTTACTCCATTTTAGCAACTTTTATCCAAACAATCCCTAAATCTTGAATCTTTCTTGAAACTTTTTTGAATCTGAACTTTCTTGCATGTGGCTTAGGATTTATCCCCTTTTGAAACCTTCTTGATTCCATGTGATATATTCCCGAAGAAAACATTATTTATATCTAATTCTTCAAATTTTCCGCAATTTGAAATTACCCATTTGCGATCTTTTAAATAACAACTGAATCTATTACCCTTTCAAATCTTAGAATGGAATCAAAAGACGCCCTCATCGGATGTTGTTTGATACCCTAGGCTAGTGAAAATCAAGATCTATCACTAAAATCCTTGTTTCCAAATTTATAAGGGACCGCATTACCGGATTGGAGCACTAATCAAATTTGAGCATAATTATTATAATGAGATTTTCAATTTCTTTCAAGAAATTCAGCACTTTATTTTTATAATTTACTATTCATGAATATAAATTTTAATTTCAGCCATTAAAATTAGGTTTAGTGTTTGGTCCTGCATCAGCAGCCAAAATAAAATGTTTTCATTGTCTCTGATGTTGAATTGTACCTTTTTATTAGCCAAGAATAAAGAGTTTCCAACATTCTTATAAGCCGATTCACCAGATACGCAGTTTCCTTACCACTAGAGGGATCTTATTTTCTAGTAGTTAGCCATGATAACCACCCATTTTCATTAGCCAGGTCAGAAATATGCTACTATTTAGATATCCATACATCTTGGGTTTATGAACCTTCTCCTAGTTTATTAGGCTCAGTTTTCTTCCCTGATCAATATCATTCCAAGGAAAATGTCTCTGGATTAATTCAATTTTCTTTGGCTTGCTCAAAACCTGACAAAAGGTACTCTAGGGGATTGCCTAAATAGCTTTAATCATCCTGATCGTGCTTGGAAAAGAGAGATTCACTTTCAAAGAATCCACTTTGCATTCAATCATCTCAATGACATGGATCCAGTCCTCTTCTTTTAGGAGTGCCAGCTTGAGCAGCATATCAAGGGTTTTCTCTCTTTGCAAACAGTGTAAACCTCGTCAAACAAATTCATCTCCTTGTTTGTTCAGCCTCTGCTCTTGTTATGAATGTTTTGATTCTTCTGCTTCCTAAAGTTAGAACAGGTTGTCAAAATTTAGCTTTGCATTGTGGAAGATGTGGACAAATAGTTTTCATGAAATCACATGAATCTCCAATTATGGTTTTGTTAGATAGACCACGTTGTAATTTTTTAACAAAGAAAAATTGTATCCGTGCTTTCTACTTGGATAAATATTTGATGTTATTGATGGGGTCCTGCTATGCTTGAAGTTAATATGTGATTGTTATTTTGACCTTCAATTAATGACCATTTTTCATAAAAAAAGGTAACTTTGTCACCTTCTTCAAAAAATAAATAAAATAATGACCATTTTTGGTCTTTTTCTTTGTTGCTACTTTTTCTTGTTAGTAAATGCTGCTACATGGTAACATCATCCTGTAACTAACTAGCACACTATTGGGGGCTTGGAATTCATTTTTTTTTTTCTTGGCCTTTCATCTATGATTGCAGGCACTATCTGAATTGCACGATCAAATACCTCCTTTTCCTAGGCCTCTTGCAGTAGAGATCATCGAGGAAGAATTAGGCTGTCCAGTAGAAACAGTCTTTAGCTACATTTCTAAGGAACCTGTAGCTGCTGCTTCATTTGGCCAGGTGATTCACTGATTTCATTTATAGCTTCCCAATGTTATGTTTTGATGTTTCTTTTGTTCCTTCAATAATTAGTTCATTCGTCTATAGCCACATTTGCATGATTATTTGTACTTTTCTGATTGTACTTTTCAGGTTTGTGCATGATTATTTGTAACATAATCCTTTTTGCTCTCTATTTTCAGTAGCTACTTTTACTCGTTATACTTTTTCATTAGAATCTTCTGCAAAACAACATTGTGTGATTGGATTGATAGCATAAGATTGATAGGTACTGGTATGTACTGGTTATTTGCACATTATGAAGTGTATACAGAGGTTATTCTTCTACATTAAGTGGCTTTCTTTTTTCTGATTTTATTCTATATTTGAGATTGTTGGATTTGATTTCCCTGTAATAGTTTCTGATAATTTTTCAATTGATAACAGATAATTGACCTTGATGTGTATTGATCGTAGTTTTCCTGTCTTAGATTTGTAGCCCTTGAAATGTAGTGTTGTGTTCCTGCTATATTGTTCTTTTTTATACGTTGGAGAGTCTTTGTGTTTGGTTCCTGGATCTTCTTCCTGACATGCTCTATTGACATGCATCCAGGTGTATCAGGGACATACTATTGATGGTTGTATTGTTGCTGTCAAAGTTCAGCGTCCTAACTTGCGTCATGCAGTTGTGCGGGATGTCTATATTCTTCGTCTCGGGGTAATCTATTGGCGTTTATAATGCTTTTATAGTTATCATGTCTCCTTTTATAACAAAAGAGTAACTTACATGTGTATCTTTTTCAACTGATTCGTATTTATCGAAAAGGTCATTCTTAGGAGCAAGATTAAAGTATAACAAAGGCACTCCTTGGTTTGTAGTTTGTGACTTAGGTTGTAGTCATCAATTATGTTCTATGCTGACTAATAATGCACATCTGAATTCATGTGGAAGCAAAAATTAGCACAGATTTCATAGTACATATGCTGTGGACATGCAGACTAATAGTGCACTACCTTAGATGGAGTCATGTATATTTTGTTTGAAACTAAGCAAACTAGTAGCCAAATTCAATGTATCGTGGCCGTTGGGAATCATTTGATCGGATGAAGTTTTGATGCAGAAAAAAAACGCTAAAACCCTAGTTATGCAATTTTAAAATTAATTTGAGATTTAATTGAGCAACGGAGATGTAGAAAATAATCTCAAAACACAAAAAATATTTAATAACTTTATTAAGGCAATTTAATTGATTCGATTTAGCGTCTATTAGCATATGAACTTTCCGATCTAGAAAATAGGTCTATAGATAGACTCTAGTTTCGATCTAGCTTAGGGCACCGAGCGATAATTTCGAATCCTTGCGGAATTAATCAATAAGAAGATTATAGGTCTCTAAAATTCAAGGCTTAAATAGAAACAAACTAGATAAAACTTGACAATAATCAAAAGACAAAATAGAAAATGGATAGAAGATCTAAGGAATCGCTCCAAGGAAGACAGTTGGCCTCACACCAATCCGCACGTGGGAGAAGAATCACTCTTCCAACGAAAACTCATATCAAATTATCTAGAATTTGCACAAAGAAAAATTCATAAATTTTATTAATCATCCATTCAATATCCTCATAAGAGATTACAATGCGTATTTATAAAGAAAAGAAACCCTAAGAATATTACTTAAAATAAAACTCCTAATCAACCATTAAAACTTTCTAATCTAACGGTCATAATTAATTTCACCATTAATTCCTTTTTTTATTACGTGTCCACTTTTGAAGGGTCAAACGATATCCGATTGACGTGAAATTGGTCTTATTTGAAAGCTTATTGAAGTAGTTTTCCAACAAGAATCACGCAATTCCGACATATATTGATAGACTTATGACCACTTTTCCAATGGTTACACTGAGAGCGACGAAATTAACAGTCACATATCACATATATGTGTCTGACCCTTAAATGATTCAAATAAGGAAACTAATATAAAAACAAACCATTTATTAAAAGAATCATAATAAAAAAAGAAAACTAAACTTAGATAAAATGCCTAAAATAACGTGCACACGGGTCTTTAACGAGCCTTTTAAAAACCCATTCGCGGGTCCACTTTCTCTTTCGATGTCTCCTCTCTATCCGGCCACGATCTCGGTGTGTAGGCTTCAATTCCTCATCATTCTTCCCTACTTTGAAGAAGTTCGACCTCGGACTTTGGCTGACATGAATTTTCATCGCGGAGGTCACATACAACATATAAGTCCGATGAGTTAGGTGGTCTACTCATCGCTATCGATGTACTCTCAACCTTGGGCTCGCCTTTCCACTTGATAAGGTATTGTTGACGCTTTTCGGTACTCATACTTCTTATTATCCATGTAGCTGTAGTATTCGGCTTACCCTTCCACTGAATGAGGTATGCTTGATGTTTCTCAGATTTCATTCTCCCTGCATTCCAAGTGTTGTCAAATTTTGGTTTACCTTTCCACCTAAGAAGATACTCTCAATATGCTTGGTGTGCCTTTACCTTGGTAACAAAACATGGATCTCCCAAAACTTTTCCATCTAACCTCTTAACATATTGTTAGACATGTATTTGGAAATCAATGGGTAGAAAAGATTGGGCTCATGTGGATGGGCATCAAGGAATGAGTTTGAAGGTTTTGTTGTTGAACCTAAAAAATGTGTAAGATCCTCCAACGTAATCATTGCATTAGTATCCATGTCTAGAGGAAAATCTAGACTATCATAATGATCCATTTTAAGGATAGAAATATTTCGAATATATCATCTGAACAAACCTTCTACCCTCTACAATTTCTTGCGGGATTTGTTTGGGTCTAAATTGAACCAAAACAAAATTACCATCCTTAAATTCATTAAACAAATTTTGTGAGTTAGAAAAGTTTTCGATACTTCCATTGCTCAATACAATCTCATCATTAATTTCATACAACTCAGAATGAAAATCAAACGGTAACTCAAAATGCAATGCATAATGTGACTCAATACTTGATTCACAACACGACTCCGAACGTGAATCAGTATATAACTCATGAGATGATTCAAAATGCAACTCGAGAATATGAGGTGGACGTGCATCTACGAACTCTATATGCTCATGTGTAGGTGACACTACTGACACTAACGACTCATGTGTAATTGACTCAACTGATATTAACGACTCATGTAGTCATGTGTGAATGACTCGAGTGACTCGTATGGGACCAATACAGAACTATCATTCATAAAGGAAATAGAGGTTTCTTCAACACAAATTAGGTTTAGGGTCATACACTCTTCTATCTCTTCCTCACTCATCACGATATTAGGGGTCATGCACTTCCTTTTCTATTTTCAATTTTTTTGCTCCTTATTTTCTTCATCTTTAATGTATAAACTTTGAATGGGAAATTTTGTTGGACATTGATAGGCAAAATGTCCGAACCCTCGACACTTAGAGCAATCAGGACACTTATCCGTCTTGTTTTTCAAACTCCGTAGAAGGCGACGGTGTGTTAAAGGAACATACATTTCAATAAGTCTCACCTTCATGTCCTCCCATGTGGAGATGGTTTTACTCCAAAAAGAAATTCAATACGACGTTCTATACGAGTCCAAAATTTCTTGGTGTTACCCTCCAGCTTTGTTTTAACTAGCCTAATTTTGTACTCTACCGGTACGCCATACCAATCAAAATACTCCTCTATACTAGACAACCACTCCACGAAGGTTTTAGGGTTCATCCATCCCTCAAAATATGGAACCTCATCCTGAATAGATTTTAGAGACTTCTCGACAGGGTCGTACTCAGGTTCACGATGATGAGGGTATCCCCTAATTCTATTTGACATAACACGCAAACAAAATAAAATTCCTAAAGCAAAATCCTAAATTAGAACTTGTCTCTGATTCCAATTTGATGCAGGAAAAAATGCTAAACAATTATGCAATTTTAAAATCAATTTGAGATTTAATTGAGCAGCGGAGATATAAAAATTAATTTCAAAACACAAAAAATATTTAATAACTTTATTAGGGCAATTTAATTGATTCGATTTAGCATCTGTTAGCATATGAACTTTCTGATCTAGAAAATAGGTCTAAAGATGGACTCTCGTTTCAATCTAGCTTAAGGCACAAGCGACAATTTCAAATCATTGCAGAATTAATCAATAAGAAGGTTATAGGTCTCTAAAATTCAAGGTTCAAATAGAAGCAAACTAGATAAATTACCTGACAATAATTAAAAGACAAAATAGAAAATGGATAGAAGATCTAAGGAATCGCTCCAAGGAAGATAGTTGATCTTGCACCAAACCGCACGTGGGAGAAAATCACTCTTCTAACGAAAACTCATTTCAAGTTCTTTAGAATTCACACAAAGCAAAAGTCATAAGTTTTATTAATCATTCATTCATTATCCTCATAAAAGAATACACTGAGTATTTATAAAAAAAAGAATCCCTAATAATACTACTAAAAATAATACTCCCAATCAACCATTAAAACTTTCTAATCTAACGGCCATAATTAATTTCACCGTTAATTCCTTTTTTTTATTACGTGTCCACTTTTGAAGGGTTAAACGATGTCCGATTGACGTGAAATTGGTCTTATTTGAAAGCTTATTGAAGTCGTATTCCAACAAGACAAAAATCACGCAATTCCGATATATATTGATAGACTTATGACCACTTCTCCGATGGTTGCGGTGGAAGTGACGAAATTAACAGTCACATATCACACATGTGTCTGACCCTTGAATGATTCAAATAAGAAAACTAATTCTAAAACAAACCATTTATTAAAAGAATCCTAATAAAAAAGGACCTAAACCTACATAAAATGCCTAAAATAATGTGCACACGGGTGTTTAATGGGCCTTTTAAAAACCCATTCGCGGGTCCACTTTTTCTTTCGATGTCTCCTCTTTATCCGACCATGATCTTAGCGTGTAGGCTTCAATTCCGCATCAAGTTTGGAATCGATATACTTGATATGAACCACTTGAAAAACAACTAATTGTTTTCACGCACATCAGATCTTACCAAGTTAGTCTGAATATGCCGGGTTAGGGTTTTCTTGAGCAAAACTCAGATTGGAGGAGAATATGGTGCTTGGGTTCTCTTCATTAGAACTATGTTCCTATTTATTTTTGTTTCTAGTTGGTCGGATGCTCTTTTACCTCGGAATAATACAGACATACAGTTACCTCATGGGTAGTTATCTATACCGGCTACGAATGATATCCATAGTCCATACTACTGTTGCTTGTATCATTTGGTCTACGTACCAGGGCTGATAAGATTCGAGATTATGCAGTGATGCAGAGCACAAAAGTGGGCAGATTTGGAGCTGATGTGAAAGCTGAAACAGAGTTTTGAAGGGGCTGGAAACATCACAGAACTCACAACATTTAGGGGAAGAAAGTAAAGTTTAAAGAGGGTTTTATGTAAAGGTCCAATGAGCCCTAATGAAGAAGGCCAGTGGACCTCAAGGGTGGCCACCACATGGCCACTCTAACCCAGCTGCACGAGATTAATGATCTCGTTCGTTTGGGTCACGTGACTGAGATTCACAAGAATCTCATTCTCGTGATTCACAAAAAAAGGGTTTTTATTTATTTGATGAGAGTTTTATGTCCATAGAAGCAGGAGCTAAGAATTAAGGAAGTTTCTATTTTATTACATAGAGTCCCAAGATATAGTAGGAGTCGTTAGAAAAAAGTCAAAATTAGGATGATCTGTGCTGTTTGGTGGTTTTAATCTATTGCTGACATTGTGCAGTTTTTGAACTGTCGTTTCACTCAAATTCTTGAGTAGAGCTGTGGTTATTACCGCTGTTTTCAACTGTGTTTTTACACAGAAAATTTGAACTAAATACTACAAGATCGGGGACAATTTAATGGTATTTTGACATAGTGAAAGTGTTTTGTAAGTAAGATTTTTTTACCAACTTGAATACTGCGGTCTAGATAATGCAAAATTATACACGAATATTCTTTGTTGGCTCTCTATTCTGCTCTATTTCTCTTATCCCTAGGAGTTCGTCCCTCTACTTGCACTTTTCCTCCTGAAAAGGCAGACAAGCATGCATTAATTATATCTTTGGCCCATTTATCAATTCGAAGATTTAGCTTGTATGAACCGTTATTGGTTTGATACCAATAATGGAAATCGTTTCCATTGATAGTTGGATTGAGTGAATAAATGGATAGAGCCCTTTGGCTCCCAATTATAGGGAAACAAAAAACGAGCTTCTATTCTTAATTCGAATGATTACCTGATCTAGTTAGATTATTTATTTATTATTATTTTTTTTTGGGGGGGGGGGGGGTTGTTGTATTCATGAAGGAACACTAAAGAGATATTATTACTTGCTTGTTTTTTGTAGCCCACGGAATGTTGGGATACAAAATGGTGACAACAAGATGGAGTGCATGTGGGCGAGATGCGTATGCTGAGATGGATATGTGGAGTAACAAGAAAGGATAAAATTCAGTAGAATGAGTACATAAGAGAAACTTGGGAGTGACAGCTGTAAAGGAAAAATAATGAAATGTCACTTGCGTGTGGCACCTACATGTTACCACACTATCTCATATTTGGATTGAGGGGGGATTCCCTGAACACTATCAGTTAGTTTAGTCATATGTCACATGCTAGGAACTACTTGGAAAGTGTAATGTCCCGCAAAATGGAGGGTGTAAGATGGGTGTAGCACCGAATTCCATATGTGTGCTTCACACCACATCCTACCCAATAGTTATGGGGTTTTATTTTGTAATGCCAAAGGGATTTAGGTGTGAAAATGTTAATGGCTTCGCCATTTCAAAAAAAAAATCCTCTTTATAATCTCCTCCTTACCTTGCAACCTGATACAGTGCAAAATTTTAATCTATTGCAAAATCCAAGAAAGAAGACTAGAGAAAGTGAGAAGAAAAAGAATTGGAAGAAGAGATGAAAGAAAAAGAAAATCTAAAATTTATTGTTTAAAAGTCTTTGATCGGAGGGTCGCAGAGTCTTCAACATTCAATCCCGTCATTTTTTCGTCTGGCCTATTTTTGAAGTGTCAAACGATGCAAAATTGATGTGAAATTGGTCTAATTTAAGAGCTTATTGAAGTAAAATTCCAACGAGCCAAGAAACTCGTGATTCCAACAAGTATTGAAGAAGTTATGGTCAAGTTTTGGAGGTTGAACTAAAAGTGACGAATTTCAAGACTCCTAGTTAAATTGGGATTAGTTTCTTTTATTATTTTATTTGCGCAAATAGAATTTGTTTCTTTTATTAGAAATAAGATTAGTTTCCTTATTGTTTTAGGATTTTATTTTATTGTTTTAGAATAATTAGGATATTTCTTTTATTTGAATTAGGAAACTAATCCTATTTAAGGGAAAATATGAAATTGGTCTTATTTGAAAGCTTATCTGGAGTTAGCCGCCGTCATATTTGCCCTTAAATTATGGAGACAATACCTCTATGGCGAAACCTTCAAAGTGTACACAAACCACAAGAGTCTTAAGTACTTATTCTTACAAAAAGGACTTGAATCTCAGGCAGCGCCGCTGGGTAGAGTATATGAAAGGTTATGACTGTACTGTCAATTACCATTCGACAAGGCAAACGCCGTCGCAGATGCATTGAGCAGGAAGTCTTCTGGCCTACTAGCTTTGAAGACTTGGAAACCCTTTGATAAAATAACTTAGTCTGATGTTTAGCTTCGGGAGATTGGTGAAGGTGCATTCTTGTCAAAGATTGTAATAAATCCCTTCATCGTCGATAGAGTTTGAGAATTGCAGCGCTTTGACCAAGAGATTATGAAGATCATCGGGGCACTGCCACGAGAACAGAAACCCGATTTTGCCTCTAGAGACGATGGAACACTACTATTTAGAAAAAATTTTGTGTATGTAACGATGATATCAGAGCCCAAGCTAGATCCAACGGGGACCGGCAGCGTTTGGTTGGGCCGGTCACTGGCTTTCGAATGGTGCCGGTTCGGTTGCCGACCGGTTATCTCTGGCGGAGTACCGACAGCTCAAACTCGTTGGATTTTTTTTTCTTCTCCTGTGTAATTGCAGAGAGAGAAGGGGAGGGAGGCTCTTTGGGTCTCTGTTCTAGAGACGTGGAGAGAGCAAAGAGGAAGAAGAGAAGAGTGGGGGGTGGGGTGATGCCACACCCTATATATATACATGACCTCACCCACTTTATTGTGAGGTTAACATTTCCTTAGACAATAATACCCTTATTAAAGGGTATTTTCGTAACCTTACTATGGGCAATTTAGTAAAGTTGAACTAGATAATAAATGAGGTGTTTACAATAAATGAGTTCTCATTTATTATCTAGTTCAACTTTATTAAACTGCCCATAGCAAGTTTACGAAAATACCCTTTAATAAGGGTATTATTGTCTAAGGACAATGCTAACCTCACAATAAAGTTGGTGAGGTTAGCATTGCCGATGTATATACTTATATATTATATTTATCAAACAATTTTATTTTTTGTTATGCATCTACAGAGGCTTGTATATATGTTATAAATATATATTATTATTATTATTATTATTATATTTCATCTTCTTCATATATCCTCCATTAATGGAGGTTCAAAGTTTTGATATATTTTTTTAATAAATACAGAGGAGAAAAAAATCCATTGATTAGGAGGGATGGAAGGGCACCCACCTTGGCGCCCTTTGTATCGAGGTTGTCGGCATGGCTTCACTGGAATTCTCCTCCTTTTCTTCTTCTCCTAGCCAACAACACCCAATTTCTCATTGTCACAAATCTTTGATTGCTTAAGGTTGCAAGGTGAGGAGGAGATTATGTAGAGGATATTTTTTTGTAATGGCTAAGCCATTAAAATTTTCATGCCTAAATCCCTTTAGCATTACACAATAAAGCCCCACAACTCTTGGGTAGGATTGGGTGTGAAGTACGCGCATGGAATCAGTGCTTCACCCCATCTTACACCCACACCCTCCATTTTTACGGGTCATTACAGAAAGCCTGCATTGAAGTTTAGGAAGATGGACTGCCATCAATTGGTGCAAGATGAAACATTTTCGCACATTCATAGGGAACACAAGGTTAACTCTTTAGCAAATCAGAATGTTACTGGATGAGCTTAAGCGGTGGTGTTTGGATTTAAGTTAGCAGGGATTTGTTTCTCCTCTTGTTGGTTGGGACATGTCTGGTGTTTGGATTTATGTTAGCAGGGATTTGTTTCTCCTCTTGTTGGTTGGGGCATGTCCGTAGACTGGTTCGCTCTTTGTAGTGTAATTGTTCTTTTAATAAATTGCTTTTACTTGTTCAAAGTAAAAAAAGAAAATAGTGGAGCTAAAATTTCTAAAACATCTTGATGCATATATGTACTTTTACTTGTTCAAAATTAAAAAGAAATATAGTGGAAACAAAATTGCTACAACTTCTTGATGCATATAGGCTATGTGCTCCTAGAGAACTGATGCACAACTTCTTTACATGGGCCAGTTTCCATCTTGGTGGTTAGGCCTCAGAATCATAATATAGTGAATAATGTATTACTGAACTCATTGGACTTACTCATGTACATACACTTTCCAAGTGTGTGTGCGCATGTGCGGGTCTTTGGCTATGATGTATATTTGCAAGGTTTTTCCTTGGACCCGTCTCTGTCTGTGTATGTGTGCGCACATGCATTTATCATCGGCTTGTCCCATATATTTGGGTCAGCTGTGTGTGTCAGGTTTTTCTTCCTACTGGCTATTATATATTCACAAGTTTTTGGCTTGTATCCATTGTTTTGTCATGTATAAGATACTTTCTCGTATTGCTTTCTTGGAACTTGTGTGTTCGGGTGGGGGTTATGTGTGTCTGTTGGTGTCAAATATTTTCCTACCGCCTACAATATATGTTGCAAGATTTTATTTTATAATTATTACTTTTTGGAACCTGTGTTTGTTTTGTAATGCTTAAGATATTTTCCCTATTGCCTTTTTGAAACCTGGGTTCATACTGCCATGCCTTGATCTTAGATGGCAGAATTGGTTCCTACTATTGAGGCAGTTCTAATAATCTAAAATGCATTTACTAGTTAAAAGTTTACAGGGAACTTTAGTAACTTACTCTGTCATCATTTAGTGATTGCAGCTTTTTTTTTTGTGTGTGTGTGTGTGTGGAGGGGGGGGGGGGGGGGTCTGTTGGTGTCAAATTATTTTCCTACTGCCTATCATGTATATTCACAAGATTATTATGTTAGCTTATGTTTTGGAACCTGTGGTTTTTTATGCTGATCTTTGCTTGTATTGCCTTCATGGAACCTGGGTTCATATTTGCATGTTTTGATCTCATATGGCATCTAAAATGCATATTCTAGTTAAAGGTTTACAGGGAACTTTAGTAACTTACTCTCCTGCTGAATGAATTCCATGTCCCTCAACTTTGTATGTGAATACTTGCCATTATTTATTGATTGCAGCTGGGGCTATTGCAAAAAATAGCAAAAAGAAAGAATGATCTTCGTCTCTATGCTGATGAACTTGGGAAAGGCTTTGTTGGGGAGTTGGATTACACTTTGGAGGCTGCAAATGCTTCTCAGTTTATGGTATCTTATGTTCTGATTCTATTCTAGTTTCGTATCCTTTTAGTTAATGTAGTATTAGTTATAAATTTGATGTTGTCTCAGACCTTAGTTACTAACCCCCTAGATAATCAAGTTATCAGAGAACACAGACAATTAAATTTCTTTCTCATTATTTTTTTAATTTTAATACGGAACATTCTCTCACTTGTTATTGGATTTTTCTGTGTTCTACAGGAAGCACATGCCCCCTTCAAATTTATTTCTGTTCCCAAAGTTTTCAAACATTTAAGCAGGAAGAGAGTTCTGACAATGGAGTGGATGGTTGGTGAAAATCCAACTGAATTGCTTTCTCTATCCCAAGGCTTGAACCTTCATGGTGTTGATTACTCAGAGAGGCAACAATTGGATGCTAAAAAGCATCTTCTCGATCTGGTATGCAGTAATTAATGATGATGCAGGCCTAATTTCTGAACCCTTTTTGCTTTCATGAAAAGTTTTCCGGAAGCAAAGCTGTATGCAGCTTTATCGAGTTTGATTTTTTGTCCACCTGGAACTTTTTCTTGTAAAGATAGGTTGAGCTTGTGTGCATGAGGGTGGGTGATGCAGGATGAAATCGCATACTTGGATCGTCCATTTGCCGCAATTCAATCCATCCACATGGCATGCCTATGTTGCACACATGTAATATTTTGTGGTTTTCTGGCCATTAGTCATTATGGAGTCTAATTAGTAGTTAGGGTTGGGAGTTGAAGTGTCCCATGGGAATTCGAAAGGGTATATTGAGAGTTGAAAAGTCACATAGGAAAAAGGTTAGTTTTTAATTATCTAATTAATGGTTGTAAGCTCATTTCTATAAATTGGGCATTTGGTAAATGTGAAAAAGAAAATCTGAATTATTGTGTGTTGAGATCTAGATGTCTCCATTTTGAGTGAGTGATTCCTCTTTATTAGGTGAGTGATTCCCTAATCTAGGTGAGCAAGTGTCTAGCTGAGTATGTACATAGTATTTACGCGAGTGATTCTGCCCTGTGGGAGTGATTCCACCACCATTTCTTTTTATTACATTAAATTGGTCAGAGAACCTTTTTTACTGCATCAAGTGGTATCAGAGCAAGTTCGTGTAGTTGCGACGCAAGAGATGGAAATTGATTGATTTGAAGATAGTTGGAATCTCTACTATGGACCTCCAATATATGATGTGTACGGCGATGAAGAAAACAATGCAATGGAGGGTTCAATCATTCGAAGTTTGATTGGGTCAAGTGTTTCGGATGAAAAGAAGGTTTATGCGCAATATGGTGTGCAAGATACTTGTAGCCTCTCTTAGAACATGGGTTTAGTGAGAACGTTGTCGCAACTTACCCATTTCAACGATATGAATGCAAAATTTGCAGGGAAAGAATCAATTTGGAGTATTGTGCATAAACTTTTAGCATTGCGGCCATGCAAGAGGGCCCGATCTCGTCCTTTATGGATTACAGCACGGGTCAACTTACGTGGAATGTTACTACTAGGTGTATGCTTAAGGACTAGGAGATAGATGAGTTCATTGCCCTGTTCAATCAGTTACACTCCCTTGCTCTCCACTCTAGTTGTAGAGATTGTAGAATTTGGAACCTTAACGCCAAAGGAATTTGCACGGTGTTGACTTTCTACTTCCATCTTTTGCGGTTTAGTCAGGTTCTGATTGATAGGTATATTTGGGTTAAGTTTTGGAAGTTTAAAATCCCTCCGAAGATTCATTTCTTTGCTTGGTCTATGTCCTGGGGAAAAACTCTTAAGAAAGATTAGCTTAGAAGAAGAGGGATTGTGGTTGCGGGTCGCTATCTCCTTTGCATGAGGGACAGGGAAACTATTGGCCATGCTTTTATTCATTGCTCATATACTCGGAAGGTTTGGGTTGTGGTCTTGCAGATTTTTGGCTTATAGTGGATGTTTCTAGAGAAAGTGACGGATTTATTAGAAGAATAGGAGGAAGCCACACCCCTTCAAGATCTCGGGAAGGTGTGACGTCCCCAAAGTCACACTCCGGATCAATGTGCTCATCTGAAGACGTCGCACTACGTAACGTACATAACTAGCGAGAACAGATAAAATATAATAGTACCATAATGATTCGAACTATAGCACAACAAAATGTAAACAATAAAATAAATCGCCATTCATTCATAAGTAATATGAGCTATTAAAAACTGAATTGAATTAAAATTAATCAATTAATTACTCATAAATAATGTAATAAAAAATCCAAACTAACTCAACTAAAAAAGTCTCAACAATATGAAATAAAGTTCCAATTAAAAATCTAGAATAAAAGTTTTAACTCTCAAAATAAATAAGCTCCGAACGCTTGAAACTATCTTCGTTCAAATCCCGGTTTGCATCATGGATCTCTACATCAGTATCCTCGTATCTTGTGATCAACTCATCTCCTGGTCATCTCATTGTAAACAATGCAGATGTGAGTCTAAAAGAACTCCGTATGGGCCAGTCATAGAATAGCTAATACAAGAAATTTGTATACAAGCCTTATATGAACAAATAGTCTAAAAATGAATTCAGAGCGTTTATTGTGGAAAAAGTCGAAGAGGTGAAAGCAACGATGAACCGCATAATCTACCATATCTTGTCAGAAGAGGAAGAAATAGAAGCCCCAAAGTTGTTAGAAAAGGAAGAAATAAAAGATTTTGAATTATCAAAGGAAAAAGTATGTGAATCTTCTTTGATTGGAATTTTGGCTCGTCCTCACGAAGATCATAAACAAAAACCTCTTGGACAAGAACAATTTCTTGTTCAAGTTCAAGAAGAGGATCATATTGTTGAAAATAAAGAGGCAAACAAAGATATTGTTGATCATAAAACCTGCCGTACGACTTTCTTAAAGAATAACTATGTCGACAAAGGAAAGAAAAAACTTGCTAGAAAGCTATGTTGGACGACAAATATGATATGCATTCAAGTGGGACGACCGGAATGCGAAGCCCCAAGATGAACATTATCTAGCTTCCGAAATTTCAACCTTGCAAACAAGGTTGATTTCAAGGAGGGTGGAATGTTGCATTCCCTTTGTAATACTGATACATTCCCTTTGCCATACTGATACAATCCTTAATTGCAATACACCCAACTACGGTGTCCATGATTTACATGGAATACTTCCTCTATTGCTATTTTGAATAATTATTTCTAGAGATTCTTCATTTGATTACTTCCTTATTTTATAAATATAGGATTAGGTAGTTTCCATTTTGATTTTGAATATCAAATGCTTTAGTTTGAAGTATGAGGGAATCTTAAATATCTTGAACATGTAATCAAACTATTAAGGAATGAAATGTTTGTTTAGAGTTTGATTCACCATGAATTACAAAGAGGTCCGCCACCCTCGAAGTGGTTTTCTAATCTATTTCTCTCTTTATTTATTTACTTATTTCGTAATTGGTTTGATCGGGGATCATATCGAAATTAGAGAAAACAAATCTTTCTTTGTTTCTTTATTTGTTTTACTTAGAGTCCAACTAGGATTAGGAGTCTACTTAGATAAAGATTAGAACCTTTTGTTTTCCATTTTTCTATACGTTAAAATACTGCATAAGATAAAGGATGGAATGAGATTTTTTTCTTTTTTCTTTATGAACAAGAGTTAGAGCAGAAGGGGCGAGAACCTATTTTCTGTACCCGAGACATTGTGAGTCTCTAGCTGCCGTGGTGTCTCTTTAGGTTTTTATGCTGCTGAAACGTGGCTTTTGAGCCTGTTATATTGCTGCTGCTGGGGTCTTTTCAGACTTTGCGACTGTTGACCTATAGTGCTGCTGCTCCTACCTTTCTTTTTAATTTATATGTTCAAATTTCACAGTGAAGTACCACTGGTAATATCCTGTGTTTGTAAACCTGCACAGAATTCTGGGCAGATCAGTGATCTTTATCACTGTTAATATCCTGTTTTTTTTACACAGATCTGATTGGAAAAAATCTGTACTTCACTACGATTAATTTAGGGACAGTTTAGTAATGTTTCTACACACAATCTGATTTCTAAGTAGATTTTCATTTACTAACGTGATTTTAGAGAATTGCAGGATGCGGTCTGAGGTCTGTGTTAATTACCCTATACCAGTTCTATGAGATAGTTGTATTATTGTATAAGTGCTGGCATTGTTGCACGACCTTTTTTCTTAACTACGAGCAACTTAAGATAGTTTAAAAACTTGGTCGACACCAATACTATTTTTTTATTTTTTTGAAAGGAAATATATTAGAAATACAAAAGGAGTACATACCTCGGTGGGTGGTAAGAAACTACCCAAAGAAAGAGGACTTCCTCCCCCCCCCCCCCCCCCCCCCCCGCGTGCCCAAAAAGAAAAAAAAAAAAAACTCACCACAGTAGCAGAGCAGGTCCACAAGGCAAGACGGCAGACCCCATCATCCAAAAGAAAGCGCATAATCGAATCTACTGGAGAAGGCAATCCCACCGAATGAGAAGTTGCTGAAAACCATCGGAAAGATCTGCCACAGTTACATCATTCCAGCTGATCACGAAATCCCTAATATCCTGGATGACAGACTTGAACGGTTTGGCCTTTCAAGCAATACTATTTTTTAATTGATATAAAAATTAATAGTATTATTTGGACCTCCATAGTAAGATTTGCAGTTATAACTTTTATCTTAAAGTTACTACAGTAATAATTTGGATTTTTTGTGGGGTTGGGCCTATAGCTACTTAAACTTTCAACATAAAAGATAATACATCCAAGATGTGTGTCAATAGTTTCATTTTGATTGAATTAATGAATATTTTGGAAATCTTGAGCTCTTAGACAAAACTTTCGGGCTCAATTTTGTTTTTATTTTTCACACATTCCATAGTGTATATTCACTCTTTGTTTTTCTCATTTGTTTTAATAAATTTGGTGATTTTTCAGGTTGATTAGATAATGATTTGTTGCATAATATACAAGTTAGAAGGCGACAAGTTGTGAATTTGTAGTCATAGAGAGTTTGGTTATATTATATCATTATATGCTGTATACCTACTTGAAAATGTAGTATATCATTCATGATTAATGAAAATTTATCATTATGCTCAATCACTATATTTATAGTGGGGTGTAATGTTTGTATACATTACATAATAAATTATTCACTTATTTACTAATAAATTATTAATTAAACGAAAAGGGATCTAAGTAGTAAGTATAGGTATAGAAATATAAAATAACTTATTTATATGTACAATTTTATTTCCCTTTTTTTTTCTTAAATCACATCGTATTGCCAATTTATTTTGTTAATACTCGATACATTCACCGATACTGGAACCCAAGAGGTGGCAGATGCGACCACAAGTATCAAGTTTTAAACTTTTGCTACATAGCGTCCTTCCTAATGGGTGTTACCTGTGATCGGGTCATGTAAAAAACATGACGATACAAACCTGTCATTTTTTAAATATTTTTTTTATTAATTGGTAAGTCTATGAGATTATTTCAGTGGCAACACAAACTCAATATAGACCTTAGTTGCAAAAGGCAGGAGTGGATTTGATTGTCGGAGCAGGAATGAGTAGGCTAAAAAAATTCCATAAGTGGAAGATTCTTGCTACTAAGGTTCTATCATCTTAGTGTGGGAAACAGAGGGTTTGGTTGATTTTCAAAACCTTAAAATCTGAAGTATAGATACGGTAAGGATCCACTAAGTTAACTACTTTTCGCTAATTAGTTTTCCTCTTATTTCCTGAATGTCTTACTTTCAGGTAACATTAACAAGCTTTTTATCACTTTAGCCTCTTTAATAAGGAAAATTTTCTTCAGATTATCAGTTCTTACTATAGAGTGAAGATGATAAATCCCTTTTTTGGTGGATGAATGGTCTTTCTTATCTATGCCTTTTAAATTGATGAGTGGAAATGTTGTAGGAGTATACCGGTTCTAATGTTTGTGTATAAGTTATAGTTTACGTGTGGTGTCCTAGTAATGTTTGTTTTCGTAAGTTAATTACAATTAAGTATGTATGCTAAATTGTTAATGTATAATTTCACTGGAGTAATGTGTATTTTCAGAAATTTGGTAGTTTGGTCATTCAACCAGATGCCCTTGTCTGTAAATGGAATTTTGGTGTTATGTTATTTTTTTTAAAGCTAAATGTTATTGATCAAACTAAGTAAACGGAAAGCTACCCAACTGAAGTAGCAACAGGTCAGATGCCCAAGTCTATCAAAGAGTTTAAAAAACCCAGTAATTTATTCTCAGCACTACAAATACGATTCCATCTCTTCAATATGAACATAAACAATTACTGATTCTATGGCAGTGTAAGTAGTTGCACTATTATTTGTATAGGCTCCTAATTGGATTCCAAAATGGATTTCCACCTTTTGAGGTTAGTCAAACTTTGTTTTCTCCTTTTTTGTGCTAATCTGTTAGGGTTAATGGGCGATTGCCGACCTCAATAGATCTTGTAGATACCTAAGACCGAAGGCTTCGGCCTATGCTGGGCTAACTACGGAGCTGCCTCAGGTTTTCTAGGTCGATCGGGAAACCTCAAATCTATTGATTTGACTTCTGATCCACGGATTTGAAAAACTAGGCAAGGGAGACGCAACGAGAAGTTGTTTGTGCACACTTGTTGTGTTCACGAATACGTGGTCTCTACTGTTACCTTATATATATATATATATATATATATATATATATATATATATATATATATGACGATTTCCAGGAAAAATCCCCTCATAACCTAATTTATTGCTTACGGACCCCTCATGTTTGAAATACCATAGCAAGACCTCCTTTAGTTTACATGACAAATATACCCTTCAGATAAAAAGGATCTAAAACCTCTTTCCAACTCTTTTCTCTTTCTTTCATTCCTTCTCTCCCTTTCCTTCTTCTTGGACGCTTGTTGCCGGGACCCCCCCCCCTTGCCAGGTGCAAGGCTGCAAGTCTCTCTCTCTCTCTCGCTCTCTCTCTCTTTCTCTTTTCTCTCTTCACACAGTAGCTAAAAACTGTTTAGAAATGTAAAACTAGGGTTGTGATATAATACTGCACTAGGGTGATGCAAACTGAATGTTGAGTGTTCCACAATGCATTGTGAGTTGACAACACATACTCGTAGTGCAGATGGAGATCACCTAGTGCAGTCTGGGCTAATCACTGCTCTATGGTGATGTAAATTGCACTAGGGTGATCCAAACTGCACTACGGTTATGCAGATTGAATTGCGAGTGTTCCACAATGTATTGTGAGTTGACAACACATACTCGCAGTGCAGTTGGAGATCACCTAGTACAGTCTGTGCTAATCACTGCTCTAGGGTGATGCAAACTGTAGGGTGATCCAAGCTGCACTAGGGTGATTCAAACTGAATGTTGAGTGTTCCACAATGCATTGTGAGTTGACAACACATACTCGCAGTGCAGTTGGAGATCACCTAGTGCTGACTGCGCTAATCACTGCTTTAGGGTGATGCAAACTTAATGCCAATTGTTCCACAATGCATTGTCAGTTAAAAAAATTAGACTATAGAGACCCAAAATACAATTGGAGATCACATGATGCAGTCTGAGTTAAAATAACTGCACTCGAGTATCCGAAACTGCACTTTAGAATATAGAAACTGCATTTTTCCAATTGATAAATGGAGGTCAGACAGTGTAGTGTGGGTTAAAAGTACTGTAGTTTGGAGACCCAGTCTGACTTTCAAGAGCATACAGTGAAGTGTGGGTTAAAACTAACTGCACTAGGTGCCCATTGATTAAAACTACTGCACTGTGAAATGATCTAGATATGGCATGCCAGTACAGTTGGATTCATACTGCACTATGCAGATCACCCACTACAGTATGAGATTGACGTGCAGTGTGAGATTGAACGTAGTAAATAAAAAATATTCATTCATTGGGAATATATGGTTGAAGATTTTTTTTTTTGATATTCGTGGGTGTCCGGACCAGTTTGCGCGCACCTCGACTAATCCCACGGGGCCCTGGAGCTAACGACCGGGTAAATACTCCAGTGGCCCCGAGGGGACTCGAACTGGTGACCATTGAGGAGCAAACCCAAGGCCCGACCAACTGAGCTACCCCTCTGGGTTAATGGTTGAAGATTTATACTGGTCAATTTATGATAGTAATCCATTTCCTCTTGTTTTTTAGGTCTTCGTAAACCAAGGACTTGACCAATGGTAATGTAGTTTAATATTATTTGATTTTTTTCCAATCATTATATCTCTTCCATACATGTAAGCATATTACTTTTGTTTTTGCTTTTTATAGGCTCATCCACGTGCTAGATGTACTACAAAATCAAACCTCTTTCGGCTTGAGAAATGTTTGAGATACTTGCACCGAGATAGTGAAGAGATTATGTGTAATTCTTGCTTTGGTCAATTTGTAGGTGTTCGTGGATTCAAGGATGAGTTTTTAATTTCAGATTTTATTCTTTTTGTAATTTGAATTCACTGTGGTATGATTGCACGATTGAGGTTTACTTTTGCTATCGTAGACGTTTCTAAAGAGTTTAATTTTGTGTTTGATAATTCTAATGGCCTTGTAGGGATTAGAATAAGAATTAATAGGCTATGCGCCTTCGGATTAGTACTTGTAGTCTAGTTTGATAAGTTTCATGAAATGATGCTTATGGATTAGATCGCTAGAGATTAGACGGATGATATTGTCCCGATTGGTCCGTGACTATGAATAGAATTTGATTGTTTTACCTAGGTTTAGCTTGTAGTGAAAAAATGCCGATTACCCAGAATTCAAATTAGATTAGGAATAGAGTACAAGTTAAATACGAATCTGCGATTAAAAGGGATCCCATACTGTTTTCTCACTGCTTTCTAAATCAAAATTACTTGCTTTCCTAGATAGCTTAATTTGAATTTCCTTTTACAAACCTTTCTTAATTAAGGCTTTAGTTTAGATAAACGACTAGTCCTTGTGGTTCGACACCCTTGTCCTCGCCCTAGTTCCACGAACTTGTGCACTTGCAAGGTTTCAGATTTTAAACGATCAGTGTCTTTAACTATAATGGCGGACATAGAAGTTGTGTTTGCACAAACCGTGATGTAGTTTGGGCTCGATGAATTGAACACTAAGTGCACCTACAATATAAGAAAGCAACACTACGATGGTGACTGATGCACTATTAGACTACCTGGTGTAGTTGGTATGACTATCGAAACTGCTATAGTGCATTCCGATGATCCTAGTGCAGTTTACGATCGTCCAAGTTGTACAGAGTGCACTTTCAATTTATGAAACAACACTACGATCATATATTTTATTCCAATTTATTCGTATGTGTCCTTAACTGTAATGCTGGACATAGAAGCGGTGATTGCACAAGCCGTGGTGCAATTTGGGCTCGATGAATTGAACACTAAGCGCACTTTCTCCAATGCACCTGCGAAGTACTGAAGGAAATGTGTTGCCTCTCTGTGAGCAGTCGATATGTAGAATTTGCATGCTATCTAACAAAATATATGTTTAATGTCGTATAAAAGATTAATAATTGTTCATAAGATACAACACCTTACTTCGATACCTATGCGTGAATCTACTAATTACAACGCTTGCAAATTTCATAATTATTTTTTACAACTCTCAACAACTTAGTATTCTGAGAGAAACACGATTTATCATCTACATACAATCGTATCACAAAAAAATTAGAATAGATTTGTCCATTTGGCAGTGTAGCTAACACGACCTCTCATGTGACATGCTTTAATGTGGCGTTGCAAGTCCTGCACACTAAAATAGAACACAAGAGTTATGATACTTAAACATAGTTCGTTTATTGGTCGGACAAGTTGAACGTGGATTACAATGCACATTACCAAACTCTAAAATATGGATGATAGGTTTCAACTGCTTTTTACTCTAGTTGTCATTGTGTGATTACACGCTCCCTTATTAGTAGGAGATCAAAAGTGATTTGTCTAGAATCATAAATCTCGCGGTTACATTAACATAATAATGTTCCGACACCAAACGACCAACAAACTGTAGTACATGACGAAAGAAATCAAACAGACCAATCAACTATCCATTACATACTCTTTGCTCCACGACCTGAGAAGTTAACCCATCGATGCTCTATTTTTTAGTAGCTTCAAGACGAAACGTCGTCCCTACCATTTGCCGAATCGCCCTCCCTAAATGGTGAGGGTGACAACAAACTTGCCTCTAGTTCGATCTGGGGATCCTTAGCAGGTGGTGTAATCCAATTAGGCATTAACCTTGCTAGTGAGACGAGATACACGCAAGCTTGCGATCCTCGCCAAATGCTGCCTATCCTCACCCCCAAATAGGTTCCTCGGGGTTGCAATAGGAGTTCGTAAGTGACACATATGTATAATTCTGTCGTCTTTGCGAGATGGTAGTGGGTTGGGGGATGAATTCAGAGGTATGCCTGAAGGGGAGAATATTTGTTGCCCTCCACCTGATCCGTTTGGTGTTGGGGTACCATTTGGTTGGAGAGAGGTAGAACGATCGGAAGTGCTTTTATCTGACGATTCGACATATGCAGGAGGGGGAAGAGTGACCACGCGAGGTGACCTGAAATACTTCGGTGAGGGGGGGAAGATGGGTTGGAGTACTCATTGGACAACGTTTCGAATTATTCTAAACGCAACAACTCTATCTATGTGTTCTTATAGGATATTGTCGTAAGAGTGAAATACTGTCCTCATCTACTCTTATGAGTTTTCTTGTCTCAGTTGTTAGGACAGTGTGTTGTCTTATCAGGGATGATTTCCATCCACTACCAATGAATTGACACTGTACTGGACTATACCTATGAGTTGACATTACTTATAAGTTGACACAGAATATAAGATAGTAAAAATTTCATTTCCACAAAAAGAGTACATAACCGAACAATGCATTACATAAGGTTTCCACTGCATTAGTTTCAGTGGTTTGCTCTAACAGCATATGCTTTAAACATATTTGCCTGCCTACATATCTAGTAATTGGCTCGAACCACGGGTAAGCTTGAAATTAATTCAAGTTCATCTTCCATGGACATCTCTGCGGGTCCA
The DNA here is from genome assembly GCA_021018995.1 of Chloranthus sessilifolius. Taxonomy (NCBI): domain Eukaryota; kingdom Viridiplantae; phylum Streptophyta; class Magnoliopsida; order Chloranthales; family Chloranthaceae; genus Chloranthus; species Chloranthus sessilifolius. The sequence goes on from CM037587.1 coordinate 136,454,425, forward strand.
AACCAAAATATGAACTCGTCGTGAAAGATGAACTCGAGTTCTCCAAAGAGGGATAAAGCTAGCCTTAGATCTGACCCTTATGAAACCCCTATCGAAAATTCCAACTTAGATCCAATTAGGGCCGTGCCCCTTCTCTCATCATATTTTCAAAACAATCATCGTAGCCATCAAACCGATTTGCCCAAGGGAGCCAACAGAGGGTACTCGGAAACGGGTTCGATCCTCCTGTGCATAACGGGCAAACACACCCCTTTAGTTAAGTCACTAGGATTAGAAGAAAACCCAAATTAGCTAAAACCTTAGGCAACCCTAGCTGCTAAAGCCGTCAGACCAGTATTTAGTATAAGAGTTCAAATCCACAAATTTTTTCCCCGCTTCATCCTCGCGATCAATGAGGTTCTACAACGTCGATAAATATCTGTAGATGGCTATCACGAATCAGGTATATCATTAAATTCGGTTGCAACTAACGATATTTCCCTGCAGATGCACATATAAATACCTTTGTTTATCATTGCTAAATCTCTTCGCCCACTCTTCACAAACAGAGTCCCATGTGACCGCATTGAGCCATTTTTCCCGAATCCGAGAGGGTTCCTGAAAAATGCACCAACACCATCAATTCTCAATTGTGTTATATTTGATTGTACTCATACAGTCACAGGTGTCCTAAGAGAGTCTGTTACAAGCCATACCCTGTTTTAGCCATGTGCGGGGTACGGGAACCACAATGAAGTATGTCTTGCCAACTCAATCAAGGATGGTCTCTCAACTACGTATGTGTTGTCAACTCATAGAGGCTAGCAACAGTCTGTAGCTGGTTCACATCTATACAATAAACACACATACAACACTCATTCATCACCTCTCAACCTCTAAGGCCTTTTGTTCAACACCCGCAATACACATTCGTGGCAACCCTAACACAGAGAATTCCAGCAGAAGTACTTCTTGAAGCTGGTCGAATCATTTTAAACCGGATTCGCAAATATTGCATCATGGATCCGGAGGCCTTCCCATTCAACGATAACTTCTATGCCATGCACGCCATCGATGACACCTTCAAACTTCACGAGCCTTATTTATCCCCTTTTGAGGGAGATGATATGTGTTGTATTCCACCTTTCAATACTCTAGAGCAAATAAACAAGCAATGCCTAGGGGCGACTGAACTACTGATAGTAAATGATCTTTCGACATATGCCCAATAGATTATGGGCAAACTTGAATTTGCGTTTCGCAATGAATTGTTGTTTATGTTTGACCCGTCAATGTGGTCCTCCGACCAACCTGATGTAATTTCCCCACGGTCTTATATTCGTACAAAAACAAACGTACGTCTTGGGATCCGGTATAAGACATTTTGCGTTGATACCATCCAATGATTCGACTGATTAACAGACATGTAATTCTACTATTTTCTATCTAAATCGTATTAGGTCTCGAACTTCCCTATCTTCTACTATTTCCTAGATGAGTAAATTTCAATTACCTTATTATGCAGATCTAATTTAGAACCATCACCAATCTGTAGTTTCAGTTTGCATGCTATCTTATGAATTTAAGGGTTACCTCAGTTTGATGCCTGTAACATTGATTTAGTTTGGATGCTATCATATGAATGTAAGGGTTACCTTTATTTGACGCCTATGAAAACCGAACTCCGTTGGTACAGAGCTTAAGTTGGTCACCTCAATAACTTTAAGATAACTCCGTGAGACCTCAAAGCCCACGGGACACCATCGCATCTGGCTCTGAAACCTCTGAACAAATAAATAATCGAAACAATGCATTGTTATAGTTTGTTCGAGATAAAGGAGTGAGAAAAAATACATAACGGCTAGTGGAGGCAAGTAAGAGTACGTGAAGAAACCTCTAAAGTGACTTTGGAGGCACTGTGTATGTGTGCGAAAAAAATGTTACCTTTAGGGGGTCTTTTACAACTCTTTTAATTGTGACCACCCTCCCTACAATTGGCCCATCGCCGACATGCTACCACCTCACTGACACTCTTTCTTCTCATATTTTTAGGCCATCTTGTTGGTATCCTGGGAACTAGTGATTTAACTATTCTTCTCTTTAGTTTCCACCCAATTATCACTACTCATAGTGGCATGAATAACAGACTCGTAAATGTTGCGGTACCTATCCACCGTGAACTAGTCTTGGATGTATAAATAAGGATTTGTGCAACGATTGTTTATGGCTGCCAACGCATGAATACATTGGACGCCCAAAATATCAAATTGGCGACAAGAGCGTGTGCGTTTTCCCAGATGCTCGGTATATCTAGTATCTCCAAAAATTAAAAATTCATCAAAATCAGAGGAGACTGTAGCATACGTGAACGGCACTCTGTCATTTTCTTTAAGAAACTCTTCGGTCTTTGGCGTCATAATTGTGGTCTACTTTTCGGCCTCGTTCCTTCTGTTGTAAAAATATTTCATCACCTTCTAATGCGTATTTTCTATCAGACCAATGATCGGTAGCTTCTTAGCATCTTTGAGTACATTATTGAGACATTCAAAGCGTGATGTGGTCCTATGTTCGTACCTCCCAATAGGAAAATGTGCTCTAGCCCAATGATGTTCCAATCTGGACAATGTAGTCGTACTTTTCTTGAGATATCTTTTGAATTTTACTCATTTCTTTATCAAATTCAATTTCGGTATACGTGTAACATGCTTGCTTTATGTGCTCTATTACAAGTTTAGGGTTTAGTACATACTCCTTAATTTTTTTTCAATACGATATAAACAATACCCATGCGAAGCGTACCGAAAGACTTTTGACACTGCTTGACCGAGACCTTTTTACCGATCTGTGACTACCTAATTTTCCTTGTACGGAAATCTGGGAAAAACCGAATCGTCCAGTGCGGAGATCAAAGCAGATATCGTATACACATGCGGAAATCAAAACAAATATCATATATGACAATATGAAAATTTCCATTCTCATGCGGAACATAAAAACCAAATCAAAATGACCACCGGTGACGGCCGACCGTCACCTAAACAGTGGTATGAATCACACATTGTTTAAAAAGTACCCAGTTCAAAATGTACAAAAGTCTAATATATACCAAGTCCAAAAACCCACAATCTATGGGTAAAAGTCCTCAGGCGGAAGTTCTTCCGGTACGTAATCAGGATCGTCCTCGGCTTCCGGGTCCTGACTAATATCTGCACCTGTGACATAAGGTGTCGGGATGAGCTAATAGTCTAAGCTCAGTAGGAAAAAGGTCAATACCAATTCACATCTTATCAAATCAATGCATAGATTCAATGACTATAATTCAAAAGACATTTTCATATAAAAAACAGAGACTAAATTTCAAAGGCATTTTCATATAAAAAACAGAGACAATTTTTGAAAGGTATTTTCATATCAAAACAGAATTTGCAAAATCTTGAATTCGAAATCACATGGTCTAATGCGAAGTTTCACATATGATTTAATGACATCAATTCTAAAGTTCACTTGTTTCTATTCACTTATTCATTTTCTCATTTACATGCAGCTTCTTAATTAATGCATGACTTAAATTCATAACTTAAGAAACTCCAACGCGAATATAGCGTTGTTGAGCTGGATTACCAATGGGAATTCCCTCCTACCATCATCGTTCAATGAACAATTTTCAGAGTGTATGGATAACCCGCTGTACCGGTCAAGAATGTACGGATTACCTGCCGTACTGGTCCAAATTATGGATTAATCGCCGTACCGGTCCAAATTACGGATTACTCGTGTTACCGGTCCAGAGTGTACGGATTACCCGCCGTATTGGTCCAGTGTTAGGGTATTCGTTCAGATGAACCTTAAATCATTATGCAAGTTTTAATACTTAGTAAATGTCATTTGTTCATAATTAATAGTTAATCCATTCAAAATTCAGAGTTCAGAGGATTGAAAGTTCATATCAACATTCGATCTAAGAGGATCCGATATTCAGAGTTCATATTCGGAGTTCATATTCAGAGTTCATCTTCAGAGTTCATATTCAGAGTTCATGTTTAGAGTTCAAATTCATATTCAAAGTTCTAAATTCATATTCAGAGTTTAAAGTTCAAATTCAAAGTTCAAATTTACAATGATAAAAAATCCAATTAAATTATCTCTTATAAATCTATGAATCAAAATCAGAATGTAATTGTGCATTGAGTTTTCCTTACCTCGGTTCCGATGTCGCGAAAAGTCGCGAAAAGTCAAGGAGGTGGTCTTTATTGATGACCTCGAGTTCTCCTCCTACATTAGACATTACGTTCGTAAGTCGTGTGTCAATGGATGACGGATCAAATCAATTCGAAGCGTCTTAAGTTTTTCCCAAAAGAAGGGTTTGGATAGCCAAAACAAAGCTAATTCGCTTGAGCGGCTTCCATATTCGCTCGAGCGAATTGCCACGATTCTGTGTGGCACATACTACCTCCCTTGAGCGACAACCAAATTCGCTCGAGCGAGTTTCTCCAGAGCAATTTTGGCTTCCAAAATCGCTCGAGTGAATCACACAATTTTTGCCTGTTTCTGAAGGGATTTCGCTCGAGTGAACCACTATCTCGCTTGAGCGAGAGAGTGCGAAATACACTTGGTTCCTGAGTTCGAAATCTCAAATTTCTAGAAATCAAATCCTACTAAACACAATTCAAGTCTGAATTCGAAAATTTACCATACAATCTACGCTTGCATGCAGAGGATATCGAAAGTTACCTTCATCCGATGCTCGATCTCTTCCTTATTTTGATCTTAACGGTGTCAGAAATCAAAGTTTCTTGATGAAGAGGGGATTTGAGAGGAGATCAATGGTTCGGATCTCTCAAAACGAAAATGAGAAGAGAATGGGGTCTCTCTCTCTCTCTCTCTCAGCTCCTAAAGAACAGAACTCTCTCTCGGTTCTTTCTCAGCGGAAATCACGAAGGTCTAATTCTGCGTAAATTGCCTTTATATTTGATGGAGTTGATTCAGTATGAAGCTGGTACATCGAGAGTCGGTGTATAGGCTCTTATCAAAAGGTCCAAACTAAGGTTTATAAATTCACTCAGCAAGGCTTGATCCTTGGACCTCTGGTTTACAAACCAAGCTTCTAACCATTGTGCCATCACATGGCTTGTATAATTATTTACACAAATATATACATAAATCTTTTCACCCAGATGCATATATCTTAAATAAAATGTTTCAAAGTTTCCAGGGCATGTAGTGTATACCTTGTTATACACTTACACATAATTGGGTGTACCAATGTTCGGAATTTTCAGGACGTTACATTCTCCCCCCCTTAAAGGAATTTTCGTCCTCGAAAATTCACTACGTGACTCTCGGTGTGTCTAACACAGTAGATGTTCGACATCTACAACCAATCAGTAAAACATTTCCACAGCTTCATAATAGAACTTATCCACAAAAATTAGAAATTTCATATCCACACTAGTTAGAAATTCATAACCACCGTCAAAGTATACTAGCAAGAATGCTAGTAGCCATTATTTAAAAGTAATATTAAAAATACTAATCATCGTCACCTCAAAATTTAGATTATCATCTAACTAAGTTACCCATAATTCCACAACTAATCCAACAATCATATCCAAAACTAAATATCACTGACATCCATAACGAGTCAGGAATTCTAACCATTAATAAATAGCGTACCATCATCACAACGAAAATTAAACCATCGACTACAATCTCATCCATTAATCTAAAATATACCATCCTTACAAGGAAAGCCTTAAACCATCAACTACTCAGGGTTAAGCATAAATCAAAGCATACCATTACCACAACAAAATTTTAAACCCTTAATCAGAGTATACCATCACCACAGACCAAAGTTACCGTTCATAAAAAGTATACCATCAAACAAAAAAAAATTTATGCCATTAATTAACGAGGTTAACCATTATTCAAAATATCCCATCAGTATAACCCCAATTTCAACCGGTAACTAACCGATCATGACCACTCAAAATCTTAAACCATCAATTTACAAACGATTACCATACCAAAATTCAACCCTTAATTAACAACCATCATCACCAGAGAAAAAGTTTTAAAATGACCCAAATAAACAAAGTTTCCCCCCCCCCTTTTTTTGAAAATTTTCAGAACCAAACCCAAAATAACCGATTACCAATTGTCGAATCCATCATTGATCCGCTGCCTCATCCGTCCAATCAATGTCCTGCTCCATGTCATCTCCAGCCCGCGAACTGGATGCACCGGGTGTATACGTTCGGGCCCTCTGGATGCGTTGCAAGGAGGTGGTCGGAAACAAGTGATGCATCATCTCCATGAGCATTGCCTCATATAAGCCTAATCGAAGGTTGAGGGCGCGCCAATCACCTTGGGGATCCTGCGTAGACTGGGGCGGGGGTGTTTGTTGTGGAGGTGCCTGCGGTGGTGCAACAGGTTCTGGTTGTGCCGGTTCCTGTTGGGCACGCTCTGCGATACGCTGCATCTGTCGATCATGCACACTTTTGTTCAATTTCTGGTAATTTAAACTCCACTCATCCACTCCATACCTCTTGGTGTTATCAGTTCGCCGCTCTTCATTGGGCGGTATCTCGTAGTCATCTTCTTCGTCTTGGTATTACTCGATAAGCCGAGAGATAAGACGAGCGTACGACATAGTACTTAAAGGTTTCTTCGTTTCTAACATCTAATCGTGGGCGTAAATCAGCCCATCCCAAAATACTTCGGGATCATAAAACAATCAGTCCTCAAAAGCTGAAAAGAGGGTTTGCTGAAGTACTCCAACCCTTTCCCGTTCGCGTCTCAAGGGGTAGAGGTTACTTATGAAAACTATATCTAGCAGCCACATATCGGATGGCAACTGCGATCTTCTCACCGATCGTCCAGACCCCTGCTCTCCGTGGGTCATCTTGGCAATGACGCGGTGGAACTGTACTGGCTTGGGGTTTAGTGGCAGTAAACCCCTATTCGGTATAAATATTGTGGAGCCACCCATCGCTGTGGTGATGTGGCTCGTATCGAAACGGATCACCTTGCCATCAATGTTGGTGTAGAGTTTTCCGTCGTTCTCACCCATTTTAAGGTTTTTGTAAAAGAGCTTTACCAAACGTGGGTAGTAGTGAGTGTGGAACGGTGAGAGCAACATTTTCAGGTTTTCTCGGGTTAGGTAATTGAACGACCACCGGGTTGTTTGCTGCTCTTGGAAAAAGTTTTAATCAAAGGACCATTCCATTTCAAAACCTTTTGCATCCCACCACGGAGTGGGTTGGTCCTTCCTTCGGGGAGGATTGGTTTTAGGCTGCTTTGAAGACGCGAACTTTGAAGTCGGGGTTTGTGAAGCAGTCTTCTTCTTAGACGCTATGAATCGAAGATTCAAATATTTGAAACAAAAAGGTAGCGCTTACCTTTGGTGTGAAGGAGTTCTCGCGGAAGGAGGAGCCGAGTCTCTTTTCGAAGAAATTTCGCGCGAAAATGAAGTGAAATGGGCGTGCAGCCCATATATAGGGTTAGAGTCGCGAGTTCCAATTTACAAAAGGCCGTAGTGTGAATCGCTCGAGCGAACACCAAAAGTTGCGCGAGCGAGTTGCACTAGTGCTGTTTTGAGGGTGTTTTTTCTGAAGGAATCTCTCGAGCAGTTTGTAATTCGCTTGAGCGAATTTGTTCAACAACATATTTGGCTGAAACAGTCAATGGACTGTTTAGTCATTTGAGAACCTGTCTTCTTTCATCCTTACCTGCACTCAACTTGCACAACTACATACATATTCATCCACAATTACATCAAAGTTAAAATCTAATGTGACCATTGATCCATCAAAGCTTAAATTTCAATGCAATAGTTGATCTATCAAGACTTAAAATTTAATGCAATCATTAATCCATCAAAACTTAAAATTGAATTCCATAGTTGATTCATCAAGTTTTAACCTCTCATAGCTACTATCTTAGTTGCACAATCTCTAGTTACTTCATAGCCACCATTCTAGTTTATGGAAAGAACGAAATATTTTTAATTCGATGCTTTCTTCCGATTCTAATACATGTAACGCTACATTTAATATAATAATTGTACAATTTTTGTTAAACTTCCTTTCTCAAAAGTTTGGTACATCATTCAAAAAGGTGCGGGTACGCATCATGTATATCCGCTTCGCGTTCGCAGGTGGCCTCCTCTGATGAGTGGTTCTGCCACCTTAGGAGCGCCGATGGGATCCGCTTGGTTCGTAGTTCCTGTTCTTTACGGTCCAAGATTTGCATTAGTTCTTCCGTGATGGCCAGATCTTCTTGGACTTTTAGGGGTTGATAGTCCAAGATGTGGGTTGGATCCTTCATGTATTTCCTCAGCATGGATACGTGGAATACGTTGTGAATGCCTACAGCTGAGGCGGTGGGGTGACCCAATATGCTACTTCTCCTACTCGACCCAATATCTCAAAGGGTTCGACATAGTGTAGACTTATTTTTCCACTTTTTTTGAATCGCATCACGCCCTTCATAGGCGAGATCTCGACGAAGACTTTGTCTCCTATCTGCAGTGAAATCTACTATCTTAGAAATGCACATGGACTACCAGGAAACTATAGTGAAAATTCACCAAGTTTTACCTGGAATTCGGTGTTCGTTCTTTTGAGGTCCACATAGCTCTTTTGTTGGGTTTGCGCGACCTTTAGCCTTTCACGGATTATCCGAATAGCTTCAGTCGTGCTTTCGATCATCTCTGAGCCCAATACGAACTTCTCTCCGGCTTCTTCCCAATTGAGCGAAGACTTGCACCTTCGACCATACAATGCTTCGAATGGCGCCATCCTGATGCTTGCCTGATAGCTATTGTTATAGGCGAATTCGATCAGGAGTAGGTGCTTGTCCCATGATCCTTTGAAGTCTAGCATGCATGCTCGGAGCATACTTTGATGATCTGATTCACCCTTTTGCTTGCCCATCTGTTTGAGGGTGAAATGCGGAACTGAAGTCTAATTTGGAACCCATTCCTTCCTAAAATCGTTGTTAGAATTTGGATGTATACATCGGGTCTCTGTCTGACATGATGCTTGCTGGGATACCATGTAGTCTGACAATCTCTTTGAGATACAACTCCGCAAGTTGACTGATTGTAATACTCGTACTGTATGGTTGGAAGTGGGCGGATTTGGTCAAGCGATCAACTATTACCCAAATCGCATTGTGAACATTCATAGTTCTAGGTAATCCAAGGATGAAGTCCATGGATATAGCCTCCCATTTCCATTTCGGTATTGGCAACGTTTGCAACAACCCAGAGGGGTTCCGATGATTGACCTTCACTTACTGACACACCAAGCACTTTGAAACATATTCCATGATATCTTTCTTCAAGCCTCTCCACGATAAGCCCTTCTTCAGATCCTGGTACATCTTTGTATAACCAGGATGGATGGCGTATCTTTATTTGTGAGCTTCTTTTAGAATCGTGTGTTGAAGCTCGGTATTGGTTTGTATACACAATCAGTCTCTGAAAAGTAACGAGCCATCTTCCCTGATGGAGAAATCTGGTCTAACACCACTAATCACACCCTGTCTAATGACCATTAGGTCCTCATCGGTCATCTGTAACTCACGGATATTATCGAATATCGTTGGCCGGATGGTGAGGTTAGCCATTAAGGCTCCTGATTCCTTAACCTCAAAGCTTGTATCATTCAGGGATATGTCTTCAAACAACTTCTATCTGCTCATTCTTGTCACGAGACTGGGCAATTGAGCAGAGGACTTCCAACTCAATGCATCTTCCACAACATTTGCCTTCTCGGGGTGATACTGAATGGAGTAATCAGAGTCCGTGAGGAACTCCATCCATCTTCTTTGCCTCATATTTAAGTCCTGAGTGAACAAGTATTTGAGGCTCTTATGATCGGTGAAGATCTCGAATGTCTCCCCGTAAAGGTAGTGCCTCCAGATCTTCAGGGCAAAAATGACCGTTGCCAGTTCAAGATCGTGCATCAGATAGTTCTTCTCGTGGTCTTTGAGTTGTAGGGAACCGTAGGCGATGACTTTTCGTGTTGGTTAAGCACACAACCCAACCCGTTGTATGATGCATTGCTGAATACCACCAAGCCTCTATTGCCTGATGGTGTGGCAAGTACTGACGTAGTGGTTAACTTCTTGAGCTCCTAAAAGCTCTTTTCACACAACTCACTCCATTCGAACTTAGTATTCTTCCTTGTGAGCTGAGTGAGCGGTCCCGAAAGTTTAGAGTAGCATTCGACAAATCTGCGGTATAACCGGCAAGACCGAGGAAACTACGAACTTCCGTCGCTGTCTTTGGTTGCTCCCATTTTACAATGGCCTCGATCTTAGCTGAATCGACTGATATGCGTGCTTCAGAGACTACGTGTCCCAAGAAGCTAACTTGCTCTATCCAGAACTCACACTTAGCTTGGCGTACAGTCGATGGTCACGGAATGTCTGAAGAGTGATGCACAAATGTTGTTCGTGATCTTCTCTTGCCTTCGAATAGATGAGAATGCCATCTATAAAGATGACCACACACTTATCAAGATATGGTCTGAACACCCTATTCATTAGATCCATGAATGATGCCGGTGCATTAGTTAGATTGAAAGGCATCATCAAAAACTCGTAGTGTCCATATCTAGTGTGAAATGCTGTTTTCGGAATGTCTTTGACTCTAACTTTCAATTGAGAAGAACTTCGAGCCTTGGAGCTGATCGAAGAGGCCATCGATACGTGGAAGTGGATAACAGTTCTTAATCGTTAGTTTATTCAACTGCCGATAGTCAATGCAGGGCCTCATCGAACCATCCTTCTTCTTGACGAATAGAACCGGTGCTCCCCATGGAGAGACACTAGGTCTGATGAACCCCTTGTCCAAAAGCTCCTGTAGCTGCTTCTTAAGTTCATTCAATTCTGCCGACGCCATACGATATGGTGCCTTTGATATCGGCTCGGTGCCTAGAGCCAGATCAATTGAAAATTCAACCTCTCGATCCGGTGGCAATCCCGGCAAATCTTTGGGAAACATATTCGGAAACTCGCACACAACGGGAATGTCAGTGATGTTGATCTTCTCTTCCCGTTGACTTTGCACGAATGCGAGATATCCATGACACCCATTCTTCATCAGACGTTCAGCTTGAACGGCGGAAATGAATGGTGTGATGCTGGACTTAATGCCATGAAAATGAAAGTGTCTTCCTTTTGGAGGGCGAAATGTGACCACTTTTCGAAGGCAATCCACGCTTGCATGGTAAGCGGATAGCTAATCCATACCAAGGATCACATCGAATCCTTGCATGCCCAACAGAATCAGGTCAGCCCTTGTCTCTTGGTCTTCAATCAGAATGATAACTAATCAGTAAATTATGTTCGTGCTCACTGAGTTCCCTGTAGAGACTAACACTGCTAGGATGAAGTCTAAGGGCTCAGGAGTGATACTCACTTCGACTGCGAATTGAGACGTCATAAAGGAATGCGTAGATCCGAGGTCTATCAATACGCGTGCGTCGTATTGACAGATATCACTACTCTGGTACATGTGCAAGGTACCTAAATTTCATGCATGCGATTTCAGTTAAGTGTACGTATGATGGTGTAGTGACATTCATGAAGTGTCAAAATTGAAAACAGATTCCAAGGATATTCATTAACTGAGAATAAAGCAATGATTTGACAATCAACAATGAAATTATACCTTGGATGACTTCATTTGTTGCTTGGGCATCGTGTGCCAAGACAATAAAGGTACGACCCTGAACTGTAGGTCAAGGGGCCTCTGAGTGATTGCTGATGTCGTCTGCCCTTTCTTCGCCTCAGGACAATCCCTTATCCGTTGTCCTTGCAGGCCACACTTGAAGCATGCACCAGTAATCCACCTACACTCCTCTGACTTATGTTGCTTTCCGCACCTCATGCATGATTCAATCGGTGCGGATGAAGTGGTGCGTGAAGCTTGTTGAGCCCTCGACGCTCCAGTCGTAGTGGGGTTCGAAGGGCGGAGGGGTCTTGTAGGTGTAGGCGGTCTCGAATAGTTCGTCTGAGCAGGCTGACATTAATAACCTCGGTCTCTTGTTTGCTTGCTTGTGGGCATATGGCTGCGTTCGACTCGCCCTATTTTTTGCTTTGTTGTTCTCTCCTTTGGTGCATCCTCTCAATATCTTGTTCCGCAATAAGAGCTAAGTCCATGAGCTCAGCATAGGTCCTTACCTTAAACAAAGATATTTTTTCCTTGATACTGGGTTTCAAGCCACGCTCAAATTTCTTGGCCTTCAATTGTTTTGTGGTGACGTGTTGCAGTGCAAATCTGGAAAGCCTAGTGAATTCGGCTTCATACTCGCGCATGGACATCCGTCCTTGTTCTAACGATACAAATTGAACTTCCCACTGATCTCTCACTGCTTCCGAGAAGTACTTCTCGTTGAACACCTCGATGAACCGAGCCCAGGTCCATGGGGCATTCGACGTTTGGTTTTCTCAACCAACTTCCACCATGGGTCTGCTTCTCCTTTTAATTGAAAGGAAGTCTATTGGACCTTCTCTTCTTCGGTGCAAGGGATCACACGAATAATCTTTTCGATTTGGTTTAACTACTTTTCCGCTTCAAGTGGATCAGCTTGATTGTAGAAGCTTGGAGGATTCATCCTCCTGAATTTCTGGAATCCAGAAGCTTGTGGTCGCGATGCAAGCAATGCGGCTTGTTGGGCCATGGTATTGACCATTGTCTCTAATGGTTGCTCTACTTGCCCGTTGCCATTCTTTCCTCCCAAGGGAATGATGTTTGCACCTGTGGCGACTCTTGCCCACTTGAGGTGCCTCTGCTGCGGACAATTCTTTGTCTTTTGCGTGGGGCTATAACGATTTGTCACGATCGAAGTAATTGTGAAAATCTAGCCCATGTTCTGACGGAATCTAATGCCATATCTCTGATACCAATTGTGACGACCCGATTTTCCCCGCACGGAAATCTAGGAAAAGCTGGATCGTCCGGTGCAGAGATCAAAGCATATATCGTATATATATGCGGAAATCCAAACATATATCATATATGGAAATATGCAAAATTCCATTCTCATGTAGAACATAAAAACCAAACCAAAATGACCACCGTGATGGCCGACCGTCACCTAAACAGTGGTATGAATCACATTGTCTAAAAAGTACCCAATCCAAAATGTACAAAAGCCTAATATATACCAAATCCAAAAACCCACAATCTATGGGTAAAAGTCCTCAGGCGGAAGTTCTTCTTCCAGTACGTAATCAGGATCGTTCTTAGGTTCAGGGTCCCGACTAATATCTGCACCTGTGACACAAGGTGTTATGGTGGGCTAACAGTCTAATCTCGGTAGGAAAAAGATCAATACCAATTCACATCTTATCAAATCAAATGCATATATTCAATGACTATAATTCAAAAGACATTTTCATATAAAAAACAGAGACTAAATTTCAAAGGGCATTTTCATATAAAAAACAGACAAATTTTCAAAGGCATTTTCATATCAAAACAGAATTTGCAGAATCTTGAATTCGAAATCGCATGGTCTAATATGAAATTTCACATATGATTCAATGACGTCAATTCTGAAGTTCACGTGTTTCTCTTCACTTATTCATTTTCTTATTTACATGCAACTTCTTAATTAATGCATGGCTTAAATTCATAACTTAAAAAACTCCAACGCGAATATAGCGTTATTGAGTCGGATTACCGATGGGAATCCCCTCCTAACCATTGTCGTTCAATGAACAATTTTCAGAGTATACGGATAACCCGCCGTACCGGTCCAGAATGTACGGATTACCCGCCGTACCGGTCCAAATTACGGATTAATCGCCGTACCGGTCCAGAATGTACGGATTACCCGCCGTACCGGTTCAAATTACGGATTAACCGCCGTACCAGTCCAAATTACGAATTACCCACTGTAGCGGTCCAGAGTGTACGGATTACCCACCGTACTGATCCAAATTACGGATTACCCGCCGTACCGGTCTAGAGTTAGGAGATTCGTTCACATGAACCTTAAAAATCATCATGCAAGTTTTAATACTTAGTGTCATTTGTTCATAATTAATAGCTAATCCATTAAAAATTCAAAGTTCGGAGGATTCAAAGTTCATATCAGCATTCGATCCAAGAGGATCTGATATTCATAATTCATATTCAGAGTTCATCTTTAGAGTTTATATTTGGAGTTCATATTCAGAGTTCATTTTCAGAGTACATATTCGGAGTTCATATTCAAAGTTCATTTTCAGAGTACATATTCGAAGTTCATATTTAGAGTTCAAAGTTCAAATTCAAAGTTCAAATTTACAATGATAAAAAATCCAATTCAATTATCTGATATAAATCTATGAATCAAAATTAGAATGTAATTGTGCATTGAGTTTTCCCTACCTCAGTTCCGATGTCGCGAAAAGTCAAAAAGGTGGTCTTTATTGATGACCTCGAGTTCTCTTCCTACATTAGACATTACGTTCATAAGTTGCGTGTCAATGGATGACGGATCAAAGCAATTTGAAGCTTCTAAGTTTTTCCCAAAAGAAGGGTTTGGATAGCCAAAACAGAGCTAATTCGCTCGAGCGGCTTCCAAATTTGCTTGAGCGAATTGGCACAATTCTGTGTGACACATACTACCTTACTCGAGTGACAACCAAAATCGTTCGAGCAAGTTTCTCCAGAGCAATTTTGGCTCCCAAAATTGCTCGAGCGAATCGCGCCAGAGCAATTTTTTTTTGTTTCTAAAGGGATTTCGCTTGAGCGAACCACTATCTCGCTCGAGCGAGATAGTGCAAAATACACTTGGTTCCTGAGTTCGAAATCTCAAATTTCTCGAAATCAAATCCTACTAAACACAATTCAAGTCTGAATTCAAAAATTTACCATACAATCTACGCTTGCATGAGGAGGATTTCGAAAGTTACCTTCTTTAATCGCGCATGCGGAGCCTACGATCGTTGAAATCAAAGGAATCGACGACAAAACTTGCGGTTCATCCAATGCTCGATCTCTTCCTTACTTTGATCTTAACGGTGCCGGAAATCGAAGTTTCTTGATGGAGAGGGGATTTGAGAGGAGATCAATGATTAGGATCTCTCAAAAAGAAAATGAGAAGAAGAGAATGGGGTCTCTCTCTCTCAGCTCTATTCTTAAAGAATAGAACTCTCTCGGTTCTTTCTCAGCGAAAATCACGAAGGTCTAATTCTGCGTAAATTGCCTTTATATTTGATGGAGTTGATTCGGTATGAAGCTAGTACACGGAGAATCGTTGTATAGACTCTTATCAAAAGGTCCAAAATAAGGTTTAGAAATTCACTCAACCAAGCTTGATCCTTGGACCTCTGGTTTACAAACCAAGCTTCTAACCATTGTGCCATCACGTGGCTTGTGTAATTATTTACCCAAATATATACATAAATCTTTTCACCAAGATGCATATATCTAAAATAAAATGTTTTGAAGTTTCCAGGGCGTGTAGTGTATACTTTGTTAAACACACATATAATTGGGTGTACCAATGTTCGGAATTTTCTGGACGTTACACGATCACTTAGGATTACTGCACGTGAATCGTATCTTACGTTCTCTTGCAACCCATGTAAAAATATTTCCAAGAACTACTATTCTCTGATTCCACCAAGGCAAAACACAACGAAAATATCCTCTTGTTCCCATCAGTGCCGATAGCTATGAGGAGTGAAACACTATACCTTCTGAATGAATGTGTACTATCGAGCGAAATAAGTGGCCGCAAGTACTTCTTAAATGAATCAATGCATGACCCAAATGCCCAAAAGATTCTTAAGAATGCATTGTCTTCCTTAGTCTGTAGGTATACAAGGCATTGAGGATCCACACGTTTCAGTTCTGTCATGTATGATGGGAGCAATTTATAAGACCCCTTCCAACTACCTCTAATCTCATTAAGGGCGATCTCTTTTGCACGCCTAGCCCTCTGATATTTCGTATTGCATTGGAAGCGCGTTCTCACATCACACATTTTCTGCTTAGGCATGTAGTTGTTATTTTCTTTCAACTAGTCCTTGGCAATTGACGCCATCCAAATACTTGTAGCTTGACGATGGCTCTGCTGTCTATCTCATGGCAACCCACGGGTATGCATTGGAGTAAATCTTTTAATTTTAAAATAATCTAAGTGTCTCATCTTTGAAGCACGTATACGCCAAGTGCATCCACCTTCACGACATTTGGTAGCAACAACTTTCGGGTTAGTTTTGGTTGGTTTAATTTCGAAGTTCCTATGTATTGTAAATTCCCGCAAAGCATTCTGGAATGCTATCTTCCTAGTAAATATTTAGTTTAAATTGAAAACACCGTCTGGGTCAGGAACACCGCCCACTTGTTATGCCTCATCAACCACATATACGTCTTCAAAAATAGGAATTATAAGGTTTGCGACAAACGTGAGGTTGTGTAATATCAACCACTTGATCATTGTGCCTTGGCTTGCTAACAAGAGGTTCTCCTTACCACTAGTTTTTCTTCCCCTTATACACCTGTTTTCGCCATGTTCACTCCCCTACTCTCAATAATGGTCTCTGCATTGACGGTCCCTATATTAGCATCTCTACTACCTCCTTTGGAGAGTGCAGTAGCTTTCTCATTTTCAATTATACCGATATTATATGCAATGCCCTCTAACACCCCGTGCACAGATGCGCTTATATTTTCATTCGGTGGATCGATGGGGAGATGCATTAAAATCGCGCCGACTTCATTTTCACTCTCTAAAACACATGTCACACCAACATGCCTGTTAACCGACGACTAATCAATTATCAACTTAATAAATCTAATTTATGAGGCAATCTCAATACTATTAATTTACTAAATTGAATTAACCTTTCATGCGAGGATGAAGTTGCAGTGGGTTGAGTAATTACTGTTGTGATGAATGGGGATGAAAAAGTACGCTCCTCGTTCCTACATCAATGTATATAAATTAACTTAATCCAACAAAGACATGAATACTTATCTACATTATGAATATATCGAACTAATCAAGACCGGTCATAAGTATATTATGTACCTTTTAAAATAAAGACTATTCAGGTGGGTGATGGGAGTTTGATATACAGTAGTCAATGCACTTACAACTTTGTTACGTTGAGTCTTAAACTCCTCTGATCGGGATGTAACGGGAAGGGACTCGGTGGGAGTTAAGCCGTCAGAGAAATTAGTCGAAGGATATGCATGACAATCATTGTCTTGTTCAAAAGGAGCTTTCTGTACGTAAATAGATATACTATACTCGACAAACTGTGGATAATGCATCATCTCACGCACGTCATTATCGTCATCAAGGTCTATCACATACTTTTCTCCTCCTCCTTGTGGCATTACATAGCTAAGCCTTAGCTTTGTATCTTTGATCTAAAATTTAGTCACCTCATGTATTTTGACAATTAAATCCTCCAAATTTATCTCTCTGTCCACCACCAATACTTTCCTTTTTCGCCCTCGTACACTGGTTTCGTAGAGTTGGAATCTTCTAATCGTCAATCATAAAAGCATAATAGGTAAACTTTCTCTTCTGATGTAGCCATATCATCTACTTCTACTAACAATGACTGTGATCAAAATAAAATTAAGTTAGTAAACTAGTGTCAAAGCTAACTACATCAGAAATTATCAACAAGAAGGATAACCCCAAATTTATTCTTAATTTAGAAGCATCAACATCTATAATCTTTATGAAATAAGAAATTAAGACTCAACTTATTGAAACAAACTGTAAATGAAAGGGAGAACAGTCTTCAATAATGATTGATGGATTCATGGTGAGCAATCTTCAATCTCGTTTAATATTGAAATCTTATTTTTTGAATAGAGTAGATAATCATAATGTACTGTGTGATCTCCAAGTCCAGTTTGGGTATACCTAGTTGAGTTCTTTTAACCCACAATGTACTGTGTGTTCTCAAATGTTAGTTTCAGACTTCAAAGTGCAGTTGATTTAACTCATGCACTAGTGATCTCAAAATGCAATTATTTTAACTCAGACTGCATCGTGTGATTTCCAATTGTATTTTGGTTTTCTGTAGTCTAATTTTTTAACTCACAATACATTGTGAAATACTCAACATTTAGTTTGCATCACCCTAGTGCAGCATAGATTGCACTGGGTGATCTCCAACTGCACTACGAGTATGTGTTGTCAATTCACAATGCATTGTGGAACACTCAACATTCATTTTGCATCACCCTAGTGTAGTATTAAATCACAACCCTACTTTTATATTTTTAAACATTTTTTTCCTAGTGTGTGAAGAGAGAGAGAGAGAGAGTTACAACCTTGCACCTGGAGGATTGATTGCAAAGGGAGGGGGGGGGGGTCTCGGCGACGAGCGTCCAGGAAGAAGAAGAGGAGGGAGAGAAGGAAAGAAAGAAAGGGAAAAGAGTTGGAAAGAGGTTTTGGACTCCTTTTATATGAAGGGTATATTTGTCATGTAAACTAAAAGAGGCCTTGCTATGGTATTTTAAACATGAAGGGTCCGTAAGCGATAAATTAGGTTATACAGGGAGTTTTCCCGGAAATCGTCATATATATATATATATATATATATATATATATATATATATATATATATATATATATATATATATAGGAAACAAGTTACACTAAGAAAGCAGGAAATGAAAGTGGCGAAGCTCTTTCCCATAGGCTTGCCGGTGTGTATTGTTGAGTTTGTGACCACTATCAAGGCTGCACACTTGTCATTCGAACGGAGTGACTGCTAAGATAAAGGTAAAAAGGAAATGAAAAAATGAAAATAAGGTAAAAATGGGAAGAATCTCCCCTTGACTGAAGGCAAGTGATTCACCTTTTGAACCGTACCAGTTATATAACTTTGTTAGAGTAACGGCTTAAAGGGAGGCAAGGAGAGGATCATAATAGAAATAAAAAAATAATAAAAATGTAAAGAAAGGGATTAGAGGAGGAATGAGTGGTCTTCAAGATGATCCCATGCATGATTGAAAGCTTGATTTAAGAGGTATTTAATGGAAGATTCCTAGAGGTAGGGGATGGAGGGTCCTAAGATCTCAGCTTTTCTGTAAGTGTGGGCTGGGGATTAGGGTTTTCTAAGAGTTCTAAAGAAGATGAGATACCAAAGGGAAGACTTCTCTTATGGTTCCAAAAATCCAGCCCTTAGCCTAGAGAGGAGGACTCAATTTGTAAAGAAAAAGCGCCAAGATTGACCATGGGATGCTTGAGAAATGCCAAGCTTCCATTGGGCCATTTTGTGAAAAATTATAGTTTTGTTTACATCGAAGGGTCACATCGAAGCTTCCATGGGGATTTGTTTACATCACATCGAAGCTTCCATGGGGATTTGTTTACATCACATCAAAGCTTCCATGGGGATTTGTTTACATCGAAGGGTCACATCGAAGCTTCCATGGGCCATTTTGTGAAAAGTTATAGTTTTGTTTACATCGAAGGTTCACATCGAAGCTTCCATGGGGATTTGTCACATCGAAGGGTCATTCGATGTGACAAATGTCATTGATCCAAGAGTTGTTCTAGAAAGGGCAATGGGTAAATAGTTTGAAAAGGGGAGGTGCTAGGTAAATTTCAAATGTTTTTGGGTCCTTAGGGTTTCTAAAGGGTTGATTAGTCTAATTGGGTCAGTTTAAGTTTGCTAAAAAGGCTACTAATGACGGTTTAAATGAAATTTAAATGGAGATGGGTAGCGTCAATGATTTAAAGGTTTTATCGGAGATGGATGGGAAATGACTAAAAAGGAGTGAATTTGGTATTGGGATCAATTAGGAGGGTAGAATGGGGATGAAAGTTGGAGGGAATTACAAATTTTGGGGTCAAAGCGCCAACCCTATTTAAATCCAAAAGCCCACAAGTACTGAGATTCATATCAAAATGGTACCTACTAGTAGTTGCACTCACTAGGATTGTCCAAAATTAAAAGGGGTGCAGTTCCTTTGGAGAGACTTCACCACTTTACTTTCAATGGTGTTTTCCCTAAGACCCCAAGGGCCAGGGAGCAAGGGCAATTCAAAGTTTCAAAATTCACGAACCTTGGGGGGGTCGAGTCAAAGGATTGACTCATCTTTTTTCCGAAGCGAAGTGTCTACAGATTTATATCTATTGAAGGTGCTTTCTCACTGCCAAAAGCTGAGATGTACAGATTCCAGGGGCACTGAATTCTGTGAGTGTCAGCTTTTGACATGCAATAGCCTCTAAAAGGCTACTTTATATTCTCCTTGATCTGTTTTAGATTCTTTGGACTAATAAATCATATGTAGACACCAACTGCTGTTATCTTTGTTTATGTGAATTTTAGGTTAACAAAGGAGTGGAAGCTTCTCTTGTTCAACTGCTTGAAACAGGCCTATTGCATGCTGATCCACATCCTGGGAACTTGCGTTATACACCTGCAGGGCAAATTGGGTACTTTATTAATCTTTCCCGAATGAGATAAATAGTAGGCATTTTCTGATTGTTGAGGGGCATAATAGTGAAACAGGAATTGTTCTAGGAAAGTCTTTTTACGTGTGTAATCTTTTTTGTTCTTTTGCGTATCACTCTTCTTCTCTCCTTGTTTGAGGAGTGTACTGTTATTTGTTTGCTTTCCTTTTGTTAGGTTTCTCGATTTTGGTTTGCTTTGTCGGATGGAGAAGAAGCATCAGCTTGCTATGCTTGGATCGATAGTGCATATAGTAAATGGAGACTGGACTGCTCTTGTTCTTGATTTGATTGAAATGGATGTTGTAAAACCAGGACCTAATGTCCGCCGTGTCGCCATGGTATGTACTACCTATGCTCCATAGTCTGTTTATAAACTCTTTTAATACATTGCTAGTTCCTTGATGTATTTCTTGAAGACGATGTCAAATACTGGTTTGATTTCTGTTCTGTATCAATTGGTAATGAAATGTAGTTCTGAGGTTGCACTACACTTTTAAATTGAAATAATGATGCAGGATTTGGAAGATGCCTTGGGTGAGGTAGTATTTAAAGATGGAATTCCTGATATCAAGTTCAGTAGGGTCAGTATTCCCGTGCCTTGTTGACACTCAATAAATTTTTTTTGAAGTATCTTTTGCACACTATTTGTACAATTCCATATTTTTTAATTGAATTTCATAATCTGGTATGGTGACACCGTTATTGTAAAAGAAAATTTTCGATGCCATGGGTAAAAATAATCAGTTATTCTTGAGCATGGATCAAAATCCCGGTTTTCCAGTACGTATCGTCTGATACGTACTGGTTCCGGACAATACATTGGTATGTATCGTCCGATACATTACCAATATATATGTAGTGCACCGGTACGATACTTTGAACATGTCATACCGGTGATTCGAAACCGGTGAATATTGTCCGGTACATACTGGTTTTGGAACAGATTTTGAACCATGTTCTTGAGATTCTTTGTGCTCTATAGATGTACGCTTCTATTTATAGGTCATGTTTTGATGATCTCTCTCCTCTCTTAGTGCCATAACCAAATTACCTGCTTTTTCATATAAAGATGGATGTTCTTACAGTTCTTATTGTTCATGAAATCCTTCAACAGTTTGAAAGTGATTTTATCTTATCAGACTGTTACAATTTCCTCAATTTTTGCTGAAAATTTTAATCATAGTTGATAGTACATCAAAGTGGCCATTAAAATCTAGTTCCAGGTTTCAATGAATCAAATGCTTGTTCATCCCGGAAGCTCATTGCCATGAATTATTCAAGATATTATGAAAGAATTTGCTTGGTAATGAATTCATCAAAATTTCCAAAGAAAATAGGAAAGACTACTTAAGTGTTCCTATGAATGCGCTGTTGGTGCAATGGGTGACTATCTCAGAGGCAGAGGTGTTGAGCAGACTGCGGCTAGCTCTTCCCTTGCCTTTCCAGTCACTGGTGGTGGACATTAACTTTACAATTGTTATTTAGTTTGTGTTTGGCATAGCTGTCTGCTAGCTCCCTGCCAGAGCAGGGTTTACCTGCTTTA
Source organism: Chloranthus sessilifolius (assembly GCA_021018995.1). NCBI lineage: Eukaryota > Viridiplantae > Streptophyta > Magnoliopsida > Chloranthales > Chloranthaceae > Chloranthus > Chloranthus sessilifolius. Next base: position 136,476,391 of record CM037587.1, read on the forward strand.
GCAGGTTCCCTTTCTCTTTGCTAAATCTTTTTCTACATGCTTTAGCAGGTCCCCTTTCTCCCTGCTAGCTCCCTGCATAGCAGGATTTACTTGCTTCAGCAGTTCTCCCCTGCTCTCTGCTCTCTGCTCTCTGCTCTCCTTGCCATAACCGATTTTATTTGCTTTGGCAGGGAGTTAGCAGATGCAAGGAGGTAGCTGCTAGAGCAGGTAAATCCTGCTTTTGCAGGGAGTTAGCAAGGAGAAGGGAGCCTGCTAAGGCAAGTATATTCAGCTCTGGGAGGGAGCTGACAAAGAGCTATGCCAAATGCAGCCTTAAGGCCCTGTTTGGCGAGGCTTTTGGGAGTCCTAAAATCACTTTTAAGGTCCCAGAAGTGATTACAGGCTTTTAAAGCTGTTTCGCGCTCAAACAGATTATAGCTTATTTTTATGAGAAAAAGCTAAAAATAATCTATTTTTTAAAACGTCAAAAACCTGCTTTTAATTTTAATTTTTGCAGGAATCTAATTTGCGAATGATAGTTTTTTTAACTACCATCTCTCACTCTGCGCCTCGCTTTCCTCCTTGCAATCTCTCTTTTTCACTCTCTGTGCACGCCTCTTCTCTCCCTACATCTCTCCCTGCAATCTCTCTTTCTCTCTCTATTCGCCTCTCTCTGCATCTCTCTCTCTCAATCTCCCCCTGCAATCGTACTTTCTCTCTCTATGCACACCTCTCTCTTCACGTCTCTCTCTGCCCACTTTTCTCTCTGCTCGTCCTTCTCTGTGTGCACTTCTCACTCTCTCTCTCCGCGTCCCTCTATCTTGCACATTTTTTCTCTCTTTAGCATCTCTCATGGGTATGGATATTTGCAGCTATAGATTGGGTATCCGCAACCAATAATTCCTTCCATTGACTGGATTGAATTAGATGGTGGAGATCATTTTTCGTCCCAATTTATCACACAATAGATCTTGAGATCATGGCCCACCAATCACACAGTCGTATGTTAATTACATGTGGCACCCATCCCCAAAAGTGAACGTGATCATGGCGTACCAAAGAGAAGGATTCTCGATTCAATTTTGGGTATGTGAATCGTGGAATCAATATCTGACCTGATAGAAGGGAGAGGATGGCAAGATCTAGTGGGAAGATTGGGACAAAAAATACCTCAATTATCTTATTGGCTATTACTCTAATTTTTTTAGGGGTTTGCTACTAACCAAATACTAAATGTCACCATTAAGTACTGTTGAAATCATTGACTGCCTTGAATTGGATGATGGAGATAGTTTTCTTTTCCAATATTTCACACAACTGATCATGAGAATATCATCAAACGGTCAAATGTTAATTCCACGTGACACACATCCCAAAAAGTAATCTATGAGCATTATGAATCACATGGTCTTTGGGTCACTTTTTGGTGACGTGCGTCCATGGATCAAAATCTTGGATTTTCGATACGTATCGTCCAACCCCAAAACCGATACTTACCGGACGATACTTTCTGGTTTTCACCCCCCCCAAAAAAAAAAAACAACAAAACCGATAATTTGAAATTATCGGACGATAATTTTAAATTATCGTCCGATACGAACGATACATTGAACGATAATTTGACTGTTTTTTAAGAGGGACGATAAAAACCCAATGTATTGCATCGTTTAAGTCCAAAACCGATACATATCGTCCAATAAGTATCAGTATCGGACGATATTTTGATCCATGCGTGCGTCACCTGGAGTAAAATAACTGATCATCTGATGATATGTCCATGATCTCTAGATTAGTTGTGTGAAAGATTGGAACAAAAAATTATGGAGATTGTCCGATTCAAAGCAGTCAACAGTATTCAACTTTACAAAGTGAGGGATGTAGAGAGTTAGTACCACCCCTTTTTTTTGTGGTGTTAGTACCAACTGATTCTAGAGACCAGGAAGTTGTCTTAGACAAACAACTTTTTCAGCAACAGTACTTTTAAAAAAGCTGCTTCTAGCAATAATGCTTTGCTAAAATCACTTTTTAAAAAAGCTAAGCCACGGCCTAAGATTATATATATATATATATATATATATATATATATATATATATTTTAACTTACTGAATTGAAAATAAGAAAATAAAGGTCACATGCTCAGAATTGAAGTGGTCACAAGCCATTGAATTGCATCGACTAGTCTGATAAAAAATATTAGAGCATCTAAGACTAAAATTGCAGTTTACGTAGCGGTTAATGAGGCGTCACTGACTTCAATAGATAGCGGCGCTTAGAAGGGCCTTTTGGTGTCAAAATCCTGTTAAAAGTCCAACATCTACAACTATCCCCCCCCTCCCCCCCAACCTAACGCAACCCGCAAAAAAATAGAAGAAGAACCAACGGTCAACTTTTGACAGGATTCTCGCACAGAAAAGTGCTTCTAAAATCCACTGTCTATTGATGTCATTGAGAAGAGTCAATCACTTACATATTTGGACCTTTAATGGGAAGGTACATATGTTTCATATGTGTGAGCAACTCTGACTGCTTATACACTGATGAGGCCATGATTGCCCAGTTTTACACCAAATGGCGCACATCTTTGATTAATTCCGTTGCCCCCCCCCCCCGGCCGCCTGCACACACACACCAAATAAATGAAATCCCCATTTTTTGGGCCATGGTAGCTCCCAATATGAGCTACCACTTTGATGAATTGAATTGCTCAAAACATGTGCTTCTGGCATTAAAGTGGGTTGGTTACCCCCTATTTATCCTTTATATATTTTGTGTCAAGTACACATGTTATACATGATAATCAGTGATTGGATAATTGAACTTTTTAAAAGTAAACTATGAGTTCTTACATTTGGTACAGGGCCTAAGGCTTACAACTTATAAACAGTCTCTCCTTCCTCACTTTCAGTGTTTAAATGAGCATATTATGAATTTACTTTGTTGTCATATAACATGTGTTACCTGTTGTTTTTAATTACGGCATGTCTGACTACTATGCTTATATTTGAAGGTTCTTGGTAAAATCTGGTCTATAGCACTCAAGTATCATTTACGTATGCCTCCATACTATACATTGGTCTTACGGTCTCTCGCTTCCTTGGAAGGTAAGATATGTCATATTTGTTGCAGTTCTTTTCCGCATCTTAGTTTCCAATCAGAAGAAATTTTTATGTAACTTGCATTCATGTACGTCTAGCCATCAGACAGTGATGGTTCATTCATCCACGTCTTGTAAAAACAATTTTTTGTTGTTTTGCAGCCATATTATAATACTTATGATAATGAATATTAGAAAATACTTGTATGGTCAAATCGGGACAAGTAAAACTTTTAAATCTATAATATAAACTAGTAAACAAGGAAAATGTTAATAGTTATCTATACTAATAGTCCCACAGACAAGGAAAATGAATTGTCCTTGTTATGGAGAATATCATAGATATTATGAGGTTTAAGTGTTGGTTCAGGCCAATATTCTACTCCAATCGGCTTCAGCCCGAACATTTATCAGGCCAGACTCGGGCTAGATTTCCGAAAACTTATTATTTTTTAATATAATCAGTTTATTAATAGTTTTTTTTTACTATTATCTTATTTTATAAACGAAATAATATATTTTCATAAATTACAATATTATTCAAAATATTTATGATAGATTTAACAAGCTATAAATAGCCTTTCAGCCACTCAATCTTGTCAAAATTTGACGTCCATAGATTTTCTGGGGCGGTCACATCTTAGAAGTCAGCTTTTGACAGAATTGATGAGGTAAAAGGCTCTTCATAAGCTTTATAATTTTATGATGCCCTATTAATCCTTCTACAAATTTTGCTCACTTATTTACCTCTGCTGCACATTCAAGATGTACTTCATTCCATCATTGCGTCTGCCACATTCATTTATCTCCATAAATACTACTTCTGCCCTATTTCACCAGGATTAGCTATAGCAGCTGATAAAGATTTCAAGACATTTCAAGCTGCATACCCTTACGTTGTTAGGAAACTTCTTACTGATAACTCTGCTGCCATGAGAAGAATCTTACACTCGGTACTTTTTCCCCATATGATGTACTATATTGCATATGTTTACCTGATTATAACTACTTCACTGCAATTTTTTGAATTATTTTCCAAAATTCTCGCTGGAAAATATAGTTTTGCCGCATGTATAGTAATAGTAGAAATGTTCTTGTGAATTGATTAGCTTCTCTATTATTTGTTTAAATCTATTTGCATTGTGTCAGGTGGTCTTCAATAAACAAAAGGAATTCCAATGGCAGAATCTCACACTTTTCTTAAGAGTTGGGGCAACTAGGTAAGGACGTAGCCAACAGTGTGACCATAGTTGCATGTAAGAATCTTTTGTTGCAAAATCCTTATTTTTTTCTATATTAAAAAAATCTCTCGACAAGTGCATACCACGTGTTACTAGTATTTTTAGTTTTTTTTTTTTTTTTTTTTTTTTACTATTTTAGGAGATTACCTATGCAGTTGGGGCCCCACCAAATCTTTTACTAAATATGTATTTAGCATAAGCGAAAAAAATGTTAAATTACAAGGGCCTCATTGGAGACCTTGTTGAGCTAGCCCTGGCACTAGGAAGATGAATATCCTTGTACAACATCTTTATTCGTAGGATAATGGCTCCTGACTGACATTTAAAACACTAATTGGTGTTTAAATCATCTTACACCATTAAAGTGTGGTTTTTTTGTTATGCCAATGTGGCACATATTTGAGATCAATCTAAAATGTCAAAGTGGCAATCCATCATTAGAACATTTTTAGCCAAAGAATCATGCCATAAGTGAATGTGAACCATCTGATTGGCGAACTTTAATATCAGCCGTTAAAACTAAGAACAACAGCTAGTATTAGAGTCCACAGATTAAATGGTTCAAACCTCCGAAAAAATAAGATTTTTGGGCCCATTGTCCTTCTACTTATGATCTATCACTTTCACGGTGTGGATTACCCACATCTTAAACGATTAATGGTGCATGATCATTTGAACACCATCTTGGTGTTTAAATGATGGTCAGCAGAGTCAGTCCCTTAGTCGTATTGTGTCCCTTCAAGCTGACTCCCATATTATCTTTGCATATTGTTGAAGGATGTATTCTGTGCAAGAAAATATTAGTTATGATTATAACAATCGCTTGGAATACAGTCGTAGAGGTTTGAGGGGGCTATTAGTTACCTTATAGAATGATGGTTACCCATTTTAGCATTGTTGGGGAAGGAGATATAAGTCGTTCGAGCCCAGCTTATCTATAAAAAAACGGAGATACAGGTCGTTCTTTTTATAAATGCTATTTTGTCAGATAAATCAAAATAAAATGAAAAACAATACAAGAGAGTTATAGAAGAAGCAAAGAATCCCATATACATAAAGTGTCCTGAACATGCTCTCTCTAGCTGATGAAGCTGCTACCCTTGGTTCCTCTCTTAACATGTTTAAAAGAAACGTCTAAACTAGAGTTCATTGGGGGTCGACAGTTTGTACAAAGTTTTGGCAAAAGTGTTAGTCAATGGACCAAAAGCCAGTTATGGGAAAGCTTATTGGTCCTACTCAGGAGGCTTTCATTGGGGGAAGACAGATTCTGGATGGAGTTGCCTTATCCCATGAATGGATACATTCCTGCTCCTTTGCGAAAAAAAGGGGGCTCATTTTTGAGTTGGACTTGAAAATGCTTACGATAGGGTGAGTTGGGGGGCAAGCTAGAGTTTATTCTCTGCAAAGTGGGATTTGGAGATAAGTGGCCCGCCTGGATGAGGGTTTCTGTCTTGTCTGGTATGTTCTCGATCTTGATCAAGGGTACGCCGAATGGGTTCTTCCCAAGTTCTAGAGGTCTGTAGCAAGGGACCAACTATAGCCCTTCCTCATTAACTTTGTGGGAGAAGGTTTAAACAAGTTGCTTTATAGAGGTGTTGAGCTCGGGGACATTGAGAGTTTCCGCATTTCCGAGAAGATTAATCCTATAACTTATCTGCAATTCGCCGATGAATCCCTTCTATTCATTGATGATAATAAATCAAATTTGTGTAACATTAGACTCATTCTAAGATGCTTTCAAGCAGCAATGGGGCAAAAGCTTAACCTTGGCAAAACTTTTCTCATCGGAGTGCTTGTTGATTATTCCACTCTTAAAGACTTCACTGCCTATTTTGAATGAGATATGAGATCTCTCCCTACCACTTATTTCGGTCTTCCTCTATGCATTGGCAATCTGAAGTCGTCTGTTTGTGACTTGGTTATCGAAAAAGTGGACAAGAAGCTGGCGTGTGGAAGGGCAAGTTGTTATCATTTGGGGGAAAGGTTACTCTCATAAAAACTTGCTCTCAAACCAACATACCGATCTACTTCCTGTCAATCTTTGTGAATGAAATGGAAAGAAGAATGAGGAACTTTTTATGGTGTGAGGGTGAAGAATGTAATAAAGTTCATTGGTGAATTGGGGCACTATTTTCCTTGACAAGAAGGAAGTCGTGCTGGGCATCAGAAGTATCCAATCGATGAACAAGGTGTTACTGGAAAAATGGTTGCGGAGATTAAGACACTGACCGAGAGGCTTTATGGGATAAGGCGATTTCTAGCAAATACAATGTCAGCAGACATGGATGGGATGTCAGGACTAAAGGGACCCATAAGGTCTCAGCTGGTGGAAAGGCATTCTGTTGGCCCTTTCCCCTCTTTAACTCTTTCATTATTTTTAAAGCAGGTAGAGGAAATGACATTAAATTTTGGACCGATCACTGGTTGAAGATGTCAAGTTGAAGCAAAGATTCCCTAGTTTATTCGAGATGAGCCTAATGAAAGATGGAGTCTGCAAGGGTTTAGATCCGTTTCAAGTGGGCAGGTAACGGGGAATGTCCTGGTAAGAAGGTGTCTCAAAGATCAGAAAATTGAAGATTACTGCATTCTCCTGGGTATGCATTACAATAATCAAATCAGGCCGAAGTGTGCGGATTGCAAAATTTGGAAGCTGAACCTGAAGATTCTGTTCTCCGTCAAATCTTTTACTCACACATCTTGAGAAGAACTGACGGGGACGCCACTTAAATGGACATTGGATTCGGACCACATCGTTTCTACCAGCATAGAAAGAAGAAGCGGAATGGAAGTTAGATCTAGGCGAAAGATGAAAATTCTGGAGAATTGAAGGAGTTCTGGAGAATTGAAGGAGCACATGGCAAACTCGATCGATCGAATTTAAATTTCGATCGATCGAAGTCCTATTTCGATCGATCGAATTAGGTCGACAAAAATATATGTTCTGGAGTATATAATTCGATCGATCAAATTTCCATTCGATTGATCGAGTTTCATTTTTTATCAATCGAATTTCGGTGACGATATTTTTATATATATGTATTTCGATCGATCGAGTTTCGATTTCGATCGATCGAATTTCAATTTCGATCGATTGAAATCGCGCAGAGCTGTTTTAGTTATTTTAAACTTCTAATTTCGAACTTTAGTTTTAGGGGTTTATTTGTCTTTTATTTAATATTTGTTTTAGGGTTTTCTTTTATTGTAAGACCTCCTATATAAGGTCCTTAAGCTAAACAATGTAATTAGTTGATTGAATATTTGAATGCTTTTATGCTTGAGTATTCTCTGCCTGAGATGGGTTTGGTGTGAGACCAAGGGAGTGATTCCCATATATCTTCTTTTATCTTTGTCATCAATTTGTTTGTTCGATTATATTTGCTATCTCTCGATCTGTGTTTGCTTCCCTAAACCTTAGCCTAATTGTTTCCTTACAATCCCAAAATCTAAACCTTTTGAATCAATAAATCAAACAAAGCCAATACCCTTTTCCAAATCATAAACCAATCCGAAAATCATAAGCCTTTTACAAACCATAAATCCCTTTTACAACCCTATTTGGAAATTGTGAATCTACATCGGACTGAAGACAATCACCTAAGCCTGGAAAAGCTAGTCTTATCTCTAGGCCGATCTTGCCTCAACTCTAAAAATACTTGCGCATCGGACTGGACCCTACTCGGATCTTGTGTGATCTACCTATCAAAATTCTCCAAACCCTAAGGTGTAAAAGATAATTTTGCGATTAAACTTGAGTTAATTTACTTAATTTCGGCAAAATCTGCATTAAAATCATATTCATGCATTTTAGGGTCGTTGTCCTGCGTCAAGAACGCCGATTCGTCAACCTTGGACTGGCATCTTGAAAATTAAAGCTCCCCCAAGGGTGCTGTTTTTTATTTGGTCCATGGCTTGGAATGACATCAAGACAGTTGACACGCTCATTAAAAGAAGGCTTACTATTCCCAACAGATGAATTTTTTGTTCCTCTTCTTGCGAAACTGCTGATCATATCCTCATCCATTGTTGAGCAACTCAAGCCATTTGGAATTTCTTTCGTGGTTTTCTCAACTTGGTGGGTTACAGTCCGGGTAATTGCGAAGATCTACTAATTGATCTCTTTATCCTGACCCCAATGCCGAAGGTGAAAGTGATTATCAAGATTCTAGCCGTTGCTATCTTTTTCCATTATCCTTTTTTGGGTTTAGTTGGCGAAAGAGTTCAAACACTGTCTTGAAGGGGGCAAGGTGGTGAGATTCTTGTTCGGACGCCCCGTCTGGATGGGAGTGAGCCCTTTTCTTTTCCTTTTTTCTTTCCTTGGGCTACCTTGAGTTTCGCTAAGCGCCTTGCTTAGCTTTGATCCGGATGTATATGTCCTTTTTAATGAATTTTGCATATTTTCTGACGGGGAACGCCCAAAAAAAAATTAAAAAAAAATATATTGTTCATGATGAATAGTGATGGACGTTCATGATGAACAGTATCGGACATTCGTGAATAGTGACGGACGTCCGTGATTTTGCCCTCTCACTGTCCGTAGGTCACGGACGTCTGTGGGGCACTACGGACGTCCGTGGGCGTCGTGACGGGGTTTTCTAAATCTTATGGAAATTGCCTATTTTAGTGTTTTATTAGTATTATGATTCTTTATTTCGAATTTTAATTATTGGTGGCCTATATATAGAGGCTTGTAAAGACTTTTTAGTTAGTTTTTGATTATTGAATGAAAGAGAGTTGCTTTTGTGCAAACCCTAGAGAGCTTGTGAAGAGTTTTCAACCGAGGGAGTGAATCCTTCAAACCTTGAGGAGTGAGTAATCGTTTATCGTGCGACTTGGTGCGAAGCCGACGTACAGTCATGGTGTGAAGCTTCGAAAAATCCTTGGTGTGAAGCCTTGAAATCTATCCTTTTATTTTATCTTTTCTCTAGTTATTGTCAGGTATTATCTTTCTTTAATTTCGTTGATAAAATCAAAATCCCAAATTGTTCCCCTTCTATTAAATTATTTTAAGCCTTATTTCATTTAAAATCCCCGAGGAGTCAAGAGACGATATTGCGATTGTCGATTGATGCCCTAAACTAGAACGAATCTCGAGTTCCCTCATCGGAGTCATTTTTCTAGATCGGAAAATTTTTATGCATGCGACGCTAAAATGGATTAATCTAGTTGTTTTATTAATTTCATTGAATTAATTTTATGTGTTGCTTGATTTTGAATATTTTCACTATTCAATTCATTCTAAAGTTAATCCCAAATTGGCATCTTAGGATTTTAGCATTTGTCCCGCGTCAGTTTTGGTATCAAAGCACAGTTTTAGTTTAGGGTCTGTGTCATAGATTTTAGGGTTCACTTGATTTTAGTATATTTTGTCTTGCATAATTCCATCATGGATACCAATTCTTTAAAAGCCCTTATTAGAGATCTTATATCTAAGGTGACCACTAGTCAAACCCGAATGGATGAGCACATCGCTGATCAACAAGCTAGGTATGAGGCTTTAGAAACCCATTTTGAAGAGATCAACGAGTTCATCGTTGAGAATCATAATAGGGTCAACAACCGTGACCGTAGGAGAGATGTTCCTCCTCGACGTGAGGTCCAAGTCAATCTGGACGATAAGGTCATGAAATCTGTCAAAATGGACGCCCCTACTTTTGATGGGAAAAGATAACCCAAGGTCTTTCTTGAGTGGGTCGCCAGCATGAAAAATTACTTCGAGTGGTATTCCATGTCCGAAGAGTGCAAGGTCAGATTTGCCAAAGTCAAGCTTATGGGTCAAGCTAGACTTTATTGGTTGGGAGTAGAGCGTCGTAGGCAAATTCAGGTTTTTCGTCCCATTTCCACGTGGGCTTAAATGAAAGTCCAACTGCACGAAAAATACGTTCCCGTATCATATGATGAATGCATTCTTGATCAATGGCAGTCATTGCATCAAGGAGATTTCCCAGTCACAGAGTACATCGATCGGTTTGAAGACCTGATGACCCAGGCCGATGTCGATGAACCAGCAAAAGTTACCCTCTCCCGATTCCGAATGGGTCTTCGACCGGAGTTACAGAGGGAACTCATTCCTTATCTTGTTGCGGATCTCGAGGAATGTTTTGCTAGAGTCGAAAAATTAGAACAGTATCTCGACACCCCCAGTCATGGCCGATCTAAGTCTTCCAAATTTGAGCATCAATCTAACCCTATCGAAAAGGGAAATAATGCCTCTAGTCAATCCTCAAAATTCATAATTCCCTAAGTTGACAAAGGAAAGGGACCAGTGGTCGAAAGTTCTAAGCGTGCCCCACAGCAATGTTATAAGTGTCAAGGTTTTGGTTACTTTGCATCCCAATGTCCTAGTAAGTGTCAGACTTTGACCATTCGGGAGCATACTGAGAAAGAGGACAACGAGATACTTGAAGAAGTATATGAACCATGTAGCACTCCAAGTGATGAGGAAGGTGAGGTTCCGGTCAGAGCCATAGGTTGCGTTAGGACAATTCCCATTGCCGAGGACGGTGTTGATAATGTGTCCATCTCAAGTGAGTCATTAGAGTTTGTAGGATCACATCATCATTCTGATTTGCATGGGATTAACAATTTGAATTTATTGAGCACTGGAAATACACATGATCGGACTAACACATTGAATATATTTAATGAATTTGATACTAACAGTTTTGTGTTAATTCCTGATGGTTCTGAACATGTAGAATCTTTCCCAATCTCGGAAAGAGGTAAGGGTGAAGGTCTAGATCTTCTAGGCAAGGGCAATCATCCGGTAGTTGTCATAACGGATCTTACACCTATTCTTAATCCCACTACCCCGCCCTTTGATCCAGTCCTTATTGATCACCCAATCCAACCGCACCCATTTACCCAATTTCTGTCTCGTACCTTACCTGTGCAATATGAGAAAGGGTCGAATGAGAAGGTCATAAAATTTTCAAGCTTCCATGCCAATGAAGGGAAGAATCAGAAGTATCTCACAGCGTGGAAAGACAAACCAAGAATTGAGCTCCTGAAGTGTGGCATCCGTGGATTCCCTAACTCATTGGAGATGAGTTTTTTCAACCCGGGGAGTATTGATGGCGACATCACACAGAGGAAGGCAGATGAAAGAATAAAGAGAAAGGATGACTTGCAAGGAGTTCTACCATACGAGTTCCGATACACTTGATCAGTTCTACGTGCGTGTTTCATCGGTGATGAAACATTTTGAGTGGAGGAGAATGACGGGGAACGCAAAAAAATAAAATAAAATAAATTAAATTACTGTTCACGATGAATAGTGATGGACGTCCGTGATGAATGCAAAGACGACGTCTGCGTGAATAGTGATCGACGCTCGTGATTTTGCCCTCATCGTTCAGAGGTCACTGGACGTCTGTATGCCGTGGATTCGGGTTTTCTAAATCTTGCGGAAATTGCCTATTTTAGTGTTTTATTAGTATTATGACTATTTATTTCGAATTTTAATTATTGGTGGCCTATATATAGAGGCTTGTAAAGACTTTTTAGTTAGTTTTTTATTATTGAATGAAAGAGAGTTGCTTTTGTGCAAACCCTAGAGAGCTTGTGAAGAGTTTTCAACCGAGGGAGTGAATCCTTCAAACCTTGAGGAGTGAGCGATCATTTATCGTGCGACTTGGTGCGAACCAGACGTACAGCAGTGGTGTAAAGAGACGATATTGCGATTGTCGATTGATGCCCTAAACTAGAACGAATCTCAAGTTCCCTCATCGGAGCCGTTTTTCTAGATCGGGAAACTTTTACGCATGCGACGCTAAAATGGATTAATCTAGTTGTTTTATTAATTTCATTGAATTAATTTTATGTGTTGCCTGTTTTTGAATATTTCCGCTATTCAATTCATTCTAAAGTTAATCTCAAATTCGCATCTTAGGATTTTAGCGTTTGTCCCACGTCATTTTCCCATAAAAAGAAAAAGTCTAATCTGAAGATAAAGTGTCCGCTTTGTCAAGGATTGATTCTAATTTCTATAGTCCCATGAGCGTCTTGGAGATCCAACCAATCACATCCCTAGTGTCACCTTTCACTGAAAAGTAAAGGACACTTCCAAGGTGGTTTTTGTAAATTAGGTTTTGTCCCAAAAAGGGCTCTAATTTATACCTCATTAGGATCTGTAACATGAACTGGGCTGAGTGAGCTTTTACCACCTCTCCTTTGTGATTTCAAAATACCCTGCATACAACTGGCGGCCTGAATTTTCAGAGAGGTACCATAAAAACTAAGTTTGTTAACACCCTATTGGGGTTATTTCCACTACTAAAAATGATGGGAGTTTTGCCAAAAGGTGTTGGGAGTTTTTGGCTGCAATAAGGGATGTTGCAAATCATCTTTCTACTCCACTTGGAGGTCATATTTTTTTGGCATGATCAGATGGAAGATATGTTTATAGTTGAAGAAAATCTGCAACTGATGTAATTCGTGAGATGAAGATATCTAATGGATGAGATGTTGACATGTCAATAAAAAAACTTACAGTGGCCATCGTGTTAAAGAAATTTCCAAGAAAACCTTTTAACTTTTCATAAAACAGGGCAATTTGACCCGTTCTGATCTACGCTCTTCTTCTGTGACTGCAGTTCGAAATGCATACCAATAGAGTTAATTTGTTTGTATGGTCTAAACTCTAAAATTTCTACAACCATGGTTGATATGATCACATTATTTCAATTGATTAAATCATTAACCTTTTGAGACATCAATTTTCGAGCTTGATCTTGAATTTGTTACTTACTAGCTGCAAAATGCTGATTTTTACCCTATATTGGACAGGAAGGGCATGCATAGGTTCATGGTGTTAGACACTGATACTCGGCCTGAGTATGTTACACATGGTAAAAATGGTGTGTTTGAAGTTGCAAACTTAGTCTTGAGGCTTTTACCGTCAAAAGACGGTGCCGTGCTAAGAAGACTGTTGATGACTGCGGTAAGTATCATGACCTATGTAGAATTGTAGACCATCATTTTACTTCCTGCTCTGGTTCCTGCAAACTTCTGTAGGGTGTCCTTAAGTGTTTGAACTGGACCATTTCATTGGTGTTTGAACCTTCATCGTTAATCAGTTCATGATCGAATGGTGATGGGAAGTGAAATCCATCACTTGCTAAAGTAAGATCATGAATTGATGATAATGGCTCAAATGCTGTGGATTTGGTGTTCATACAAACATTGTTATTTGGTTTTGGTTTTCAAATGTTATATTTTTTGATGCATACTCCTATATGTCATTTTTTATCTAAACCATCTTTTTGTGAGCATTTCACAATTTTTGTATACAACTTAGATATTTTCTGTCATTCCTAAAGAACACCAGATATTTTTGACAATATTGCAACCTTTAGGTCACAGGTCTGTCCCAGCTTACCCATTAAAAAGAAAAAAGGATCTTTGGAGTGTGCAAATCATCGTAGATCATTTTACGTGTCCTGTGATCCAGGATCTTTAGTCACATCAGAATCCTCTCTTATAAAAAATTTCACCTACATTCTGTTTTTTTGACCCAAATCAGCTTTGGGTTATGTTATACAACAAGCTAAATTCCAAATTATTCTCTAAATGCGTAAGTTATAATCTCGCCTTCTATCAATCTCTTGGGTTTGTGTGATGAATGTTGATGACCAGGATGCAGCTTCATTAGTCCGAGCAATGGTTTCCAAGGAGGCGGTCTACTTCCGTAAACATGTTAGTAAGGCTCTCGCTGATGTGCTCTATCAGTGGATGAGTGAAACTCTTGGAATGGCTAATACAATGATCCAGTACGATTCATCCACGCGAGTGGCAAATGTACAGTTTGATGAAGATACTGAATCATCCACCCCTTTCTACCGGATTGTCTTGAGAGATCGTCGGCTTAAAGTGGTTTTTTCTAAGGTTCTAAAAGACATAATGAAACAACCTATATTGGCACTCAGATTCTACTGGGCTTCCTTCGTAATATTCGTATCAGCTTTGGCCGTAGCTTCTCACCAGTTTCTTATTTCCTGGTCGGAGAGATACATAACTTCTGTATCATTTTCACTGTGGAGGTTTGCTGTGCCTGTTAGTGTGTAGTATGTTTTCCGCCTTTTGGAAATTCTTAGTGTTACTTACATGTAAGCCTGTGTAGAACGGAAGCTTCTACTGATCACATTTTCTGTATAGTAAGAAATCCATGGACAAGATTTTTATACCTGCTCCAACGTTCAGGGACTGGGAAGTTCATTTACTAAGTTTGAAATAAGGTTTGGGAAATAATTACGTCCAACCAGTTGAACTGGATATTTTGTTCAACCAGCTTTATAACCATTGAATAGAGGAGAATCTTGACTGCATGTCATCTTATAAAAAACAAGTCAAATTTCCTTTCTATCCAGTGGTTCCAAAACTGGTTGAACACAAAATCAGGTTCAACCAGTTGGACTTGACCGTTGCCCGGTTTTGCAATATGATGATATGGGGTGATTCAGAAAACCAGGGCAACGGTCAGGTCCATTTTCACAGGATGACATGCAGCCAAGATTCTCCTAGATCCACTGGTTGTGAAAATGGTTGAACATGATATCCTGTTCCACCAGTCGGACCTAATCATTGCCCTTCAGAACAAATAATTAGAGCTTGATAGGAAATTTTGGAAATAAATGGTATGGGTGCTTGAAGAGATTTGACTCTGCTCACGGACGCATTATAAGATGACGCATTATAAGATTATCAAGCTTATGAGTAACCCTCGTAACCGCTAAATCTTGTTAAAAGTTGACTGGTCGGTTTTAAAATGTATCCTTGCAAGTGCACAAGATCTATTGTAGCACGGTGAAATCAAGGGTGTCGAATCCAAAGGGAAATGTGAAATTAATCTTTAAAGAGATTTAAGACACCCAAGGAAGTACTAAGGGAGAGAGTTCAATTTACCAAACAAGTATCACACAATTCTCAATGCAATAAAAGAAAGTTAATCTAGGCTAGAACAAATTATGATAAAGAAGAAAAATGACAGTTTATGAATTGATCAAGGAGTTAGCTAACCATCGACTTATAACTTTTCTACGATTCAATCTCACAATTTCATCTTAAGTCAAAACACCATCATTTATTAGGAAAACAAATGAATCGAGAAGAACGTGACTATAGATCTGGCATATTCTATCTAAAAATTATGGCTCAGCCTATTATTGCGGTATGAATTATGTAAAAAGCATAGCATATCTCAAAATTTTAAATCACGATAATGATAAATCAATCATTCTGCAGCCTAGATCGGCCTGTAGGAACAGATCTAGATGGAGTGCTTCTTTTACGGTCGTTGATAACCACGATCATCGACTGTAAACGAAGACTCGATAATATTCAACCAAGCACACTTATAACAGAATGATTCAATGATCATACCATGAAATTGTAGAAATAATAATAGAACAATTACTTATCTACGGTTCGCTTCCTCCTTGAGCAAATGACTTTAGCCGCTCATCGTCGGTGTACAAGCTCGTTGTAGATCCGAAGATATCATTTTAATAGTGCTCTTTTATTGATCACAAAACTCTCTTTACAATGCTTTTGTTCCTAAGTACAATCTATGCTCTCAAAACTGTAGAGAAGAAAAATTAAAACCTTAATACCATCTACTGAGAGAGGAATCCTAAAAGAAAAGAAGAAAAAAAGTCATTCAATAATAATGAAAAAAAAGATCCTTTTACAAAAGTCGTAGCTTCCTTTTTATAGGGCCGAGCAAACCCTATCCCTAATAGCCTCAATCGATTGAGAATTAAATCTCAATCGATTGACTTTGGATTCGAAATAAGTGGGGACAAAGTTATCTTCTCCTGTCAATCGATTAACAATTTATTCTCAATCGATTGACGCATAGGGGTAGCTTCTTCATTCTCCTTATGGGTATTGAGCTTCTTCACGGATGTCTATGCTTCTTTTGACCTTTTTGGTCCACAGTTCTTGTGTAACCCTTAATTATCTTCTTTTATGTTTTTTAACGATCCAACAGTCAAAAACACCTGTAAACATTGAAACTCCATAACAACTATTAGTGCTTTCATCAGTTAGCTAAATGTAAGTTTTTAAGGTGTGAAATATAGTCAAATTTCGACACTGATCACACCCCCAAACTTACACTTTGCTAGTCCTCGAGCAAAGAGAATGATAAATAACTAATCAATTTAGCAAATGAATGCCACTTTCGTAGGGAACATGATTGCATTTAGCCTATGCAATAAGCCTTTAAATCCTTAGGTGGTCTCTAGTGAAGGAGTTTTGTCTCCTGAAGGTTTTCAGGGAAGGTACCTATAAACTTCAAAGCTTATGAATTTCAGAATTGTAGTCATGCCCTTACATGGTTAATTATCCGTGAAATCTTATAAGATGCTACTGACCATAATTATTTTAGTAATGCTCTTTCAATTTAGTTCATTATTTTTCCATTGCTCATAACTCATGCTCATAGTTTTATGCACTTATAACTACTAAAGTTTTTTTATTTGAGAATAAGTTTAAACTAAAAGTCTTTAGATTCCATGTCTAGACTCAATTCTTACCATAGGTAGGTACTCGAAATGAAATTGCTCATAATAAATAGTTTTATTTTTCACTCATATGTGAGATGGAATTACAATACAATTAGAAAAGATCTCACATGCAATAAGAAAGACGGTGCATCAAAGAATATTTAAAAGAAATCTCATTAAGTGAGATATTTGTATTTTAAGCATGCGCATACCAAGCACTATAGACATTGTATAATCATTCTCCACAGGGCATTTACCTTTCATGATTGGATCAAAAAAGGTCTTTCAAAGGTTATAATGGGGCTCGAGTGAAGGTTATGAAATAAATGGAAAATTGGATTCAAGTTTCTTTGAGAAATTGGTAAAAGAGACACGATTGATTTTATGATATTTTTCACACTTTTGAATTCTCTAGAACATTTTCCTCTTCATCATACACTTTTCTCTTTCTTTCCCTTTTCTTTTTAACACCCCATTTATATATTTCTCTACTTCTTGCACTAAGTTGAATTTTCTTTTTCTTTGCCCTTTTCTGTTTTTCTGCTATATATTCCTCACAAACATTATTGCCACAACTCTCAATTTCCTTTCTTGTTCTCATTCCTAATTTCTTAGAGATAAAAGGATAAGACTTGTAAAACCGGTGTGGGGTATGGTCAATATAGCTTAACAAGAAATATTTCGGGATAAACTCTTCAATCAAGGCTCAAAGAGGGTGCAACAAGATAAATCAATGTATGGTGGGATATTTTAGGCACAATCGAGCCAAAGATGGCCTTTGATCATCTCCTCTCATGATGGTATTGATGCCTATTTGCCTTGAATTTTTATACAATATTTTCTAGCACAATAATATAACATATGCAAAATCAACAAATCAAAATAAATTATATGAGATTTCAACAATTGAGAATGAAGTTTAAAAAAACTTCGCATATTTTTAGCACTCATAAAAAAAAAACGAGGACACGTTCCAAATCTCACTTGGATTTAGTCTTCCTTTGGAATCTTGAGATTTCCAGTTCTTGACTTAAACTCTCAGATTTGGGACTTAAAGCAATACGATGGTACAAAAATTTTCAGGCATAAATCATGCAAATCATCATTCATCCTATGTTGACATTAATGAGCATTCATAAAATAGTCATGGCATGATAACAATCTTTAAAGAATTTCCAGTCATTCATAATTTAAGATTATGACTAAAATTCGAAACTCATAAGTCTAATTGTCATCAGTCAATCGATTGACTCTAATTCCTTAATCGATTGACTGGCACGGCTTCCACTAGGTTTGTTGATCATCAGTTGATCGATTGATACAATTGGTCTCAATTGATTGACTGATGTACTTTTTTTTTTTTAAATCCCAAAAATAGTCTCTTTTTTTTTTTTTTAATAATAAAATGTAAATAAGAAGGAATTCCCCCCAAACCTTAACCGGTCGATGTCCTCATTGATGGAAATTTTGGGAAGGTGAATGAGACCTCCCCCAAACCTAGTTAATGCAATCGAGGACCAAGAAAACAGATCAAGTGAAAGGTATTGTAATCAAAAATTAAAAACACAACTAGCTAACTAAACTAAATTTTCATTAAATTTGTGCAAATTATTACACTTATTAAAAAAGAAATAACCTAAGTCTAAAACAAGTATAAAAAGAACCTAATGTAAAACATGAAGGAAACTAAAATCTAGAAATATTAAAATAACCTAAGACTAAAATCTAAACTAGATCCTTAAGACTATCATTCCTAAACCTTTAGTCATCCATGGAGGATCTTCCATCCTTTGGCTTCGGGAACGCATAATTCCACATCTCCTCTATGATCCCGCCCTCGCATGGTGGTGGAATAAGTGCGTGTGGTGGAGATGGTGGTGGGCTAGGCGATGGCAAGTCTAAATCAATCACTTCATGATTCGCCAAATCGATCGGTAGGTGAGGTGAGTGATGTCGTGGACGTTTCCTAGTCGGTTCCATCAATTTCTTAACAGCCGAGCGAGTACGATACTTGATGGAAGCCATAGCGAAAGCTTGGGGAAGAGAAATTACTATTTTGACTAAGGTGATGGATAGGACTACCCTAAGAGTGGTTTAAATAGAGAAGACTTTCTAAAACACGTACTCTAAAGACTCAAAGAAACCTCCTAAGTACGGACTCTAAGTAGACTCAAATCTCTATTTTCGGAGTAGAAGAAGTATTTTTCCATAAGTATACCTCAGTCAATCGATTGACACTTTAGTATCAATCGATTGACACTAGATGCCAAGGGTGCCATTGGGTGCACAGTTCAAACTTTCCTTTTTCAGAATAACATTTTTGGAGAAACTTTTTGTGTATGACAGATTAGATAGTTCTGCCCATGCAGAAGTCAATCGATTGAGAGTTGTTCCTCAATCGATTGACTATTTGGAGTTGCTTTTCGAGAATTACAAATTGAAGTTCTCAATCGATTGAGAGTTTAATCTCAATCTATTGACTGATGCACTTATGTACCAATCCGAGAATGAACAGAAAGTAACGCACTAAAAACACTTCGATTTCATTGATTTAATTGATTTGATTACACCCATATGATCCCATCATCACAAGAAAACACACTACGATTAATCCTACCTAAAAACAAAATAAAAAGCACATCAAACAAATTAAAACAACAACACAAACACTAAACAGACAAAAACACAAACAAAAATATAAACAAACAATCATTGATCATCATCATCATCATCTTCAGGGTCTCCCTCCTCATCCATCGCCGCTCTCGCTCCTGCGATGAATTCGTCGGTATGCCCAGGGAACGATTCCCGGGCCATCCGCATGAGAAGTGAAGTCTGAAACCGTGAACGTCGATCAATACCTCCCACAGTGGTACTCAACCCATCCATCAGCGCCTCGAGGCGAGCGACCGCTGCCTCGGTGCTAAAATCGGAGTCCTCTTCAGGATGAGGTCGTCTAATGTCGATGCGTTGGCGTTGTGCGGGGTTTGGTCGGGGAGGAGGAGGTACATCATCAACGTCAATAGGTGGTGGTGTCACACAAAGTATAGCCTTGATGCTCTTATCCCAAACGTTTGTGCCGTAGTGATAAAATTTCATATCACCCATCTCTTCATCATCATAAATCGAGCACCTAACTTGGTCTAAAAGATGCATCACGTAATGCGGAAAATGTAAGAGAATAGCTTCTCGCTTCTTTGGTGCGGTGGTGATCACGATGTTGCTGTGACATCGATACATCTCTTCAAACATTAGTCCCAGAGCATCAAACCATGTATTTGTGTGCGCGGCATACAACACCAATACCCTGTTCTTGGTCCTCTCGCTTTTCGTGCCATATGGTAACAAATTATTCGACATAACGATGTCCCAAAATAAGATGTCCATTGGTAGGACGACTCTTTTAGTGGCTAAACCGGACCCGTGGTGTCCTCCACACATATCGTTGATCATAAGGTCCTGGCTGAGATCAACGGCGGGATTGATGTGGTGGTTCAACGGGCGAACTACGTAGAAATTGAAAGCCCGTGTGAGATCGGCAGCATGCAAGTTATATCTCCAATTGTCGATCTCAAGGCGGATGGAGGGTAATCCCATTGGCGACACTGGAGCGGACACCCATTCCATGTTCTGATAAAACAGTCGCAGAATACGGAGTGAAACATCTATAGGAGGAGGAGTAAGCAACATCTCCAAGTGCAAAGCCTCGATGAATTCAATCGAACGGACGACCTCTGCAATGCGACGATATTTGGCTAGATCGAAGAAATTCTCCGTTTGAAACTGGCGATTCACGTACTCGTCGTTAGGAATGCTCATAGGAATGTTGGCGGGACGAAGTGGTCGGTATATCGATAGTCCAGGCGCCGCTATTTCGATCGCGTACGAGGAGAGTGAATTAAAACAGAGATTCAGATTGGATGAGGCCAGTGAAGAAGGGGACCACGGGTGTCCCCATTATACAGTGCAAATGTCAATCGATTGAGGATGGAGTCTCAATCGATTGAAAACGGTTGATCTTACCACGTCGCGGGAATGTGAAGAGACACTAGGTATGCGGATGTGACGTGGTATAATCCACTCATCCAATTTTAATGTCAATCGATTGATAATGACCTTTTCGCGAAAAGTCGCACCGTTTAGGTGCCTTGGGAACCGGCGGAGTTAATATGCAATCAAGTCAATCGATTGAGAGGTTTGTCTCAATCGATTGACATTGACGTGCCCTTAAAATTAGCTGCAATCGGCAAGATGTGTCGATTGACGCTCCGCTTTCCGAAATTGGTCATTAATTCGAGATAATGTCAATCGATTGTAAAAAAAAAAGTCTCAATCGATTGACATATGAAATAAGGAGGTGATGATGACGATGAACATCAATCGATTGATAGGGTAAGTGTCAATCAATTAAGTGAAAAAGGTTAATCGATTAACTTTGTGGAGTCAATCGATTGAAAAAGACTCTTCCTCAATTAAAAACATAACCAAATAAGAAAACACATTGGGTTGCCTCCCAGGAAGCGCTGAGTTTATGTGTCGACATCTCGACCACTTTATTGTTCACTTTTTTGGGTCACTGAGGTATGTTGCCTCAATCCTCATCTGGGTCATTAGCTCAAACATTGGTTTGAGTCGTTTCCCATTGACTTTGACAATTCGATTGTCCGTAAGACTTCTAATTTCAATCGCACCGTGCATGGTAGTGGAGACAACTTGAAATGGTCCTTCCCACCGTGATTTCAATTTTTTCGGATGAAGCTTAAGTCTGGAGTTGAACAACCAAACTTTTTGCCCGATGTGAAACTCCTTCCGCGAAATTGATTGATCATGCAACTTTTTATATCGTTCCTTATACATCTTTGAATTCTCATACGCATCGTAGCGTAGTTCTTCTAATTCGTTCAGCTGTAGCCGTCGATTGGACCCTGCCTCTCGCATATCGAAATTAGATATTTTTATAGCCCAGAATGCCTTATGCTCCAATTCAACTGGAAGATGACATGCCTTCCCATAGACAATCCTAAACGGTGACATTCCGATCGGGGTCTTGAATGCAGTACGATATGCCCAAAGAGCATTATGTAGCCGGTCCGACCAATCTCTTTTGTCTGGTCGTACCGTCTTTTATAAAACTCATTTGATCTCCCGATTCGATACTTCTACTTGACCACTAGTCTGCGGGTGATACAGCGTTGCCACCTTGTGAGTTATGCCGTATTTCTTCATTAAAGTGGCAAAATGGCTATTGCAGAAGTGCGAATCACGAATCTGTTAAACACATTTTCTTTTAAGAATTTGACCACGACCTTGTGGTCATTCGACCGGGTTGTCACAGCTTCTATCCATTTGAAAACATAGTCAACGGCTACTAGAATGTACGAATACCCGAATGATGGAGGAAAATGACCCATAAAGTCGATCCCCCAAACATTGAAAATTTCAACAATCAAAATCGGGTTCAGTGGCATCATATTTCGTTGTGAAATATTTCCAAGCTGTTAACATCGTTGGCATTCTTTACAAAATTTTGCAGTGTCCCGAAAGATGGAGGGCCAATAGAATCCGCTTTGAAGAATCTTGTGCGTAGTCTTTTGTCCTCCGAAATGGCCTCCACAGGCTCCAGCATGACAGAAGTTAATGACACTCAATTGTTCTTCTTCAGGCCCACATCTTCTAATGACTTGGTCAGAACAGAATTTGAATAATTGTGGCTCATCCCCAAAATAGTATTTTATTTGAGAGAAAAACATATTTTTATCATTTTTACCTTATTGGGTAGGGATTCTGCCAGTGACCAGATAATTCACAATGTTGGCAAACCAAGGAACTTTTGTACTTGTTGTATCAATTGCCATTAACTGCTCATCCGAAAAGGTGTCACGGATATCCTCAGATATCGATGATTCTTCAGACAAAATTCTTGACAAATGATCCGCTACAATATTTTTGACCCCCCTTTTATCTTTGATCTCGAAGTTAAATTCTTGGAGGAGCAAGATCCATCGGATCAACCTTGGTTTTGTGTCCTTTTTCGCCAATAGATATTTTAATGTATAGTGGTCTGAAAAGACCACTATTTTCGATCCAAGCAAATAGGAGAGGAATTTATTCAATGCATACACCACAGCTAGCAATTCCTTCTCGGTGGTGGTGTAATTTAGTTGGGCATCAATCAACGTCTTACTGGCATAATAGATCACATGAGGCAATTTGTTTACCCTTTGCCCTAAGACTGCTCCAATAGCATAGTCAGATGCATCACACATGAGTTCAAAAGGTAGAGAATAATCCGGTGGTTAGATTATTGGCGCATTTGATAACAATTCACGCAATTTTAGGATGGCCTTCATGCATTCCTTATCAAATTCGAACATAGCATCCTTTCCAAGTAAGGTACACAATGGTTTAGCCACCTTGCTAAAATCTTTGATGAATCGTCGGTAAAATCCAGCATGACTAAAAAATGATCGGATTTGACGAACATTTTTTGGTGGAGGCAGATTAGTGATTAAGTCAACTTTTGCCTTGTCGACTTCAATCCCTTTTTTCGAAATGATATGCCCCAACACAATTCCTTGTCGAACCATAAAATGACTCTTCTCCCAGCTAAGAACAAGTTTGGATTCTACACAACGTTGCAACACTTGTACAAGATGATTTAAACATGATTCAAACGTCTTCCCGAAAACAGAGAAATCATCCATGAATACTTCGATGAATTTGTCAATCATATCCGAAAATATGGCTAACATATATCGTTGAAAGTGGCTGGAGCATTACATAGGCCGAATGACATTTTGCGATATGCAAAAGTACCATAATGACACGTGAATGCCGTCTTCTCTTGATCAACAGGAAATATGAGCACTTGGTTGTAGCCCGAATATCCATCGAGAAAACATTAAAACTCCTGCCCAGCTAACTTCTCAAGAATTTGATCAATGAATGGAAGAGGGAAATGGTCTTTTCTGGTAGCCGTGTTCAATTTTCGATAATCGATGCACACGCGCCACCCCGTAGCTTCATGACTAGGTACCAATTCTCCTTCAGTAGTTTCTTTCACTGTTATCCCAGACTTTTTGGGAACAATTTGAACTGAACTTACCCATTTACTATCCAAGATCGTATAGATTATTCCAGCATCGAGTAACTTGATGATTTCTTTTAAAACGACTTCTTTCATGTTTGGATTAAGTCGCCTCTGTGGTTCTCTCGATGGTGTACTATCATCTTCCAGATGTATTTTGTGCATACATACTGACGGATCAATCCCTTTAAGATCAACTAAGGTCCATCCGATGACCTTTTTATGATCTTTAAGCACTTTTAACAATTCATGCTCTTATTTTTCCGATAATGTTGATGAGATAATTATCGGAAGCATTTCTTGAGGTCCTAGAAAAGTATATTTGAGTGACTTAGGCAGTTGCTTTAATTCAACGGTTGGTGGCTGCTCGATTGATGGAGTCAGCTCATCCTTTACCTCAATAGGTAATGGTTCCAACTTAGTCTCAATTTCACATAAATTATCATCTTCACTTGATGAATTCGTCCTCTTCTCTTATGACTGTCTCTTCTCAGATCCTTTCTCCTCATAGATGGTTAACAAAGCAGTTTTGAATTCTTCTTTGGTAAGCATTGATGGTAAAGCTTCGTCTACTACTTCATCCATTTGATCGATGTAGAAACAGTCAACCTCATCCTCATTGGGAAAATAGTTTATCACATGAAATATATTGAGTCTGACTTTTATGTTTCCAAAAGAAACATTCATGACTCTCGTTCGACAATTGATGCAGGCATTCGCAGTTGCGAGAAATGGACGCCCAAGAATGATTAAGACTTGATTGATGGATTTAACTGGTGGTTCCATGTCCAACACAACAAAGTCCATTGGAAAGACAAATTTATCTATTCCAACCAAAACATCCTCAATGATACTCCTAGGTCTTCTTTCTAACCTATCAGCAAGTTGGAGTGTAACTGTCGTGGGTTTCAATTCGCCCAATCCTAATTTCTCATACACTGAGTATGGGATCAGATTGACACTTGCTCCCAAATCCAGTAATGCCTTACCAATTGGTTTCCCACCAATGACACATGGAACAGTTGAGACTCCAGGGTCCTTAAGTTTTTGTGGGGCATCCAATTGCAGTATCGAACTGACTTGATTAGTCAGGAATACTTTCTTTGAAACGTGAGTATGTGCTTTTCTTTTACGAGTGCATAGATCTTTGAAAAATTTTGCATACTCAGGGACTTGCTTGATCGTTTCAAGTAATGAGAAATTTATCTTTACTTGTTTGAATGTTTCAAAGATCTCTTCCATTTTTGACGCTCTTTTCCCCATTCTAGATGGAGGTGTTAGGCACTGAAGGAATGGTGCCTTTGGGGTATAGGAACGGGGTTCATTTTCTGATTCTTCTTCAGGTACTTGTTGGACAATTTGAGGACCTTCTTTCTCTTTTCCTTTATCTAGTTCTTTATCTTTTGTCGCTTCTTTTTTTTCTTCCTTATTAGGTTCCACTGGCATCTCTACTTGATTATCAACTGCTCTCCCACTTCTCAACACCGTAACAACTTTCAACTGTTGACTATTCAATGGTCCTTCATCAGGTGATGCTTGGCCTTGAGGATTATTGATGGGTTGGCTAGGAAGCCTACCTTCCTCTCGTTGACTTAATTGATTGGTCAATTGGCTAAATTGGTTCATCATCATCTGCTGAAAAGCTTGCATTCACATAATCTTTTCTTCCAAATCAGAATCTTTCAAAGCGGTAGTTTGAGATTGATTAAAATTTTGATTGAAATTTTGATTTTTGCAGAACTTAGAGTTAGGATGATAATAAGGAGAATTCTGTTGCAAATTAGAATTCTGCTGGGGACGAAAGTTCTGTTGTCCACTCGTTATGTTGGGTCTGTACTGCTGGTTTACCTGTCTAGTTTGGTTTGATCCTCCCCATCTTAAGTTGGGGTGATTTTTCTACTCCGGATTGTAGGTATTTGAGTACATGTTCCTACCCTGTCGCTGATACGATTGAGTCAGATTCACCTGCTCTTGAGGAGTAGGTTCATCAGGGAAGAATGACAAGGTAGTTGGACAATCGTTAGTCATGTGACCTGGGTAGTCACAGATTGAATGAGACTTTTAGCTTGCTTAGTTGCAGCTAACAACATGTTCATTTGCTTGGACAACATGTCAATTTTTGTTAAAAGATCTGAGGTGTTGTTGTTGACATCATATAGTCCATCTCTGGTCAACATATGAGATTTAGCTACCACATCCAAATTAGTTTGCCCCAAAGTTGCATTTTGTATTGAGGTTTAATACAACTTTTCAAACAACGCCCACAATTCATCTGCCTCCTTTGTGGCGCATGATCCTCCACAAGATGCATCAACCATGCGTCTCTCTACTGGAATCAGTCCATTTTAAAAACTTTAGACTTGTTGCCACCTTGGAAGTTGATGATTAGGACAACTTCTGATCAATTCCTTGAAGCGCTCCCAACATTCATGAAATGTTTCTGTAGGTTGTTGGGAGAAAAATTGAATCTTCTGACGCAACTCGATGGTTTTGGTCATCGAAAAATATTTTTTAAGGAATTGACGATGTAGCTCTGCCCAACTCTAGATGGATTGTGGTTCTAACTAATAGAACCAAGTTTTTGCCTTATCTCTTAAAGAGAAAGGAAAGAGTCGTAGCTTAGTTATCTCGTCGGTGACGTTGTGAACTCTGAACATTTTACACACCCAGTAAACTCATTTAAATGAACATGTGAATTCTCATTGGATAATCTATGGAAAATCGGTAACATTTGAATCATCGCGGATTTGAATTCATAATGGGTTCCTGGAATGGGGGCATGCATGATACTATCATGATCCTCGTAAAAACCAGGATTATTATAATATTCCAATATTCTTGGGCCCTCATCATGATTATTATTCCCATTATTTCCATTATTTATGTTTTGATTGTTCCCATTCATTTCTAGCCTTTGATCTGCCATGATTTCAGTATGATGATATTGATTCCTTTGGATTTTGCGATTCTCTCTGCAAGATCTTTCGATCTCAAGATTAAATGATTGTAGATGTGGGTGATGAGATCAAGTAAAACTCATGCACCAACACCCAAAACAAGGATTGATGAATCCACAATGAATTTACAGATTTCAACTTCAATCGATTGAGGCTTATTTGTCAATCGATTGAAACAAAGCACACAACAATATTCTTAGAGAGACTTATTCGTCAATCGATTGAGGTTCAAAAGTCTAACTAGACAGCACAAAAAGTCAGCCGAGAAGGTTGGCAGCAGAGGTTTAGTCAATCGATTGACAAAGAAATGTCAATTGATTGAAAGAGTTCAAAACTTTCCACAACAATAATATTCCAGTCTCAATTGATTGACAGATAATTCTCAATCGATTGATTTCTAAGATGAACAGTAGCCACTATTAGAAGATTTTTTTTTTTTTTAATTCAAATTTCAAAATTTAAAACTCAAAAATTAAAATTTAAAAATTGAAAGTGAAAATTTAAATTTCAAAATTTTAATCCAAATTTCAAATTTCAAAATCAAATTCAAAATTCAAAAATCAAAATTAAAATTAAAATTTTAAAAATTGAAATTCAAAATTCAAAATTCAATAATTGAAAATTTTAAATTCTAAAAACAAACCCACAAAATCTTATAAAATCTCACCTAAAAGAGGCAAAGAAGGAAAAGAATAAAAGACTCCTATAAATCTTAAACAAGAGATCCTAAAAATCCTCTACTTCCTAAAAGAACTCCACAAAATCTTATCAAAGAGAATAAAATAAAGGAAATAAGATTTTGCAAATCAAAATTTTAATCCAAATTTTCAAATTTCAAAATCAAAATTCAAACTTGAAAATTAGAATTCAATTTAAAACTTAAATTTCAAAATTCACATTGTAAATTTCAAATTTCAAAAATCTTTTAAGCTCCATATTTCAGATTTCAACAATCTCAAAATTGTCATCATTCTAATTTTTGAAAATCCAAAATTTAAATATTCAAAATTACTAAATTAAAAATTCAGATTTTTATTCCTTGGAATTTTAAAAATTAACACTCAAAATAGTCGATCGATTGACACTTTCGAATCAATCGATTGACACATCAGCACGTCACAACCACAAAAATCAGTCGATCGATTGAGAGAGAAGTCTCAATCGATTGACTATCACACAATTCTACACAAATCTTTTTTCGAATTTATCAAAATTTCGCCGATTTCCCCGGCATAGGCGCCAAAAACTTGGTCGATTTTAAAATGTACCCTTGCAAGTGCACAAGATCTATCCTAGCACGGTGAAATCAAGGGTGCCGAACCCACAGGGAAACGTGAAATTTAATTAATCCTTAAAGAGATTTAAGACACCCAAGGAAGTACCAAGGGAGAGAGTTCAATTTACCAAACAAGTACCACACGATTCTCAATGCAATAAAAGAAAGTCAATCTAGGCCAGAAAAATTATGATAAAGAAGAAAAATGACAGTTTATGAATTGATCAAGGAATTAGCTAACCATCGATTCGTAACTTTTTTACTATTCAATCTCACAATTTCTTCTCAAGTCAAAACACCATCATTTATTAGGAAAACAAATGAATTGAGAAGAACGTGACTATAAATCCGATATATCCTATCTAAAAACTATGACTCAGTCTATCATTGCGGTATGAATCATGTAAAAGCATAGCATATTTCAAAATTCTAAATCACGATAATGATAAATCAATCATTCTGCAGTCTAGATCGGCTTGCAGGAACAGATCTAGATGGAGTGCTTCTTTTATGGTCGTTGATAACCACGATCAACGAAGACTTGATAATATTCAACAAAGCACACACTTATAACAAAATGATTCAATGACCATACCATGAAATTGTAGAAACAATAATAAAATAATTACTTATCTACGGTTCGCTTCCTCCTTGAGCAAATAACTTTAGTCGCTCATCTTCGGTGTACAAGCCCGTTGTAGATCCGAAGACATCATTTTAATAGGGCTCTTTTATTGATCATAAAACTCTCTTTACAATGCTTTTGTTCCTAGATACAATCTATGCTATTAAAACTGTAGAGAAGAAAAATCAAAACCCTAATACCATCTACTGAGAGAGAGGAACCCTAAAAGAAAAGAAGAAAGAAAGTCCTTCAATAATAATGAAAAAAAAGATCTTTTTACAAAAGTCGTAGCTTCCTTTTTATAGGGTCAAGCAAACCCTATCCCTAATAGTCTCAATCGATTGAGAATTAAATCTCAATCGATTGACTTTGGATTCGAAATAAGTGGGGACAAAGTTATTTTCTCCTGTCAATCGATTGACAATTTATTCTTAATCGATTGACGCATAGGGGTAACTTCTTCATTCTCCTGATGGGTATTGAGCTTCTTCACGGATGTCTATGCTTCTTTTGACCTTTTTGGTCCACAGTTCTTACGTAATCTTTAATTATTTTCTTTTATGTTCTTTAACGATCCAACGGTCAGAAACACTTGTAAACATTGAAACTCCATAACAATCATTAGATGCTTTCATTGATTAGCTAAATGTAAGTTTTTAAGGTGTGAAATATAATCAAATTTCGACACTGATCACTGACTTGCACAATTTTTCATGAGCTCTGAAATATGTAGTAATTAGCTTTTGGTAAGATTGATGGGTTGAGAGCTTCTTCGTAAGCTTGATATTATAATGCCGTTGTCCCTATTTAAAAGACTCAACTCTCATCACTAACATCGGTAGATAGTGGTGCTTAGAAGTAGGACCTCGACAGTCTTGCTGGAAATTTTGCTCCTAGGCGTCTCTCAGTTGAAGAGTTTAGGTTGTCGTAATTTTATTTATAATCCAAGTTTCTTCCTTCTCAACCAAATTTAACGTGCTTAAAATAGTGTCTACTTTGAAATAAATGATGGAGATTGTTTTTAATCTCAATCTTCGCTACAATAGATCTTGAGATCATGGGCCTATCATCAAATGGTCAGATTTTTATTCCATGTGACACACATGCTAAAAATGAACATGATGCTAGACATGCATCAAACTTAGATCCCAGATCATTTTTTGGGATGCTTGTCACTTGAAAACAAAATATGGCTGTCTGATGGTAGGACGATGATTTCAAGATCTATTCCTTTTATGATTGGGACAAAACACAATCTTCATAGTCTGAGTTAAAGTAGTCAACTATTTTAAGTATGCAGGCAATTTAAATTGATCATAAATGTGTGTCACATGGCAAGCGAGCATGACCAAACTATTACCATCTGACAACTATTAGGGACAATTTTCAATAGATAAATTTGCAGACAACTTATGTGGCGCGATATGAATGGCTGCATACATAATGGGCCCCAAGCACTATAGCCAATCGCATCGCGCCACATAAGCTGCCTACAAAATTGTCTATAAAATATTGTCCACTATTTATAATTTTCTCTTAGGTACCACCCGTTAGAAAAATTCTGGCTCGGCCACTAGTTTGGGATTGTTATTTTTAGGAAAGTGATAATTTTTTTTTTAAATGGATACCTTTATTTTCAACCCAAGAGTTTTTCTTCTCAACTTAATCAGGTAATGGACTCCTCTTTAGCACAAATGCATCTTGAGATCACGGGCCTATAATCAGCCGATCATATTTAGATTTCACATGACATGTCTATTTTTTGGGATGTGTGTAATGTGGAATTAAAATCAGACTATTTGAGATGTGTGTAATGTGAAATTAAAATCAGACTATGTGATTGATTGTATGCCCATAATTTTAAGATCTTTCATGTGAAAGATGGGTGAAAATTATAGTATATCATGTTAATCATGTGAGCTTTTGTCAGCCAAAATCGGGCGCCCATTATCCCGGACAAATTTTATATTAAATTGGATCCCCTTTGACCATATTTTCAATAGTAGATATACGCATAGTCCCAACACTATATATATATATATATATATATATATATATATATATATATATATATATATATATATATATATATATATGGGGAAGGTACTCCAAGTATAGTAACCTCATTGTATTCTAACATTTACATGGAGGTCCATGTGGCAGTCAAAATATATTTTGGGCGCCACGTCGAGCAAGGTAGTATTGTTTAAATCATTTTTATAACATCTTCATTATATATTTTTTGGGTTGTAAAATTTAGATGTTTAATCAAAGTCAAAATTTGAAGAGTGCACTTCCCAAAACGTAGTGCACTAGGATTTTGTGAAAATGTTTGTATTTTGCGCAAGGTATCAAATTGGGTATCGGTCTTGGGTATTGGTTTGCCCGAGACTGATACAACTCGGCCGATACATATCGGCCGTTATCGATACGTATCGACCTATTTTTATTTAAAAAAAATTCAACGTCTCGATTTTGATTGAGTCGTATTGGCCGATACCCGATACGTATCGGATACCTGATACGAGATACCTATACGTATCGGTATCGGCCGATTTTTGATACCTTGATTTTGCGTGATTTATATATGGAAGAATTTTTTAGATTTAAGTTACATGTGTTTGGCGTGGAGCGGGGTGTTTAGACATAAATCTGCATCAATTTTTTTTTTTTTTAAACTTGCATTTTTCCTTTTTAAAATCTCCTTTCTTTTTCTCTTAAAAAACCCTTATTTTTGTCTACAATATTTTTACTTAAACTTTTATTAAATTAAAAAAAAAAAAATTCCTGACATAGATATATATATTTTTTACTTCCATTTTACTTTTGAATTTTATTTTTTGAGTTTAATGAGCTAGAATTCATTTATCAATCTCCATTTATTCTTTCATTCTTTCTTTGGTAGATTGCAATTTATTTCCCAACTTTCACACACGTGCATAGCATGTGCGTTCTACTATAAGTTTAATGAGAAGAGGCTTTGGAAAATTTTCCCGCATTTAGGATGGTTAATGAATTCATAGATATGACCGACACTAAAACATCAAAATAATGTTTAAATGATCTTATATCATTAAACTTACACTTTTTACCTCACATCATTCAAGTGTGATCTATTAGTAAAACATGCCTCTCGCCGAAGACACATGCCAAAAAGTAGGTGTGAATCATTTGTTAATAAACTTTAATATTATTCATTAAAAATAAAAATAATATATTATAGTCGATAAATTGCATGATTTAAATCTCTCTAAAACACTATTTTGGGGCTAGGCTGGTTCAATCTATAACTCTCTTCGATGGTACATGTCACCCACTGTTGATGGTGTAAGAATCATTTTGATGTTTAAATAAGGGTTACGAGAGTTGAGTCTTTAATATTAGGGTTTATAGTAAAGTAAAGTGCTTGGATTGGATGATACCTATGTACCTTGAAGTCGCTTGTGTGCATAGATCAAAATTTCAGCGGCAATGTTTCAGTTTCGGGTAGGGACGAAACAAAACCGAATCCCAAATTTCTGTGTGATTTTGTAGGGCAAAATTTTGGCCTAACTTTTAGATTGTTGGCTTCGGTCATGTCCGAAACCGAAATTCAACGCGAAATTTTGATCCTTTACATTGAGTGGACGAAGCTAATTAATTAAAAGCAAAACAGAGGGCAAGGGTAAGCGCCATAGGCCATCTCTTTATTTATTTATTGGTTTGTAGGATTTGAAAGAGGAGGGAGGAGAAGAGCCATACGAAACGTAAGGCCGTCGCAGTGAGCGCGCCGTCTCTCCGAGGGAGCTCCTGATCTTAGCAGCGAGAGAGAGAGAGAGAGAGAGAGGACAATGTCGGTGGGCGTTCTTGCCCTTCAGGGATCTTTCAACGAACACATAGCAGGTGAATAGAAAACTCTCTCTCTCTCTCTCTCATTTTTTTTGTATAAAAAAATAGTAAATCACTAAATATATTGCCTGTTCTATTTGCAGCACTTAGAAGGATTGGAGTGAACGGAGTGGAAATAAGGAAGCCCGATCAGCTGGAGCATGTGACTGCTCTCATAATCCCTGGTGGAGAGAGCACCACCATGGCCAAGCTTGCCCAGTACCATAACTTGGTTAGTCTTCATATCTCTCTATATCTTCTTATTTTGGGTTTTAATCTGCTTTGTTTCTAGGGATAGTTTTTCTTTTTGGTTTTAACACTCTTCTAGAGAAAAAGAAATAGAGAAGATGGATATATCTTGTATCGGGTTTCTTTGTTTTGTTGTAATTACATCTGTATGAATGCAAAAAAGTTGGAGTTGTTGAAGAGAGCATAGCGTGCTGGAGAAGGGATTTGATGAATTGGGAGGGGGGGGGGGTGGGTAAGGGGGAGGGAGGGATTACTTGCACACTAGAAATTGAGCCCTTGCACATAGTTTAAAACAAAGACTTAGGCTGCATTTGGCATAACTCTTTGCCAGCCCCCTGCAAGGAGAAGGGGGACCTGCTAAAGCAGGTAGCAGGAATTTAGCAAAGAGAAAGGGAACCTGCTAAAGCAGGCAGGGAGCTATGCCAAACACAACCTTGGTATTTTGGGGCTGTACCATGTGAAAACGCTATCTAGACCGGCTGATCTGAAGGCCATGATCTACAGATCTCCGGTGCAAAAGATTAAAGCGAATCGGTTGGTTTCGGTTCATTTTTTATTATTATAAAGTTTTGATACGCATCCCGAAAATTTTGGGTTTTTCAGTTTGGTTTGGTTTGGTTTGAATTTTCTATTACTAATATTTATGTATTTTTGGGTTCTTTTCGATTTTTTCTCATCCTCCCTCTCCCGTTTTGGGTTTTTATCATCCAAAACCAATCCGGAATCAGTTCGGCTGGGTCTGAATTGGTTTTCGGGCTGGTTCAGTTTGCTCGATTTTCGGGTTGGGTTTGGTTTCAGGTTAAAACTTGCACCCCTAACTTCAACACAGTCAACTGTTTAATCAGATAGTGGCCTTTGACCGCATTGAATCATATGCTAAAGATCATGTTTCGTGCCAATCTTTAGACCATGGCCTTCAAATCAAACGTCTTAGATGATGTTTCCATATTGCACAGTTCCCCAAAATACCAAGTCTTTCTTTTAAAGTATGTGCAATGGCCAACTTCTCGTGTGCAAGTAATGGCTCCCAATGGGTTTTCATATGGCACACTTCCTCAAAATACCTACTGTTTCTTTTAAATTATGTGCAAGGGCCAACTTCTCATGTGCATGCAACGGCTCCCAATGGTGAATAGGTTTTTTCTTGCTAGACTGTGTACTGGAGAGGGATCGAGTCTCCTCACCAATAGCATTAGACTATTAAGCTTATGGATAGCATTTTAGCCACCGATTTTATTAAAAAATATGATTTTCACTGATTTTCAGGCCTTGATATCTGTACAAGTCAGCTTGTCACATGATTGACAGGGCAAGTAACTTCCCTTTCTTTCCTTTTCTGATGGATATGATTGGTTAAGGCGGCTCCTACCTTCATTAAGCAAAAACAATAAGCTTGTGACAGGATTATGCTTTTTTGTTTGTGAATTTGAAAAGTTTACATTACATATCTGTCTCCATGTTATGTATCCAACTTCCATAAACCAATGCACAAAATGTAGTATCTGAAGACTGATTATGTACTAAAAGGGTCATTGGATGAAGTGGGTTATCATTGGTTGAATTTGAGTTCTTAAAAGCAATCATATGATCATTGATCCATGGCATATTTGTAGTTTCCTGCCCTACGTGACTTTGTCAAAACAGGGAAACCAGTGTGGGGTACTTGTGCAGGGCTTATCTTCTTGGCAAACAAAGCCGTTGGTGAGTGAACATCTGATTCTTCTATAATGTTATAAGAATCTCAATTTTTGTTGGCAATTTGATTTAAACATAAAAACTCGATATTGGTTTCGCAGGGCAGAAATCAGGAGGGCAGGAGCTCGTTGGGGGTCTAGATTGTACTGTGCATCGGAACTTCTTTGGCAGTCAGGTAACCATATGAATTTTGCATTTTTGAGCTCACTATATTTTGTGGCTGTTAACTTTAGCTTTAGTGGCATGTATCTTTCTTAATTAATCAGGAAAGTTAATGCATATTTGCTAGTTATGGTGGTTGATTTCCAAACATTCGTCGAGTTCTCTTTTAATTTTGTATCCTTTGTTCTTTTTCAGCTTCAGAGCTTTGAAACAGAACTTTTGATACCTGAAGTTGTAGCAAGTGAAGGAGGACCTGAAAATTTTCGTTGTGTGTTTATTCGTGCACCTGCAGTCCTGGAAGCGGGACCCGATGTTGAAATCCTTGCAGATTATTCTGTCCCATTGGGAAAATCAACAAGTTTGGAATTGGCTATTGAAGGCCAGGAGGTTTTTCATTCTCATTCTTTGCCTTTCCGTCTAGTTTAACTTTGGATTTTTGTCCACGATATTAAAAACTATGCAGTTTAAAATATTCAAATTGAAGTTTTTGATGTGTTGTTTGTCTTGGAATGTGAATGTCTTTGGATTCCATTTGGAATTCTTTGTCTTATGAGGAAGTCTTTGTTTTCACACCAGTAGCCTCTAGCAGCTAGGACATGACTAACCTTTGGGTTTTGATTCTTTGCCTTCATCACTTGGTAAATAGATATTATAACTATTATTGGTGTACTTTTACTAGAAAATCATGTGATATTTATATAATTTGATGTTAGCCCTGACATTTGGGTAGATGTTAGCCCCATACAAGGGATTATGTACTATGGCAAGTTGCCCGAAGAAAATCAGAGGCCACCCAAAAAATTTGGACAGATCACATGATCTGATGTATAGCTTTTGTCCAAAATGTGGTGGGGGGGGAGGGGAAATTCAATGCACTAGAATGTGTGGGGCAGTACATAAACTTTGACCGCAGTTTTGACTACCAAAAACCATTTAATTTTTCTTTTTAAAAAAATAAATCGCATGTCATGTGACACATGATTCCATGACGGGTGTTGTTTTGGGATCACGTGCCATGTGGCATATGATCTAGGATACAAATGCATGAGTTCATCCATGCATTCCAACCCATATACGCCCTTTTCCATATATATATATATATACACACACACTCAATGTTAGAGAAGATATATATATATATGGAAGAGGACAGAAAGCTACAAACCTGAGCTATAGCGAGAAGGTAGGCGAATAGAAAAGAAGACAAACCCCCCCCCCCCCCCCCCCCCCACACACACACACACACACGCACAAAATTTTGGTATATGTCTTGAGCAGAGACATAAGAGAGGGAAATATTTGGGCCCTTAAGATCGTGAATGTTTGCTCAGATTTTTTTTGGATTGGTAAATGATAATATCTATATATATATGGAAGAGGACAGAAAACTACAAACCTGAGCTATAGCGAACCAAAGGAGCAAGCCACTTGCTAGCCATTAGCATGACCATCCTAGACATCCACCAAGTTTCTCTCCTCTTCAAACAACACCTCTTTGTCCAACAAATCCAACTTAGAACCCAATCACATATATTGCGCCTTGCGAAATACTCATCATTTTTACATAACCAAACAATCCACAAGGCAACAAACGAAGACTCCCTCCAGAAAGCCCTCTTCTATATTGTAAAAGCGACATATTCTCATGCAACATTGAGGTCTCCACATGATCTAGGGACCACCCACCTTACACCAAAGATCTTAAACACCATCCCCCAAATCTCCTTAGTAAACTAGCAATGAAAGAATAAGTGGGTAGCCGATTCACGTTCTTGTAAACACATACACATTGGTTTTTGCAAACACTTACCTCACTTCAGGAGTTGATTCACCATGAGGGTCTGACCCCCCAAAGAATAGAGCCCTGGGAGGCACACAACCTTTCCAAACCAACACCCGACTATGAAGTAATATCAGTTGGCGAACCAAAGAATCATTAAAAAGACCGAACAAAGAAGATTTCTTTATTGTCAAGCGTCGACAACCTATCATCTTGGCGTCTACTATCCGACCTACATCCGCCAAGGAGATCTAAGATTTTCACCAACAAACCAGCCTCATTATCACGGGTGCGAATGTCACATGATGTCATTGGCTTCTCTACTATAGAAATTTCTCACTAGCATCCTTTGGTTCTCAACAATGCCACATATGCCATGAAATTGAACTCTTAAGGGTTCCCCTCACCAATCCACACGCTCTCTTGGAAGAAGATTGTGGCTGTGTTTGACATAGCTCTCTGCTAGGTCCCTGCTAGAGAAAGGTTTACTTGCTTTAGCGGGTTCCCTTTCTCTTTGCTAAATCCTTGCTACCTTCATTAGCGGCTCTTCATTCTCCTTGCTAACTCTTTGCAGAGCAGGATTTACCTGCTCCATCCGTTCTCCCCTGCTCTCTAGTCACTCCTTGTTAGAGCAGATTTTATCTGCTATGACAGGGAGTTAGCAGAGAGCGGGAAGGTAGCTGCTAGAGCAGGTAAATCGTGCTTTGCAGGGAGTTAGCAGGGAGAAGGGGGACTTGCTAAAACAAGTATATCTAGCTCTGGTAGAGAGCTGAAAAAGAACTACGCAGCCTTTATCCCCTACTCTCATTTGGTACACTAGTTAAAATCCCTTTTAATTGAACAAACACCTCTCCACCACGTTAAAGCTCTACCCTGCTTATTATGAATACCCCAAAGATTAGTACCTTGACCATACTTAGCAACTAATGCCTGAACCCATAAGACCGCACCATCCCAGTTTACACACATCCCTTCCAACTCTCCACAACAAGTTTTTCAAGCATTCCTTGTTCATTTCACACAATCTGCGAATGCCAAACTCCCTCCTCCCTAGATCGAAATAAGGTCCCAATGGTTTGTACATACTTGAATCCTAGCGTAGCAAGTTCCTCGAGGTTGGAATCTCCCTGATCAATTCCTCTGAAATTATCACACTGCTGGCCAAACCTGAGCAGACTTCCTTGGTCCAAGTATGGAGTGGGATGTCGTAGATCCGTAGCCAGATTTTGGTGTGTTCCTTTTTGGCCTGACAGTCTCCCACTCATATTCCAGGGTGTACATACAATGGTCTGCCCACTGCAAGCAAAGGAACCTTTTTTGTAGCTTCCAGTGCCATCTCTTTCATCAAGAAGATGAACCGTTCATACCGTATTGAAACACGAGTAGGTTAGTGGCCTCCCCACCAAGATGAGAAGATGCGCCATTAATACTGTGTTGGCTGATGTGAAGTCTTTCCTCGAGACTATCCATCCCTTCTCCACTCCTTCGCTTGTTGTTTTGATAGAACTGTCTGACCTCTGTGTTGCGCTATGTTTTTCCAATCTTTATTGCTCTTAACACTTTATTGTTCCTCCTATCCTCAAAATAGCCATGGCGATGGCACTAAACCCGTTGCGAAAAGTTGATATTTTCACATCTATTGGGGATCCAATCTCCAGCTCTAACCACAATTGCCCTTTTGAAAGATCTTCCACTACTACCATTTCCACCACCATTACCAACACTGCTATTGCTACCGCTTTCCATTAAACGCCAACTATCTAAGAAGGAAGAGACTTATGATCATCCGATTGCTCATGGGCTTTAGAGATGGATACTCAAGGTTAGGCAAGGAAATATTGTGCATCATGCATATTATAGAAGATGGGAAAGATACTAATATTTGGGATGATCCGTGACTATTTGGGGGGTGTCTTTCTAATTGGTTGGATAATTACTTAAGATTCCATGAACCTCCATTGCAAAGCATTGATTTTGTGTCCTTAAGGATGGACAGTGGTGTTTACCTCTACGAAGATGTGGTTAAATCTTATCCCACCTTAGCCCTCGAGAGAATCAAATATGAAATATGCTTGTGGATTTCTCGATTTTTCATGTTCCAAATTTGTGATCTCTTATTGAAGTTTCAAGGATGGTAGCCATCACAGTCATGGGAAGAAGCAAATAGAGTTTCCGACTGCTTAGCTTCGGATTCACTCTCTTGGTAGTGTTGTGTTATGACGTGCATGGGTTGCCAAAATCTTGAGGACGATGCATGGGGTACATATATGTATCAAATGTAATATTTAAATTTCAATGTTAATAAAACTAGCAGAACATAGACGAAATACATGGACAGTAAATTTAGTGAACATAATAGCCTGGAGGAAGATTTAGGTACTATGGAAAATCATATAGTGCCACATTGTTACAATTTTGCTATTTAGGCTCTACTTTAGAATCAGATGGTGAATTTGTAGAGGGCGTCTCAAATAGGATTAATGCAGATGGGTTGAAATGGAGAAAAGCAAGTGGGGTGATTTTATATACGACGATTAAACCTGCATATTATATGGTACAAAATGTCGGGTTATGAAAAAGTGACAAAAGATGAAATGCATGTGGATGAAATGCATATGTTAAGATGAATATGTGAGTCACGAGGATAAAATTCGAGACGAGTACATAAAAGCAAATTTGAGAGTGACACCTATAAAGGAAAACTTTATGGAATGTCACTTGAGATGGTTTGGACATGTCCATCAGGGGCCAAAAACAGATCCTATAAGAATTATTGAGACACTACAAGCACAAGAAGGAGAAGAAGACCATTGAAGACATGGAGCGAAGTAGTACGAAGGGACCTTGCTAAATTACAGAGAGCTTAATGTTGATCAGAACCGAATGGAGAAATAGGAATCTTAATGCGACCCCAAATAGATGGAATAAGGCTGTGATGATGGTGATGAATGAATGAATATGCTTAACTCAACATTAAAGGCATAACACGTAGCGTTAGCCTTAATAATTGAAAAGTTGTACAACACATATGAAGACGTACGGAGAATGCAATCATGAAGGGTTTCTTGGATAGAATCTTATTTAAATAAGGGGCAATGCAATAAATTCTTGGGTTTTACTTCAAAGTTCATACTTCATTAGCCAATTCAAAGGTCTTTGCAAATGTTACAATTTCAAAAATCAAAGTTATTATAAAAATAAACAAGGTAATTGGTGCAGTCAATAGTTGAGGTCCAAGAAAGAAGGCCAAAGAAAAGTATAAGAGGAAAAAAGAAGAAAAGGAAAAAGAAAAATAAGATAAGAAATAATGTGAAGAAGGGCTGTAACAGGCCTGTTTCATTAATAAAGGAGCTGTGGACCCTTAAACCTTGTTATTGGCTTAATTAATGACCCACTTGTGGCCTCACGTAGGCACGTGATCATGTGCACCATTTGACTTAACAGTCATGTGGAAGTTCAA
Source organism: Chloranthus sessilifolius (assembly GCA_021018995.1). Taxonomy (NCBI): domain Eukaryota; kingdom Viridiplantae; phylum Streptophyta; class Magnoliopsida; order Chloranthales; family Chloranthaceae; genus Chloranthus; species Chloranthus sessilifolius. Next base: position 136,516,367 of record CM037587.1, read on the forward strand.
TAACTAAACATAAATGAAAAGGTTTCAATTGTGATTCATGGTCTATTAGTCCTTTAGTTGTGTGCCTAAATTTGAGGGAAGATTAATGGTATTTAGGAACTGTTTAAGCCATGTGATATGTAATAAGTCAAATTTTCTTAGTAATGGTCATTTTGAAGAATGATATGGGTAAAAGGGTAATTTTGGTTCAAGGATGTAATCGCCATTAGGGGTAAAATGATAATTTTATTAAAAGGATGAAATGATCATCTAAAAAAGATAGAGGACAAAAAGGAAATTCTACATGAGTTGATGCACCTAACCAAAGTAAGGCAACATTTGGTCCTTAGAGGTGCCCAAGAGGCACAATCAAGGAGGTGATGCAACACTTGTCTCTTGGAGATGACCAAAGGGCACAATCAAGGAGGTGATGCAACATTTTTCCCACGGAGATGTCCTAGTGGCACAATCAAGTAGGTGATACAACACTTGACCTTTGGAGGTGGCTAATGGGTACAATCAAGGAAGTGATACTACATCACTTGACCCTTTGACATAAATTGCTCAGAAATTTATCTCTATCAAATTCGGGAAAAAATAAATTTAATAGAAATTTCTCCATAATTTCTACTTTTATTGAATAAAAAAAAAATGATACACAAATATTGCCCAGAAATTACCTGAATTTGAATAACCATTTTGGATCTAACAAACGTCTCAATTTTCATCCAGTCACGGTCAAAATTTAAAATAATTCAAGAGATTACAACTTTCTCAGAATTACAAGATTTGGTTTCCATCAAAGTTTTTATATACTTATATTACATAAAAATTAAAGAGCATTCACTAAATATAAATAAGTGAAACTTCAAATATTGTTGAACAATAATATTGACCAAAAGTAAATAAGTGCAAGGTGCGAGATGAAAGGGTTTGAACATGTAAGGTGCGAGATGCGAGGAAAGGAAATACGATATATGACAATAAATCAGCTTAATGATACGTGACTACGTGTGTATAAAATGATGGAATTTAATAAAAAGGCAATCGAAGAAGGTAGTGTTGATATAAAAATAGAAGGGTGTTAGTGGACATATAAATATTTGACCTTGGTGAATAAAGGAAATAAATACTTTAAGATGTGGAAGATATATAATGAGATTGAAAGTAAGATTGCTTTATTCATATATTCAATGATGCATATTTCTTAAATGGTATATGAAATTTACTGTCTTCAAAGTTCATTATCCAACTCCAGGCCAATGATAAACTCCTAGAGAAAATTCAAAGGCCTTAGAACACTATAATATCCCTTGGCATGACCAACTCCTCTTTTTTATTTGGCATACATTCATTTTTTGAGTAAATTAGGGGACACTAAAGAAAAGACCATTATACCTTAGAAAATCTTATAAAGAAAAAATTTAGAACCGTGGATTTTGTATACCCTGTAACCTGTTGATGGAAATAAAGGCATTATGACTTGCTATTAATATATGTAGTTAATTTGGCTAGGTTTGGAGCTCTACCACTTCAACTGACAATGACTTAATCATATTTTAAGACCTTAAACTTCTCAGGTCTGCAAACATCATGGTTCTTATAAGCAATATTCTAATGTCTTTGGTGTAAGCTGAGGCTGAAGTAGATTAAGTGAAGTAAAGTGAAGTAAAGGTCAGAATCAAGTTCGAGGTGAGAATATAAGGGCTTTTTCAGGTATTTAAGCATCATGGTTCCTAGAAGCGACATTCTAATGTCTTTGGAATAAGTTGAGGCTAAAGTAGATCAAGTGAAGTAAAGGTGACAGTCAAGTTCGAGGTGAGAATATAAGAGTCAGTAACAACTTAAAGTGTAGTTAAGTGAATTTAAGAGCAGTTAAGAGCTAATATCACAGAAATGATGGGTGGTTCCTTGTTAGAAAATATGGAGATGCAAATTTATTAAAAAGACAATATTCCCTTTCTTAAGATAAATAAGTGGAGATGCAAATATATACAAATATTAGGATGATGGGATATGAGTACCTTTCTTCGCGAATAGAATAAAGTCATAGTGGCTTCTTTTATCCAGATGCAATAACCGCCTTGCTGAACTCTGGAACCATGCTCTCGGAGAATGCTTTAACGCATAGATGCACCTCTTCAATTTACAAAATCTCCGTTTCTCCTCCCAACAGGAGAATCCATAAAGTCATAGTGGCTTCTTTTATCTAGATGCAATAACCGCCTTGCTGAACTCTGGAACCATGCTCTCGGAGAATGCTTTAACGCATAGATATACCTCTTCAATTTACAAAATCTCCGTTTCTCCTCCCAACAGGAGAAGCCAGGAGGGAAAGACATATATATATATACCTCTTCCTTGACATCTCCATGGAGGAAGACATATTTATATCAAGCTGATATAGAGGCCAATCTTTGTATGTAGCAAAGAACAGGAGAACTCTAATAGTATTTGACTTAGCAACTGAAGCAAAGGTTTCCTTATAGTCAACCCCCTTGTATCTCTCTTCAAAACCATCAGGTCTATGCTTCACAGTGTAAACGTACTTGCTTACAACTGTCTTTTTTCTTACAAGAAGCTTAACAATATCCCAAGTTTGGTTACGTTCCATGGCCTCCATTTCTTGCATCATGGCTTCCTCTTTTGAGACCGTGAAAGAACCTTTGAAACACTCGTAGGAATGGTGGTAGAATCTATCGAAGACACAAACAGCATGTGAGATGATGAACAAGTTTGGTAGAATAAAACCCTACTGAAAGAGTGTCTTGTTTATTTGCGAAGGGCAATAGGAATATCCAAATCTGAAACTTGAGGAGGTTCATCAAGGACTGGACCAGCCTTCGGGGTTGACGTTGGATTTATGGCAAGTGTGTGTGTTGGGGGGTGGGTCCGCCTGAACTCCTTTTTCCTTCCTTTCGGAGTATTTGCCTTTCCCAAAACGATCTCAATCTCCTTTGGCTACCTTCGGATCTCTGACACTTGCCAATTCTTTTATATCATCTTCAACTTCATCCTCTCCAATGCAAGGTAGTGGTAAAGGGTTCTGACTTTCGATGCTCAACCGCTAGTTGGACTCTTCTAAGAGGAGCACAGAATTGACTCGAAGAAGGTGACATCCATGATAACGAAACACTTTCCAGTTACAGGATCATAGCACTTGTAGCCCTTTTGAGACGGAAGGTACCCAATAATAACACTTCTTACTGCCTTAGGAGAAAGTTTATCATGATAACTGGAGGGAAGAAACAAAAACACCCAAAGACCTGGGTATAACAGGAAAGAGACTGCTATTAGGAAACACCATTTTAGTGTTAAGATAACATTTTACTACATGAAAAAGAAAAAGCTAAAAATACAACATTCAGCTCTAAGAATCAGGCTTAGAGTCAAGAAAAGACATAGGTCTTAACACTGCATAGCAGGAGACGGAAGCACAAGAGGTTTTCCTTGAATGCACTCTAACCAGGACGATGCCAGAACCTCAGAAGACCCGTCTTAGGAGGTTTTATCCAAGGCAGCCCACTGAATTGCATTGGCTGATGTCACGACAGTAATGACCCCAAGGGCCTGGATACCCCATTTGAATATTCTTGCGTTCCTTTCGGCCCAGATCTGCCCAAAGATAGAAATTACCAGTAGTTGCCAAGTGCGACTTCCTTGCTCTCCAAGATTTCGGAACTTTTCCGCAATATAGATTTGCAGAGATTCGGCAGGCAGAAATGCAGACCAGACATGTCTTTGAAGTGAGTCTAAATGCTAAGAGGGAAACTGACAATGGAGCATAATATGATCAACTGACTCGCAGCAATTCGTGCAAAACACGCACTTATTCAGGATAGACATACCCCTACGTCTTAGCTTGTCAATTGTCTTGATTTGGCCCCAAGCTACACACCAACAGAAATAGCTATTTTCCTTGCAATTGGTAGCTTCCACTACCCCACCCACTCCTGCTTGTAGAGAGGGCGACATGTCAGCATATCATACATTGACTTGACGGAATTTTTTCCGGATTTGCCCGCAGCCCATACATAATCTGGAATCTGGAGACTAGGGGAGTAAACTCGCCCTATAAAGAATCCCCATCATCTCTGCAAAGTCTGAAATTTCCTGATCCTTCAATTTCTTCCTGAGGTTTACTCCCCATACCACTTTATTATTGATTACCGAATAGGATTGCTGTATAACAAGCTGGTCGTCCACTGCTAAAGAGAATAAGAGTTGGAACTTACTAGAAAGAGCTTCATTACCCAGCCATTTGTCCTACCAAAAACAGATCTTATCCCCACACCCAATTTTATACAACAAAAATCTCTGGGATTCCACAGCCACAGACATTATTCCTTTCCACCGACGTGAAGCATAAGTGAGGCCCGACCATTTTAAATCCCAGCCCTGCCTACCACATTTATACTTCAAGAGTTCAAGATAACAAGGTTTACCCACCAAGAGCCCTGTTCTTCACCCAATCGCCAAATCCATTTACTGAGGAGAGCACGATTTAAGGCCTCGATTCTCTTGATTCCTAACCCACCATCCTTTTGGAAAACAGCACAACATCCCAATTAATTAGATGCATCTGGGACGTAGCGCTGCTACCGCTCCATAGGGATCTTCTCATATAGCCTTCAATTGGATCAATCGCTCCCACCGGGCAGCGATAGATTGACAAGTAATACACATGCAAATTTGAAAAGACTGCTTTAATGAAGGTCACTCTTGCACCAATAGAAAGGAGTACCTTTCCAAGTGGATAGATGTCGTTTGATCCTTTCAACACCCGGGTTCCATAGAGCCTTTGAAGGCTTACCAAAACCTAAAGGAAGGCCCAAATAGCTGATGAGGAATTCACTGTCTATGCATCCCAAATAAAATTTTTCCTTTTGACCAGAAATGAGTTCAAAAAGATGAAGAATCATTTTAATGTTGAGGAGGTCAGCTTTAGTCGCATCATAAAAGAACAGTGTGTCATCTGCAAAGTGGATGTGGGCAATCGGACTAGCTTGCCTTGAAACCTGAAAGCCATAAAATGAGACCATTCGACACCGCTTTGTCAACCAATCTACTAAGGGCCTCAAGCACACAATTGAATAGGAAGGGGGATAGGGGATTCCCTTGCCACAACCCTCTAGGGGCTTTGGAAAAACCTTTTGGGGAGCCATTAATTTTAATGGAAAACCAAGGGGAAAAAATACATACTTCAATCCACCTCAACCATTTAGTCTCAAAGCCCATTCTTCTCAGGATGTAAAGAAGGAATTGCCAATTTACTCTGTCATACACCTTCTCTAAATCCAGTTTACATATGAGACCTGGTTTATTCTCCCTAGCTCGGGAATGTAGGCATTCATGAGCTACGATGACCCCATCTAATATTTGCCTCCCTGCTACAAAACCTGACTGGGAGGGCGATATAACCTTGTGCATTAAAGGCTTAATTCTGTTGGCAAGGACTCTAGAAAATATCTTGTAAACTGCCCCCCCCCAAAACTTATAGGATGGAAATCCTTAATCTCAAAGACCTGGATCCTTTTGGAATGATGGTGATAAATGTCGATCCCAAAAACTTACCAAGCACAGCCTTCTCATAGAACTCTTTGAAGAAAGCCATAACATCATCCTTAACAACAAACCAGAATCTCTTAAAGAATTCCATTGGATAGCCATCCGGCCCCGGGGAACGACCCCACTTGATTCAGAAATCGCCTTCCAAACTTCCGCTTCTCCAAATTATTTATCTAAAAAGGCTTCTTTCTTCCATTGAGATTTGGGCAAACTCTATGCCATCAATCGTCGGTCTCTGCTCGACATCTTCTTTATATAGGCTTCTGTAATGCGATAAGATTTCTGCCCAAATTACTTCTTTATCCGAAGAAAAGACCCCATTAATTTTTGAAGAGGAAATTGTGTTTGTTCTCTTATAGGCCGGCGCCATCGCATAGAAGAGCCTTGTATTCTTATTGCCCTCTTTCAACCAATTCACTGTAGCCCTTTGTTTAATGCAACCACACTTACATAAAGGGTCTAACACATTAACTCAAATGCCAACTTGATGACAAAACCTACGGAATAGCAACACTTAGCGCTTGCTTCCTTTTAGGTTTTATAAAAAAAATTGCTTCCTTTTAGATTAATATGTCAAATTTATGACTTTGAACAACTTTTTGGCCTTCACCCTATTTATTTAGCACTCTTATTTAGGTATCTTTTAGGTTTTACAGTCTTAATACCCTCATGATATTCGTTTTTTCTAGGCTCCTATTCTCCCTTCTTGATTGTTGAAGCAGTCATGTTAACATACTTCCAAAGAAAATCTGACCTGCCACATCCTGTCGTAGAAAAAAAATATTCGTGATTCACCTCCTGCCTTAGAAAATGATGAGACTGATGTGCCTCTTGCCTTACAAAATGATGTACGTGATCAAGTGCATCCTAGCTCAAAGCGAAGTCATGTAGAGGTTAATTTGGCCAATCTTTCAACATATCCTGGATTACATACTCATATTTCAGAGAGTCATCCTAATGACCAAGAATTAGACCAAAGAGCATATTTGCAAAACGGCTCTTGTCATCCTCGTAATCACACGTTTTTTCCGAGGAAAGTCAAAGACAAACCACGATAGTTCCATCCTAGTTGGTTGATGAGTATGGAAGTTGGTTAGACTATAACATATCAATGGAAAACACGTTTTGCTTAAGTTGCTATCTTTTTAGACCAGTTACAGCCACTTGAGTGCAAGGGTAGTGACTCTTATATAGTTGAAATATTGGATAAGTAAAAGTAACCCGAGAAATTTATAACTCATGTTAGAGGGCCCAATAATGCTCACAACCTAGTTTACAGGATAACGTCAAAACTTGTTGAATCAAAATCAACACATTCATAATGGAGTCCAATGAGTCAACAAAAATAGTGTCCCCAAAAACCTGAAAAATGGCCGTCTCTCCCTCTGCTCTAGTGCTTAGGGTGGGTGACTGGATTTGATCGAAGTGTCGCAATGCTAATTTTAGACGTAGGTCGGTTTGTCACTGGTTTGGTTGTGTTTCAATCAGAGCCGATGGAGTGACAGTGAAATCCGCTGATGATCATTCTCACTGTTCGGAGAACAAACATCAGGTGGCGCAATGGATGGTCTATCGCAGGCAGAAGATTCAATCGGGCTTCCGGCTTACTCGTTTACGTGGTCGCGGGGAGAGATGAGAGAAATTGTGGGGTGTCGGACGTATTGCCCGCCACCGCTGGACCGAACGTTTCTAACTCAGATTCTGGAGCTAGAAATGATTAGTTGGTTTTTCACTCCTCTCAGTTTCTCTCCTCGCTAGGAACCTACAAGACTACTGGGTGGTGTTGCACACAATTAAAGATTTGTTAACACTTTCATTTACAAAGATGGTTACAACGGTCTTGGGAGTACACAGAAAGACCCGCTCTATCGGTTATTACTAAAACAAAATTTCTTCTACGATTCCCATCGGAGGAAGCAACGCTGGCTCTTACTTATCTAATGGGATACCAATTGGGCCTGTGGTGGATTTGAATCCGTGCTTAGTTTCCTGATTTCGAGCTCGGGGCTCACATCAATTACAGTGTTGCTTAGGACGGGGCCTTCTCTAAGCTGAAGCCACGGGTCTCTGAGCTATTGGAGGACTATTGGGTTAGGAGTGAATTTGCTGAGACCCGTCGGATTTTTGAAACCGCTCCCATTGACCCAACAACTACAGTGTTCTGCCCGAATCAGTTTCGTCTTCCTCTTGAGAACCAAACCTCCTACCTCCTCACGACGCCTGATTTAAATTCTGGCTTGGCCCCTTACGATGTGGCCAACTCCTTTGAATCTCCGGCGGAGATACCCTCGATAAGATCACTTTGTCAAGATGAAATCGGAGATTGGGTTTAATGCTCTTTTGGTTCTCCTAGATGCGCCAGGTTGACCTCCTCCTATGGGGTTGTACTCTAATTCTGTTGCGCTTCAGAATAAAGATACTGGCAAAGTGGGGTCGTTTGCGGGCATTTATGGCCCATCTGATGATAGATATCGGGGTGACTTCTGGTTTGAGCTAGCAGCCGTTGCAGCGAGATGGGATCATCCTCTATGCCTGACAGGTGACTTCAACGCCATAAGATGGACGTACGAAAAACATGGGGGATCGCCGGATGTAACAGTGGTGCATGATTTCAACTCCATCTCTGACTGGGAATTAATAGATGTCCCGCTAAATGGATTGAGATTCACTTGGTCCAACCTTCAAGATACACCCTCTTTAAGTAGGCTGGATAGGTTTCTTTGCACACTGGAGTGGCTGGAGGTATTTCTGGTTGCCAGACTTGAAGGTCTAGGCCAGGGCTGTTTCGGATCATCGACCTTTACTACTGAGTTGTGAATCTCGGGGGAAGGGATTGTCCCCATTCCAATTTGAAAACATGTGGCTGCTGGATGACAACTTTAGAGCGACGGTTCCTAATTGGTGGAGCGAACCGACACTTTCAAGGACAACAACTTTCATATTCATTTCCAAGCTGCAGCGGATCAAGGGGCGTATCAAGGCTTGGAACAGGGAAGTGTATGGGCTGGTCCACATCATAAAAGAGTCTTTGTTCCTGCGGCTGAAAGAACTTGACAATCTGGAGGAAAATAGGGGTCTGTCCAACCAGGAAAAAGAAGAGAGGATTCAAAAAAAGATGGAATTCAACAAGTGCATGGCCGAGGAGGTGTGCTGGAAGCAGAAGGCTAAGGTTTAGTGGCTTAAAGCGGGGGATCACAATACCAAGTTAGTCAAAAATTAAGGAGGTTAGATTAGGGTTAGGTTTGGTGAGGAGGAAGAAGAGAGAAGATTGGGAGAAATTAGGGTTGAGTCAATGTGACCCAAATCCCAATGTAAGTTATTATTTATATCATCTTAGCATGTTCATTGATTACATGGTCCCATAGTTAGGTGAATTGTACAACTTAAAATTCACCTAACTACACACACACCCAAAGCTACTTACTACACATCCATACAATGGAAATATCATCTCCAACAGTCCCCCTCAAGTTGGAGTATAGATGTCGATCATACCTAACTTGAAGGAGATGTCATAAAGTCTCTTGCCACCAACACCTTTAGTCAAGAAGTCGGCAAGTTGATCCTCAGTTCTAACTTGAAGAATACTGATTTCTTTGGACTCGACCTTCTTGCGAATATAGTGGCAGTCCACTTCAATGTGTTTTGTTCTTTCATGAAAGACATGATTCTCTGCAATATGATGGATAGCCTCATTGTCACCATACAAAGTAATTGGAGAGGATAGAGCGACTCCCAAATCTGACAAGATGAATTTAAGCCACATGCCTTCTCTCGCACCTTGAGACATGGCACGGTACTCGCCCTCAGCACTAGAGTTTGATACTACATGTTGCTTCTTAGATTTTCATGTGACCAAATTACCTCCCAAGAAGGTGCAATATCCGGTAGTTGATCTTTTATCATCCAGAGACACGGCCCAATCGGCATCAGTAAATATCTTTACATTCAAATGACCACGATTTTTATAGAGAAGCCCTTTTGACGTGGGACATGGACCCTAAAATGCGGAATATGATTTTTATGCAGATTTGTCGAAATTAATGAAATTAAATCAAGTTTAATTGCAAAATTATCTTTGATACCTTTAGGGTTTTGCAAAATTTTGATGGGTAGATCACACGAGATCCATGTAGGGTCCAGTCCGATGCGCAAGTACTTTTAGAGTTGAGGCGAGATCGGCTTAGAGATAGGACTCTAGCTTTTCCAGGCTTAGGCGCTCGTCTTCGATCCGATGTAAGATTCACGGATTCCAAATTGGGTTGCAAAAGGGATTTATGGTTTGTAAAGGGCTTATGGGTTTAGATCGGTTTATGGTTTTGGAACGGGTGTTGGCTTTGTGTGGTTTAGGCTTCAAAACAGGTTTAGGGTTTCGGGGATCACAAAGAAGAAATTAGGCTATGTTTTAGAGAAGCACGTAGAGATTTAGATAGCAAATATAATAGAGAAGGTAACAATGGCTTTTGGGAATCACTCCCTTTGCCTCACACCAAACCCATTTCAGGCAGAAAATATTCAAGCATAAAAGCATTCAATATTCAATCAACTAATCACATTGTTTAGTTTGAGGACCTTTTATAGGAGGTCTTACAATAAAAGAAAACCCTAAAACGAATATTAAATAAAGACAAATAAACCCTTGAAACAAAAGTTCGAAACTCAACTCCTAAAACAACTAAAATAACTCGGCAAGATTTCGATCGATCGAAATTGAATTTCGTTTGATCGAAATTTCGATTGATCGAAACTGAAAATCGTTCGATCGAAATTGAATTTCAATCAATTGAAATTGAAAATCGTTCGATCGAAATTCTCATATGCATAAAATATCGTTGTTGACATTTCGATTGATCAAATTTTAATTTCGATCAATCGATTTTTCTGTGCTCCTTCAATTTCCAGAATTTCATCTTTCCCTAGCTTTGACTTCTATAACGCTGCTTCTTTCTACGCCTGTAGAAACGATGCGATCCGAATCCAATGTCCATGTATGTGGCGTCCCCGTCAATTCCCCTGGACCAAAAAGGTTTCATCACCGATGAAACACGCTCGTGGTAGATGTCTAGTAGGTCGGGGTTCAAGCGACGAACCTCATTCTCGTGGACCCAAGTGTTGTCAGACTCCGGTTTGCCGATCCATTTAACTAAGTATTTATGGAATCTCCCGTCATGTGTAGAGACGACATGATCGTTGATTATATCCTTTATCTCATTTGATCTCTGTCTGCTTGGGGAAGGAAGAGGTATAGGTTTCAAGGTTGGATTGGGGTTGGGACTAGGAGGTGGCTGGAGTGGGTTTTCGGGAGGTGGGGTGAAACCCAAGTAAGGAACCAAGTCCTCCACATTGAACGCTGAACTAACCCCCGTGCCTGGAGGAAGCTCAAACACGTATGCATTAGGACTACTCTTAGCCAAAATTCTAAAAGATCCAGTGCCTCGGGATTGGAGCTTCTTTGTGGATCCCGATGAACCGCTCAGGCCTAACCCGGACTATCACATAATCACCCACGTGAAATTCTCTAAAACGCCTGTGAGCATCTGCAGATAATTTATATTGATTGTTGCTTGAATTAATTTTCTGTTTAATTTCGGCATGCAAGCTATGAATGTGTTGTGCAAATGCATCGGCAGACTCTGACACTCTATGGGATGCAGACATGGGGATCAAATCTAATGGGGTCCTAGGCCTATGACCATGCACTACCTCAAAAGGACTCATGCCTATGGACCTATTGACATAATTATTATGTGCAAACTCAATTGTGGGTAAGATGGTATCCCAGGTCCTAAGATGATCACCGATAAGACTACAAAGGAGATTCCCAAGGCTCCTATTGGTGCTTTCGGTTTGGCCATCCGTTTGAGGGTGGTAAGCTGTAGAGAATTGAAGCAATGTGCCCATCATGTGCCAAAGGGTCTTCCAAAAATAATTAGTGAATTTAACATCCTTATCAAACACGATGGTTTTGGGCAACCCATGAAGACGCACTACCTCCGCGAAAAATAGTTTAGCAATATGAGATGCATCGGAGGTTTTGGAACACGGGATGAAGTGGGCCATCTTGAAAAATCGGTCCACTACGACATAGATGGAATCGTGCTTCCTAGGGGTCTTAGGAAGTCCAAGTACGAAATCCATAGAGAGGTCTTGCCACGGTGTGTGTGGCACGGGTAACGGGGTGTACAAGCTAGTATTTTGTTTGGTTTGTTTTGACACTTGGCAAGTACGGCAATGTTTGACAACCCGAGCGACATCTCTCATTAGGCTAGGCCAAAAGAACCTATCCTCTACGAGCGCAACAGTTTTATTACGCCCGAAATGTCCGGCTATCCCTCCCGCGTGTAACTCTCAAATGAGAAAGTCACGCAATGAAGTGCGAAAGTGCAAAGGCGATTGCCTTTAAACAAGTACCTATCCTGGATGGTGTACACAGAGTGTGTGTTGGTCGGGTTACTAAGGAGAGTAGTGTACTCAACCGCAAAATCTGGGCACTCGGGGTACTCATCCTTTAACTTTTCAAACCCGACGACCTCGGTGCTCATTGTGCGCAAAGTCACCACTCGCAGACTAAGTGTATCAGCGGTTCTATTGTCAGCACCGGCCTTATGCTTTAACACGAATGTGAACCTTTGAAGGTACTTAACCCACTTCGCGTGCCTTGGGTTCAACTTCTTCTATGAAGCAAGAAAGCGTAAGGCTTCATGGTCAGAAAACAACACAAATTCCTGTGGTCGAAGGTAATGCTTCCAATACCAAAGAGATCGAATGACCGCATAGAATTCTTTGTCATAGGTGGAGTATTTTTGCTTTGCCTCGTTAAGTTTTTCACTAAAATAGGTCACTGGGTGGCCCTCTTGGCTAAGCACTCCTCCTATGCCCATACCCGGTGCGTCGCATGCAACTTCAAAGACTTTCGAAAAGTCCGACAATCGCATGATGGGTGCACTACTCATTCATTGTTTGATCTCAACAAAGGCTTTTGTCACCGCTTTGCCCCATTTAAAGTCCCCCTTTTTCATGCAATCAGTAATTGGGGCCATGATGGTGCTAAAGCTTCTGATGAAGCGACGATAAAAAGTAGCAAAACCATAGAAGCTACGAACATCTTGTGTGTTCTTGGGCTCGGGCCACTCCACAATGGCTCTCACCTTTTCGGGGTCCGCGACCATTCCATTGGCTGAGATAATAAATCCCAAGAAAACAACAGACGTTGCATGAAGGTGCATTTCTTGAGATTTGCAAACAACCTCTCGCCCTTGAGGGTTTCACAAACCAGCCTAAGGTGGGTCAAGTGTTGTTCATTGTCATGACTGTAGATTAGGATGTCATCGAAATAAACAAGGAATTTGCCGAGAAACGGTCTCAACACTTGGGTCATGAGTCGCATGAAAGTACTCGGGGCGTTAGAAAACCCAAATGGCATGACCATCCACTCATAAAGAGCATCCTTAGTCTTAAAGGCGGTTTTCCCCTCATCACCGAAGCGGATACGGACTTGATGGTAGCCACTCTTAAGGTCTATCTTAGAAAAGATAGTGGCACCAACCATCATATCGAGCATATCATCGAGCCTTGGTATGGGAAATCGATATTTAACCGTAATCTTATTGATCGCACGACTATCCACACACATGCGCCACGTACCATCTTTCTTAGGAGTGAGTAGGCCAGGTACGGCACACGGGTTTATGCTCTCTTGGATGAACCCCTTCTGAAGGAGCTCATTGACTTGTCGAGTTAACTCGGTGTGCTCAACCGGATTCAACCTATAGTGGGGCAGGTTCGGTAAGGTAGATCCGGGAACCAAGTCTATTGCGTGTTGGATATCACGCAGTGGAGGGAGTTCGTTTGGTAAGTCTTCAGGGAAGACATCCGAAAACTCTTTTAAAATCGGCTCAACCTCCTTGGGACACTCGCTCACCGACTTGGGAGCACTCTCTACGGTGACAACTACGTACACCACACTCTCTTCTATCGATGCTTTCTCGAACTCAGAAGGGCCCACAATATTAATGGATTTAGAAGACTCGCCCTTCTTTTCAACGGTGTTGGTCGATGGTGTTTTGGGAGGCAAAGGGTGTAAAGTGATCTTTTCGCCTTTATGCATGAACGTGCATATGTTTGATCGACCAGAAAGGGTCACGTCCATGTCGTAGAGCCACGACTTTCCCAAAATGATATGGCCCACATCCATCGACACCACATCACACCATAAGGTGTCCGAATAAGAACCCAATTGAATCGGTACATGACACCTTTTCGATACGGGAATGGATGAAGAATTGACCCATGCGACTTTATAAGGTCTCGGGTGGGCTTCAGGTGTAAGCCCTAAGCGACGTACCGCATGAGTGGATATTACGTTGGTACAACTACCGCTATCCACGATGACCCTGCAATTCTTTTCATCAAATCTGGCAAAGGTGTGGAAGATGTTCTCCCTTCGCCAATCATCATTTTCATCTTGTTGAGGCTGTGCAAGGGCACACCGCACAACTAAAGCATGACCAATAGCATCACCCTCCTTATCGCTGGGTGTGCTAACCGGTTCAAATACTTCTTTTTCAACCACTGCCTCATCATCATCCTCCTCTCCCTCAATGAAGAGAGTCCTTTGGGGTTCTTTCGTTGAGCAGTGGGCGGCAAAGTGTCTCAGCCCATGACATTTATAGCACTTTATTTGAGAATTAACCCTTGAGGATTCTCCGACTACACCTTTTCCCTTTTCAAACCTAGAATTGGTAGGGGCAGGTTGTGTAGGTTTGGGGGGAGGATTGAATCGTCCCTCACCGGATCGTTGGTTACTATATTGTGGCTCAGTTCTCTTCACCACCGTAGTTTTCAAATACCGTTCGAAATCTTGCACGACGGCATAACATCTTTCAAGAGTTTCTACGGGGTGAGAAATCAACTCTTTTTGCAATTCAAGTCGCAATCCGGTGCAGAATCTAGAGAGAGTGATTTCAGGGTCTTCCGATACTTTTGCCCTCATAAGGAACTCTTCAAATTTGGCAATGTAATCGGTCACGGGCATACCACCTTGACGTAAATTTTGCCACTGGTCGAGGAGGCGTTGGTGGTATGATAAAGGAACATACTTTTCAGTAAGTCATTCCTTCATGTCGTCCCAACGGGTAATTGGAGGACAACCTGCGTTCACCCTAATGCGCTCAACAATGAGCCAGAAAAGTCGAGCTTGACCAACCAACTTCATTTTAGTGAGTCTAACACAACGGTCGTCATTCATGGCATACCAATCAAAGTGTTGGTCTATGTCAGAAAGCCAATCGAGGAAGACGGTAGGGTCCATTCTTCTATCGAAAGTTGGAATCTCAACTCGGACATTCTTAAGGAGTTGAACTTTGGGGTCATAGTCATCTCTATGATGATCCCTACGGTTCTGGTTGTCTTGGCGACCATTACATTCAAAGTGAGGACACTCACGCTCTTGGTATTGATTTTTAAGTCCACCCATCGCTTTCAGTTGGTTGATTCGATCACGTAATCTATCATTATCAACTCCTAAAGATGTTTGGGCTTGCTCAATGGTGTTCAAACGTGTACTAATCACACCCAATTCTTCTCGCATAGCTCTAAGAGTATTAAGAACCTCATCCGAAGCCATGGTGATCACAAAGTCTATTAGGGTTCTAATATGGAATGCAATATGGACTCAAAAAGGAAAACAATGTAATAAAATAAATATGACAAGCAAAGATGTCCTAACCTAGAAAACCTAGGACCCTGATACCAAAACTGACGCGGGACAACGACCTTAAAATGCGGAATATGATTTTTATGCATATTTGCCGAAATTAATAAAATTAAATCAAGTTTAATCGCAAAATTATCTTTGGTACCTTTAGGGTTTTGCAGAATTTTGATGGGTAGATCACACGAGATCCATGTAGGGTCCAGTCCGATGCGCAAGTACTTTTAGAGTTGAGGTGAGATCGGCCTAGAGATAGGACTCTAACTTTTCCAGGCTTAGGCGCTCGTCTTCGATCCGATGTAGATTTATGGATTCCAAATTGGGTTGCAAAAGGGATTTATGGTTTGTAAAGGGCTTATGGGTTTAGATCGGTTTATGGTTTTGGAATGGGTGTTGGCTTTGTGTGGTTTAGGCTTCAAAACAGGTTTAGGGTTTCAGGGATCACAAGGAAGAAATTAGGCTATGGTTTAGAGAAGCATGCAAAGATTTAGATAGCAAATATAATAGAGAAGGTAACAATGGCTTTTGGGAATCACTCCCTTGACCTCACACCAAACCCATCTTAGGCAGAAAATATTCAAGCATAAAAGCATTCAATATTCAATCAGCTAATCACATTGTTTAGTTTAAAGACCTTTTATAGGAGGTCTTACAATAAAAGAAAACCCTAAAGCGAATATTAAATAAAGACAAATAAACCCTTGAAACAAAAGTTCGAAACTCAACTCCTAAAACAACTAAAATAACTCGGCACGATTTCGATCGATCGAAACTGAAAATCGTTCGATCGAAATTGAATTTCGATCAATCGAAATTGAAAATCGTTCGATCGAAACTCTCATATGCATAAAATATCGCCGTTGACATTTCGTTTGATCGAATTTTAATTTCGATAAATCGATTTTTCTGTGCTCCTTCAATTTCCAGAATTTCATCTTTCCCTAACTTTGACTTCTATAACGCTGCTTCTTTCTACGCCGGTAGAAATGATACGGTCCGAATCCAATGTCCATGTATGTGGCGTCCCCGTCACCTTTGCCAGGACTTCCTTTCAGATACCTCAGGATCTTGTGAACAACCTCTAAATGTACGGTCCTTGGTGAGTGCATATATTGACTCACCACACTTACTGCATAAGCAATGTCTGGACGAGTCATGGTTAGATAAATCAGTTTGCCAACTAATCTCTTATAGGTACGTGGATCCTTGAGCAGGTCCCCCTTCTTCACCATTTAATCGGTGATTTTGTTCAATAGGGGTTACAACAGACCTACACCGCAAAAATCCCGTATCATGAAGGAGGTCTATGGTATACTTCGCTGGGATAACGAGATGCCCTTCTTAGATCTCGCCACTTCAATGCCAAGGAAATATTTCAAACATCCCAAGTCTTTAATTTCAAACACTCTGCTCAAATACTCCTTCAGCTTTAGAATCTCATGACCATCATCACCAATAATGATGATATTATCAGCATAGACTAATATGACCATCATCTTGATCCCCCTTTTTACAAATAGAGTATGATCATAGTGACTTCTTCAGTACCCAATTCTCATAATAGCATCACTAAATTTTTGAAACCAGGCCCTTGGGGATTGCTTTAATCCATAGATAGATTTCTTCAATCTACACACTTTTCCCTTCTCTTCTTCTTTTACAAACCCAGGAGGAAGGTTCATGTAGACTTCTTTGAGATCACCATGAAGAAATGCATTCTTCACGTCAAGCTGAGATAGTGGCTAGTCTTTGTGGGCAGCCAGAGATAACAATACCCTGATTGTGTTGGACTTGGCTACAGGTGCAAAGGTGTCCTGATAATCCACTCCTTGTGTTTGAGTGTACCCCTTTGCTACAAGCCTTGCTTTGTATCTTTCGACAGTACCATCAGGTCTATACTTAACTGTATACACCCATTTGCAAACTCTCTTTCCTTCTGGGAGTTCAAATAATTTCCCATGTTTGATTCTGTTCCAGAGCATTCATCTCCTGATTCATAGCATCCTTCCATTTTGGCTGCAACAAGGCATCATAAACAGTAGAGGGAAGGGTGATAGAATCAAGAGAACAAATAAAACTATAATGAGATGATGAGAGATTGTGATATGACACATACTTACTGATGGGATGATGAGTGCACTATCTAGGAAATTTTCTGTGAGCAATGGGTAGATGAAGATCAGAACCAAGAGGACCCTCTTCGGTAAGGGATCCTGGTCGGTATTCTGAGAAGGTGACTCATCCACATTCTCATGCGTAGTGGCTTCAATGATACTTTTGTTGTTCCTTCGCACATACATCTTTTCCTTTCCATATTTATCAAAGATGAGTTGTTCGCTTTTCTGTGGTTCAACAATTTCGGCATCCACTTCACAATTTTCACCATCTCCCATTGGTAAAGCTCTAAACATCTCAGAGCGCTCTTCATTGTTACATTGTTTCTCCCCCTGAAGGGGACGGGAAAAAGGAGTGCCCTCAAAGAATGTGACATTCATGGTGACTATCACACGACGAGTGAGGGAGTCAAAACACTTGTATCCTTTCTGAGAAGAGGGATACGTGATAAAAATACACTTGGTAGCCTCAGGATCAAGTTTACTTCTCTGAATCTTGGGGATATGAGTAAAACATAAAGACCCAAAGATACGTGATGGCACTATGAACAAAGGTCGACGAGGAAACACAAGTTGGAAGTGAGAATGTCCATCCAGAGTAGGTGTAGGTAGTCGATTGATGACGTGGGTAGCAGTGAGAACAGCTTCACCCCAGAGATATTTAGGAACCTTCATATCAAACAATAGAGATCGCGCAACCTCGAGAAGATGCCTATTTTTCCTCTCAGCGACCCCATTCTGTTGGGGGTATAAAGACAAGCAGTTTGCCACACAATTCCATGAGAGTTAAGGTAAGATTGAAGAATGTAAGAGGAATATTCCCCACCATTATTCGACCTAAGGACCTTAACATGCCCATGAAATTGTGTGCTAACTAGTCTGTGAAACAGAGAAAAAATAGAGGCAACTTCATCTTTGGTGCGCATAAGAAAGAGCATAGTGAGTCTAGTACAATCATCAATAAAGCTAACAAAATAACGATAACCATGCAAAGTAGTAGCAGGGGAAGGCCCCCACACATCAAAGTGAATAGCTTCATAAGGAATAGCACATTTACTACCACTAAAGGAATAAAAATTGCGAACATGTTTAGAGAACTGACAAGTCTCACAATTAAACAAACTACTATCCAATCCATGAAATTTTTTTGGAAATAAAAGTTTCAAACGACTAATATGAGGGTGGCCACAGTGGGAGTGCCACAATTTAGCTTCATCAACATAAATCACCATAGCTGCAGGAGGAGATGCACCACGTAAATCTTGAAAAAGGTAGAGTCCCTTCTCTTAAGTACCATGACCAATGATCTTCCCCGATTTCAGGTCCTGGAAAACACAATGTGATGGAAAGAATGTCACACTACAATGTAAGGAATTTGTAATTTTACTGACAAATAATAGATTCATAGGTATCTTGGGAACTAAAAGAGTAGAGTCAAGGGACAAGGTGCCTAATGGAACATTCCCTTTACTCTTTATGGGAAGAAGGGATCCATCTGTAATGCGAATATGAATAGAATCAGAAAGACTAGACACATATGAAAATAAATCAGTCATACCAGACATGTGATTCGTAGCCCCAGAATCGATGATCCATGGGGACTGAGAGGTTGAGGTCGCATGGGCAGACCCATAGGTACCTGACTCAGCTATGTGGGAGGAAGATGCCTGCTCCTGTGTTATCGTCATGCGTTGAAGGTGGCCCTGGAGATTCTGAAACTCTCTCTGTAAGCTCTGGAAATCAGCTAGAGGTGGAGCTGAAGGAGGGATGCTTTGACTAACAACTGGACTAGAAGTGTCCTCAGTGGAAGACTGAAATACGCGATCCAGAAGAAATTTTGGTTTCCCATGCAATTTCCAACATCTTTCTCTGGTATGACCCTTCTTGCGACAATTAAAACACAACAATTTTTCTCTTTCTTCACGGGAGAGGCTCCCACGACCACCACCTCTACCACCAAACTTGCCTCCACCACGACCAAAAGAAGTGAAGGATGATAGAACAGATCTCTCAGATATATCACCACCAGGAATTTGCATAAACTGCTGCCTGCTCTTCTCATGCTGAAGGAGGGCATTACACTGTACCAAGTGGAGGACACTCCTCTCTGGCTGTGGAATGTTGGATTTAACATTCTCATATTCAGGTCTAACCCCTTTTAGGAAGTCGAACACTCTCCTCCTTTCAGTATTCTTACAAACCTTGCTGGCACACGAGCTGCACAGTTCTTCTTGATATTGGGCTAGTTCATCCCACAAACTTTTCATTTGAGTGTAATCCTCTCCAATAGTCTTATCACCTTGCTTCGTAATGTTAATTTTGTCACTAACCTGAAACATTTTCGCGAGGTTTTGTTTTTGCGAGAACACATCCCTCACAGCCTCCCATAATTGTTTAGCATCACTGGCATACATAAAGGAATCACTGGTGTCTGGTTGCATGGAGTGTAACAGCCATGTCATGACAGTTAGATTGTCACTTTCCCAATCAATATACTTAGGGTCATTTCTTTGGGTTTTTGGATAGTCCCGTAAATGTATCCCAATTTTTTCTTCATCCCTAAGTACATAGCAGCAGACCGCGACCACGAAAGATAATTGGCTCCATTCAATTTCTTGGTAGTAATTTGTAAGTTATGAGAGACATCTCCCACGCCAACGATCCCAGATTTATTTCTATGATTAAGAGATACCGAGATCAAAAAGAAAAAAGAATTAAAAAAGGGAAGATCCACAGCTTCCAAATAGGGTTTTCTAGGTTTCTTGCAACCTACAACATTTATCAGCAGATTTTCTAGGTTTCTTACAACATACTCCAGATTCCGGCAAGGGCAATCATCAAACAACAACAACAAAACTGATTCACAAAATTTTTTTGTCGAGTGTCACTGTCTCTGGCAAAGTATCATCGCCATCGATTCACAAAAAAAAAACTTCAAAAAACAACAAAAACTGGTTTTTAATCCATCAAAAATAATTCCTACCAGTTTCAATGGCTTGCTTGAGAAATCCGAGTGAGAACCACTTGTTAACCAGCCTTGAAGAAAATCTGTAACAGATATGAGTTTCAAATCTCCTCTGTAACAGATCTGAGTTTCAGATCTCGCTGGAGAAGACGAAGCTGGAAGTCTATCTTCCGGTGATCAGATGGCTCGGCGATAGAAGACAACTTTGCTAAGCCTAAAAAACCGATCAAAACCATGTTAGGTTTGATCACTTTCGAGCAGGTCCAAGTTGGAATGCTAACGTCAGTATGACATTAGCGCTAACGTCAGCAATTGTAAGGTGATTTCAGCACCAGCAATGTAGTGGCAATGTCAAACCTCAATCGTCTAGCTTTGATACCAAGTCAAAAATTAAGGAGGTTAGATTAGGGTTAGGTTTGGTGAGGAAGAAGAAGAGAGAAGAAGATTGGGAGAAATTAGGGTTGAGTCAATGTGACCCAAATCCCAATGTAAGTTATTATTTATATCATCTTAGCATGCTCACGGATTACATGGTCCCATAGTTAGGTGAATTGTACAACTTAAAATTCACTTGACTACACACACACACACCCAAAGCTACTTACTACACACCCATATAATGGAAATATCATCTCCAACAAAGTTCTTCCATGCGGATGCCAATGTATGGCGCCAATACTTAGTATTACTTAGTAATACGCGAAAGCCATCAAGAAAACGAAGAAGCATAAGTAAGACTTAGTAATGGTGCCAATACTTAGTACGCGAAATAAAATCAACTACTTGGGCAGTATTGTCGTTGAGGGGGTTACCTATGTTGGTTATGAGCAAATCCGGGCTCATGTAGTCGCCTTCTACTCTAGTTTGTATTCTGCTGATGGTCGTGCTCGGCCGGAGCTGGACGGCCTGGGGTTTCAATCCATTTCAGAGGAAGATGGTGCAGATGTGGAACAACAATTTAGTGAGGAGGAGGTATGGCGGGTTATCAAGTTCGGAGGCAAGAACAAATCGCCGGGCCGAGACGGATTCATGATGGAATTCTACCACTCTTTTTGGCCAATCCTAAAGGCGGACCTGATGGATGTGCTTCACGAGTTCCATGCCACCGGCTTTATTAGACGAAGCCTTAACTCCACTTTTATCACCCCGATTCCCAATAAAGACGGGGCAGAGGAGCTTTCGAATTTCCGCCTGATATGCCTTGTTAATTGCTTGTACAAGATAATCACCAAAAGTGCTGGCCAACAAAATTAAATCGCTAATGGGCAAGATCATTTCAGCCAATCAGGGCGCTTTCGTTCATGAGAGACAATTAGTGGACCTGGTCGCGGTGGCTCAAGAGGTGATTCACTCAGCCTGCCTTATGGGTCAACCTGCAACTCTTTGGAAGGTGGATATAGAGAAGGTGTATGATTGAGTAAGTTGGGACTGCTTAGATTATATGCTCGCTAGACTTGGGTTCGGGTCTATCTGGAGGGGGTGGATGCAGGCTTGTTATTCCTCGACCTGGTTTTCTGTGTTGATTAATGGGATGCCAACAAGGTACTTCAAAAGCTCTAGAGGGATCCGTCAGGGTGACTCGCTCTCTCCCGTCTTATTCAATATGGTGGGTGAAGTGCTAACTGGTTTCATTGCCCGAGCGAGACAATTACACCTTATTTTTGGCATTCAGGTGGGATCTCAGGGTCGTTCCATCTCGCATCTTCAGTATGCTGGTGACATTGTCCTATTTGGGAAGGCCGAGGTGTCGGAGTTCTGGTTGTTAACCGAGGTCCTTTCGGTGTACGAGGTTGTTTCGGGTCAGCGCATTAATTTACTCAAATCGGCGTTTCGGGAATTGGGGCCACCAATCTATTGCTGATGGAATTAGTGGTTACTGTGAATTGCGCGATCGAGAAGTTCCCCATCAAGTACTTGGGTTTGCCACTTGGGCTCAGACAACCTTCAACTAGAGCTTGGGATCTGGTAATTCAAAGATTCGAACGACTGTCTTTGTGGAAAGGAAAACTCCTCAGTAGTGCAGTTTGTCGATATTCTATATGTCGATGTTCAGATGCCCAATAGGTGTGATCAATCAGTTCGAGCAAATCCAAAGGAACTTTCTTTGGGAGGGTTCGGGCCTTGATAAACACTACCATCTAGTTAACTGCGACATCTGCCAACTTCCGGTAAGTTGTGGCGGCCTTGGAATTCGCAGTTTGAGGTGGACCATCATTGCGCTCTTAGAGAAATGGTTCTAGCGAGCTGGAATGGTGGGCGAAAGAGACAGTCTTTGGCGTAGTGTGTTGAGTGAAAAGTATGGTCATGCGATTGGTAACTGGGGCATCGGCACTACGGTTCACAGAGGCACTTCAGCTTGGTGGAAAGGCATCTGCGGTACATGGTCGCTTTATGAGAGATGGACTAAATTCAGTTGGGGATCTGGGACTCGGATTAGGTTCTGGGAGGACACTTGGTCAGAGTGTCGTCCCGTCAAATCGTCCTTCCCCGACATCTACAACATCTCCTCCAACCCGCTGGAGCTGATCGACGAATTTGTCTTAGAAACCTTAGGAGGAAGATTGTGGGATATCAACACCTGAAGGCTTCTGACAAATGACGAGATGCAATCCTTCTCTAAGCTGCTTTAATTGCTCTACGATGTTCTTCGGAATCCTCTCGGTCAGGACAAGCGGGTTTGGACTCCTAGCAAAGATGGCAGCTCCAATGTCAAAACATACTGCCGAATGCTCTCGAGCCGCCCTCTCATCAGATTTCATGGAGCAAGGTTGTGGAAGGCGGGCATACCACCAAAAGTAAAGTTCTTTGCTTGGACTCTCTTCAAGGGACAAATTTTAACGATCGACCAACTCATTCGTCGAGGGAAGGATATAACCAATCAATGTGTGATGTGCCTCCACGGGGAGGAGTCCATTGCGCATTTCTTCCTACACTACGAGGTTGCCCACAAGAGTTGGAGTGTCATTCTAAAATCCTTTAATATGAACTGGGTGACCCCTGCTTCGACTCACCTGTATTTCCTGATCTGGTCTTCCGGCAGTTTTGAGGGTCAACTAAGAGACTATTGGAAGGCAACTTACTTTGCGGTAGTTTGGAGTATCTAGCTCGAGAGGAACAGGCGGATTTTCGAGAGGAAAAGTCGACCTGTGGGGATGATTATGAAGTCGGTAAGAGATCTGATGTGATTTTGGGTTGCAAGAGGCGGCGATAGTGTTAGTAGGGATAACTCCCCTTGGGACCCGGGTTAATTAGTGAGCTGTTTTGGCAGCTTTGGCAGATTTTGCCAATCTGCTGGCTGACCCCTGCTCATGTTTTGTTTGGGGTCCGTGTCTTTTTGTCTTTTTTCCTTTTGGTCGCATCCCCCTTGTATTGGTCTGTTCAGCGTCTTGCTGGTTTTCAATACAATTTTTATTACCGATAAAAAAAAAAAATCAACACATTCAGAAACGTTTTTCTAAGCAAAATTACAAAGCAAAAACGGCATACATAATCTATTTGACGACATCAATTGATTGCATTCAATATCTTCTTCATTAAGGATTTAGTTTTCCTGGACATGATAAATCGGATAATTCGAATAATCAAGAAAACGTTCTTATACTTTTGTGATTTCTGATCTATCATAATAAAAATATTACAAGTATTGTGATGAGCAATGCTCCTGAAAATCTCAAATTCATCTATATTAGAAAAGACATTGTAAGTGCAATTGCAACTAAGATCACAATTTTTTTATTTACGAACCTCATGATATCAAAGAGCAAATGACAGTTGTTTTACGTTATGTAGATAAGAGGGATGTGTAATGTGTAATACAAAATTTTTTAGGAATGGTATACATTAATGAAACCACCAGTCTATCACTCAAGAGGGCGATTGAAGCATTAATTTTGAGCATGAATTTAGTATAAAGAGAATTTGTGGGCTAGGTTATGATGTTGCTAATAATATGGAAGGTGAATATAATGGCCTCAGGAGGCTCATCATGAAGATGAATGAATGTGCATTCTCTATTCATTGCTTTCACATCAAGTTCGATAGGCACTTGTTAGAGTTGCAAAAAGTAACATCGAAATCATGATGCTCGTCAATCTCGTTTCTGATGTGGTTAATATTGTTGGAGTATCTTGCTGCCAACGTCAATATATTTTCCATGATAGTTGAATTGCTAAAGTTATTGATGCATTTGAGAACTTTCAAGTGGTTAGGGTCTGAATCAGGAGACTAGCCTTAAACGGTCTGGTGCTACCCATTGGGGCTCACACTATATAGTATATTGCTAAGCTTCAGTGTCATGTTCTCTTCTGTGATTGTCTTGGAAGATAACTCAAACTATGATCAAAGAGGTGTTGCAATGGGCCTATTAATCTTGATAGTCTTTTGAGTTGCATTCACCGTACATTTAATAAAACATAAATTGGGAATTACTAATGAACTAAGGCATTACTACGACAAGAACAAGATATTGTGAATGCTACGACTCCGGGTAAAATTTCTAAAAAAAGATTGCATTATATGAGAGATGGTGGTATTCCATCATCATCAAAGTATTCTTATTCTATAGCAAAGAAAAGGTCATTGTCTCTAACATGGGTGATAAGTTTGTAGAACAAGGGCAGCCAGGATGCAGAGATGAATGAATCATTATCTTGTTTAATTGTTTTATGTTATCATTGACCTGTAACTTCAAGAGCTTAATAATCGTTTCAATAAAGTGAGTACCAAATTGCTTCTTTGTATGACATTCCTAGATCTAACCAATTAATTCTCAGCTTTTGATAAGAAAAAGTTAGTGAGACTTGCTGAATTTTATCAAATTAAACTTTATGTAAAGACTCGTAGCTCTTGATAATCAACTTGTCACTTACATTGTTGATGCGTGCTCCGACAACGAGTTTTCAAAAGTAAACGGGATTAGTGGCTTTGCTCAAAAGATGCTTGAGATGAAAACAAATATTTTGTATCCGCTAGGTAACTTACTCATAACATTGGTACTAAACCATTAGTTGCCACTGCCACTGTTGAGGGGCATTTTCTGCCCTGTATATTTCAAAGAATAGACTGCATAATCGATTGAAAGATGAGCGGACGAATGATTGCTTTATCACATACATTGATAAAGACATTTTTTTATAGCATTAGAAAAGAGAAGATTCTCCTGCGCTTCCAGGAAATGAAACCCTGTCGAGGACAATTTTAAAAGTAATTTCTTTTTAGAATTGTTGAACGACTTTTAGGAGAAAAGTGTTTGCATCTCTTTTAGAATTTTAATTTTAATTTAATTTTTCTTTCTTTCCCTTTCCATTTTGTGATTGTTGTTAATAGAAGGGAGGCTAAAAAACTATTAGCATATGCAGACTATCGGGTGTTCCCCTTCAAGAAAATCCTGCGTCCATTACTGGTTTGAGGCCTCTATACAGCATGTCGGCATAATTCTCTCATTTTCGGAGCATAAAATATTATACCTGACGGCATTCAGGAAATTCGAATGACAATTTGTGGATTCCTTGCCATCTGAGGGTAGCCTTCGTGTTATTGTGGAACCAAACTTTCATAAACCTTTAGTAATTTCTATTTTCAAGAATAGTTGAAAAGTACAGTTACTATGCCCCCTGTTCATTGCAAGAAACAGGCCCCATTTCGTAGAGCTTTACCGACAAGTCATCAGAGTTCCTTTCAAGTATTTCTAATTTTCTATGGCCCAGAATTGTAACTGTTTACAGCTTGAATAATTACAAATTTGCCTTATACACATATATATATATTGGACCTTTGATAATTCAAGTTTCTTTTATATTGACAAAAAAGTAATAATAAAAATACAAATAAAATAAAATAAAAAGTTCTTTATCTTGTTGTTATCAACCAATCTGTTTTTTAGTTGTATGAGCTGTCATTGGATCCTAATCATCCGATTTCTCTATTATATAGCCTTTGATGTCTGATTCCTATGCTCATTTATCGTAACGAGGCAAGTGCTATTGGAAGTTTACTACCATTTTTTTACTTCGATTGTGTGCAAAGCAGAAAACATGGTCTGGGGAAAAAGTGATCGTAGCCGTGAAGCAAGGAAACTTGCTCGGAACCGCTTTCCACCCGGAATTAACTGGAGACACCCGGTGGTATGTACATTCTCATACCAAGCCTTTTTGTAATATTACAAGTTTGTGCCAAGTTTGTTGGATTATCCCACATATGTTTGTAACGATCACAAGCATCGCATCTGCAGGCACAGTTTCTTTTTAAAAATGGTTGGAGGGGCTCGAGAACAGAGCTTACCAGGCAGCTCCACTGCAGAGGCAATTGTCGATGACCAGCAACTCGCTAGGCCCTATGATCTCCCAATATTTCAATAGCAAGGCGATAAAAGATATATTTTACTTGAATTTCAACTTTCTTCAGGGATAAATATGTTCATAAGTTCGTTTACAAACTCATACGAGAGGAAATCTCTTCAATTGGTGGATTTGTTTTTGAAGCGAACCAGGTCAGTTTTTTAGGCTGCAACTGTACATAATAATTTTATAGGCTCAAAGCTTTACTTATTTTTTCACTTCTATTTGTTATGTTGTTCAACCAATTAGTTTAGTATTTTGGGGCTCCAAACATTATTCATGGAAGCACTTTCTCCTCAATGACGGGGTACCAGGCCTCTTAGAGCTCTTGACTAAGTCCCCGGCCACGTGCAACACCCGCACATCACATTCACCAGATAAGGAGGGATCTTATTTTGGTCTCTTCAATTTTCACTTTTAGTCTTTTATTGTGCCACTGTGTGGCAGATGTTTGTATAGTTTTCTTATTTGTCCTTGTTTTTGTTTGGTTTATCTCTTCATTTTTTTTAAAATTTTATTTTTCTTTGGCTTAGCATCTCGCTGCACCTTCTTTGATCTGCTGTTGTCTTTATTTTGATTATTTAAAATGTGGTAAAATTCAGTAAAAAAGACCCCTATTTCATCTAATAACTGTTGTATTTTGTACTATTTGTCTCCGAAAATATATTAGATAATAATTTTCAAGTGGTTATATAATAAAGCGTT
Organism: Chloranthus sessilifolius; assembly: GCA_021018995.1. Taxonomy (NCBI): domain Eukaryota; kingdom Viridiplantae; phylum Streptophyta; class Magnoliopsida; order Chloranthales; family Chloranthaceae; genus Chloranthus; species Chloranthus sessilifolius. The sequence goes on from CM037587.1 coordinate 136,543,745, forward strand.
GAACTGACCTGTGATTTGCACACGAAATGGAAATGAATAATTTGATCAGATTTACAAATTACAATACTTAAGACTTAGTGTAAGGTACCTGACTCGGGTGCTAGTGGTGGCACTCGGGTCATTCTCAAACTGCTGACTCATAAATTCACTGACAATTTTGAGTGCCTAATCAGTGAAAGGTAAAAAATTAACTATCATTAAGTTCCGTGCTCAAAAGTAGCAGTTCCCAAACTTGATGTTTAACCATTTGGTTTGGACACGGTGATTTTCCTGGGTTGGGTACCTAAAGCCAGCTGTACTACAGTTTTCTATGTAGCGTAAAGTTTTCAATTGGCATACTTGATATGCATGAGGTATTGATATCTGATTTAGTGTATGCATGAATGGTTTGACAAACAATGACCGGTCTGAACCGTCCATTCCTAGGAGGTCTAAAAGAGTGCCCATAACAGCCAAAACATACTGAGATGGTCCTCAGTGGCTGATTTAGAAGTAGCCGAGTTACAATGTAACAATCCATATATCAAACAGTTGACTTTATCTCATATGTTGAACATGTGGTTAATGGTGGAGACCACGTGATAATCTTCCTTTTGGATGATCCAGATCAATGGCAAGGTCTGGTGTGCCAAATCAACGGGGAAACTAAACCGAGTACCATCATTCCAAGTGGATCTCCTGTAAATTTTGTTTTTTGTGATATGTCTGATTTTGTGTCTGCCTTCGGTTGTCGTCCATCCGTGTAGCGGCTCAGATCCACTGATGCTAATTGTATCCTATAGATTACATGAATACCGATCGTCGTATTAATATGAAGCTCTCTATATTTTCTCGTTCTATTTCTTGATAATTAATGAAGTGGATCAGGTTTTCTTAGGCCCTCTTTGCAACCCTTTTCCAAAAAGCTTAAATGTTGTTTCTAAGGTCTCTGACATGTTGAAAATGGTGTTGTGTGAGAAACAGCATGGGCCAGTTTCTTAACACCACCATTTCCAGCTAGATGTGATCATGTCCATTTATTAAATGCTTCATGAGTTCGTATTAGGTGCCTGACTCTTGCACCAAGGCCGAAGTACAGGTCAATTTCCCTCCACCAGTCTTGGGATTGCTATCTGTGTATCTTAAATTCGTGAGAGTAAAAAGACACTTTGTATTGATTTGCATGCTTTTAATATATGCGCATCTCCCCAACCTTGGCAGGGGAGACTAATCCCTTATAGGTTTGGGCATAATGACTCCTGTCACATGGACTTGCTATAATCCAAGGTACTCTTCAAATAAATACATACTGGGTTCCTCTATTTGCACCAACTAAAACTCTAAAAGTACCCACCTAGCTTCACCTGTAGTCTGTAGATGATTTGTCAGGTATGCCAAATGGGTGCTTTTAGAGTTTTGGTGGGTGCAAATAGAGATATCTATACATACTGCACAGCATTCGATGGCTTATGTCACATAAGACATTCAAAATCTTCGACTTACGCAAGGAAGAGCATATGAAGACACTTTAAGGGCATTTTTGATGACCACTATTCCGTCATCCCTCTTTGCCCCTTAAACGTCTTATCAAATGTATTGGTAATCGCTAGATGGTCAATAAAGTAGGCTTTCAAATGATTACGCTTGAGGGCATGTTTGATGGCCAATATTCTGTCATTCCTTTTAGCCCCTTCAACGTTCTATCAAATATATGGGTAATATAGCTGCATGATCAACAAAGTCGACTTTCAAATGGTGGCTTCGATCGCAGCTATTCTGTCATCTCGTTTAACCCCTTCAACGTCTCATCAATTGTACTGGTAATACAGTTATAAGGTGAATAAAGTGGACTTTCAAATAATTATTTGATTCAACTAACTTATACTCATAATATATTACTAATGTATTATATAGTTATTTAATAGTAACTGTTGTTTTCTCTGTCAGAATTATAAGTATAGTGTAGGTGGCTGAATGGTCCAAATCGTGGATGTCATTCGAGACTACTAGCTTGTCAAATTTACCTAAAAATTGAGAGGTTACAATTTATATGGGGCTAAACATTTGTAATCGTTGTTCATATGAACACAATTGATTGTATGGTGTTTGACCAATTTTGGATTTATACTTGTTTGTCACTACTAGCGAATCATCTAATTTGTGATTGCAATTAGGGCCTGTGCAAATGTTTGATTTGCGTAAAATTTTGAGAGATCACAGTCTACAGTGGGCTAAACAATTGTAACGATTTCTTTTTTTGTGCGAATAAGTGATCACACAATTTTGTCAGTTGGATTTGATATCTACTTTTATTTGGGTATCTCAATTTGCACTCACGTCTCATAACCCTTCAAAACTTTTGATTGCTTCAGATGAGATGATGAGATCATGTTTCACCCTGATCTTCCACACAATAAATCTTGAGATCATGGCACACTTATTAGGCGGTCAGTTTCTTATTACATATGTCAGATCCTCAAAAAATGACTCTTGGATCATATGACATATATCACGTTGAATTTCTCAGTTCCTGACCTTCTCCCTTGTAAACACTGATTGGCCAATTCCCCTATGAAGAGTTCTTAGAATTTCTTCATCCAATTAAAGTTTTGGGCCCGTGGGAGGAGGGCTGAATTAGAGGTAAGAGCCGGCTGTTATTTATATTAACCAATAGTTAAATGATAGAAATAAGGTGACTATATAAACTACTATCGTTATTGATTTGGAAGACAATGGTAGATATAAGGTGTCGAAACTTAAATATCCAACACTTAAACGGTGGCTTTATTATTTGGATTCTTAGATTATCCAAGAAGCTATTTAAATGAAAAACGATTACTAGAAATGACCCTACTTAAAATATGGTTAGTAAGTGAGATAAAAAATAAAGGCTGCTTTAAAAGCCCAAATCCCTTTCGACTACATTACATAGGTAGGTGGGAGTGCCTCTTATTTAATATTTTTTTTGGTATCTGTTGCCTAAAATACCCAGTTAACCCCTCTTCTCTCTTTTGGCACCAAAGCACACTAGATTGTAACCACAAACATAGCCTAGAAAACAAATTGTGGGCACGTTGGTCCCCATATTTGTATTCACCAAAGCCTAAGGCAGTGTGTATCAGGAAGAAGGGTGAGTGGGTGATAACTATTATAATCTTCTTGTATTCACTTGGGCAAGTCTCTGCCACAAATTTGTGTTCACTAAAGCCTAAGGCAATTGATAAGTGTTTAAAAGTATTAATATTTGACCTAATAAATCTATAGATTATCATCCGATGAAAATTATTTAAAATATTTTGTGTAGTCTTAGTGATTTACAGGTTTGGAAATAATTTGAGTATAAAATAATTTAAAAATAACGTCAAATTCATACAATTTTGAATTATTCAGAATTTATTCCGACTTGCAGTTCTATTTTTACCTCTAAAACATTGGACTCATGAAATTGCTATTTCACACAAGATTGACCTTGTCATTTGAGACAATTTCTATATAAATTATGTATTGAAGCCCGACTCAGCACAACTTGAAATGAGTTATATAGGCTGAGGTAGGTAGGCTCGAACAAAAATAGGCCTGGTCCATCAGGCCATGGATAGGCTAGCTCCAAAAGTTTAATTAAAAACTGACGGATTTGAGGCTCGACCCAAACCCTGCCCGGCCGGGCCTAAACAAACTGATGCCCAGCTCATGAAGAATTAATAGTATACCTTCTATTGAAGAGTTTCGTTCTCTACGTTCCTTTTTAAAAAAAAAAAAAAAAAAAAAAATTTGATCAATCATAAAGCTAGCAATCTCAAGATTGCAATATTGGCAACCTTCAATTGAGCTCGTCGTAAGGTCCTTCAAATAACCAGTTTGATGACCTTAAACTAACCAGTCTGATCAGATCGTTCGAATCATTTAAAGTAGCTAATCTTAGCATCCCTAAAAGGCATTCCCATGCACACACTAAAGTTAATGGGTAAAGGTAGCCTAGTATCACGGACAAGGTAATTTACTTGGCCTCACACTAATTTGCAGTTTCTATGACTTTTAATTATATGGTCGGTTGTCATGAATCGGAATAGATCGATGATAAAAAATATTTTCTGAAAAAATAAATTAAAATATAAAATATAAAATCATGCGGTCATCAATTGCATATAAAGTGAATGGTGACATTACATTTGGTTTTATTGTTTCTTTCTGATCACGGCTGAGGCCGTTGACTCTGTAGTTTTTATATTTTTTACTTTAATTTTTTTATATAAAATAGTTATAATCATCAAGTCACTCCTCTCCATGACACCTAATTATGAGACTTTGTGCCACGTGGCTGCAAATTAGTGTGGTACCTGGTCCATGGTACCAGGGCTACCTTTTCCCAAGTTCAATATGTCCGTTGGTACCTTGGTGCACTCGTTGTAATGAGTAGAACATTCTGATGAACCTGCGGAGCAGTATAAACTATGGATCAAAATTTTATCCGATACCGATACGTATCGGTATCGAACCCGAACAATACGGTTCATTGAAAGTACCGTATCGTTCATTTGTATGTATATGGCCGGACGATACATTCAATGTATCGTCCGATATTTTACTCTTCCGATACGTATCGTCCGATATGTATCGATTTTGAGCGCGAACGATACGTATCGATTTAACGAGATTTTGACCCATGGTATAAACTATAAAGTATAAACCTTGAGGGCAATGTTGAGTTCGAAGTAATTAATTTATACCAATTTATATGGTACCCAACCGACCGTTTAACTGTTGAAAATTAGAGAATCTTAAGTTTTATGTTTCAACTTTCATAAAGAGGGTTGCTACTCAACCCCACCAAATACTGAATTTCTCCTCGCAAGTACAGGTGAAAATTATTGACTGTTTTAAATTGGCTGATGCATATCATTTTTCGTTTCAATCTTTCAAACAACTGATCTTGATATAAATTGCAAAATCATCATACCCTCAATTTTTTATTCCACATGACACACATCCCAAAAAAGTGATTCAAAGGTTACGTAGCACACATGATGCTCATAGGTGACTTTTTGGGAATCTGTGTCACGTAGAATAAAAAAAATTGATTGTTTAATCATATTCCCATGATCTCAAGATTAACAGTATTGAATATTGAAATGAAAAACGATCTCTATCATCCAATTCAAATCAGTCAATATTTTTGAGTTGCACATAATGGGGACTATTCAGCATTTGGTGGGGCCATATGATTCACATGAAGTACTTTAATTCTCAGAAAATGTGGCAGCATTTGGTTGGCTCTTTTAGGGCAAAGAGCAGTTCTTTCGCTCTTTGGATCCGGCAGCAAACTGTTTTTAAAGTTGATAACACAGCTCCTCGACCAATTTGCTCCGAGAGAGAGCTGTTTCAAGTGATAAAATTGCTCTATGCTTGATCTCCGCCAGATCAAATTTTATGGCTGCTTCTGCTCCTATATGAGCTTAGCCAAACACAGTCATCCACAACTGGCCATTTTAGAGTACAAATCCCTCAACAAGTGTGATTTGCCATTTGTTAAATTTTAACTCAATCGATAAGGTATAATCTTGCATACTCAAAAATATTTGCCACGTGGCCTAATGTTTGGCAGCCACGCCTAATGACGGTAATTGGCCATTAATTTTACATTTTAATCATGGAAATACTTTCTTATCCACTCAAGTTTCAGATACTAAAAGTATAGATTCCCTTAAATTAGCTCATGGAGATATACATTCACATGTTAATTCCACATAATACATATCATCTCAAATGTAAACATGAATCATGTTTGATGTGCATAGTGTGAAATTAAGATCCGATCATCTAATGGTAGCCAACAATTTAAAAATTTATTGTTAGAAGAAGCGGAATAAAAATTTAAAAGTTAATCTCCATTGTCTGATTCAAACAATTAACAAGGGTGCTATTCATAGTTGGTGGGCTGTTTGTTTGTTTGATCTTCTTAAATTGTCAAAGAAATATTTTTTAGAGGGTGTCACATTTATAGTTTTTTTTAATAATTTATTGGGGTTGAAAGGTCCTCACCCTTATATTGATAATAGACGATTACATGCGATATGAAATACAAATTAAATCTTCTCTTAATCGAAAATTAAGAATATGGGAAGATCAGATCCTAGCCAACAAATAATAGATGACTAGGGCTGACCTTGAGATTTTGGGAGCCAAGGCAAGTTCTTAAAATGGGGCCCTCCTTCAGATTAATCTAAAATATAAAATTTGCCACAATTTTTTTTAACAAATAAAATAATACCTATTTCTCCCAAAGTGACAAATTTCTTCGATATTTTTCAAAATATTGCTGAAATTTACTGAAATAGAAGTTGTACTTGACTTTCATCACAATTTCAATGGTTTCTCTGAAATCGTCAAATTTCATTAATTTTGGCGAAATTAACAAAATTTTGTCAAATTTAATAAATTTTCTTTTATTTTAGTCATTTTTGCATAATAATTGATTTTTGTATAAATATTGAATATAATTTATATATAATATTTTTTATACTTTCCAAAAATTTTGAATTTTTTCCAAAAGACCGAAATATTTTCGAAATTGAAATTTGTCACAATGATTGCTCCTAGATTATGAATATCTACATATTTCATTCTACTGTTTATAATTTGAAAAAATAACTAATAAGTTAACAAATATATATATTAAAGGAAAATAAAATGCAAATGGAGGAAAGTGAAATAGTAGAACGTATCCCACCGAACGAGTGACCCAACTAATATTAAATCTTTCCCCCTCTTTTTTAGCACTTAACAATCACAAAAGGTTCCACAAATAGGTTCATTAGATAACTCTCGTCAAGTAGATCCAAATTGATAGGTCATTTACGAAAAATTGAACTGTAACGAACACAAAATAGTTGTTTTAAGTAGGGTCATATAACAAGAAAAATTATATATATATATATATATATATATATATATATATATATATATATATATATATATATATAAAGGATCCAATCAAATAAATTCAAACCAATCAAAATGGGGCCAGAGAGTTTACTGGGTCAATACATAAGGCCGGCTTGGCCTAGTGAGGCAAATGATCTGACCCATGACTACCACCGACCCGGTAGAGACCCGATTCGACTTATAAACAAAATGCAAGTTGAACTAATAAACTATTGGGTAAAAAGTAAACCAACACAAGTAGCTAAACCAACTAACCTATTGACTAGATTTACTATTTTAGTACAATGTAAATTATATTAACTAATTGCCCATAAAAACATACAAGAATAGGGGGCTCCAAAAATTTGAAAGCAAGAGGGCTGCCTGATGGGCTTTGCCCCAGGGCCGGCCCTATAGATGACTCATCGATGCCAATGCTAGTAGATTCTACATGTTAATGGATGCAGAAATCTAATCGGGTAAATAATAAAACCAAAATCGATTATTTGATGGAGAAGAGATTGAGGGAAAAGAGCGAGAGAAGAGAGAGCAAGAGAGAGCAGGAGAGAACGAGAGAGAATTAGAAGTTGGGGATTTGATGGAGATTGCTTCCTAAAGTATCTATTAGGGTACTTTTAGTTGCACTAACCAAAATTTTAAAGGGCTTTATACCAAAAAATGGTTTGCGCGCTTTTTTTTATCACCAAAAAAGTGTGAACCTTATTTTGTAACTAAGGAGCGCCCCAACGTCCTATGAACTGCCCGCTACCGTAGAAACCCACGCAGGATGCAGGGGTTGTTTACAGTTTTATCCCTCACCAGCTCCGGCGACCAACTCACCAGCTCACCAGCTTCGACGACCAACTCATGGTTTCTTTATGATTCAGGAGCCACAATTTTACCCCTCACCAACTCCAGCAACCAACTCAGCAGCTCACCAGCTCCGGCGACCAACTCACGGTTCCACAACCACCCCTCAAGATTTGACCGTCTGAACCGCCGACTCAATTTCACCACTGCAAAAAACCCCATTGCCAAAGCTTCTTCCTTAGACTTTACCTACATATGGTGCACGATCCGTCTACCGGTGAATGGTTTTATGGGCACTAAAGGCTGCACCGTGCGCATCTTGAAAGAGATCGAGAGCTTTCTCCGGTGATGGGTTTTCCCTTGAACGGCTTTAGATTTGCCGGACATCGATCTTTCTTTTTCAACAAGACGGTTTCAGATTTATGATCGGCCCTTTGCGAGGCGGCCGCCGACTAAGATAGGGTTATGGAGAAGAAGACACTACAAAAAGAAGGCACCTACGCAGACGGCTGCCAGCCATCGCCGTAGGGTACAGTAGCTGTCGGTAAAAAGAATCGCTGACGGCTGGAAACTCTACACCGATGACTTCCAGCCGTCGGCGATAATTTCGTCGGTGAATACCTATGCCAATGGCTGCCATTGGCATAGGATTAGACACCCTAAGCCGACGGTTATAGCTGTTGGTGTAGGGTTATTAATTCTTTTAAAATTAATTTTTTATTTTATTTTTTCCCCACATACGCCGACGGCTGAAGATGGCAACCGTCGGCGTAGATTTTATAAAAAAAATAAAAAATATTATTTTTAAATTTATTTCCCCACCTCACTAGAAGCTCAACCATTTTCTAATTAAAGTACAGAGGAGAGATTGGGATACCTTATGAGGCATCTGATTAAAAATCTCAGTTTGTATCTTATAGAGGTCTACATCAACGACTCTTGGGGCCCGCACTTCCTTGGCGGTTGGGTCACATCAAAAACGCTACCTTGCCTTTTCTGATCATTCACATGTTACCGTTGGTGACATTTTTCCGACTCTTTCGCCTGAAACATTAAACTATCATCTCATGTACATGCATACATAGATAAATCCATCATATCTCCAGCATCAGATCATATCATCCAGCATCGTATCGGCCCATTCAAAAAGTTTTCTTTTTAAATAAAAAAAAATGAAATTCAGTATTCGACGATAACGATACCAATTCCGATACCAGTATGGAGCTGATATCGGTATCAGTGTTCAGTCGATGCGTATCCCATATGTGCCGGTATCAGCTGATACTTGACACCATGACCCAAACAACTATTTAGAAAGAGAGATCAAAGACCAAAGTCCAGAAAAATTGTTTGCAATGGTGGCCTTGAACATGGAATGTTGCACTGTGGAGGTACCTATAACTTTTGGGTGATCAAAGTCCATACTCTATTTAATTACTTGGACGTCTTGGACTAATTAAAAAAGCCTGTCAAGGCCTAAAACATGAGACAATGAGAATGTTTTCTATAGAAGAATGGTGAGCTCCCATTAAACCTAATGATAAACAATCTAAATGAACTAGAAAGTAATATGCCTAAAAAAATGCGACTACAAGAAATATATATACTAGGAGAGCCATTTTCGCGGGTTGGGGAAACGCAGCTAGGGTGTTGAAGAGATAGAGAGGGAGAGAGCCATCTTCCCCAATAACCTTGCATCAACAGAGTGAATTTTCAGAAAAACCTTAACACAAAAAATCAATAGGAAATGAGAAAACAATGAGATTCGAAAGATACTAACGAGGATGAAATCGGGGAGATATTTTAGAGGATTGGAGCTCTCGATCGGCGGAAGAAGCTGTAACCAAAGAATCCAACTCTAAAAGCAACTTCATTCGCTACAACTATTCGATCTATAGGTTTCTTCACCTCTTTTCATCATCTGCTTTGTCTAGAGTTTCACTCTATACTCTCATTTCTCTGCTAATGAGGAGAGCCATCTTCGCGGGTTGGGGAAACACAGGTAGGGTGTTGAAGAGATAGAGAGGGAGAGAGCCATCTTCGCATGTTGGGGAAACACAGCTAGGGTTTTGACCAGATAGAGAGGGAGAGAGACAGATTAATAAAGATGTGAGGAAAAAATAGAAACGATGTTGTATATAGGCTGACCCTAGGCCGACGGCTTCCGAATTCCAACCGTCAACATATCCTCTATCTTTTGTAGTGAGAAGGGCTTTGTGGAAGAGCAGTTATTAGGGGCAAAATTATAAAAAAAAAATTGAACCAAGATGCTAACGTGGGAATACACGGGCGATAACGGCCCGTTTTCACCCATATGGGACGCTTTATGATAATAATAAAAAAAATCCACCAAAATAATGATAAAAATAATTTTGGGGCGTCTCTTGGTACTTTTCTCAAATTTAAATGCACCAACGTGTAAGACCCATTGACTGTTGTTAATCACACCATGGGAGTTTGTTTCACTCTACTCTTACACACAAGAAATCCTCATATTATGGACGTTCCATTTACCAATCAGTTTTTATTTCCATGTTGTAAACATTCCAAAAACATGATTAAAAAAAATCACATATCATACTTTATTCTCAAACTTGATTTTCATATCACTATTAGGATGTGTGCCTCATGAAACCTAAAGCTGACCATCTGATGGGACTCCCATGATGTCAAAATCCATTATATAAGAGATTAGGGAGTGGAATGATCTCCACCATGTTTCAAAGCAGTCAATGATGTTTTATGTAAGTGCCCTCAAATATTCAATAGGTGCATATAAAGATGCCTTTTTTAAATTTTTAGCGCCAAATTTGTAGGTGGGAATTTAAAAACCCGATACAAATTCGCAGGTGCAAAACGGCTGTTTTAACTAATCGATCGATTTACCATTACATTAAGTTGTGGTTCTTTTTATGATATCAGTGTTGTTTTTTCGCATTTTCACCTAGTGAATTGGCTGCAAGTGGAGTGGCGCTCAATTAATGCAACCCGGTGCAGCCAGTTACATCGCATCATGTCAATCGTTGTACTTTGTCATTAGTGCCGGCCCTCACCAAGGCCCAAGATGCAGCCATCTCGGGCCCAAAAATTTTGGGGACCCAAATCTTGAAAGTTTTTACCATCTAGTTGCTGAATATAATTGTTAATGTTCAAAAGAATTGAATCAATCAAATTATTTAGTGGGTTAAGTGGTTGGTGTTGTTTTGGATTTTACCCAGCAGGTTGTTGATTAAATACTTCCCAAGTCCCATATTTGTATATTTCTTTTTAATGGGTTGGCCAAGGATCAAGTCTCAGCCAGCTCTGTGCAGGCCATTGGTCGGCTCACTGGATCAAACCGGCCATATGTATTCTGAAAGCACCCATGTCCTAGACCCCTTGAAAACCATTGATTCCTTCGAATGAGATGATAGAGTTCGCTTTTTATACCTATCTTCACAAAATTGATCTTCAGATCATGGCCCACTTATCAAACGATCAATTTTTTATTTCATGTGTCACAAATTCTTAAAAAAATGCCCTTGAATCATATGACATACATCACACTCAAATGTGATTTTATGGTCATTTTTTTGGGCTCTATGACACATTGAATCACAAACCGACTATTTGTTAAGTGCACTATGATCTCAAGATCTATTGAGTGAAACATATGAGTGAAGGATTCAATGATTTTCAAGGGGTCTCCGATGTGGAGGTGTTTAAAGATACCCTCATATATATATATATATATATATATATATATATATAGTGATTTCAGGCTCGTTATAGTTTCATTTTTTACAACTAACCTATCAATTTTGATCTACTTGATAAGACTTATCTAATGAACTTATTTTTTGAACTTTTTGAAACTATTAAAGTGCTAAAAAATCTTAGTGAAAGATTCAATGATGGTTAAAGTAATAAAAAATATTAAAATATTATTAGTTGGGCTACTTGATCCATCGGATAAGTTCTAACTTTTCTCTTTTTGTGTTATATATTTAAATTAATTTGTTAGTTGCATTATCAAACTCTAAACAATAAAATGGAATATAGAGATATTTGTAATATAAAAGTAATGAGTATTATTTTATTTGTAAAAAATATAAAATTGGGACAATTTTTTTAAGATTAATACGAAAGATCTGAGGGCCGGCCCTGTTTGTCTTCTCCTCTGTGAAAGAAATATTTTTTAAAAGTAGCAAGAGCAGTTAGAGTGTTGCATACTTGCATTATTGACCGATAAAAGTCGAATCGTCTTCTCTAAAAACTCAAGAGACATGCATGGCTTCTTATCTTTCTAACAGTCTTTCTTATGCTTGGTCATGGTGTTGCGACGGCACGGCACCAATTCGGTGAAAACAGCGATCACCATGTCAGCTGTACAGTACATCTTCTCCTGGTACTTATGGGTGATCAGAAACATGATGAAACAAAGATCACCACCCTTGCTACCAGGCCCCTGGGGCTTCCCCATAATGCGTCATATCCCATTCATCAAGGAAGATCTTCACCGTTTCTCTATCAAACTCGCAGAAACCTACGGCCCAATTTTTAAACTCCATTTAGGGGGCATGCTTTGCATCTTTGTTACCACACCCTCGCTAGCCAAGGAGGTGTTGCGAGACAATGACGCAATTTTCGCTAACCGTGATGTAACAGCCACCGGAGGACGGAACTTAACGTACGGTGGTATCAACATCTTGCTCAGTCCCAACGGCCCGAATCACCCCATGCTGCACAAGGTGTGCGCCAGAGAGGTTGTCAGCCTCGACACTCTCTATTCGCTTCGCATGAGCGAAGTTCGCCGGAAGGTGAGATACGCGTATGAGAACAGCGAAAAGCCGATCAATATAGCGGAGCAGATGTTCTTGACGAATATTGTAATTTCTTTTGTCTATACCCCCGAGGCTAGAACTCTTGGGCTCGTAGCCATGGGGCCTTTGAGTGTCACAATCACTCCAAATGAACGGGTTGGACTCCCCTCGATGTTTTTAATCAAGCTAGGCTCGGCTGGGCTAAGTTATCATACAGGTCTGGCCGGGCTACTTAAACCTAAACGGGTTCTGCTCAACCCCAGTTTTAACTAGGCTTAGCCCTCCCGATCCGGGTTCAAACCTGGCTTTATGAAACCTGGTTATATTTTACCCTAGAAACTAAGCCCCAAACCCTAAATCGGGCCAACTTGAACTAAAATGGTCAAAGTGAGCTAAACATGGTCATGGCAGTGTCTATGTAAATGCGGTCAGGGAACCGCATCTTATTTATATAAATGGCTTACAAACGACTTGATAAATGTTGGGCAGGACATGACCGTGACCGGCACGCACACCTCGTCCACTGTAGTGGAGTGGGCGATCACCGAGATGATTCAAAACAAACACACAATGGTAAAAACACAAAAGGATTTAGAAGAAGTTGTTGGGATCGGAAATACAGTAGAAGAGTTCCATATCCCAAAATTGCATTACTTGGAAGCCGTTATCAAGTCCAGCGCCTCCACCCAGTGGCCCCACTATTGATCCCATGATACCCAAGCGTATCTTAATATTGGTGACGGGAGAAATACTAATGTGTGGGAGGATCCTCGGCTTGGTAACTATTCCGTAAATGAGAAATATGGTAGGCGACTCAAAATACAAGCTGGCCTAGAAGATATCGTCAATGTGTGGGACTTGATTCAAAATGGAGAATGGAATCTTCCTGAACCTACTACTCTACGCATGGAAATGGCCTGGAATGTGATAAAAAATCATCCTATCCCAATTGAGGGATATCATGATAATGTAATTTGGATGGCGTCAAATAGTGGGGAGTTCTCGTTGAAATCAACTCTTTTTGGAGGTCCAATCGCAACCCGATGCGGAACTTTGAAAGAGTGATTTGAGGATCTTCCGATACATTGGCTCTCATCATGAACTCCTCAAGCTTGTCAATGTACTCGGCTACAGGCATACTACCTTGGTGTAGATCTTGCCATTGATCAAGTAGGCGGTGGTATATAGAACGTACTTCTCCGTGAGACGCTCCTTCATGTCCTCCCAATGGGTAATGGGAGCACGACCCGCATTCGCACACATGCTCTCGACGTTGACCCAAAAGAGTCGAGCTTGACCAATGAGCTTCATTTTCGCAAGCCTAACGCACCGCTCATTGTCCATGTCATACCACTCAAAATGGTGATCCATATCGGAGACCCAATCGAGGAAGACTTTAGGGTCCATTCTTCCATCGAAGGTTGGAAACTCAACTCGAATATTTTTGAGGAGTTTCTCATCTGGGTCGTAGTCATCTCCGCGATGAACTAGTTCCCTATGATTCCGATGTCGCCCCCTGGGCTGTTCACCACGCCCAAAGCGCGGACCATTACGCTCATTGCATCGGTCATGATGCTTCTCATTACCTTCCAACCGATCCAAGCGGTTGAGAAGCATCTCGCTAGAGGCAACTATAGCCGTTTGGGCTTCCTCCATGGCATCTATCATATCCTTCATAGTGATCAACATGGCTTGGATGCCTTTAAGAGCATCGGCAATCATGTTCGGGTCCATGGTGACCACAACACACTAACACGGGTTCTAAAATGACACACAACTATGAACACAAGTGAGTGAGGAATTTTATCAAACACGTGACGTGTATGCAATGGAACGCAAATGGAATGAAACTTAAAGAAATTGAAATGACATGCAAAAGATGCCCTAACCTGGAACCTAAGTTTTGATACCAAAACTGACGCGGGACAACGACCTTAAAATTCGTGAATGCCCATGATGTGATGATTTGTCGAAATTAAACTAATTAATTAAGCAATTAATCACAAATTAAAGCGATACCTTGAGGTTTCTCGGGATTCCATTTAGATGGTCATGCTTTGACTCACATAGGGTCCAATCCGACGTGCAGGGTCCGTTAGGATGGCGGAGGAGGCGATCCGAGAGATAGAACTCTTGCTTCGTCTAGGTCGGGCGTTAGATCGTAATTTTTTGTGGAATCGGTAGCTCCTTGCTAGGGCTTTAAATCGAAGCGGTTAAATGGCACGAATCAAGTAGGCTCGGGCCCAAAAACGGTTAGGGATCAAAGGGCTAGGATTGGATTCGATCCATAAGGATGAACATCAAGACTACTCTAGATCTAGGATTAAGGGTAGAGAAAGATTAATCAAAAGGAAAAAAATTAGGATGCAAGAGATTAGCGAAAAATAAAAGATCAAGTAAATATAGGAGATCAAATGAGAAAATTAAAGAATAATGGGCATTTCACCCTTGGCGTCACACCAAACTCAAATGGGGAAGAAGACTCACTCTTCAAGCTCCTCACAAGCCAAAGCAAATAGCTCTTGTCATTAATCAAAATCAAGTGCCAAAAATTGCTTACAATTTGGGCTTTATAGCCAATACAAGTAAATAAACCTAAAAATAGAAAAGTACTAAGTTACCCTAAGTGGTAACTTATAAGAAGGGCAAAAACTAAGGATAAAAATGACAATTACGTCACTTATGACGCTGATGCGCAAGTTTTCACGGACGTCCGATCTGGGGTCCACGGACGTCCGTCGCCTACTCACGGACGCCCGTGGTGTATTACAGACGTCCGTGCTCACTTAAGCAGTAAGCACCTCGAAATCCAGGCGTCCGTTCTGTAGCCACGGACGTCCGTCACCTATTGATTCCTGGTGCTCCCGAACTGAGTTCTAGGGCCTTCCCTTGGTGATTCTTAGCGTTCATTGGCCCTTTAATCGCTTCTTTCGCCGTTGATACACCTTGTATGACCTGAATCCTAAGTTTTTGTTTGTGACGTCCCTGTCAATTTACCTTCTAGCAAGAGATTTTGGGCAGAGTCTACTTTCCTATGATGAGGGCTATCAATCATTTGGGCTCCTTTTCTGTGGAATCCTTCTATGAGATTACTGAAATATGTTGAATCATACTCCTCCTACTAATGACATTTACAAAGAATTATTGACTACCAATCTGGTTTTATAACATTTGATAGCAACATCAGCCAAGCAAAGGTAAGTGCTTATAGTAAGTGCATGTCCAAACCAAGAGCCGATGGTTCCTTACACTGTTATATGATGGATTTGAAACTTATATTTTATATGATTATTTGGTGCTTCATTTAGTATGCCATAGGAAGGGTGATGCCATTGCTAATTCTCTAGCCAACCAATGCATATGAGACTGTCATTGTCATGGTGTCATTTTGCATTTACAAATCATGTGCCTAATTTTGGAATCAATAATGAGTAAGGAGAAAATTTAAATTAATTATCAACGTATACGTACGCATGCTAATCATCAGCATGCAAGTATCCACACTCTAATTATTAGCAAGCATACACATGCTAATTATCAGCATGTACAAATACACTTTCTTGCACACACAAAAACATATATTTAATATCTTTTCATATAAAAAAAAAGATATTAAATATAGAGAAAGAGAGAACATTTTGAATATAGAGTAAGAAAGATATTAAAGATATAAAAAAAATATTAAAACTCATTTTCAAATATACTAATCAAACAAGAAAAATCAATTTCAATGAAAGTCATTTCTCAAACACACTAATCAAATAATGAAAAATTCATTTCTAGAGGAAATAATTTCCCAAAAAATCAATTAGGAAATTAATTTCATTTCCTCTTTGGAATTTCATTGCTATCAGAAAAGGCCTAAAGAACAACAAACAACCAAATCAATAATCAATATCTTTTCATATAAAAAAAATCAATATCTTTGACTTTTGTTTTAAAAGACCAAATTGTTTATTTCCTCTAAAATATGGATTAATACTAAACAAAAACTTCACCACAGGGATTAAAAGATTTTCGTGAAGACCCTTTTATTCTTGCACGCACAGTAAAAAATAAGACTATTAGCAGTAGCCAAAACTGCCACTATTAAGAAAAAAATTGCCGCTAATACCCTCATTGCTAATAATTTTTTGTTAGTTGCAGCAGTTTTTTACCGCCTCTAATAGTCTTATTTTTTTTAGTGACATGATTAGAAAAATAAAGTAGGGTGTGGAAAGAATAAGTTGGGGTGTGCCTAAAATACTTATTTTGTTCCATCAAAAGAGGCAAAATTAGGAGAATTTGTTGTGCACCTAAAAGACATATGCTAGAAGTTATGTATCTTGAGACTTTACAACTATGCTACCACCAGGATGTCAGATCACATGCCATGTGGCATGATCAACTCAAAAGAACACATGTTTTGGGTTGATCAGCCATGGGACATGTAATTTAAAATAAAAATTATTGTGACCTTTTTGTCGTCCATTTGATGGGTCAGAGAGAAGAAATTCCCAACAACCTTGGCGCATTGGATTTACATGTTGAATGATAGATATTCATTATATAGAGCCCAAATTTTTTTGGGTGAAACCTGATTGTTATTATTCAAGTTGTCGTCGTACCCCGATCCTGGTGATAGATGCCACGTGGTGCTCAAATAGTTTGGTGATAGCATTTTTTGCTGTAATTATTTGTATAGTTCCGAGTGTCCCCTACAAAAACTAAGACTATTAACGGCAGCCAAAACTGCTGCTATTTATAAAAAAATTGCTGCTAATACAGTATCAGTCGATTTTTTTATATTAAATATAAAGTGAGAACGTGGCTAGTGAAAGAGAGAACATATGTAGAGAGAGAAGCCAAGTTGGACAATTAACAAGGATAGAGAGAGAGTCCTAAAAAGACTTGTATATTCTTTCCTAAATCAATTGCCAGTAAAGGCAAGTGGGTGCCAGGCCAATGAATTCAAAGTTTCTATGTTTTTGTATTTTACACCAGTTGCAATAGGCTCTGGAGCTTGCACACCGAGTTTGGTGATTAGAGGATGGGTTGTTCTTTGGGGACATATTAGGAAGTTGGAACTTTGATTGGGTTTCTATAATGGGTCCCTAATGGACACTCCTTCCAATTATATGTGTTTGGGTAAGTTTCAACAGAGGTTGAGTGTTGAGCACCGACACCAAGTACTCAGGGTGTCCCCATATCTAATACCATTCATAGTATATATATTACAATATATATAGAGAGAGTGAGAGAAAGAGAAAGAGAGACTTATTTTTTATTTTATTTTTAAAGGTGCCTAAAGAGTCCGAGTTTTCAGGATGTGCTGGAGGTTTGGGTCATGTGCAACATGCACAAACACATATGTAATAACATAGGAGTTCGAGTTGGGATTCAATGTGTCAGGTGTACATGCCCCGTCACGATAAATGGGCCTGAAGCCACGTCACATGTGTATGCCGGTAATTTTTCTGACTACTACGAAATAGTTGCACACTTAGAGCTGCTTGTTGCTTAGAATTTGATTATTAATGAATTGATTGCACACTGAGCTGCTTATTGCTTAGAATTTGATTATCAATGCATTGATTGAAGAAAAAAATTACTCTTAGGCCCTCATATAATATTAGTGATCTCATGTATCATAAATTGCATGGTTTACTTGATATCCCAAATTTCATCATCGTCCTTACAGCCTTATCTCATCTATTTTGGGTCGGCTAAACCTAATCTTCTCCAAAAAATTAGGTTTTCATGTATAGGCATTTTGATTAAGCTGATCATTGGTAATGTATGGTTAATAATCTTATGATGGATTTCGTATCTTCATATGAATATGAACAATGGATTAAATTATACATTGCTATTTAGCTAAGATGCAAATATTGTTATGAATGTATTGGTTGAATGAAGCATCAGATATTGATTTTCATATATAGTTAGTGACAAAATTGATTATTGGATACGCTAGCTAGATTTGATATAAAAAATGTACAATGAGTTATGCCTCGAGACTTGGCTGTATTGTGAACAAAGTCATGAGCATATGGTTAATATCAAACACAAAAAGCATTTGGCGAAAGTGATTATAGTGAACAAAGTCATGAGCATATGGCTCAAGATCACAAGAAACATGAGATCTAACCTTTTGTGATGATTAGATTTTGGAGCCTTCTGTCTGATGCAACCCTACTCATTTTATGAACAAAAAGATTGATGAAACGTTCAATTGGTTGTGATTTGAACAATTTTTGAGAGATTAATTAGAGCGAGATATTGGAGAAAGTGATTACAGAGAAAAATTGAGAAAAAATTAGGATTTCATTCGCCCTTTCGGTTGGGTTTCGCCCTTCAATAGATTAGATAGAATGAAAGAGAGTTGTGTTGCGACTGAAGATTGAAGAGATTGCCTTTACATAGGGCATGGGATTAAGAGTAGTGGCTGTGATTGAAGATAATCTTGCCAACTATTTCTTTTATATATCGCCACTGATATAACTGTTGTGTATCGAAACGAAGATGAATCACCTCACAAATCTAGGGTTAGTGCTAGATCGAAGATGAATCGCATCAAATCTGATGTGTTTAGAGCAACTAGGGTTTTACAGAGAGAGAGAGAGAGAGAGAGAGAGAGAGAGGGGGGGATCAGAGAGAGTTGTGTGAGGATCACTACGCATCACTGATGTGTGAATGGTGATGATCTCTGATGCATGAAGAGTATTTAGGTTTGTGTGAGAGAGAGAGAGAGAGAGAGAGAGAGAGAAGGAAGAGAATGAACTTAAGTGGAGGTGGTGTTGTTTTTCCTTTGTTTTCACATAGTAACATTTTAGGCAACAGGTTGTGGGTTCAACACTTCCCGGTCCCATATTTGTATATTACTTTTTAATGGGTGGGCCATGGATCGGGTCTTGGTCGGGTCAGTGCAAGTCATTGGTCAGGTCATAGTTCTGGCCTCACTGGGTCAAGCCCGCCATATGTATTAACCTAGTAGATTCTCTAGCCCAATTTTGATCGGGCCAAATTTGCCTGACCAAATCTTGTCAATTTTGATGTACTCAATGAGACTTAACCAATGAATCTATTTTTTGAACTTTTTGAGACTGTTTAAGTGCTAAAACAATATGAGTGAAAGATTCAATGACAGTTAAAGTAATAAAAAATGTTAAAATATTATTGGTTGAGTTACTTGATCGGTTGGGTACCTTCTAACTTTTCTATTTTTGTATTGCATTTTTTTTTAATATATGCTTTCGTTAATTTGTTAGTTGCATTATCAAAATATAAACAATGGAATGGAATTTGGAGACATTTGTAATCTAAAGTCTATAAATATTGTTTTATTTGTCCAAAAAAAAATAAAAATTCTGACAACTTATTTTTTAGATTAATATGAAAGATCCCTGTCTGTCTTCTCCTCGGTCAAAGAAATCTTTTTCAATGGGGGCTATATTTTTTCAAAGTAGAAAGAGCAATTAGAGTGTTGAATTAATCACCGCAGCCTAAGCTCCCTCCTTATTTGTAGATCGTATTCGTAACCTTGGATCTCAAATAAAAGTCGACTCGTCTTCTCTAAAAACTCAGGAGTCATGGCATCTTATCTTTCTAACTGTCTTTCTTATGCTTGGTCATGGTGTTGGGACGGCACCGATTCGGTGAAAATAGCAATCACCCTGTCAGCTGTACTACTCATCATCTCTTGGTACTTATGGGTGATCAGAAACGTGATGAAACAAAGATCACCACCCTTGCCACCAGGCCCCTGGGGCTTCCCCATAATTGGTCATATCCCATTCATCAAAGAAGATCTCCACCGTTTCTCTATCAAACTCGCGGAAACCTACGGCCCAATTTTTAAGCTCCGTTTAGGGGGCAAGCTTTGCATCTTTGTCACCACACCCTCGCTAGCCAAGGAGGTGCTGCGAGACAATGACGCAATTTTCGCTAACCGTGATGCAACAGCCACCGGACGGAGCTTAACGTACGGTGGTATCAACATCTTGTTCAGTCCCAACGGCCCAAATCACCGCATGCTGCGCAAGGCGTGCGCCCGAGAGGTTGTCAGCCCAGCGAGCCTCGACGCTCTCTATTCGCTTCGCATGAGCGAAGTTCGCCGGATGGTGAGATACGTATGTGAGAACAGCGGAAAGCCGATAAATATAGCGGAGCAGATGTTCTTGACGAATTTTAACTTGATAACGAACATGTTATGGGGTGGCACGGTCCTTGAAGAGGAGGGCCGGTCGAGCGCCCAGTTTCGTGACGTGGTTTTGGAAGTGTTCGACCTTTTGGGGTACCTCAACGTTTCAGATATTTTCCCGGTTTTAGGACCGTTGGATGTACAGGGCTACGCCGGTAGGATGAAGAAGTTGTCCGCGTGGCTTGATGGGGTATTTAATTCCATCATAGATAAACGGATGAAAACGATTGGAGGGGAAGTAGAGAAGGAGGTGAAGGGCAAAGAAAGAAAGGATCTTCTGCAATTCCTCTTGGATCTCAAGGACCAGGGAGACCCCAAAGCACCCTTTACTATTGACCACATCAAAGCTTTGTTTGTGGTAATTTTCGTTCTTACTTCTGAGCACCGGGATTCTGGTCTCGGGTGGCTGCCCCTGCACCCCAGCCAGGAAAATTATAAAAGACGAATAATATAAGAGTACCTTTAATTTCACCCACCAAATCTTTGAATTCACCCATGCTAAATCCCATTGACTGATTTGAATTCAATGATGCAGCTCATTTTTCATTCCAATCTTTGACATAATGGATCTTGAGAAAATCGGCGTGCCATAAGACGATATGCTTTTTATTTATGTGATACACATCCCAAAAAGTGACCTTATTGAAGCTTGATGAGTTCGACGTGATGTTTAGGTCACTTTTTTGGAATGGGTATCATGTGAAATCAAAAATCGACGGTGGATATTAATAGCATGATCTCAAGATGAATCATGTGAAAGATTGAGATGAAAAACGATCTGCATCATCGGATTCAAAGAAGTCTCAAAGATTCAGAGGGTGGATATAAAGGCACTCATAATATAATTTCTTTTGTCTATAAAACCCCGAGGCTAGAACTCCTGGGGTCGTAGCCATGGGGCCTTTGAGTGTCACAATCGCTCCAAATGAACGGGTTGGACTCTGCTCGATGTTTTCAATCAAGCTAGGCTGGGCTGGGCTAAGTTACCATACAGGTCTGGCCGGGCTACTTAAACCTAAACTGGGTTCTGCTCAACCCCAATTTTAACTAGGCTTAGCCCTCCCGATCCGGGTTCAAACCTTGGCTTTATGAAACCTGGTTATATTTTACCCTAGAAACTAAGCCCCAAACCCTAAATCGGGCCAACTTGAACTAAAATGGTCAAAGTGAGCTAAACATGGTCATGGCAGTGTCTATGTAAATGCGGTCAGGGAGCCGCATCTTATTATATAAATGGCTTACAAACGACTTGATAAATGTTGGGCAGGACATGATCGTGGCCGGCACGCACACCTCGTCCACTGTAGTGGAGTGGGCGATCACCGAGATGATTCAAAACAAACACACAATGGTAAAAACACAAAAGGAATTAGAAGAAGTTGTTGGGATCGGCAATATAGTAGAAGAGTTCCATATCCCAAAATTGCATTACTTGGAAGCCGTTATGAAGGAAGTCCAGCGCCTCCACCCAGTGGCCCCACTATTGATCCCACGATACCCAAGCGAATCATGCACCGTCGGTGGGTTTAGAATCCCCAAAGGTTGCCAAGTCATGGTCAATGTATGGGCAATACATAGGGACCCCAAGATTTGGCATGACCCATTAGAGTTCCAGCCTGAAAGGTTCTTGGACAATACTAGCAAGTTTGATTACAGCGGTAACGATTTCCGTTACATGCCGTTCGGGTCGGGGAGGAGAATTTGTATCGGATCTCCGATGGCGGAGCGGATGTTGATGCACGTGTGTGCTTCACTCCTTCATTCGTTTGATTGGCTGTTGCCAGAGGGGACGACGATTGATTTTTCAGAACATGTGGGGCTAGCTGCAAATAAAGCTATACCCCTTCTAGCCATCCCTAAGCCTAGATTAACTGATCCCGAGCTCTACACTTGAGAAAAGCTATTTTATATCACATTACTAGGCTAAATGTAGCATGCTGTTTTTCTCTCCTTAAAATTATGAAGATATTTTGTAATGCACATGCACTGTATTATCCTTCGTGAAACTATAATAAAATGCTACATGAATTTTGCAATTAAATTGGCTATTAATTCTCAACTGTTTACTATTTTTACATTACCTACATTTTATATATATATATATATATATATATATATATATATATATATATATATATATTGATAATTAGTTTTGAACTTAAATTACAAAACTAAAATTATTATGATTGTTTTATCAATTTTGGTGGCTGAATGAAAAAAGTTGGTGTTTGACTAAATATAGCATGCAACAAAAAGAAGGTGGTGTGCTCGTAGCAGCCCTAAAAGAAAACCAATGTTCTCATGAACCTAGCCGTAAAGTATGCTAAGATTCATTTGGGGGTCATGTTTGTACATCACATCAAGCAACCACAGGATATTCCCTATACGAGCAAAACACTCGGACTTTTCTCCTAATGTCCTTGCTGATATTTTGCATACTTGTTTGACGGCGACAATGTCACATCCAATAACTCCATGTCATTTGCTTAACTCTTTTCTTCTCAATCTCTGACATAATAAATCTTGATATCATGATCCTATCATCAGACGGTCAGATTTTGATTCCATATTGCACACATCCCAAAAGGTGTTTTGAGAATCACATTTAATGTTCGCCATCATCATGCTCATTTTTGGAATGTGTATCATATGAAATCAAAATCTGATTCTATAATGGCATGACCATGATCTCAAGTTTTACTATGGGAAGATTTGGACAAAAAATTCAAAGTGGTCAAGAGGTTAAGCATTTGAAATCTGGGTTGAGAAGAAAGGACCTTGGATTGAAAATAAAGGCTCGTGGCACTCCTTACTCATGTAATTGTCACTTACAGTGCTCCAAATTAATCCCAAAATACCCTCACCTGACTATCAACCACCTCACCCCCTCTCCACGTGCCTCCCGTGTACCAACCAACACACGAAATTTTACACAAGCCAAACATCAGATCTATTATAAAAGGAAACATCTTCACTGAAACAAAGCGACACCCAAGATCATAAGCTCAACGACATGTCACCAATCTTTCTCTCTCTCTCTCTCTCTCTCTCTCTCTCTGCAATCAGAACCTAGAAAGAGACGATAAAGAAAACGAGACTCCCTTCAACTCTTCATCTCCTCCATGGGCTTTAGCAACAATTAGAACAACCTCCTAAGCATTTTATCATAGTACAGGAGCAACAAGTAGAAAATGTTCAATAATTAGAACAATTAGAACAATTAGAAAATGTTCCTCCATGATATGATAGTACAGGAGGAACAAGTAGAAAATGTTCAATAATTCCTGTATAATATGAGGAAAATATGTATAGTTGTATAAAATAAATTTAATAAACTTTGACTGAAATTTTCAGGTTCAAAACAGTCTCAGGCAGACTACATAAAGAGTCTAACATGTTGAACTCGTCAAGTAGACAAAAAACGCTAAGTAATATGTGTAAATCGAAACTATATATCTCCAGATATTACGCTCCAAATATTGAGTCCGAATTAGACTTAGTGTGGTGGTGAAAATAAATTTACAGGATTAAAATTGATATTTGCAGTTGGCAAAAAAAGGACCTAAAAACAGACTGCAAATAAGTTGCTTGCAACTTAGTAGAACTTTTTTTTTTTTTAAGAATTAATTTAATTTAATTTAATTATGATTATTATTTAATAGATTTGATGAGTCTAGACAACTTCAGACCAGATTTCATGGCCTAAATAAATTTAATTATTTTATTTATTTATTTTAGTTGGGAAGTACTAGACATTGTGCTTCAGCTCCACATGGGATAAGTACTCATAAAAAGCACTAGATATTGTGCTTCAACTTCACATGGAATAAGTACTCATAAGAAGCACTAAGTTTGGTGCATCTATTTATACATTCTAGCTATCCCCTTTTGTAAAGTAAAGCTATCAATCAAATTCCTTAAAAAGAAAAGCAACAAAGAGGAAGAGTAAAACAAAAGAGAACGCTCCATCGGTTATAGCTGCTCCAGGTAAAAGCGGTCGGACTGAGTCATTGATCACGGCTGGTCGGTTGTGGAACTGCGGACGATCACCGGTATAAGTGTTATGACCCGGATCATAGGATGGGCATTCAATGGCTTTAGATGTCATGAATCACCAAGCCTCGTATGAGTGCTCCACACTCTAACCCAACCCACACACACAATCATTAGTGTAGAAATTTTATAATTTTAGTTGGACCCGGTTACTAGCTAGCAATATATTATATTTTAGGAATAAAAAAAACTAGCCTTTTATGCCCCATGATTCCCTAATTTTAGAAGGGAATTTGGGTCTTTGAACTCTTGTCTTTTTGGCAAATCATGCCCAAATTAAGTCTTCATCTTCTCTCTATAAACTCTCATATCCCTAGCTTCTTCCTCTTCCATCTATCTTCGCCACTCGTTCCTTCTCTACCAACATCTCGGCACCATTAATGTTGTGATAATCTCTTTCTTTCTCTCGCATCCAACCAAATTTAGACCCACCATCGACCCACCATCGAAAACGCATCGCTAAACGACAGCTCGATCCATCTTAAAATATTCAGTTCTCTTTTGAAAATAAAAGAAATATATATTTTATTTCCTTTGCTCCATTAATGATTGTTTTAACTTCGAAGAAGAAGATGAAAAATAAAAATAAAATAAATAAATCTCTATTTATAATATAAGGGTGCTCTATGTTTAATGATCTATATTATTTATATATATATATATATATATATATATATATATATATATATATATATATAGTATATAAACTACACTAGATCAAACTCCCCCACCCATCTTCTCCACACGTCTCTGTAAGAGAGGTTTTCCAAAACAAAACAAAAGAAAGGGAAATTGCATTCCTACATACTTAACATTTATATATTCTATTTTATACATATTAAATTTATATAGGGCAACAGAGATTTAGATATAGAGAGAGAGAGAACCAAATCCAACCTCATTCTCCACTGGTTCGTCTATAAAAACTGGAGTATATATATACGAAGTTAGTGTGTGAGATTTGTAATGAATCCAATTCACTTTTGTATAGTCTCCTACTTGCCTCCTCGTCACTGCAACAAAATGCATACAATGGAAAATAAAATATGTGTTATAAACTGTTTCATAACTAGTTTTATATGTTATTTCCAAAACTGTTTTATATACTGTGTATGTATATCTATGTATATATATATATATATATACTACTTTATTCATGTGTATACTGTTTTATGTATATATGTACACTATTTTATATATACTGCTGCTTCATCGGTTTTGCGCCCACGACTCAACAATCGAGAACCCTCAGAATTTTGAAGAGAGAGAAGACCCAAGATAAAAGATTAAATAAACAAAATTATATAATTATAAGAATTTGTGCACGTACAGGGCAATGAGATTAATCACGCCTCCAGATTCTCCTTCCACTTTGCTCACACATCCTTGCATCAGAGACCACTAGTGGTACACCAAATAATCTATACATACAAATGTAGATACAGGTATAATGTTGAATTCTAGAGAGAGAAACCTTAGTTTTTCAGCAATAAGACCCGTAGTCTTAGAGAGAGAAACCCAAGGTTTTTGGCAGAATGGCCCATGATTTTAATGAGAAAAACTTAAGGTGTTTAAAGGAGAGGCCCAACCTGTAAATGAGAAATTTAGAGAGAGACAGAACGAGAGGCCCAATCTTAGATTGAAAATTTTAGAGAGAGAAAGACGAAGAGGCCCACCTTTAAGTGAGAAATTAGAGAGAGAGAGAGAGAGTGGATGGAAGAATTAGAGAGAGAAAGGCACAAGA
This sequence comes from Chloranthus sessilifolius, assembly GCA_021018995.1. Lineage (NCBI taxonomy): Eukaryota > Viridiplantae > Streptophyta > Magnoliopsida > Chloranthales > Chloranthaceae > Chloranthus > Chloranthus sessilifolius. The sequence goes on from CM037587.1 coordinate 136,570,236, forward strand.
GCCCCTCCTCTATTGGTTTAAAAATATATGATTTCTCTGAGTCGGGATATAGTGAATTCCAGGGATCGGCCCAACTAAACGCCGACAATGCCGGTGATAACTTGCCCGTGTCAACTATTGTAGTTGGGCACTTTGAAGAATTTTACTTGATATGAATATTTTGGTGCAACCATCCTTTTAGCACCATTGATTTCAAATGAAATAGATTCAAGGTTGGACCTGGTGGGCCCAACCCAAGAAATAGAACAGAGATGGACCATCTCCACAAATTGAAATCCTCGAGACATCTAATGGTTCAGAACTCGAGAATTTGGCCCACAAATCAAGAAAATTAAAAGGCTATTTAGATATCAGTGAACATGAAGGATTTGACCCTTAGATTTGAGACCTTAGAGGTCAAAATAAATTGGGCCCAACGACCTAATACCTTAGAATCATTTTTCTTAAATATCTGATGGTTCAGATCTGTTCAATCTGATCGCCACATGGTAGGTACACTAAGTGTGCACTTGACTGCTAGATCTTGTAAAACGTTGACTGGAAGATCTAGTATGCTAGAGATCGAATCGGGATCGGGAGAAAGAATCAACCTTAGGTAAAATTTTATTGTCTAACCATCAAATGGTTCAGATTAGAGGATAGATGACTCAAAGTTCGTGCCTTCTTATTTTACCCTTAGGTGCCACATGGAATAATACATGGGTTACCTTTGACCCTTAATTTTTGAGAATTAAGGCGCAAGTGGCCCATAGGATCAACTTCAAAACGATCTCAATAGTAACTCAATGTAATCTAATGGATCAGAAAGTGTCACTAAAATTTCTAGGACGCGCTTTGAGGCTCACAAATTGGAAAATTTAGTGAGGGATATTAACCCTTGTATAACTAGGCTAAGTGGATCATTTGACTGCCACATTGACTCACTCTTAGGTCAAATTAGTAAAAAGTGTCGATACTAAGCCTGCACAAATATTATGAAACTTTAAAAACAGAAGGCCCGATCAGTAATCTGACGGCCCATAGAAGGTTTCTCCAAAATTTTTTGTATGAAATATCTGTTCTTTTCAAATTTTAATTATTATTTTATATTCACAAGTATGTAAGGCGTATGAAATAGCTTCTTTTAGCCAAGTTAGTCCTTTCATCATATGGCATGCACCATATAAAAAAATCACGATAGGGCATACACATAAAAAAAAAAAAAAAAAAAAAAAATTAATAATAATAACAAGCTATATCACACGACTTTTAAGCCTTCGTCATGGTGGGGTTCCCGTCACGGTCACGTAGAACTTGGAATGTAGGCATCCATGTACGGATGCAACACCTCTATGGGAGTATGGGCTGTCACACGAAGTACATCCAGGTTACTACGGAACCCGTCCCTTGAAAAGCGTGATTTTGTGAATCTTATCGCACCGTGGCTCACTTCAAATTAAGTTTTCAGCAAACAAGAAGAAATGATGTGTAAGATAAGGTAAGCTACGAATACGAATAACTAAGTTACGTTGTAAAAGCCAGCAAAATACAAATTAAGTTTCTACACGTGTCATGTCTTGCGTGCCACCGCAAGATCCAACGTTTACAGCCAAGACGGGTCTTAAGGACAATGCGATATGACAGTATCCCGAACGTAAGGGAACACTGATTTAAATGCATGCAACCTCATCAGGCTGGATGATGGTATACGATATGATATGGATGTTAGGTGGTTATCTACACGTGGGCCTCGCGTGATAGGCTCGAGCAGCGACCCTGGCACAGGTCGTATACGAAAATTAAGTAAGATGTGAAGTACGTTGTGTAGGCGTATGGAGCAATATTAAGTTTTAAGATATGTCACATAGGAAAAGTCGACAAAGCAGACACAAAAGGAGATCAGAACTTGATGCATCATAATTCATTTCATGTTATGTCAGGTCTTTTCATTTTATGTTACTTCTTTTCTTTCTATGCTATATTTTTCAGTTTTGTTATGATAGATATGAGATCTTAAATATTTTTGTAATCATTTATAGCTGTTTGGTTTATTTCAAAATGTACCGCAACTCAAGCGATTCCACACACGATCACCTGGATATTTTATGGTAGATCGATTGTGCAACCTGCTGAGTTTACGTGACTGAGTAAACTCACCCCCTCCCCAAAACTAACAGTTGCAGGTGAGAACTCTGATTTTTCCATCACTGAGGATAGGGATGCTGCTGTTCCTGAGGCGGCTCATGAGAGTGAAGACGTCGGCTACCATCTGGACGAGGGAATAGATCCGGCGGACTACTTTGAGCATTGAGAGATTCTTTAGTCATAGTTTTATTATTTTCAGGGGAGATTTGTTATTAGATACTTTTATTTTCAGCACCAATTTTGGGTTTGCGTTGGGACTGTTTTATTCTACGTAAAACCTCTGCTTGCTTTCGATTATAGATGCATGGTTAGGATTTGTCACTTAATTAACATCATCTATGTTCTCCGCTGTTGTTTTCTTGAATCATTTATTTTTAAATGATACTATTAAATGCCTTAATCCATATGCTAAATCGATATAAGAATTATGTGTATGTCCGCTTATCGCCTTAACAAGCGTGCGGTGTCATAACACGGAATTCTAGGCCCTTGAGGTCGGGTAAGGATTCTGGGTCGTGACAATAAGTTCGACGGAGTCAGCGTTAAGAGTCAACCAGTATTGGTCCGGTGGCCATCCGGTGAGCCCAGGAGGCGGACTGACAATGGTAAGGTAAAAGAAATCTTACCTTTATCTTCTCCCATAGAATTTTTTTTTTTTGTTATACATACACCCCTTATGGGCCAGCCATTGAAGAGGATCACAAAATCGGCAGCCGGAACTCACCACCAGCCAGTGGCACCGACAAAGTTAGGACATTGGCAAACCAACTGAGGTAAATTATTTATTTATTTTTATTTTTTTGATTGAAAAGAAACTAGCCTTAATATTGGCTCTAATACCAATTGTTAAATAGATTATTAATTAAAGGTAATTAATTTCAATCATAAATAATTTAATAGTAAGGTTACAACATACCTTGTCAATGAGAATATTAGAACATATATTGCCAATGAGAATGATTCGTCGAAGAATTCCGATGAGCCGCGTGCTTAGAATTTAAGGACAATGCTACCTCACTTCTATCTCCCTCTATACGATGGGCACAATTATATTGAGTAGAGAGGAAGAGGAGACGTTGTCCTCTTTTATAGCATGCCCTTGAATCCTAACTCATCAAGGATTCAAGGGAGAGGTGTCTCACTAGAATAAAGGGGATTGATTTACCACAAACCAATGATGCCGAAATCGACTCCTAAAGTTGTTTGGAGTGAGATTTCGTCACTAATGAAACTCTGTCTTTAATCAATCAATGTAAAAAGGTAAAAGTTATTGTATGGATCACAAATACTCAACACTTGGATCTATCTTTTACTAAAATAATCAAGTCTCCGGAGCTACAAAATTAGTCAAAGTACACTTTTGAGCCTTCACTCATTTAACCCTAAAAATATCTCTGCATTTAGTAAGGTGGAGAGAGATTGACATAAGCACCGGTGTGCTAAGTCACGTGCCTAATAACAAATCATAATGTAGATGCCACTATCAACCCTCTAAGCAGGTTTTATATGTTCTAACATAGAGCCTACAAAGGGCCGTGTTTGTACTTGTAAGAGCTAACCAAAAGCAACCTCCATAAGCTTGAAGTTGATAAGGATCATTTCTATTAAATAATTGGCAAAATTGCAGTAGAAGGATGGCGATCGAAAATTTTTGGGTTATTATACACAGAAAGTTTTAGGAAATCAGGATTTCACAATTTCCTAGGGCTTCGGATTCGATGGATCTGTTACCAATTTATGGGAAATACCCTAATTGCCCATATATAAGTCGTCGCTTTTTAGCTTATGCCATTAGCATATAAGCTCTGGGGACTCCTGCTACGAGAAAGGGCGATTCGTTTGGGGACCCCTTCATCCTCTCCAAATCCCTAAAGCTACCTCCGCGAGAAAGGCAACTTGTCTAGGGCATCTTCATCTTCTCCGAATCATTCGCGAGAAAGGCAATTCGTCTGGGGACTTCTTATTCTCCTCTGAATCCCTAAAGCTATGAGAGGAATCGTGATTCGTTTGGGGAGCAATCGCATCCCCAAGAAAGGGTGATTCATCTGGGGCTTCTTCTTCATCTTCTCTGAACCCATAAAGCTGCGGGAGGAATCACCGAAACATGCAACCTGTCTACCCAAAACTATTTGAGATGGTTCCTTGGAGAAGGGCCGATTGATTTCAACATAGGCAGAGGTTAACGCCAGAGAACAGGTTCATCATTGCTGGTAGGGCTGCGCAGAAGAGGAAATGAATGATGCAACAAGTGTATTTTTTGCATCTTAAGTGAAAGGGCAGGAAAGACATTTCATTTCAACAGGATAGCTCGTGCAGTTGAAATTTTTTAGTATTAACCTAACTTAAGGTCCTATAAATCCGTGCAATCTTGATTACTTAAAACTTTCTTAATCGGTATCACAGCCTAAAACTTTCCAACAAAAATCCTATTTTACTAAAGTGCCCTAAATAATTATCTATGAATATGAGACTGAATCCAATCTTCCAAGGTTGAAGATAGGGCAATGGTTAGGTCCTAGTGGTTGAACTTGATTTCATGTTCAACCAGATCTCCAACCATTGGATATGAGAGAATTTTAATTAGGTGTCATCTTATAAAATGGAAAATCATGGAAATTCAAGATAGTGGTTAGGTTGTTGAAAATAATTGGAAGGATAAAAGTAAGAATTAAAGGAGATGATCAAGGGTAAAACTTAGAGATATGTTAAGATGCCTCCTTTCGATTAGAACCGCTACAATAAAATAGGAGAATAATAAACACGTTTTTAGGATGGAATCAAGCCCAACCCTCTGTAATTCATAGTGTTTGCCCTCATAAAAGAAAATTTTGAAAACTATTTAATATACCCAAAAATAATAATGAAACAAAGATAAAAGAATTTTTATCTTATTGTATCTTTTTCTTGTATTTGTAAAAGATAAAAATAATTCTCTTTAAATAGACACTAAGAGGTTGCATAAGCAACCTTTCGGATAAAGATAAACGATAAGGCATCTTTTCGTAAGAAAATATAGCCGTTAAAAGCATTTTCACAAAACTAACCGTTAAGGCACTTTTTCAAAGAAAAATAAGATATTAGCTATTAAGACACCTTTTCGAAGAGAAAAATCTTTCAAAAAAAATAACTTACATATTTTTTATAGGGTCGAGATTTAATGGCTCAAATTTACCGTACTACAAAATAAGTATATCTGAGATAAAGTTACTTACTTTATTTAAACCTTATATTATCACGAAAAAAATGTATCTTGAAATAAATTAAGAAAGAAAGTTATTTAAAACTCTTTAAAATATACAACAATCATCCACTATTTTTAAAAGTTTTAAAAAATAATCTATTTGGACATATGAAAATTATAAAAAATGAAAGTATCTAAAAGATTTAAACATTCACTTAGTATAAGTATATCAAAGTTTATCAAGCTGCTTAGTGACTTTTAGTCTTAAACTAATGACCTTATCCAATAAGTCGGATATACTACACACATTATAATTTATAAAACTTAATGTTCTTAAAAAGTTAGCACATTTATGACCATATACTTTACCCAAGTTTCTTGAGTGCTTTAGGAAAGTCTATTGCTCCATAAGAAGTGACCCGTCTTCCACACTCAAATAGGTGAATCTATCAAGAGTGGCTCATATATACAACTCCAACTTAAATAAGGCTACAGATTCATTAAAAGAATAAATCTCATCTTTTCCCACCGAAATAGCACTAGTTTTGCAGGCTTATGAGAATGAATTATTTCAAACATATAGTTTGTTCTAGTGCAAACATAATCACTCATTCAATTTGTTTTCCCCATTGAACCTATGTAATGGTTTACAAACTTAAGTTGGGTTCCTATTGAAGATGACTTTTATTTTATAGACCTCAACCACATTCCACTTGATGTCTTATGTAAATATTTTTTGCAAGACCCTTTGTAAGCGGATCGGCCAAATTCTCTTTTGACCTTACGGAATCTAAAGTCACTACTCTACCTTTGAGTAGACTTTTGACATAGTTATATCTCAGACTTATATGTCTATTTTTACCATTACACGTCTTATGATTTGCTCGTTTAAGAGTCGCTTCATTTATTACAGTATATAATAATTGCAATGACAGATTTATCCCCTATAGGCACGTCTACAAATAGATTTCTAAGTCATTATGTGACAGCCCGGATTTCGTCACCCCGAAACCCGTGTCATCAGCACGATCATCTTGACCGTGCCCCTTAGCTAAGCACGGAACACTGGTATATCAAGCATTGCAATAAAATAATACACGAAATTGCGGAATTTGAATCTATATTAATTAACTCTCCAAAAGACAGTTCTACCCTCATGCCTCTACATGAATGGAGAACCGATCCGAACCATCGATGATAGCAACCATCACGGATGGTTCGCCCCAAAAGAATAATCCCATCTATATATATATACATGGTTTAAACAGAATCAAGGCTTGACATACCAAGCCGTACAAAACTCTCTCCAAAATCCCTCAAAGTGGCACAACGGAGTCCTCTAGAAGAAGTCCTCCGAGGTGGCTCCAACTCTTCAAGGGAGGTCCGACTCAGGATCACGTCTCCAAGCGCGGCGGTGCTAGTAGTGGACCTGCGACGTATAGTCTATAGGGTGAGCTACATCCTAGCTCAATAGGGAACAAACACAGTTGAACATATAAATTATGACTCACATATATTCCATGATATGCCATGCATGATGTGTCTATGCAATTATTGATGAAACAGTTAGAAAGCATTTCGTTTTACTGTTGATTACATATGTTTTCATTTACTCATGAATGATGCTGAAAAGACCTAAAGCAAAACTTAAACTTTCAACTTAAGTAATCCCCGAGCAATATAGCATCGAGCCCCGATGAGATACCCATCATCGTCATCTATATAGACAGTTTTAAACCGTATTCCCTGGGAATACAAATAGTACCCAAGCCCCTTTCCCCTGGGGATTGGTGGCGGGGTTTCACTTGTCTCAATCAACACCCCTGGGTGTGCTTACTATGTACGGATAAGCCTCCGCACTGGCCTACGGTTTCGCCGCCGTATCGGTCACGGATATCCTGCCGTGTCAGTCGTGGATATCCCGCCACGTCGGTGGGGTACCCTATCAAACCTCAAATAACAAAAATATCGGTGCCTTACATATAGTTATTCACCGTGTAAATGTGCTATCTTATATCAGTTAGGCCCTATCAAACATGATTCAATCCTTGGATACATCCCTGGGATGCATCCATTTACTTGCATCACACCTGATGCTCTTATCTCTTTACTTCTTCATCCCCTGGGGATGGCTCATCATGATTACTCTTATGGATGTCACACACACACACTTTTCATAAATTCTTAAGAAATAAACATTTGAATTTAATTCTATATCACTACATACAGGCTCTTGTAAAATAAAGTACATGTTCAAGGTGTTCCCTACCTAAAGTCTTCATTTGATCAATGCATCAAGGTCCCACGTGGCTCCTTGTGCACTAGTCCACACGTACCACCTATGGTACCATATAACAGGTGAAACACATCACAAAGGATGCAATAAAGAAGGTATAAGACCCTCCAAGAACCTTAAGGTCAAACCTAAAAGTCAACATAATTTATCTCAGTCGATTAATCGAATCCCAAAATCGATTAATCGAACCCGATTCGATTAATCGATTTCCAAAATCGATTAATCGAAGGTCAATATCGATTAATCGAAGTAATTTCGATTAATCGAAATTCTCCTTTTCGCAAAGTCGATTCTCAGTTCGACGATTGAGCTTTCATTCGATTAATCGAATCCAATTTCGATTAATCGAAATTCTCCTTTTCGCAAAGTAGATTCACAGTTCGAACAGTCGAGTTTTCATTCGATTAATCGAATCCAATTTCGATTAATCGAAATTCTTCTTTTCGCAAAGTCGACTCTGATTCGAATAAATGAAGTTTCTAAGTAATCGATCCCAAATCGATTAATCGAAAACTAAAATCGATTAATCGAAATCCCATTTCGATTAGTCAATTTTTCCTTAAGTCATTTCCTCCAACCCCTGGGGTCCACTGGAGGTTCTCAGTCGATTAATCGATCCCCAAATCGATTAATCGAAATCCAAAGTCGATTAATCGAAATCAAATTCGATTAATCGAAATCGTGGTCCTCTGACCTTTCAACTTCCTGGCCAATTTCGATTAATCGAAACCCAATTTCGATTAATCGAAATTGTCAGATTCAGCCCCTTTCGAGCTGTTCTTCCCAATCTTTTTCCATACTTTTTCCTCTATTTTTCTAAGCCATTATCCTATGATTTTAACCCACATTTAACCACAACTTAACCCCTATAATCTATGCATTTTATTTACAAAAATCTTACCTTGAATAGATCTCAAGTTGATTTCAAATCAAATGGTTGGAAGGCTAGGGTTTCCAGCTTTTGTTCTAACAGATCCGCGTTGAATCCGGCTTTTATCTCTTGAATCCCCCCTTCAATCAGTTGCAATAACTCCTCTCCTACTTCTCTCTCTTTCTCTCTCTTCTTTACTCTCCTTCAACAACCAAAAATACACATCTACGGTTATTAAACCCTTTTATCCTCTTTTCTCACTTGTGTGTTGAGCACATATACCGCAGTAGGTATATGCGACTTCACATTTACAACACACACCACATAGACATTAAGTTTATCACATCTCATCCGTTCATCACACCTCATGCTAACTATTGGATTTCCGTTTGGTCAAACCTATGACCGATCGGGCACGGATCCCGAGGTCATAGTTTAGCGTGATTTTTCGGGCTATTACACATTATGTTTTTTACATATTGCAGCAAGCACAATAAACTCACGAATAATATGATTTTACATTCCCAATAAAATTTGTCTTAGGATCAACTCTTTAATCATCTTTAGAATATCGAAGTTTTGGTTCTCCCTCAATTCGTAGATGACGTAAAAGTTGAGTCATTGACAAAGATTCATTCTCTTGTCGATGATTCATCTTCTTTTTATAGTCATTTAAAGAATGCGATAATTTAGAAATTATAGCGCAAACTTGAAATTTCTCAAGAAATTTAATCTCAACAAAACTAAGATAATTAGTAATAAGTTGCAAGTCGCACTAGCACAAGAACATACTTATCATTTTCCATCTTAAATTCAAATAAATTGCCAATAAATAAATTGCGCAAAAATATACAACATAGGTCCTAGTGGTTGAACCATGGGTCAAAAAATCGTCCGATACCGATACGTATCGGTTTTGGACCTAAGCGGTACGATACATTGCCTATGTACCGTACCCCTTCAAAAGTTAGGTAATTATCGTCCGATACGGGCAATGTATCGCCCATATCGGACGATACAACGATAATTTGAAATTATCTGACGATAATTTTAAATTATCGTCCGATAATTTTTTTTTTTTTTTTTTAAATATAATTAAATTTATCGAGCGATACGGGAAAATTATCGCCCGTATTATCCGATACGGCCAATAATTTCAAATTATCGGCCGGGCCCCACCTCAATTTTTTTCTTTGGTTTTTTGTCGAATTCTGCTTGTTTTTTTGCTTTTTTATTTTTATAATCATTACATTTGCTGCAAATTATGCAACGGATATAATTTTATATCCGTTGCATAGTATTTTGTTATTATTTTATTATTTAAACATTAAAACGTAAAGCAACGGCTATAATAAATTATATTTGTTGCATAGTTTTTTTTTATTATTTTATTATATAAAACGTTATAAAAGCAACGGATATAATAAATTATATCCGTTGCATAGTATTTTATTATTATTTTATTAATTAAAACGTTGCAAAAGCAACGGCTATTAGCAAATCATCCTCTATAAAACCCACCCGCTATTAGCACGCTGGCAAGTGGCAACGGATAAAATCCACCCGCTATAAAACCTACCGGAGAGGGATTCTTTATTTGCAAACCATCCTCTTCTTCTCAACTTGCAAATCACCCGAGAATATCTTCTTTTTCTTCACTTACAAATCACACGAGGATCTCTTCTTCTTCTTTACTTGCAAACCACCTGAGGATCCCTTCTTCTACACCAGTATACTTCTTCTTTCGCCACTTGTAATTCACTATACTACTTATTTCTTAGCCATCGGAGACCGAAATCGTAGAGACCGGATTGTCACACTTATATTTTCGTCGGATATTTAAGAGGAGGTATGGTTTTCCATCATCTAACTTGTATTTTTAATTATTTTTTCATTAGATCTATTATATTTATTATTTTTTTTTTAAAATAATTTTTATTTATTACTAATTTTATTATTAGATCTATTACTTTTTTTTTTTAAACTAAACTTTTTTTTACTAATTTTATTTTATAACTAAACTTGTTTATTTTGTATTACTTATTTTTTATTACTAATTTTGTGCTATTAATTTTTTGACATATGCATGTGACATATATCACGTGTGATGTATCGCAACACATGTGACACGTGTCACGCGTGAAGTGTCGCGACACATGTGACACAATGACATAGGCGTCGCGGCACATGTAATTGATGTGTCACACATGTGACTCATAACCCATGACACATCAATTAGACTAATTTTTTGTTACTAATTTTATGCTACTAATTTTTTGACCTATACATGTGATACATATCGCGTGTGATGTGTCGCGACACATGTGACACAGTGACACAGGTGTCGCGGCACATATAATTGATGTGTTACACATGTGACACATAACCCATGACACATTAATTACACTAATTTTTTGTTACTAATTTTGTAATATAAACTTTAGCTTTAAAAAAAAATTAGTAATACAAAAATTACTAATTATTGACAAAAAATTAGTAACCGAAAACAAAAAAAAAGTTTAATTTTAGAAAAAAAAGTATAGTTTTAAAAATAAATTCAGAATTAGTTTAGTTTTTAAAATTTGTAACACAAAATAAAAAAATTTAGTTTTAAAATAAAATTAGTAAAAAAAAAGAGTTTAGTTTTTTAAAAAAATTAGTAACATAAAATTAAAAATAATTTTAAAACTAAAATTACTAATAAAAAGAGTTTAGTTTAAAAAAGTAACACTAAAATTAGAACTAGTTTAAAAAAGTAACACAAAAAAAAAGTTTAATTTTTAAAAAATAAGTATAGTTTTAAAAATAAATTTAAAACTAGTGTAGTTTTTAAAATTTGTAACACAAAATAAAAAAATTTAGTTTTAAAATAAAATTAGTAAAAAAAATGAGTTTAATTTTTTAAAAAAATTAGTAACACAAAATTAAAAATAATTTTAAAACTAAAATTACTAATAAAAAAAGTTTAGTTTAAAAAAGTAACACTAAAATTAGTAACATTAAAAACTAAAAAGAATTTAGTTTAAAAAAAAATTAGTAAACTTTTTTAGGGGGTACGATACAATCATACAATGCCTATGTATCATATCGCCGAGGTCCAAAACCGATACATATCATATAAATTTTAGTTTCAACTGTTATCTAAATGTTTTAATTTAGTCCAATCATTTGGTCATTAATGCAGGTGAAAGAAATAAACATGATACGATCATCAGATTCAGCCTGGCAATACGGCACAGCAATAGATGGTGATAGACTCCGAATAGAATATAAACTTTGTAAGGAAAAATTATTGGGAGGAGGTATCACGCGATTGAAGGAACATTTGGCTCACGTAAGGGGAGAGACTAAAGGGTGTCTCAGTGTACCCAGAGAGGTAAGAGAAGAAGTTAGAGCCAGTTTACAGGCGGCTAAGGAAAAGAAAAAGGCAGAAGCCGATCGTAATAGAGAAATGTATGACAGAATAAGGAGGGTAGATCCATAGTTTTCTGCACCTGAACGTGGGGATGATGAAGATGAGGATGAGGATGTTGTGACAGCGAGAGTCATGAGGGAGAGTGCTAGAGAAGCACGATAGCGACGAGATGAAGAAGAAGCTGATTATCGGTTTCGATCCAGCTTGAGGGGCCCATCCATGTGTACTACTGGTGGTCGATCTAGTCAGAGGCCACATGTTATTAATGATGATGAGGATATTCATGGCACTGTCGAGATGCGTAGATCAATATCAGTGAGGGACACCAAGCCGTCTACTACAGGTCGTACTATAGGTCCCATGGATCCGTTCATGCATCAGACAGAAAGCTTAAAGTAAAGTAAGTTGAGCACAATTTCACTAAAAAAAATGAGGAAAGAGGGTTGGAAAATCGATTGCAAAGTTCGTGATATACAATCACATTCCGAGTCAAGTTGTGGAGTCACCGTACTTCAAAAGTATGATTGATACAAGTGCAGAAGCTGGTCCAGGAGTTAAAAAGCCCTCTGCATACGAGCTATCCGGGCCTTTACTAGATGATGAGTACGCAGAGATAGGAACTTACGTGGACAACTTCCACGAAGTATGGGATGAGAGAGGTTGCACAATTATGTACGATGGATGGACAGGTCCCACAAAGAAGAGTTTGATCAACTTTTTTGTCTATAACGATGCCGGGACAATATTTCTAAAATCAATTGATGCTTCAAAACACGCGAAGACAATTGATTACCTCTTTCAACTAATGGATAAAGTAGTTGAAGACGTTGGGGAGCACCGGATTGTATAGGTGGTAACAAACAATGCCGCCAATTATAAAGCTGCAAGTCGTCAGTTAATGTTGAAGAGACGTCACTTGTATTGGACTCCGTGTGCCACTCATTGTGTGGACCTCATTCTTGAAGATTTGGGAAAGAGAAGCAAAGCACAAGAAACTATTCAGAAGGGAAGAACAATTACTTCCTACCTATACAACAGTGACAAGTTGGTGAATTTGATGAGAGAATTCACCAAGAACGAGTTACTCCGGCCTGCGATTATACGATTTGCGACACAATTTTTAGCCCTCCAGAGCTTGGCTAGATATAGGCATGAGCTGAAAAGTATGGTCTCTTCTCCAGAATGGAGAAAACATGAGTTAGAACTCCCACGAGCAAAGAGACCTGCTTGCAATAAAGTTGCCAACCTGATCTACAGTCCCCAATTTTAGGCAGATGTTGACCACCAGATTGTCATCACTACCCCGTTGGTACAAGTGTTGAGGTTGGTAGATGGTGATGAGAAGCCAACGATGGGATACGTTTATGAGTCGATGGTTAAAGCCAAATTGCCAATTAAAAGTAAATGTCTGACAAAATATAAACGATATTAGGCAATCATCGACAAAAGGTGGGATGCATAATTTTACCAGTACTTACATGCCGCAGGTATAACATGCTAAACTACTTATGTAATGATTTTTATTTATATATTATTTTTTATATTATTCATTGTTTCTATATATTGATGAGATTGTTCATATTTGATGTATAACACACTACTTAAATCCGGCCTTCCAGTATACGCGACGCTTTGAGTTGACTGAGGCCGATAACGTGTACAGTGGTTTGCTCAATGTGATTCAGGGAATGCTCCCTAAGTTGGCAGAGCAAGGTCAAGCCATAAGAGATGTGAGTAATAATATCTTATAAGTAATAATGCAGGTGTCATATGATCTGTGTATTGATATGTGGGTTATTGATATATAGATTGATATATTCCGCAAAAGACAAGGGTCATTTGGGACCCCATTGGCGCAATCCCAAATCAAGTATGATAAACCCGCTGATTGGTGGATGCATTATGAAAGTGATGGCCCGATATTAAGGCGAGTTGCCATGAGGGTTTTATCGCAAACTTGTTCCTCGTCCAACTGTGAGCGAAATTGGAGCACCTTCTCTCTCATTCACACGAAGACAAGGAATAGGCTAACTATGAAACGATTTGAAAAGTTAGTCTATTGCCACTACAACATGAGATTAAGGGTCAGAAATATACAGAGGGCCAATGGCGGTAAGATATTATATGAAGTCTTAGTTCATACCATTTTTATTTGATCTAATTGATGAGGCATTAGACATGTACTAATTCATCTATTATATTTTACCTTACAGATAATGAATATTTTGATCCTATCCAGTTGGATTATATATTCATGGAGGATGACCCTTTAAATCAGTGGATCGAAGAGAGAGAAGAGTCAGTGTTGGATACTGAGGACACCGCATGGCTGAATAATGCTGAAAGAGCAGCAGATGAGCAGGCTTCCCAATCACCGAGACGGAAACGGAGATTGAATCGTCATTCAGTGGTTGGATTTGATGACGAAATGCAGCCTGGTAGTGATAATGATGATGGTGGGGGTGATGATGGAGGCGATAAAACTCACGCTGGCACTAGTGGTGGAGCGGATGATATTGATCCCTATACTTCTGGAGGTATTGCTGCATGGGATGAGGACCTGCTAACAATGTATGACACTCCTACATTTAGAGGTGAAGGGATTGAAGGAAGACGAGCGTCAGAATCTTACCAAACACCACCTCCACTACCACCACAAGGACCACAAGATGATGTGGGTTATATGACTTCTAGCTTCGGAGGATTTAGTTTGCAAAATACCGAAGATTCAACAGTAAATAACCCATACTATCGGCCTCAACCAACCTATCCCGGGCCATATGACTTTGTTGGTCAATTTTTTGGAGGACCAACCTTCATCTATTACACTGAGCCATATTCGTCGCTAATGCCTCAATTTCAAGGAGGCACACATGATCATGGGTATCAATATGGCTAACATTATAGGAAAAGCTCGCGCACCGATGATGATGATAACGAGGGCCAAGAACCACCACGAAATTCAATGTGGCTCTAAAGTAATTAATTTTTTTTTTTATAATATATCTTTTAATTTTCATAATTAGTCATGTATAATAAAAATTTGATCATTAGTCATGTACAATGAAAATTAGTCATTTACAATGAATCAATTATGTTAAGAGTGATCTGTCCTTTATTGTGGGCTTATATTCTAATATATTTTTGTTGTCTGTTAATAAAATTTTCATTTATTAAACAATAAAAAAGAAAGAAAAAAATTGAAAGCTTTTAGTCATAATTATGCAATACTTTAATTAGGGATCCGTCTTATTATGAAATATGCATCAAATAAGCTTTAAATATATGTTAAAAAAAGTTTTTTAAAAAAAAAATTATTAAATTTATTTTTCTTAATTTTTTGAGATTTTTTGGGATTTAAAAAAAATAATAATAATAAAATTTCAATGTATCAAACCGATACATTCAATGTATCGCCGATACATTGAATGTATCCGCCGATACCCGATACCTCCAGGCCGATACGTATCGAAAAACCGATTTTTTGACCCATGGGTTGAACTTGATTTCATGTTCAACTAGATCTCCAACCATTGGATATGAGAGAATTTAAACCAGGTGTCATCTTATAAAATGGAAAACCATGAAAAATCAAGGCAATGGTTAGGTCCTAGTGGTTGAACTTGATCATTGCCCATTAAGGGCATATAAGTCTATCTCTCACGAAAATAAGTTCAACTAGTTGAACCTTCTATTGCCTGTTAAGGGTATATACCTCGGAAAAATATAATCAATGGACAATTTTTTATAGAAAATTTTGTAGGCAGCTTATGTGACACAACGTGACTGGCTGCAATTTTTCGGCCCCACTATGTATGCAATCACTCACGTAGCGCCACATAAATTGTCTATTAAAACCTGTCTACCGTATAACACTGTCATATATTTGTCTATCTATTAAGAGGAGGTTCATTTAGTGCTTTGCAAGTATGGGGCCGCCCTCCTTAATGGACAATGTAGATCCACATGTGGTTATAATTACACCACAATCATTTCCTTAAGGCCTTGCTTGATAATACGGTAGTGTAATTACATAGGTGAAATTAAAATTGTTGTTGTTTGATAGCTATGTAAGGAGATAGAAATGAAATTGAGTGGGCCCTGCATGGAAATTGAATTTTCATAAATCAAGTCATTTTAGGAGGAAATCATTTTAACCTTTTAAGTGACTAAAATTGAGTTTCTCACTAACAAAATAATATTTTTTATCATTTCATATCTAAAGTTTTAAAAAATCTAAAAGCAAAAAAAATTATCTTTTGACTTTTAAAAAGTAACTTCCATTTATATGACCATCATACTAGCACGATCACTATGATTACCACATTATCTATATCATACTCTTTTTAACTAATATTTGACTTTGGTCAAAGTTTGAATTTTAATTAAACTTTAAGAGGATTTATAAGCTATTTAAAGTTTTTACTTTTGATCAAATTTTGACTATTAAAATATGATAATAAATTGAAAGTTAGTAATACATGATCAATTTTTTTTGAGGTCAAAGGTTGACTTCAAAGTCAAATTATGACTTTAAATTAAAATTTGACTTTTTATTCAACTTTAACTCTTATAATTTGATGGCAAAAAAAAGATACTGCCATGCTGATCTATAATGTGATACTAGACTCTCAATTTTATTAGTCAATAGTTTGACATTTAGTCAAACTTTAACATTTTTACACAATTTATTTTTAGTCAAACTCGAAACCTGCTTATAGATAGAGTCTACTACTACATAAATTTATACCATATTAGTGCAATTTTTCCTTAGTCAAAGTGTGACTTTTTTTAAAAGTTTGATTTTCTATGAAAAAAAGTTATAAATTTTAATTAGTTGAATACTATAATTACAAATATCTATAATTATTTTAATTTGTAATTTTAAAATACATTGCTACATTTTTATTGGTCAAAGTTCGACTTTTAGTCAAAAATTGACTTTAATTCAAATTTTGACTTTAGTAAAAATTTGAAAAAGTATATTGATAGTAGACAATGATTATTACTGTATTATTTGAATTTTGGTAATATAAATTTTTATCAGTCAAAGTTTGATATTTAGTCAAACTTTGGCTTTATAACACAATTTGATTTTTTCGAACGTTGGTAGCCCCAATGAGGTTATGATTTTGTTAATTTATTACTTTGTAATACATTATCAAATTTTATTCCATTTTTTTTTACAGTTAGTCAAAGTTTGACTTCTTAAAAAGTTGATATTTGGTCAATTTTTTTACTAGTGTAATTTAGCGATAGATATAAATACTGTTATATTAATTTGTAGCTTGGTGGTACATTACTGAATTTTTTATTAATCAAAGTTTGACTTTTTAAAAAATTTGAATTTTTTTTCAACATGTAACCTTACAATACATACTAGCATTTACTATATAACTTTGTGCTTTAGTCTTAAATTTTTTTATTGATGGAAGTTTTACGTTTTATCAAAGTTTGACTTTTATTAGAAGTGGATATTTGATCAAATTTTGACTAGTGTAACTTAACAATGTATATGAATATTGTTATGTTAATTTGCAGTTGGAATTTTTGTAATTTGTTGGTACATTACAAAATTTTCTTTTGGTCAAAGTTAAAATATTGGTCAAAATTTGACTTTTATAAAAATTAATTTCCTTTCAACGTATAATCTTACAGTAGATAGTAGCATTTACAATTTGTTATTTAGCTTTACACATTTTTATTAATCAAATTTTAAGTTTGGTCAAAGCTTGACTTTTTATTTGAGTTTAACTTTTCAAACTATGACTTATGTAACTTAGTAATAAATAGTGATTATTAAGGTGTTAATTTGTAATGTAATATAATATCATTAAAAAAATTATTGGTTAATATTTAATTTTGATAAAAAAGAGTCAAACTATAACTAGTGCAACACGAAGTGATAAGTTAGATATTTTTTTAAATAAACTTTTTTGTTCTTTTCTGATAAGTATTTGTTCACAGTAACTTATACTTTCATAAAAGTTAAAAATATATGATCCAAACTTAAAAACTCAATTTCAAATTTTTTTTCAAATATTCTAATCAAATAAGAGAAATCAATTTCCAATGAAAGTCATTTATCGAACACACTATTCAAACAACGAAAAATCTATTTATAGAGAAAATCATTTCCCAAGAAATCGAATAAGAAATTGATTTCATTTCTTCTTTAGAGTTTCCTTACTATCATACAAGACCCAAGTAGAAAATCAAAAATGAAAAATGGAAAATAAAATATTATGGACTATATAGCGATTGCTAAAATAGAATGAAAATTTCAAGGGCCGAAATGTGTCATTTATTGTGTGCACGTGACCCTATTTGATTAATCCAAGGAGGTTCATATGCATGCCGAGGGCGCACATATTTCATAAATCCAACTAGGTCAACTAGTCATAATTGACACATGTCTCAGATAGGACAGACAGCTGGTCGAGTCGATTTGATACCCAACTCGATTTTTTACCGGACCAAGCACATGAACAGGACCTGTCGGGACGGGCCGAGTCTGATAGGAGACATCCGACCCAACTTTTAGGTTAGGTCCACCACGAGGTCGTGTCGGATCAAATCGACAATATTCCAAGTCAACCCGACCTTACCCAATATTTTATATATAAAAATATGGATTTTTTATCGAGTCGGGTCGAGTGCACCATCAGGTCAAGCCAGGCTTTTGCTCTTTTCTTGTTCTGCAACTAAAATTTGGACCCAACCCAACCTTGTTCAGTGGCAGCTCTAATCTTAACCATAAAATAAAACATAAACGGATTCTAACCATCCGATGATTGGTGCACTATAATTTTAATTATTAAGGGAAAACGAACAACTTTCATTTTAAATGCATAATGATTCAGATACTTTATTGAGTGTGATTTTTTAGCCTACCTTAGTTTGATGTATTAAGTACATTTTGATGTCTTGGATTGCCTCATAGCTTGTCCCAAAGTGGACTACAAAAGCCGCCATGTTTCATTTTTTTTTCAAAAATTGCACCTCTAGGTTGGAGATTAAAAAAATTCCGAGCTTTTAAATCACTACAACTTTTTTTGTCTTTTTTAGATGAAATACTACAACATTTGAGCCACCAAATCGTACCACAAATTGACTAACGTGAACTTCATAGATCACAAAATCCGTGAAATTCATCATGTGCCGCCGCCAGGTGTCTTAAAAGGGACCTATAAGCATTTGATGCCTCTGAGCTGCACAAAATACAGGGAGTCTTGAGAAAAAAAAAAAGGCTTCGCCAAAACCCAATCGACGGCGCCGCTCGGTCTGTCATCTAGCCATGAGTTCTCAGGCACCACCTCTCACGGGAGTAAGACCCCACCTTAACTTTCATCTTTTCTATATTTTTGTGATTTCAACAAAAACTGATTTCGAGAAACAACTAGATCTAGGGTGCTGATGCCTGTAAAAGAAAAAAAATAAGCTGGATCTGTTTCCCTCTTCCCAGATTTGTTTGTTTTGGTTTATTTTTATCTCATGGAATTCGATGAATTATGCACTCGAATTGTTGCATTCAATTATTGATTTGAACTGTCGAATCTACGTATGATCATTTAGTGTTCTGATGCGGTCGTCGCTGATTGGACGGTCCTGATCCATTGGCGTTTGAATCCTTTGTGAGTTGCTCTTTGAATATTCGACATTGTCAGACTGAGTTGAAATTTTATGACATAAGTGTGATCCAGAGGATATAAACACAGAGATTCGTAAATTCGAGACCAGTGTTCTAAATCCTAAATGCAATAGGAGTTGGATTTTATCCAATCGTAAATCTGAAGAATTTTAATATTTTACTGAAGTAATGAAATTTAATAAATGGAAACTACTTCAAATTATTGTAAATTTGTAAGTAATCAAGTCGATCGTCCACGGATGAATCATGAGCCATATTTCAGAAAATGAGCGAGTTCCTTAATGATCAGCCGTTTTGTTGAGCAAACTCCAAACATCTTGATTGGCCTATGAATCATTGTCATGTTGAATATGGTTTGCTTCCTGTTGTTAGATACTCCACAATGCAATGCCCCCTATTAATTTTATTTATTTATTTATTATTTATTTTCGACTTTCTTAGTTCATGGGCTTTGGATTTTTATGATTTACGATGTTTAGAAGTTGCCAGATCCCCACCATGATTTGAACCTCACACAAAATATGCGAAAAGTGTTCCTTTTGTTATTTAGATATCTGTTTGAGCCAACAAAATTGGTTCAACAGCGTAAGAGATCTTGCCTATCCTTATAGATTTTAGGGTTTTGGAGTTATTTGAAAATTCAAAAACCACTCTAAGTAAAGCGTACAACTGAAAAAGAGAACTTATTTGGGGCTAAGATTAATAAGAGAAAAGAGATTAACATCTTCATCCACTTCCTCCAAGTGAGACAGCATCTGAGCCACCAGATCCCATATGAAGATGAGTTTTTCCAGATTTCGATGCCCCTGTCATCCTTTATAGTTAACTTGTCATAGGATTGGTGGCTCAACCATTAATCCAAAGAAAAAACAACAAGAATAATTAATTTTTGGAGTAACTGTTTCTCCTGACAGTGTGCCCCATGCAATGTTACCTTGGCACTTCCACTTTTGGGATTTTTGCCGTGCCGACACTTGGTGGCACTTGGCACACATGCTGACACTTGGACACTCCTCAAACAACACGAAACTTTAAAAAATATATGAAAACCACACATTACTATTAAAATGCTCATTGTTTTGATAACGATAAAATGAACTTTATTTTTTTTTAAATGTGTAAAGTTCAGTAATTACTAAAAAAAAGGTTTGGGTTGTTGAAAACGATTTGATGCTATAATATACTTTATTTTGGTTCACGACATAAACTATGAATCTTTTCATTACATATCTAAATTGGCTCTCTATGATTTCCCTTCAATTTTTCTCTATATATGTTCTATTTATTTATTTTATTTTTCTTAAGGCCGTGCCACCGTATTTGAATTTTTAGAAATTAGCGTTGCAAACATCTATTGGCACCTGTGCCACGTGTCTAGGTACCACTAGCCCCCATGTTTTTCTTCCAATTCATAAAGTTCATAAATCATAGGATATTAGGATCTTGATTTTTGAAGACAATGCTTGAGAGAATCTTGCAAAATTAACGATACAAAGGAACTCACATTGCTAATATGGGACATTACGTTACTAAATTTAAGAAATCCATGCTAATTTTATTACATGGTTTTCATCATCTAGTGTAATTCCAGTGAGGTAGTGGAACATAAGAGATTGGATTTTGTTCCCTTTCCAATTCTGACTAAATGTTCGAATTCTGTTTTGGGGTGGTTTTATGTAGCTGGGATTTTGATAAGATTAACTCAGACTGGTTTGTAGCTTTTAATGACAGGGAAACAACCTCTTCTCTGGCTTTACTCGCCTGTGCAAAGGCCTTGCTGTGGTACTTCTTGGAGGATATGCTCTATTGCAAATTTTTCCTTCAGCCATTTCATATCTTGCACTTATCCCTGCAAGGTATTTTTTGTTCTAGATTATGATTACAGTGCCACCTTTGATGCTACATAGTACATATCTGATAATTTCATTTCTTGTATGCTGTTGGTTTGTTATGGAGACCTGGGAGACGGTTTTCAAAATTTTTGGGGTTAGCTGGGTGGTGCTTGGGTCTTGTGGGGACCTCATTGCGGCTTCGGACTGTGGTGCTTTTAGCAGGGTTGAAAGGGTGTTTTGGACAGCGACCCTTTTGCTGTCCTGTGGGTGGTGTCGCTAGAAAGGAAGAGGTTGGTGCTGAATTGGGTTTGGCTGGATAGAGATATTGTGAGGGGGAAGGAGGGGTTTTTGGACCTTTTAGTTGATCTGTGAAATGTCACAGACACAAAGCGAGATTCTCATTGCTTTGATAGTTTCGTGGGTTTAGTATTAACCCTAAATATTTCAAGTTGTTGTGCTCTCTATTGTGTTTTACCTGTTTGATCGATATATGCATTATTTTTGTACTTTATTTCTCTATTGTTATTGGACGGAAGGAAGGAGAAAGAAGAAGCTTTAGAAGTTGATATTAGGTAAAAAGCATAGTTGGATTCGGAAAGCAGAAATAGGATTAATTATTTAAGAAATTGGATGTTAGAATGGGATGTTTATGATATTTTCTTTTGAGATTTTGATTAAATCAAGACAGAAATTTTGATTAAATCGAGATTCTCATTGCTTTGAGATTTCTGTGGGTTTAATACTAACCTTAAATATTTCAAGTTGGTGCTCTCTCTATTGTTGTTTACTTGTTTAATTGAGGTATGCATTAGTTTTTATTTTATTTCTTCTTCGTTATCGGTTTCTTTCTCTTTTATGATTTTATCACATCAGTCACATCACACAAAGATTAAATCATAGAATGAGACTTTTCTTTTGTAAGTTATTTTGGATTTGTAGTAACCTCACAAGGAATTCAGATCTTGCTTTTGGTCATATGAGTTAAAGATGTGTACGAGGTCAATGTGACTTAGGCTTCAATACATGTTAGTATCGGACCTGGACAAGGGTTCTTACAAGGTTGTTGTTGGAATGTATATAAACTGGAGAAAAACTCAGACACGTAATTGTGTCTCGATGTTGGTCACAAACGCAATGTGTCTGGTATGATGTTTTTTAGAATTAGTAGTATTGTTGCTATGATGCATTGTGCTTGTGATTCTAACTTCTAGTTTAATTATAATTCTGAGTGTGGTTTAGACATAGTGTTCTACTTTAGACATTTTATAATTCTAGTGTGTAGTTGCACAATTTTTACTTAACTGCTGCTCCGTTTTCAGAATCCCAATTCCTAGATGCTTCATTTTGTAAAATGGCTTATTATCTAGTTTTTGTTGTGTACATGCTTGTTAATTGAGGTTACATTCATGCATTGCTTGTATTTATTAATTAATATAGTTAGAGGGAAGATATACACATTGAAATTGTCATTCTACTTTTCACCAATATACCATATTTCTAACTGCAAGTTTGTAATAGACTTAGTGCTGACCTAAATTCTGGGTTATATGCTTATTGCCGCAAGTCCCCCAATGAACCCCAATCCAATGGAAGTAGTTTCACTTGAACAGGTTGGAACTTAGTCAGCTATCTTGTCACTCCTGAATTTGTTTACTCTTTAAACATAGAGATGCTACTATGCTATGACCTTGTGTATGTGTACAGCTTACACCACATGGTACACTTATACACTAGATACTTGAAATGTCGTAAGAAAAACTAATCTATAAACTTATAAGTAGGTCCTTTGTTAAAGCCTGAGCCCTTTGGACCTGCAACCCAGAAACTAGGGCGCAGGCCTATGGTTGCATAAAGCCATAGCATATCCTTTGCATTCTGGTCCTGAAAACGAAGACGTTGGCTATTTGCCACTTCTAGTATTGAGGTTTGAGATTTAGGTTATAGTTGTACTTAACGTGGACAAAATATGCCACGATCCTTGCAGCGGGTTTTGTCCTGCTCCATAACACCAAGACTTATTTGTGCATTAGGCACTTCTAATAATTGAGAGTTGGCATATCTGTCAAATGGACAAGATAAGCCACTATCCTTGCAGCAGTTTCTCCACCTCAAGTTCTAGGAAAGGCCCCTTCATGAGTGCAGTGAGCTTTTCCATTACAAAAAGCCTTGCTTGACCACAAAATCACTTCTACAATAAGCCTTCGATGCGGGCCTCATCTTTATGTGAATCTTTGGTGATATACTCTTTCTATTAGTGTGTATATGAACAATATAACAAGCATTTCCTTCTAAGCAGTTGAAAAGTCAGTTGAGAATTACATATTTTGAATTGCTGTAGTGGAGTTTCAATTTTGTAGACAATAACAGGGAAAACACTGTGCCATTTTGGAAGCTTTACAGTCTTTCATTGACGACTGATCTCCTTTCCCAGTCTATCCCACTGTCTAATCCATGTTTGTTTGCTAGAGCATTAAAAAATAAACAGGCCTCTGCAACTTGTTTTCCAGTAAATTTTCTGTAATGTGGGGTTCCAATTTTTAGATAAAAAGGCCTTTGTTCTAATTAATCATACAGGGAAAACACCGTCACCTAGGAAGCATTACAGTTGTTAATCAACAATTGGTCTCCTCTCCTAGTCTCTCCCACTGTCTAATCTATTGTTGTTTGCTATAGCGTGAAACTATAAACAGTCCTCTGCAACCTCTTTTCCTGTGAACGTACCTGTAGAACTCCTACTAAAGTATTCCGTTTTCCCAGAACTTGGTCCTATTTAATTATTTGAAAGTTTGTTGGTTAAAATAGTCAAGGATTATAATGTTCTTTGTTTGGTAGCATGCTCTAGAGAAATGTTGACGAGAGAACTTTGGTGTTTGGTTATTTAAGAGGGTCATTTTGTCATTTCTACTCATTCATAGGTTGACTTTCGCTATGTTTTTGTGCAGATTTGAATAGGATTAATTTAATCTTATGTCAATTTGGAATTTCAGTGGTATTTTGGTTATCATATAGAAAAATAGGGCAGTTTAAGTAATTTCACTAATAAATTAGAAACATAAACACTTGGGAAAGGAAGAATGTTAAGTGGTAATAAGTTTGGAGTTTATTCGAAGAGTGATTTTTCTGAATGAGGCAATTGTAATTTTTGCTAGTGTTGGCTGTATATATGGGGAAGTCTGCCTGGCTATGTGAACAGCTATGTTTTGCTCATTTCACTTGATATGTTGAAATGATTAAAATAACACTGATGAACCTAGCAGTTTTTGCAGCTATGCTGTGTGTCAAACCTGGCACAACCATTTTTGCATTAATCATTTCAAACTTTTCATGTATTTGCAAATATGCATGCAGCTGCACACTTCACATGAGGAGTTTTAGAAACGTAAAGAATAAACGGATGCACACATGCCTCCTTGTTACCATCTAAATTTGAAGCTTCCTAGTGTACACAGTACACACACACACACACACACACACTCTCAATTGGAGCTGTACTTGCAAAATGGCTTATCATTTTTTGTTTTCAAGTTCTTTCTTATATCATATACATTAGTTATCAGTGACAATGACAAATGTTTCATATAACCATGTAAGTGTGTGTGTGTGTGTGTGTGTGTATATAGATAGGGAAAGGAAGAATGTTAAAGTGGTAGTTTGGACTTTGGAGTTTATTCGAAGAGTGATTTTTCTTATGCGATGAGGAGAATGAGGCAATTGTAATTTTTGCTAGTTTGGCTGTATATGTGGATAAGTCTGCCTGGCTATGTGAACAGCTATGTTTTGCTCATTTCACTGATATGTTGAAATGATTAAAATAACACTGATGAACCTTGCAGTTTTTGCAGCTATGCTCAGTGTCAAACCTGGGACAACCATTTTTTGCATTAAACATTTCAAGCTTTTCGTGCATTTGGAAATATGCATGCACCTGCACACTTCACATGAGGAGTTGTACAAACGTCAAGAATAAACAGATGCACACATGCCTCCTTGTTACCATCTAAATTTGAAGCTTTCCGAGTGTACACGCACACACACACTCTCTCTCTCTCTCTCAATTACATTAGTTATCAATGACAATGACAAATGTTTCATATAACCATGTAAGTGTGTATATATATATATGATAGGTAAGCTGGGCTCGAACCTACGACCTTGATGTTGCAATATTCTCAACCTTCCGTTATGTTACCAGCCCAAGCCCCTGTATATGTTTTGTATTGTGTATGTGCGTACTCCATGGTTATGTTTTTATTTTATTTTTCTACGGCGTTTTGGTCCTTGATCTATTTCAGTTTCTTAATAGAATTGGGTAGCCTTAATTTGGAGCTAAGCTTCTCCATTTCTCTTCTTCCTTCCTCTCGTCTGCTTCTTCTTAACTATCTCTATCTAGCCCTAACCTTAACCCCAATGCAATAAACCCATTGACTTCATGGTTTCAAAGTCTGTGATCAACAAAGTCTCTTCTTCCTTTTATGCTAATCCATAATGTTTTTTTTTTTTTTTTTTTGATAACCTGGGTATCCGGGCCTCTTAAAGCACCCGCCTAATCCTAGGGGCACATGCGCATCCCAAAATCAGCACATGCCGGGTCAGCACAGGATATAAATCCCTAGAGTGGCCTCAAGGGGGGGAGGGGATTCGAACTCAGGTCTCCTGCTTTTGGAAGCAGGTACCTGACCAGCTCACCTAACCCTTGAGGTTGCTAATTCATAATGTTGATAAGTGTACAAGCATAATGTCTGATGAATAATTCCATGTTCCTATAAAAAGATTGCATAACAGAGGACAAATATTCACGAGCATTATTAAACCTTAAGCATTTAATTTGGCAATTAAACTAAGTTTGAACCTTGCAATGAAACAAGAGCATATTATTGATGAAACATGAAGAGAACACAAGAGAAATCATCAATAAAAACATCAAAATATCAAAATCAATTCTTCCCAACTTATCCGGGTGCACTCTTACAAAACAATTTAAACTATGATTATATCTAGGAGGGTAAACAAATCTAATTTAAACTATGTATATATATATATATATATATATATATATATATAGGTAAGCTGGGCTCGAACCTACGACCTTGAGGTTGCAATATTCTCATCCTTCCATTATGCTACCGACCCAAGCCCCTGTATTTGTTTTGTACTGCGTATGTGCGTACTCCTTGGTTATGTTTTTATTTTTATTTTCTACGGTGTTTTGGTCCTTGATCTATTTCAGTTTCTTAATAGAATTGGGTAGCCTTAATTTGGAGCTAAGCTTCTCCATTTCTCTTCCCTCCTCTTGTCTTCTTCTTCTTTACTATCTCTATCTAGCCCTAACCTTAACACCAATGCAATAAACTCATTGACTTCATGGTTTCAAAGTCTGTGATCGTCAAAGTCTCTTCTTCCTTTTATACTAATCCATAATGTTGATAAGCGTACAAGCATAATGTCTGATGAATAATTCCATGTTCCTATAAAAAGATTGCATAACAGAGGACAAATATTCACGAGCATTATTAAACCTTAAGCATTTAATTTGGCAATTAAACTAAGTTTGGACCCTGCAATGAAACATGAGCACATTTTTGATGAAACATGAAGAACACATTGGGAAGTTCAATAAAGGAATGCAATAAATATATCCAGCATATACAAGAGAAATCATCAATAAAAACATCAAAATATCAAAATCAATTCCTCCCAACTTATGTGGGTGCACTCTTGCAAAACAATTTAAACGATGATTATATCTAGGAGGGTAAACAAATCTAATTTGTTGGCCAATTTACATGTCTCATAATTAACAACAAGATTCTTATGCAAAATATGAATATTAAAAAACTGGCCGCCTCACGCTAACAAAGGTGCATGTTCAAAACGACAATGCCACAAGTATAACCCCTGGTTTAACAAGGTAGAATGATGAGCAGTAGCTTGAGGAGTAGAGGGACAGAAGATTTATAAGCTGTGTGGCTCATGACCATCACCAATCACCTTTCTCGTTGCGAGTTTTTGATACACACAATATAATGAGACAACCGTTTAATGATTTAATGAGACTACCAACAGATAACAAGTTTACTATGAAGAGAAGGAATATACAAGGTAGATGCTGAAGAGATATCATCAGAAAGATGGACAGTTCCCATATAGGTGAGGGATTTCAAGGATTCATCACAAATATGAACACATCGGCAGACTTTAGTGGCGAAAGATGAGAAAAATTGAAGGACTCGCCGGTCATTCATAAGAAGCACTGGTGTCGATGGTCCAAAGTGGAGAGGGGAAATGGAAGACGAAATGGCTGCACTACACAGAAATGCCACTTTTTGGGAGTTAGTTTATCCACTAGTCATATGCAAACCATTGAGCTGTAAGTGGATGTACCACAGTGGAATTTTGACCCTATGACATACTTGAAAAATATAAGGCACGGTTAGTAACAAGAGGCTTCACTGAGACAAAGGGGATCAATCATGAAGAAACGTTTGCTCGAGTTGGAAAAATGAGGTCTGCTAGGCTACTATTATTTGTAGTTGCTAATAAGGACCGAGAGCTTTATCAATTGGATGTTAATAACGCACTGTGATGATTTGCATGAGTGTATACATATATTTCCCTCTCTGGTTTAAATGTAAGGAGAGGAAGGTTAGTGAGTAAGTTGAAGAAGTCCGTTTATGGACTCAAACAGTTATCCAATATGTGGTTCAACAAATTAAGCAAAACAATCATAGAGTTTAAGTTCAAGAGAACTTAGTCAGATTATTGGGTGTTTGTTTAAAGAAATGAAAAAGGAGTGACTATTATCCTTGTCTACACTGATGACATTATTATCACAGGTGATGATATGGAGTGGAGACGACAACTGAAAGGTAACCTAAGCAGGACCTTTGAGATTAAGGATCTAGGAAATCTTCGCTACTTCCTAGGTATCGAGATTGCAAGATTAAGGGAAGGGATTTACTTATCACTAAGGAAGTACATATGTTGAAGGAAACCAAAACGTGGGGAGCGAAACCAATCACGTCTCCTTTGGAAGCCAATTATAAAGATGAGCATGGAAATGGAAATGTGCTACAAGATGAGGATAGCTTTTGAAGGCCAGTAGGAAAGCTCATTATGTTACTATGGCGTGGTTCAATATTACGTTTGTTGTGGGAGTAGTGGCCCTATATTATGTTTTGTTGTGGGAGTAGCTAGTCGCTATATCGCACATGCAAATGGTAGATAGAATTATGAGATATTTAAAATATCTCCTGGTAAAAGGATTCAATGTTGTCAAAAGCGCTAGGCGGGTTTGAGGTGGCGAACCCCTTAGCCTTAGGTCCTAAGTGAGGCATAGGCGTCAAGAAAAAATAATACTTGAATATATATATATATATATATATATATATATATATATATATATATATATATATATATATATATATTGTAATACTCTTGATATATGGACAAGATTACCACAAACATCTTATGTTAATAAACTAATATAATGAAATGATATGTGGTACTCTTGTCCGTATTTTAGGTTAGAATATTCAAACAATGTTTACCATCTGATCAAAAGATCAAATGATTAGAAAAGTGAACTTTGGGCTGAGTCTCATATATATGTTGGTGTGCCACTTGATCATTTCAATTAACGAACAAGGTGTTATATATGTACATAATTTGATGACACATGTACCACATTTAGTGAAATGCTCAAGCACATGTTATACATTCTTGAGTTTACAGATGCTTTTGGTCTTTGACTACCCCTAGTGGGGACGTGCCTTCCTTCTAAACAAGGTTCACATGGCTATATGTACAAGATTTCTACCATGAACGGTTTAAGCGCGTAGCACTTGACCGGTTAAGTGAACAAAAGTGCATCGATCAATGTTTGGGTTAAGTGACTAGAGTCCCATGAAATGATGAAACTACATGCCACTTGCACAAAATATTCATCTATTATATTTGCAAGTTGGAAGAATATACTTGAAAGATATTTTACATTTTTGCTACACAACTGCCCCTTAATTCACAGATTACTGTCTTTTCTTTTGGCATAACCCCTGAGCAACAACGAAAGAGAGACCGAGTGTTGTGGAGAGAGAGAGCGTTTGTTGTCTTCTTCTCTTCTTTTTAATGGTTGGGTAGCAACACAGACGAGATTTAGGGTTTCTGACAGAGATGAAACACCGAGAGAAGATGTAGAGATAGAGCTAACTAATTGTTTGGAAATAAACTTTTACCCCTTTTAAATATCAAAGTTTTTTTTATAAAGCATCATACTTAAAAAGTTATAAATTACATAGCTTGTCTAGCTTATATAACTTATTCAACTTTATAAGTTATACAAGCTATTTTTTTTAAATAATTTTTTTTATAAGTTATATTGGTTGCCTAAGAGCTGGTGCCTTCAATCGCTTTTAAGCGCTTTGCGCCCACTTCAAAACACGAAGCGTGTACTTTTTGTGTTAGCGCCTAAAGCGGTTGGTGCTTAGATCGTAGACATGCCCTAAGCAGGTAGGTGGAGCCTAGGCGCAGCTTTTGACAACAGAGAAAGGATTCTATATGCAAATAATAGGAATATGGATATACAAGGCTACTCAGATGTAGATAGGGCTGGGTCAAATGATGATCATCAATCTACTACAACATATTGTACCATGATAGGTGGGATTTCTAGTGACATAGAAAACTAAGAAGCAGAATTTAGTTGCCAGATCGAGTGGCCAATGGAATTTATCGCTTGTGAGCTATCTAGTTGAAGGAATGAAGAGACGAGTTTGGGTTCATCTTCAAACACCAGGATAATGTTTTGTGACAAATAAGCAACATTCTACATTACTTCAAATCAAGTGTTTCGTGAGCTTGCTAAACGTATTGAGATAAATGCCACTTCATTAGAGAGAAGATATTATCTAAGGACATATGTACTCTGTTTATCAACTCATCAGATCAACTTACAAACATATTAGCAAAACCGTTGAAAAAACCATGGACAGTGGACATTTTGTGAATGATAGACATCTTTACACCAATTTGGGGACTATTAGTGGGTGTGTGTGTATCTGCATATATATATATATATATATATATATATATATTGCTGACTGTTTATTTTTTCTACTGTCTCCTTACTACTAACATAGATAGTTGTAATTTTTTCTTTTGTCAAGGCATTTTGGTCCTTGATCTATTTCAGCTCTTTAATAGAATTGGGTAGCCGTATTTTCAGGCTAATCTTCTCTATTTCTCTTCTTCCCTCGTCCTCTCAGCTTCTTCTTCTTCTTACTATCTCTATCTGACCCTAATATTTCCCCCTGTACTTCTATCTGGGTAAGTTTGAATGTCTATGTGCAAGTAGGACTTAGGGGAGAAGCAAATGCTGCATTCTTAGTCAATACAACATTTTTTATGCTCATAATTTGTCACCATCCATTGTTGACTCCTTTTGATAAAGTGGATTGCAGTCTATAGCTCTTCAAAGTGCTGCATTTCACTTTAAATCCGACGGTCAATGATTCAATTATCTTTGGACAGTTATAGATTTGTGAACATGGAAAATGTTGTTCTATCTGATACAAAAATGCACTTCCTTTTTGAAAGTTAGACAAGCACTTTATTTATAGCTTAAAATGCAAATATGCCAATAATTTTACTTTGCAAGCTTGTCTCCATTGTTGCTAAGAATCTTTCTTATCGGAATTGATTTTTGTAGGACAATCCCATTCGCTTGGAACCTCATAACAGCTGGTTACATTGAGCAATCGCTTTGGGGGGTAGGCATTTATGAGTTCTCTGTTTCTTTTATCTTCCTCCATTTCCCCACGATATCTATTTGATTTCCTTTGGAAGTGAATAAAAAAAATGTAGGATTAACTTGAGGAAAGATGGATCCTTCTTTGCAATATGATTCTTTACCCGATGATTCCTTTGTATAAGATGCTTTTTGCAAGAATTTGGCTCCCAAAAAAATAATCTCCATCTTTTCTTGTTTATTTTAATTTTATTGGTATTTGTTTTTAATTGAATGAGGAATAGGGACATGAACTTCCCGTTGCAATGCTCTCTTTTTTTTTGTGTTGCATGTTGAAGCCGGTACAATAAAAGGTTATTTAATGGTTTAAGGCCTCACCATCATAATCATAGCCTTATCTCATTTATTTGGGGTTGGCTTTGCGAGTCCTATTTCTCGACTTGTTTCTATACAACGCTAAGCTCTTCATAATTCTGTAATCCTTCATGCCACTTCTCACTGCTTCCCTCAAAGCATTCGCTGATCTTCCTCTTCATCTACGTCCTTACGCTTGTAATGTCGCAATCCTTCTTACAGTTCATGTTTCTATGATTTGATGGACATGTTCAAACCATCTCAAATGACATTACGTAATGTTCTCGCTTATAGGTTCCGCTCTCAAATTTCCTCTTATGCACTCGTTCCTAATTTCATCCTCTCTTGTTACTCCACTCCTCCATCTTGACATATCCATCTCAGCCCTATGCAGTCTATCTTCTTGTCTCCTTTTCGCAACCCAACATTCTGCATTATATAGGATGATTTGTCTTATGATTATCTTATAAAAAATGCCTCTTTAATCAACGTGGAACTCCTAGATTGCACAATACTATGCTTGCTTGTCTCCATTTCGTTCAACTCACATTGATCTTATTTGAGATGTCCTCATCAAATCTGTCATCTAATTGTAAAGTAGGGCCTAAATGTCAAAATCTATGGCAATGTGGTACCACATGATTTTTTATTATAACTAAATCCTCCTCAAGGCTATCATATTCACTAAAGTTGCACTCCATATATTAAGTATTTGTTCTGCTAATGTTTGAGCTTCTTGACTATAAGAACTTTCTCCATAATTCAGCATATCATGTATTTGCTACCTTATGTGGGCGATTAGTAACACATCATTTACAAATAGCATGATCTATAGAATCTCTTCTTGTTTGTCTATTATTACTGCATCCTTTATCAAGGCAAACAAATTGGACTCAAGGTGGATCCTTGATGCAGTCCAACTTCAACAAGGAGCTCGTTCATCTCTCTTCATGTAGTTCTTATACTACTTATTGCCCTTGCATACGATTCTTTGATAATCTCACATATATTAGTTTGGTATACATTTCTTCCTATGCATCCACCAGATTATCCATATCGGCATTCTATGATAAGCCTTTTCCAATTCAATGAAGAAAATGTAAGTTTTTCCTTCTTTACATAAACTTTTCCATAAGTTACCTCAATAAGAAAATGACTTTAGTTGTTCTTCAGGGAATAAATCAAACTGGTTCTCTGATACATTTAATTCTTGTCTTAGTCTTTCCATTATTGTATCCTAGCATTTCATAGTATGAAGAATAAGTAATGCCTCAACATTATTCTTCTTTGTTCTTATAAAAAGGAACTATAATGTTGTTCTACCATTCCTCAAGCATTTTCCTTGCTTTTAATGTTTTATTGAATATTCAGTCAACCAATTAAGTCCCCTCCCAAAACAATCCAAATTTATATAGTATTCCATCTGATCCTATTGCTTTCATTTTCTTCATCTTTGCTAAGACTACTTTTACTTTAACTTCCGATACTTCGTTTATCATCCTTTGATTTGGTTCCTCTTCTTTATCTACTTTTCTTTCATATTTCGTATGTAATAAATTGTTAAACTATTCTTACCATTTATTCTTTATCTAATCTTCTTTTACCAAGACCTTTTAATAACACCTTAATTGGTCAAGACTTCTCGTTTTCTTGTTTATTATCTTAATTTGTATATTTCTCTGACCTTTCATTCCCAGTCTGATGTACAAATTGTCATTCTTATTTCAGCTTACTCACGACTTTCTGAACTTCTCTGCTGGCGGCTTATATCTTTCAAGATCTTTTGTATGTCCTTTTTTTGTCATTCCTTAAAACACTATGTCTTCTTAGCAATTTCTTTTTAAACCTTTGCATTCAGCTATCATGTTTCCTTTTATGTATCCCTTCCTCCTCTAAGACTCCCCAAGCACGTCTTTACACTCGTTTAAGACACTGCGCCATTTTTGTTCCCTTCATCTTAATTGGATCCCTTCCACAATTCCACATCTCTGGGTCATTTTTCTTTCAAGGGTTGTTATGCTGTCTCCTTTTAAGTTCTACCATTTTATTTATAAGAGATCTTTTGCTATTGTTTTAGTCATCTGACTCCTGATAAAAAAAATCAAAAACTACCAATCTATGTTGTGTCGTCAGGCATTCTCTTGGGATGACCTTACAATCCTTGCAGCTTGTCCACTCTCTTCGCCTTAATTAAAAATAATCTAATTTCAATTTTATTTGCTCTACTCTTGAACGTTATAAGATGCTCACTTTTCTAAAAAGGTATTTTCTTTAGTCAGGTCGAAGCCACTGTAAACTCAAGGATAACTTCTCACACCTCATTCCTTTCACCAAAGCCATGTAGAGTTGAAGGCCTCGAGACCTCTTATTATATAGCATTTCACTACTTGATATCCAGAATAGGCTATTTGAGCCTGTGGATTTAAAATCCAGCTTCTAATTGTAGTTTTTTGTTTTTTTCATAATGGAGGGGTCCCCACCCTTTCAAGGGAAGGACTACACGCGACTGGGTAATGATTGAGAGGGGATTCCGATAGCATGACTTGGGGGAGGAAACCCAAGTCATCTACCATCACTCCAAACACGTGTGGTTTAGTTTTCTTTCTTCACTTACACTATTCTACTAGTGGTAGTTTATGAATTTGTTGATCCAAGCAAGTGGCCGTTTTTTGTGTCAATGGGCTAGGCTTGGGCCTACTTTTTTCAATTACTATTGACCTATCCTGTGGAATATGAGAGGCTTCCTCAACCTGTACCTGGTAAATTGCAACCCCTATTCCAAATGCAAGAACTTATATTTGAAAAAAAAGAGTCAAAGAATTCTCCTGATCCATGAACAATGTTAAAAGTGTAATAACTAATTGCTTCTAAAGATCACTTTTGATGGTCCACCCATTTTGCAGGTGGCTATCGGCACATTGGGGCTACTTTTTATTGGAAAGTTGCTAGAGCCAATATGGGGTTCTAGGGAGTTCTTGAAGTTTATTATTGTAGTTAACTTCTTAACCTCTATTTGTGTCTTCACCATGGCTATTGCGCTGTACTACATCACAAGGCGGGAAAGTTACCTGTAAGTACCATTTTAACTTCAATTTGTTTTTGCATATCTATGCATATCTGTACCACCTACTCTTTCTTCCCTAATTTATGTGTGGGCTCAGCTTACAATGTTCTTCATAACAAAGCTTTGTCCTATTGTGCTATAGGCTCAGAGCCCAATTGACCATCTTTCCAACCTTGTCATTTGTATGAGAAGATCATAAAACATTTCTCACCTTTGGGTAGTTAAATGCTGACGTTGTTTGTGACCTAATGTTCAACAAAGCATTGAAAATATTTTCTATCATCGGCATTCTTTTCAATATGAAAATTACGCTGAAATATTACAAAAAACTATATTTTTCATTTTGTGGTCTCTTTTTCCCATTTCTTATAGGATGGTATTAGAAATGCTAGGTGGCACAATGTATATCTATCCATGCAATCTGGAAGTGGTAAAATATCGAAGCTCTTTGTTCACCCATGAATGCATTTAGCAGAATCCCTACAGTAATACATATTTCATCATGTACTCCAATTGTTCGAGATTTGAGAGGTGTTTGGCTTTATTTTGTTTATTTTTGCTGCCTTCCCTGGTTTGGTTTAAATCAATTATTATCTAATATTTATGTTTTTTCCTTTATCATTCTTATATTCATATATAGCTATGAAGTAGGATAAATTGTCAATGTTGCTGATTTATTATTTCCATTTGTGTAGTTATACACCTATTGCTGGCTTCCATGGAGTTCTTTCAGGGTTCCTGGTAGGCATCAAGCAAATTATTCCTGACCAGGAGCTGCCTGTATTTTCTTTGTTGAAGATTAAAGCAAAGGTTTGATTGAGGCAGCATTTTTTTTTTTTATAATTATTCATCTCATATTCCCTTAGTACGTGTACATCATAAAGGATTCGGCTGACGTTATCTCCTTTGCACCTTTTTGGTCGTTCTCCAGTGGATGCCATCCCTTGTTGTATTGGTGTCAATAGTGATAAGCTTCTTTACAGCTGAGTCAGAATCCTACCTTCCAACTTTAATATTTGGCACTTATATGAGTTGGTTTTATCTGCGGTATCTTCAAAGAAAACCGGAAACAAACCTCAGGGGAGATCCAAGTGATGAGTTTTCCTTCTCCTCTTTCTTCCCTGAATTTTTAAGGTAACATGTGTTCCCTCCCTACTATGTTATATATGCTATCTCTGCACTTGAAAGGTTGCCATGATTATGCTCTATATCTTTTTCTTGGTTCTTCTCTCTTTTGGGGCAGGCCAGTTTTGGATCCCATTGCATCAATATTTGATCGAATGCTTTGTGGGAGATCTGATATTTCTAATGAAGCCAAGGGTCATACACTGGGTGGAAGTCCTTTGCCTGGTTCTGACCATATCGAGGCATCCAGGAGGAGGTAAATTTCTTAGGATCTTGAGATCTTGGAATTTTTACACATTTTCAAATGATTCGCA
This sequence comes from Chloranthus sessilifolius, assembly GCA_021018995.1. Classification (NCBI taxonomy): domain Eukaryota; kingdom Viridiplantae; phylum Streptophyta; class Magnoliopsida; order Chloranthales; family Chloranthaceae; genus Chloranthus; species Chloranthus sessilifolius. The sequence goes on from CM037587.1 coordinate 136,606,205, forward strand.
CTACCTTGTTGCACATCATTAAAATATGATATGGATTGGAAAACAATTTGATGTGCAAATGTTACTATATAAGAACTGAATGTCTTCTGTTTAGTGGCTGCCCTGGGTAATGATTTCACCAGCCAAGGGCATGTACAAGAAATATTGCTCCATTCCATCATTTTCTGGACCTCAATATTTGGTATGAATGAAGTGGCTTTATTCCAGATTAGGTTAGAACTATGGAAATTTTGACTAGTGTGCCTCAAGTTAATTTCCAATCCTACTCTTAATTAGTTGTAAATTTTATTAAGTTAAAGGAATATTCTTGTGAACCTGATGCATATGAATGGTAAGATTTGTTATGGTTAGTCACATAATAACATATCAAATTTTATTTGTTAGTCAACTCAATATTTCCCTCTTCTTCTTGCTGACACAAGAATCTCTGGTCAATAGATGGTATATCGGGCATTGCCTATCTAAATCTTCGTTTGGGAACCATCATTTGAAGTGGATTTGGATTTGGATGAGTGAAATCCAAATCCACCGTTTGGATAGATAGTTTAGAATATTGGATTTGAATTTATCAAATCCTAGTCATTTCCAAATATTTCTCACGAGAAAAAACAGGGATTTGAAATAACCCCTCTCAAGTGTTATTTCAAATCCAACTCCTTCATTTGGGCCAATCAGATCGCTGGAAGAAAAAAAAAGAGATGACTCTCTAATCTCTTGTGTTTCCCCCTTGCACTCCCTTTCTCTCGCTATTTCTCACTTCCTCTCTTTCTCTCTCTAGCTCTTCTATCTCTCTCTCTCTCTCTCGCTATTTCTCACTTTCCCTATTTCTTGCAGTATCTCTTTCTCTCTCTCTCTCTCTCTCTCTCTCTCTCTCTCTCTCTCTCTCTCTCTCTCTCTGCGCGCCCATTTTTCTCTTTCTCTCTCGCCCCTTTTCTCTCCAGCTCTATCTCTCTGTTTCACGGTCTTGCGCCCTTTCTATCTCTGTTTCTCTCTCTAGCGTGCCCCTTTTTTTCTTTGCTCTCTTAGTTTCTCTCTTTGGCGCCCCTTTTTTTTTTCTCTAATGTTTAAGATTAGTTGCAATAGTGGAAGTTCGGTTTTACTGAATTGGATTCGAAACCGAAATTTTTGTAAACGGAACCCAAACCGAATTGTTGGTTTTTAATTAACGAAAATTCTCATTGCCCGAAAAGAAAATCGAATCGAATCCATCCACTATCCATTTCAGTCAGCTCGGTTTCCGAATTTTTCTAATTTCTTTTAGTTTTATGTTTTTCAAGAAAGTTTTTATAATTTTTTGGTTTCGGTCAGTTTTCTCTCCCTACTGAACCGATTTTGGTTTTCGCCACCCAAAACTGAAACCTAACCTATCCAATACCGGTTTCGTTTTTCAATTTTTGATCAGTTTTCCGGTTTTTTTCGTCCCTAGGCATTGGCCACTTACGATTATTCTTCCAGGTAATTTATAGTCCCACCGTTGACTGCATTGAGCTAGATAATGAAGATTGTTTTTTCATCCCAATCTTTCAAAAGAGGATCTTGAGATCACTGCCTCAATCAGTAAGATATTGATTCCACGTGAAGCACATTCCTAAGAGTTACAAAAGAGCTCCTCTCATGGTAAACCACGATCATGGATGTCTGCCGCGTGGAACCACCATTTGACCGTCTGATAGGTGGGCCATGATCTCAAGATTGAAAGATTGGGTCAAAAAATGATCTCCATCATATGATTCAGGGAAGTCAACAATATTAACTACTGAACTATCAATCGCGCCTCGAAAGAATCTTCAGTTGCGAATTCCACTAGTGTATGAGTCAAATCTAAATACACTTTTTACGCAGCCAAACAATTGATTTGTAACTCCAAACAAAAGATTTGTAAATCCAAATATTTGAAATCCTGAATTTCAAATACTTTCACGAAATTCAATTCCTTGTTCCCAAACACACCCTAAAAGGAAATTGTTATTGCAAAGGGGTTTCTGAAAAGGAATTTAGCATGGTGCATCATGTTTTTTATATTTTGTACTTCAGTGGATAAGCCACATTCGTACACACATGCCCATTGATCAGGACCATTGAACTACAAAAAACGCCCATCGATCAGGACCATTGAACTACAAAAAAGTTCCAATTGGGTAAACCTTTCCCTCTAACTCATGGATTTTGCTAAGAACTATATTGATTGTCCAACAGTAAGCGGCTGATCAGATGCTTAGAAATGTTTGATTGATGTGACCAGTGGGCTATATTGATCCAAGAGTTGGTCCAATGACTGGATGATCCGAATGGATGAGCATTTGCCGTTACGCAGTATTAGGATGCGGTGCTCTGTGTTAGCAAATAAATGTCACATTCTCTTTGTTCTTTTTTTTTTTTTTTCAGTTGGAACACCAGAAAATTACATTAGAATCTCACTTGTGGGCCTTTGTTTCCAAACCACAGAGAACGGGGAGCGCGGGCGCTTGAAGAAAGATTAGCAGCCGAGAAATCCTCTCTAGAGGGGAATACAGAAGATCCATCACACAGAGATGCGGCCGAGAATGTTTGAAAGCTATGCAGGTGCTGCTATTGTACTTTGACAGGTCCCTTGGACAGTTTCTGAAAATATGTTCAGATTTTGCTGGAAAATTTTGTTTCCAGGTGTGCCATAGAAAGACTTGTATTTTTTTAAAGAGAAGTCTCTCTATTCCCATGAATCAAGTTCTAAAGCCTATGTTCAAAAAAAATTATATGAAAATCCTATAGTAAATGTTCGTAGGAAAAGTTGAGGCCATTTTTATTTCTAGACTAGATACACCCATAGCTGTGTATCATCTAACAAGCATCTTCTTAGCAGACTAAAATATTTCTGTTTATTCTTTTGATTACAACTATTTGGAGGAGCAATTCAATAAAAAATTTAGAGGTTTCTCTTTCCACGCCCACTTTAGAAACAAGTGCTCTGGTAACGTCGTTGGGGTGTGCTGCAGCATTTAGGATGTATCGTAGCACTGCCAAAGTTTATACTTTCGTCCAAATCAATGGATGATATGGCCCGGTGATTTAGATTTGTTCTTAAACAAGCATTCAAATAAAAGGCCATATCCATTGTGTTTTTCATAGTCCAATCCCAGCAAGCACAACTACTTCATTTGATGCTTTGGATCACGTGATGGGCATGAATTTTCATCTGCTGCCCATTTAGGAGATGTTTCTATTTCTTAAATGAAATCGTTATCTTTATAGATAAGTTTTTTTTTTGAAAACAAACCCTCTAAATCACATGTTATTTTTTTTTATGGATAACTCTAAATCGTAGTTTTAGGAGTACCACAAATGTTTACCTAAACAATATACTACCTTATACAGGAGTACACTTTCTTTTTTCAAAAAGAGAGGACTTTTTACTCATGGTCTTCTTCCCAACATTAAAGGCTAAGGTTGTGTTTGAGATTGCTCTTTGGAGGCAAAAAGGAGCCCACTTAGAAGAGCAATTTTTAATTTAAAGACACCCTTCACTCTCCGAAAGAGCTACGAGCTCTTACAACTAAACATAGTCCCATACTAAATTGCTCTACACCAGAGTAGAGAGCTACTCTTTGCCTCCAAAGAGCAATCCCAAACACAGCCTAAGGAAGCTGCTATTTTGGTGCAACACGGTACCCGTCCCCATCCCCATCCCCAACCCCATGGCTTCACTCATCCATAGAGGATTTTAGAAAGCTAAAAAAAAAAAAAAAGATACTTTCACCACGATCATTGTTGAGTTTTTGTTTCGTCATTCATTTGTTAAAGCATAAACTGCCTTCGGTTTGGATTGAGATCATACTTTTTCCAACTTTAAAGGATCGATTCATCTACGTCTAGGAAGCACTCGAGCTTCTGTTTATGTGTCACATTAGGCCCTGTTTGGCAATCCTCTTACAAAAAGCACTTTTTCAAGTGTTATAAAGAGGTGTATCATATGTTGTTTCTCAAATGCTGCCATTACATGTGGTGTTGGGTGAAAATAGTGTGATGTAGCTTCTCAACTCTATTCCATTTTTAGTCCAACATCATTAGATCCTTTGGTGAAATGTGCTTTTCACCGAATATTTTTTCCTTGAAAAGTACATTTTCGAAAAGGATTGTAAAACATGGCCTTAATCAAAAGGTTAAAATTTGGCTAAATTTGGCAAATAAGTCTATTAAAGCTAATACACAACGTGAACCACCACCCTTTGTCTCCTCTCTTTGGAGTCAGCTTTGAAGGCCATTACTCGGTCCTGGTCCATGTTTTCCCACTTTATAGATTAGTTTTTTTCCCAAATAATAATAATAATAATAATAGGTTGGTCTTACTACCACGCCACTTCATGTTACTGTCGCCTCTTAGATAAGAAAAAAATTTCATTTTTGACCATTCTTCTACAAAATAGATTTTTAGATCACGAGCCCATCATCATAAGGTCAGATGTCAACCTCACGTGACACACATGCCAAAAGTTAGCATGATCATGGTATATCCCCAAATGTTATTTACGTTCACTTTTTGGCATGTGTGGCACGTGAAACCAATATCTGACTATATGATGGTAAGCTTATGATCTCAACTTCGGACTATCTAACAGTTTGATGCTAGGACTATTATCACAAGATCTATTGTGTCAAAGATTGAGACGAAAAACTGTCTCTGTCATCCTATTCAAGACAGTCAAAGATTTAAGCACATGAAACCCAATTCAAAAACATAAATCTTGAGCTGAAAATAAAGGTACTGTTGGATTTGTCCCACATTGACTGTGGGCTGGCCCTCTTTGGACTTTTTATATTTTGGGCAAACCTCACCTTACAAGCTGATTTTGTGAGGTTGAGTTAGACCCGTTGGATTTCTTATCATGATATCAGAGTCATTTTTTCTTCTCACGTCACCCGTTTTTTGTCCAAGTGATTTGGCTCAATCTTGCCAATACATGCGGGGGCGTGTTGGATTTATCCCACATCAACTGTGAGCTGATCTTTCTTGAACTCTTATATGTTGGACAAGCCTCACCTTACAAACCCATTGTGTGAGATAGAGTTAGGCCCTTAAAATTCTTATCACTTAATCCCAAAAGTCTCCTGCTTTCACAGCCCATATATGCTATGTACGTGCATTCTAAGACTAAAGATATAACGAAAGGATGACTTTGTAACGGGTAGGTTGTCATATACAATCCTTTGAAATAAGCCAACCAAAACATTCAAAATTAAAATAAGAAATTTGGTTCAACACCATTTGATCAAATTTTAGGTGAAACCCAAATTTCATTTCAGTAAACTGCACATCCAAACTAGCCCGAACCTATCAAGCTAACAAACACGGAATTAAGCTGCTTTGGCAATTTCATCCTAAGTTTTGCTTTGAGAAAGGGTGTTCGCAACTGAAGATTCGGTTTTTCCTACTGACTGCTTCACCATTAAAATCGTTGACTAATTTGATCAAACGATGGAGATTATTTTTCATCCCAATCTTTCACATTATAGATCTTAAGATCATGGCTCACATATTAGACAATCAGATGTTAATTTCACGTAATACACGTATGATTGTAATCATGACATGCTATGAGAAGAGTTCTGGAATCAAAATTTGACCCACAATAGGTAGATTATGATCTCAAGATATATTGTGTGAAAGATTGAGACAAAAAAATATCTCCATTATATAATTCAATGCAGTCAACATAATTAACTATGGAACCATCTGTTGCGGAGACCGAATCGCCTTGGGTTCGCAAATGTCTGTCACGTTATACTATTGAAGATAGCCATTTCTCGTGCCTAGGGTTCTCACTGGGCCGGGTCAGCTCAGATTTTTTCCCTCATCCAGCTCGGAAAAAGCAGTATATTTTATTAAGCCAATCCGGCCCGGGTATCAAGCCGGGCTAAGCGAGCTTGGGTTGAAGGATCCAACACCAGGCCTGTAATTGGCCTGGGTAGAAAAATAAATAATTATATATATATATATTTATAAGTTAAGTGCATTTCATTTAAATGCCCCCAGATTAAACCGTTGAACGGTTTAAAATCAACGGCATTTAAGTGAAAGGACACTTGCAATCATAATCATTATTACCTATATATATATATATATATATATATATATATATATATATATATATATATATAAGTTAAGAGCATTTCATTTAAATGCCCCTAGATTAAACCGTTGAACGGTTTAAAATCAACAACATTTAAGTAAAAAGTATTACCTTTTTTGATAGAAACCCTAAATTTTCTCGCAATCTCTATCATCTCAAGTCCCAACTCTAAGCAAACAAGTCTCTCGCTCGCTCAAACACTCTCTCATGAAAAATTGATTTGAATTTTTTTTACCAAATTTTATTGAAAAAACAATGGCAAATAAAAAGCCCAGAAAAAGCCCAAGCCCGGCCCGACCCGCTATGGGCCGGGCTTGGGTTGAGTAAATCGCAACCCGAGCTATAGCTAGGCTAAAAAACTTGAGAACCCGGCTCAGGTAGGGCCGAGCCAGGTTGATCCCTAACCCGGCCCATTGAGAGCCCTACTCGTACCATAATATGAAATAGGGAGCCATTACTTGCACGCGCTTTTTAAGTGATTGCATCGAGCTTTTTAAGTGAAAACGCAATTTAGGCCTTTTGATTTAAAGTTCATGATCTATAGATCTTTGGTGAATAAGATTGAAGCGCAACACAATATTTATCATATGATCTATTGTTGTCAACCGTTGACTCAAATAATAACCTTTGACTATATTTAATCACATGATGAAGATTAAATTTCATGTCAATCTTATCCACTAAGAATCTATAGATGATGAACTTTAAATCATACGTTTTCATATGTCACATGTCCCTAAAATATAAAAAGAAATTTAACCTCAGATGCAATCACTTAAAAAGCTAAGTGCAAGTAATGGCTCCTATGAAGTATGAGTTGACATTAGGCTCTCTTCAATAGTGTCACTTGGCACATCGTCGAACCCATTTTGAGACTTCTCTGCAAAGCATAAGGGTACGGAATTTTGCATCCGAGCCTAATTGTTCCACCGTTAATACCGTTGAATTTTTGAATGAGCCTGTGGACATGATTTTCCCTAGAATTATTGTGAAGTAACCCCAAGCAACCGAACCAAGTTAGATTGATAAGCAAATCTGAACACGCAGAAGCTGGACCATATGTAATGAGTTGTTATTAGTAGTTTAACCGCAGCACCATCCACAGTGCTCAGTTCACTCTCACCTCACTAATATGAGAAATTTACATATATTTTTACCCGATTAGGATCAGGGTTATCGTCAGGTCCAACTTAGGTCCAAGTGGCTGAACTTTAAATCTAACTCAACTGATATTTTAATCGTTGGATGCAAGAGAACCAAATGTAGATGTCAAATTAGGGAAGGTAAAGTCAAGATTCTCTTGCCTCCAGTGGCTAGAAATTCAGTTGAAACCTATTTAGAGTTAAACCAATTGAACCTGATTAAAACCCGAAAGGTCAAAAGCATAATTCCATGGTCGATGGGCAGATCCGATCAGTTGAATCGGATTTGTATTCAACCAAATTTGCAGCCCTTAGAGATAAGAGAATCTAGACTATAAATTATTTTATACAAATGAAAACCGTGGAAGTCAAGATTCTCCTCTATTCAAAGGCTGCAATTAAATCTTGTTGAACACAAGATCCAGTTCAACCGCTTGGACCTAGCCATTGCCCTAATTCCACTAATTTGCTGATTCATGAATAGTCGTTCACCGCTTTAGGTCATTAATAATTCCTAGGTTTTGACGATACAATTTAGGGATAATTGATTCCGGCCAACATTTAAATACCAATATATGGCGTATAAATGATCTTACATCATTTGAATGATAGTTTTTTATCTCACACAATTGAAGTGTGATTTATTATTATACCATGTGGTGTACATTTGTGATCAATCTAAATTGTCTTAATAGCAATATATTATTAGAATATGTCTCAATCCAAAGAAATATATTTATAAGTCGATGTGAACCATCCGATTGATGAAATTTAATATTAATCATTGAAACTAAAAACAATGAGTAATGGATAATTCACAGATCAATAGTTAAAATCTCGTGAGAACACCACTTATGGGCTTGTTGCACGTCAATTTATGATTTATCACTTTGCCGATATATATCACTCACATCTTAAATCATTGATGTGAAAGATCATTTAAAAATCATTTCATTACTTAAATGATAGTCGGGAGAATAGGCTCGGTTCATATATTTTATGAGCCATCTGCAGGTATCGAGGCACTCACGTGAGGACGGCGTGTTGAGAAAGAAAATGCGTGGGTGTCGGCATTTTTCGGATAGTTAACAAACCGGTATCTTGAATATAATAAAGCAAGGAGGGCTCAGATCGCATATTTAGGAAACCTTAGTGAGCAGTCCGTACGTGCCACGTGCACTCTACGCCTCTCATCGTGATCTTTTTTATTTTAACGCAATATTCAATAGCTTCCGTCAACGGCAGGTTAGTTTCTAATTTTGTTTTAGTTTCCCCGCTGGGGCTCCAAGGGCGGGGCAAAAGTGTAGTTTTATAGTTAATTAAGCTACTCCATAAAGCTAGCTGGTACTAATGACACCGGTAACTTAGGTAATCTCACATGGTGAAGAAAGTAATAATAAAATAGATAAAATTATAGAATTATGACTAGTTTCAATGTTGTGAAAAATAAACGATCAAATCAAATATTTTTACCCTCCTTATTATCTTTCTGCAATTGAGTTTGGATAACAAGGCATTGAGCAGTTCCTTTACGTGATACTCTATTGGTGTCACATGGAATGTGGGACCGAATAAGTTATGTGGTCCTTAATATCGAGCTACCTTTAAGAGTAAGTTATGTGGTCTTTAATATCGAGCTACCTTTATTTTAAGTTATTTAGGCTGAATATAGTAAAGCTTTTTGTTAGCTCTCGTTACAACGGAGTTCATCTGTTTTAGTTGATTCTCATTTTCTTTTCTAACTCCTTAGAAAAAATGATTTATCTATTCTAACAGCAACCTCCTTGCTCCCTACTAACTCTCTATCGGAACAAATAAAATCTGTTATGACAAAAAATAAGTAGAAAGGAGGGTAAAATTATTGAATAGGTAAATCTTGCATAAAATCTTGTTATGCAATGAATTATCACAGAGAAGGGATCCTTGCTAAAACAGGTAGCATGATTTTAGCAAAGAGGATGGGAACTTGCTAAAAAAAGTAAATTCTACTATGACGGGCTAGCAAAGAGCTATGCCACATGTAGCCTTATTTTCTTTAAAAAGGATAGAAATGGGAAGTGAGAATCAGGGTCAATAAGCACCCTATCCCGCCCATGATTCCTTGACTTTAATGATATAAAAAATTATTTGACTTTAATTGGGCTCATAGTTAACGGAATAATTAATCCTTAAATTAAGGTCAATTATTTATAATAATCCTATTAATTATATATATAAACATATGGCGTTGGAGAGAATGCAGGCGCACATGATGACGTGTGCACTCAGTGGCCAAATCATGTGTCAAGCACGTGGCATGATCAACCGAAAAAAAAAAATTGTTTAGGGTTGATCAGCCGTGAGACGTGATGTTAAAATTGTTAAAATTTGGTTAGCGTTTTTACCCTCCGCTTGATGGGTCAAAGATAAGGTACTGCCCGAAAATTTTAGTGCAATGATTTTCGCAAACTTTGATTACATTTTTAACGGTGGAAAAGTCATAAAAAAATATATGTTTTTATGGAATCTGATCGGCCTTGCATAAGTTACCTATGCACCCGAACGTCACGATGGACACCATCTGATGGCGGGCATACAGAAATCTCTACGCCGAGGCGCATAGTCCCTGGCCTATATATATGTATATATAAAGTGATTTTTGCATTTATCCCCTTAAGATATATCTTATTTGCACTCCGCCTCTCGCGCTTCACCTATTTACATTGTGCTCCTTGCTTTTGTGTTTCCTTTACTTTTTACTCCCTAAAGAAACAGACCAGTTGCAAAACTAATCTTTGACTGCTCTAAATCAAACAATGGAGATTGGTTTTTACCATAATCTTCCACCTAGTGAATCTTGATGTTAGAAGCATATTATCAAGCGGTTAGTTTTTGATTCCACATGGTGATCATAGGTGTACATCAAACGTGGTTCTTGGATCACTTCTCGAGATGTGTGCTATGTGAAATCAAAATCTGACCGTTTGATTTTAGGTCCATGATCTCAAGATCGATTTGGTCAAAGATCAGGTCAAAAAACACTCCATCAACTGATTCCAAGTAGTCAAATGTTATTTTGTCGGAGAAACCATTAGTATAGCGAGTAATAGGTGAAGGAAACATAAAAGCAAGGACCGGATTAATGTAAATAGGTAAAATATGGGGAGCCGAGTGCAAATAAGACATATCTTAGGAGGATAAATGCAAAACCCCTATTATATATATATATATATATATAAGAAAGGGGAAAATGTGCCCAGGCGTAGAGATATCTTTACACCAATTGATATAGGTGCGACACGTAGCGCCTTTTTTGTCAAGTGATGGATAGGATGGAGCCCACTCGCTACAAAAAATAAGAGTATTAGCGGCAATTTTTTGCAGTAAAAAACTGTCGCTATTAACAAAAAAACTATTAAGGGCCTATTTGGTTTCAATGGAAAACTGGAGAAATAAGGGAAAACTAGTAAGTGGGAAATGAATTGCCACATTTTCCATTGTTTGGATGACATTGGAAAGGTAAAAAATTATCTTCCCATTTTCTGTTAAAACCCGATAACAAATGCCAATGGGGTCTCTCGGTTTTCTATTTTCCCATCCTTCGGACTTCTCATCCGACTCTTCTCACCCGTTTAGAAATACCACACAATTTGTTCACAAATGAAAATTATTGACTGATTTGAATCAGATGATGGAGATTTTTTTTTTTTTAATCTTCCTCATGATAGATCTTAAGATCATGACGCCCCTATTAGACAGTCTGATGTTAATTCTATATGGCACACATCCCCAAAAATCAAATGCAGAACCAGGTTATGACTTGGGTGGTCAATTGACCACCCAAACTTTTAAAAAATTTGTTACTAAGCTTTAGGAGTCCTAATTTATATTAGTGGCGATTCTCATCCATCCAAAATTATCTTGACCACCAAAAATTATCAAAATTCTTCAAACAATTTTTTTTATAATATTTGTTTTCATATCAAATATTTTTTCTTTGATTTTTTTTTTTTTTAAATCCCACAATTTTAGCTTATTTTTAAGATTCCCTCCATCTATTTAGGTGTTCTAGGACTTATTTTTTAAGAGATTTCTCTCACAATAGGCTCTACTATGTTATAGAGCTATATATTCACATACATGGTGTATATGTTATAGTATAATTAATTAGAAAAAATAAATAATTTATTACACATAACAATGTTTGAACTTAGAACCTAACCTTCACAATAAACTAACCACTAAAGCAATTCACTAAGATATGTAAAGAGAAAAAAAAATTTAATACATATATAAGTTTTTGGTCATTTGGCTATTTCTTTGGGTAGGATATTTTATTTTCCTACAATTTCCTGCATATGTATCCAAACACAGGGTTTGATTAATCCTACGTTTTCCCAGCTAGCAATGTAATTATCCAAACAACGAAAAATATAGGGAAACGAAGGAATCCCATGATTTTCTACAACTTAAGTATCCATGAGAAAATATAAAAATATTATTTTACTTTTCCACGTTTCCTGTGTTTTATCCAAACAAGCCCTAAGAGTATTAGCGGCAAGGATATTAATGGCAGTTTTTTTGTTAATAACGGCAGTTATTGGCTGCCGCTAATAGTCTTCTTTTTTGTAGTGACTTTACTAACTAGAGTTAAACTTTTAAAATATTTTAAAAGTTATATTCTCTTTCAGCTGTTATTCTTGACTTTTTTAGAAGCCTTTTTAAAGTCTTTTTGTTTTATCTCTCTTTTCTCTCTTTTTCTAAGTGTCAGACTTACTTTTTCAAGTATATTTTATTTAAAAAATGTAAGTGCCCGATAGCAAAGCGCTAGCACATTGGCAGTGAAGCGCCGATATCCCGATAGCGAGGCGCTGACACCCCATCGGTGCAGGCGCTAAGGTGTTAATGTCGGGGTGCTTGCGCCTCTATATCGAGGTGTCAGTGTTTTGGTAAAAAAAAAAAGAAAAAATTAGGGGCGTTGGCGCTCAACTAATATATATATATATATATATATATATATATATATATATATATATATATATATATATATATATATATATATATATTATGGAAACGCTAGCACCATGATATAGAGGCGTCAGCACTCTTGAAATGAGGCGCCGATGCCCCATTTTATTATTTATTTTTTTTTAGCGAAGCGCCGACACCTCGATATAGATGTGTCGGCACCCCGGCGCTGACTCTTTGGCGCCAAAGTGTCAGCGCCTCGCTATCAGGATACCGGCACTTCGCTACCAAGGTACTAGCGTTTTGTTATTAGGCGTTTATATTTTTTGAGTAAAATATACCTGAAAAAGTAACCCTAACAGTTTCCTAAAAAAGTAGAGAGAAGAAAAAAGAGACTTTAAAAACATCAACAAAGATAGCTGGAAGGGTATTTAACCTTTTAAATATTTTAAAAGTGTAACTCTAGTAAGTAAAGTAGTTCCCATGCCACTCATCACTTCACAAAAAAGACGCTCCGTGTCACACTCATATCAATTGGCACAGAAATATCTTTACGCCAAAGAGCATATCCTGACTCTCATATATATATATATAAATCGTAGTAAGTTGCAACCTCAGGTACGAGAGGATGAGACCATTGACCCTCCAACGATGGTTAAATTAATAGTAATAAAGTCATCAGAGCAAACTTTATATTAAGGGTTAATGGCGCCCTAGAAGCCTTTTAAGAAGTTACTCCTCATAAGCCACATGGCACTAGTGTTAGGCAGCTCATATTCTAATAACACATATTCTAAGCACTTCAATATTGAAAGTAAATTCTAGATTGAGGAATAGATCCATAAGGAATACTTGATAAGATCAAAGTGAAGCTTGTAAGGAGGATATCCTATACATGGATCAAAATTTGGTTCGATACCGATACATATCGGACGATATGGATCGGTATCGGACCCGAACGATACAATACATTGAAAGTATCGTATCGTTTATTTGTATGTATAAGGCCGAATGATATATTCAATGTATCATCCGGTATTTTATTGTTTCGATACGTATCGTCTGATACATATCGATTTTAAGCTCGAACGATACATATCGTCGGTACCAGATTTTGACCCATGATCCTATAAGACCTGTGACCAGATTAAGGCCAAACTTTGAGAGGAATTATATTTAAGAGCACAAAGTCCACCCCATAAATATGCCAACTATAGTACACTCGCTGGAACAACAATAAAAATAAGGGTATTATCAGAATATATAAGAGCCTTATCAAATATTAAAATGTAATTGAAAAGAGACCAAGCTAGCGAGTAGCGAGCGCGTAAAGTAAGCCGTAGTACAAGGAACGAAGCCTATTTCCATCTCTTCCTTCTCCATCTATAAAGACGACCGCAATACCAAAAACTTCTTCAGATCTCTCTCTCTCTCTCTCTCTCTCTCTCTCTCTCTCTCTCTCTCATCAATCACATCCCAACATCTGAACAAGAGAGAGGAATGGGGAAGAAAACTATATGGGTTCTGGTGGCTGTGCTTGTGCTCTTGATCTCCGTGGAGGTTAACTGCGCCGATAACAGAGTCGTAGACCCAGGTTCGACACATTACATTCTACTCTCACCAGTGAGAGGAAGGCAGCAACAGCGAGCCCTTTGCCTGGCTAGGGGAAGATGCTTCCTCAGGACCTTGGAGTGCCCCGCCCAGTGCTTTGAGAGGAAGCCAAAGAAGGCCAAAAAGGTCAAGGGTTGCTTCATCGATTGCGGTAGAAAGTGTGAAACTACTTGTAAATGTAAGCCCACCTGCTACTCTCTCCTATCGTTGTTGCTCTCCAATCTAATAGCACCATACTGCCACAAAATGTCACTATTACCATGCTACATGTTTATGAATAAATATCGGCAATATCAACACACATATCGGCCTATATCTATTGGGTTAGTCCCCAAAATATTGTTTCGATACCACGTGGAACTTGGGTGCATTGCTTAGATTATCTTTGAAAAAAATAATAATTAAAAATTCATCTCCATCGTGTGTTTTTTGAACTGTGAAATGTGAACCAATAAAACCTGTCAAACTTTAACTTGTGAGTTTAAAAAAAAAAATTCGAATTTTTTTTTGTAATATTGATCTATACCGTCCACTTGTGCTCCATGTGGCACCCAAACAGCGTTTTGGGTGTCATGTGGAGCTCTATGTGTATCTTAGAGGACGGTCACTGTCCTTCATTAGAGGACCTAACCGACTCCCATATATATATATATATATATATATATATATATATATATATATATATATATATATATATATATACTTGAAATGTCAATCAATTTGACCGATACGTATCCCATATATCCGATATGAGGCCGGCTCGATATGCTGATTTATATATATTGGTCATTAAATCCCTGGTAACTAGTCCTAACCTTTACATTATGATATTTTATAAAGGGTGAGATATATAACTAATGGCCCTTATAAACCTTATACAGTATTATTTTTTTGTTATATTTTAAAGGATAACGGTTGTTATGACGGTTGATTACTAAAATTTTGATACTATTGACTTTTTATATTCAATAAATTTTTAATACTTTTGCTAAAACACAAATATTATAAAATATTTTGAAAACATTACAAGTAACCTTTTCAACGCATTGCATGTGATGCCAATGTAATGGTTATGCAATCGTTTATAAGTGTAAAGGAGCCTCACTTTTACAGCCTTTGTAATGAAGCTTAAAGGTACCCAATTTGATTCAGATGGAGCAGTAGATATATAATCCACCAGTCAGTGTTCAGGGATGGTTGAGGGTATATGATTTTTAAGCCTAATGTATCTATTTCCACTGTACATTAGACCAATATAGCACTTGCTTCTGTTACCTGCATCAAAATCTGAAAAAGTCAACTGGAACCCTTTCCTGTATTTACAGATTATTTAGACATCAAAATCTGAAAAAGTCAACCTGCTATCAGATACAGTACCGGCTGGATAGATGAAGAGGGTGTCACGGGCACTATAATTAACATTATCCAGCTGATCATTCCAGTGAATATGTGACTTCCACAGGTGTCAGGGACCCTCAAAATACATAAAACTCACGCTTTGATAGGATTTATTGACTAGTAGAGTACGTGCAATAAAATTATAATGAGCGTCCCTCATATAATGAACTGCTTACATGGCTCGATGCAAGTGTGGCTCCCTGACCTGCATTGCTGGGCTCCACTGCCCTTGCATCCGGCACATAAGAGTCGGTTGAATGGTTTGTAGATATATCAGTGTCCCCGTCTGATTGGCTGGATCTGACAACTGCCACTTGATATGTTTTTGGCAGTTCGTTTACCCAACTGCGAGGGATTCGGATCCGTCTGCTACGACCCGCGTTTCGTAGGTGGCGATGGGGTCATGTTCTACTTCCACGGAGGCAAGGGACTTAACTTCGCTCTCGTCTCCGACGATCACCTACATATCAACGCCCATTTCATCGGAACCCGTCCCCAAGGTCGTACCCGCGACTACACGTGGGTCAAGGCCCTTGCTGTCATGTTCGACTCCCACACGCTCGTCATCTCCGCCGATCGGGTTTCCAAGTGGGACGACAACGTAGACGCCTTATCCATCAAATGGGACGGTAAGGAAATCTCGGTGCCTACCGACGGTGAAGAAGAGTGGCGAACACTAGTGGAACGAGAGGTGGTAGTAGAGAGAACTGACGTGGCGAATAGTGTCAGAATAACGGTGGTTGGATTGGTGGATATGGACGTAAAAGTGGTGCCTATAAGTGAAGAAGAGAACCGGGCACATAACTACCAGTTACCAGTTGATGATTCCTTTGCCCATTTGGAGACTCAATTCAGATTCTTTAATCTAACGGAGAGGGTGGAGGGGGTGTTGGGTCAGACTTATCGGCCCGGATATGTGAGTCCCGTTAAGGTCGGCGTTCCTATGCCAATGATGGGTGGTGAAGACAAGTATAAGACACCTTCGTTTCTGTCCAGTAGCTGCGTGGCTTGCCGGTACCAGAGAACGATGGTTCCTTTGGAAGTGGAGGAGGAGGAGGAGTTCAACTTCGAGGGAATTGGGATTGCCAAGTAGTACCTTTGTTTTTTTATTTTGGTTTGGTTGGACAAATATGTAATAATAATGGCTAATGTGATGTATCATATAATTTGCCTCTTTCAATGGGATTAATATCAAGTAATGCTGTTAATTAATTAATCAAATGTACGAGTTTAAATTATAATTTTCTATTAAGGTCCTAACTAATATTTCAAAAATGTCTAGCTATTAGTGGAGTGGAAAGTTGATACCTTATTACTTTTTGATCATAATATTCCACCACGTTCCAGCTGATGTCTGTGACGGCCCACTTTGTGGCAGCTTACATTTTATACCCCTTTGGGGCCCAAATAGCCTTTTACTCAAGTCTCCCTTCTGCTACTCCACAGCGGCCCACTTTGTGGCAGCTTCCATTTTATACCCCTTTGGGGCCACTTTGGGGCCCAAATAGCGTTTAACTCAAGTCTCCCTTCTGCTACTCCACAGCGGCCGACTTTAAGACCCCAGGTACTTGGTATCAAAAAACGAAAGAAAAAAAAAAAAAAAAGACTCCAGATAGCCCTTTTTCAGCTCACCCCTTCAATGACTTGACGAGACGTGGTGTTAGCTCTATCCCATGTACTAAGGCCTTAACAGATGCTTCAAAAATATTTAAACATTAGTGGAGCGAAAAGTTAATGTTTAAATTACTTTAGGGTTATAGCACAAAACTTGTACTACTTCATTAGAATGTAAAGGGAAGACTGAGAAAAGGGAGCAGTTAATTACCCACCATTCTCATTGCGTTATCTTTATGATGACTCTAATTGCACTAAAAATAAAGGGATAATGGCTCGTCATCACGATACGCCAAATGGTGTTTAAACGGTCTTACACCATTAACTTTGAAATTTTGATCCAACACTTCTGACGTGTGGTTCCCTATTGCCATATGTGGCACAAATTTATGATGAATATTTTAAATTGTCTGTGTCAATCTATCATTAGAAAATGTTTTAATTAAAGAAATAAGTGAATGTAAATCACGCAATTCGCGATCTTTAATATTAGCCATTAAAACGAAGCATAACAGGTGATAGTAGAGTGCAAGAATCAAATGGTTCAGAACTCTTAAAAAAGGTGATTTTTGAACCTATTGCCTTTCAATCTATGATCAATCATTTTGATAGTGTGGATTACCCACATCTTAAGTCATTGATGATATACAATCATTTTGGTGTTTGAATGACGGCCAGGAGAGTCGAAATAAATTGCACTATTCTTATGTGATCTCTACCATTTGATTCATCTCAACTCTCAACTATTGTATGAGATGAGGGGCTTTGATTGTGTTGAATCAGAAGATAGAGATCGCCTTCGTGCCAATCTTTTGCACCAAAGATCTTTACATAATGGCATTCCACTCAAACAGTTTGGATAGCGTTACACATGCACTAATCATCAAAATGCTAACTCTTTCTTTCTAAACCATATGCCACGTTACAAATGCTGTGCAAGTTGCAGCTCCTGTACTCAAAATATCAAAGGCCCTGTTGGGCAATTTCTTTCAAAAAGTACTTTCTAAGAGAGAAAATGTTGGGTGAGAAGCAAATTTCACCTAAAGACATGACCACCTCTAGCTAAAAATGGGTTTGCATTGAGAAGTTGTCTTAATGTTGCTTCCCACACAATGCCATTTTCAACATGTGACAGGTTATTTTGAGAAGCAATATTTGAACAATAGCACGTAAACCACCTCTTCACAACACTTGGAAAGTGCGTTTTGGAGAAGGTTTCTCAAACGGGCCCTAAGTCTTTCTTTTAAATTATGTGAAGAGCTAACTTCTCACATGTGCAACTACAAGTAGGGCTCTCAATGGGCTGGGGCCAGCCCAGATTTTGACCTGAACTCGGCCCAAAAAAAATAGTATCTTTTGTGACCGGGCTTGGGTTGAATGTTCCAACACCCGGCCCGCACCTGCCCGGATAAAAAAATAAAAAATTAAGTGTGTGTGTATATATATATATGAGGCTCGGGGATATGCTCTCGGACGTAGAGATATTTCTGCGCATATTGATAGCAGCTTGACACGTAGCGCCTCTGTCTCTGATGCGACAGTCTCTCATTTTTTTAATTTCATCGCACTTTAACCATGGTTACCACTGACACTGACAAAATCAGAAAGGCAAAATCAGAATAGCAAAAATGTAGCGAGGCGCTGGGAGTTCGTGCCTGACATCCTGATTTTGTCTGATGTAATACCATTAATTAAAAACGGCGCATTACATCGTGGTTTTCAATGGTGGACATTACAATTCGAAATTACGCTTCGGTACGAAGCGAAAACGCTTTCGAACGAAGCGTTTAACGCTACTAACCGAAGCATTTGCGCTTCGTAACGAAGCACCAAGGCGTTTGCACTCCCTATGTGAGATGAAAGACGACTCCCTTCTAACACGTTGCGCGTCCGACCTTACTTCATTTATTATCATTGTCATAACATTAAATGAGAAATGGGATACGACTTCGTGGTTCTCAATGGTAATCATTACCATTTTAATTGAATGTCTGAGAGACCTCTTCGAGTACCCCTTAGGGGTGTCCATTAATTGACAGAATGTTTAGCATTTATTGATCGAATGTTGAACATTAATGGCCCTTCAGTCAGAGGAAGTTTCACTCCCCATGAGAAGCGATAGCGCTCAGGTAAGAAGCGTTGACGTTATCTCCTGTTAGCGAATCTGCTACAACAAAGAAGCGTTAGCACTTTGTACATGATAAGAAGCGTCCCAAAATTTAACATGTTACACCATTATGTGCGAAGCAACCCCCCCCCCCGAACGCATTTCATTTATTACCATTGTTAGAATATTAAATAAAGAGCAGGGTGAGGCAAGCGGGATTACGGCGTGTGGCATCGTGGTGTGCAATGGCCATCATTCTCATTCGAGAAAAATATTTAAGGCAGCAATTTTATGAATTACAAATTCACAAATTACTTTTCACCTTTGCCCTCAACATTTTCATCTTCTCAGAGCGCAGTAAGAAACATCAAAGCGGCGAAACCCTTTTCCTACATCTAGGAACAAGGTGAGTGTATTTTTATTTTTATTCCGCTTTAAAAATATCAAATAGAACCTCCATCCCTTCCATAGATGAAGCGTCGGCGCTCCAACATTTATGGGCGGGGGCGCCTCCCCGCTGTGGCTTTTAGAGCATTGACGCTTCAATATTTGAGGCGCTTGCACATGTATATGAAAGCGACGCCTCTCCTATTATTAATACCTTCTTTTCTAAACTTTTTTTTTTCTGTGTCACATATTTTGAAGATGATTCTCAAAACCCCAACGACTAAGTGTACTATCGCAAAGTGTCGGGACATTTATGACGCGACATCTGAGGGGAAGAAAAATTTGCTCAATATTTCAATCTTTCGTGTATTCTTTGTGGCTCTAAAGGGTGTGAAAAGCATCAACAATCTCCTAGACGCAATCATCAAGTTTTGGGACCATGGCAACGTCTGAAATTTTGGGACTGCCAAGTCTGGCATTATCAAATTTCGAGCCATTGATTTTGCCTTGATAATTGGTCTTCGAATGACCAACCCCGCCGTTTACCCTGCGAGGTTGAAGATTCCTGAAGAGCGAACCATTAGATACAAGTTTTTCAAGGACCTCGAAATGGTTAAAAGGTCACACATCGAAGCAGTGATTTTGAGTGTCGACCAGGATGCTGACGACGACTTTCTGAAACTCTGTCATTTGTTCGTCCTCGCCACCGTCCTCTTTCCAAAGTCGCATTATAGCCTCGACAACTCTCACCTCCGCCTCGTTGATGATCTCCCCAATTTCAACTTATATCCATAGGGTCGTCACGCGTACACTCAACTTCTAGGGTGCGTGAAAAAAGCGAAGACGACGAGGGGTAGAGCTGAGAAAGAAAAGGCACCGCAGGAATATAATATTTACGGTTGTACTATTGTTTTGTAGGTAAATGTTGTCTCTCAGAGAATGTCCTGTTTTATTTCCTACGAAGCGCTGACGATTATGAAAGTCATCTAATATTTATTTTATTTTTCTCAGATCTGGACGTACGAGATTAACAACAAGTGCGTCCCACACAAGATTGATGGCGTCGTCAGCTTCCCAAGCCTGCTGAAATGGAAAGAAAATGATAAAACGAGGCTTTCCTACATTACAAAATTCAAACATAAGATAAATTTAAAATGAGGCGATATCGCTTCCAAATATAGGCGTTATCGCTACAATATAGAAGCACAACCTCTTTCAAATAAATCGAGGGCGCCTTTAACAGGAGCGAAATCACTAAGAAATGAAGCGATGACGCCTTTAATACGAGTACAATTGCTACTATATGAAGCGATGTTGCCTCTATAACAAGCGCAATCACTTCTTAAAGAAGCGGTCGCGCATTTCTAAATTTTTAATCAGTCAAAAATAATATGGAATATCTATCATCTTGTAGGTTGTCCGTATCCAACAACTGGAGGCCACACGTGATGAAAGCGCCATCCTTGTGGTAGTAGGTGCAGTGAAAGCAGGGCAGAGACCTGCGAAATCGGGTAAAGGACAATCGATCCCTCCCATTACTCTGTGCAGGAAAAGAATGGACATTGATGTGATTAGCTCCTCAGACGAGGAAGAGGCAGAGGAGAAAGAAGAAGAAGAGGCAAAGGAAGAAAAAAAATAAGAACCCATTCTTCGTAAGTCTACGAAACTGTGGATTGATAAAAAATAGAAGCAGTCTGTCGGTTAAATAATTACAGACTGTGAGAGGTCAATCGGCGACCTCCGTGTAAAGGTTGTTCAACTGGAACAGGAGAACCAGCAACTGAAAGCAAAGGTTCTTCAGCTGGAAAAGGAGAACTAGCAACTGAAGGTATGCTCCTAAACTATGCTCGATAAATGCTGAGCTTGCAAAAATCCAACGATGAAGCGATGACGCTTTCATATGAAGCGTCGACGCTTTTCTGTGATCCGTCAATGCTTCGTATATGAAGCATGAATACTTTTACATGTTAACTATTTTTTAAATATGACTTGATATTTTTATCATATTACAGGCCCGCAGTATGTCGGAAGGTCTGTTGGGCCCAACTGGGGATAATTAGACATTTGTCCCCCAACGCCACAAGTCTGCCTAAGCCAGAACCCCAACCACAGCCCGATCCCAACCCCAAGGCAAAGTCTAAGCCCCTGCCCCAACCTCAACACAAGCCGAAGTCCAAGCCCTAGCTCAAACCCTAGCGCATGACCCTGCCCAAACCCTAGCCCATGACCCAGCCCAATCCTCAGGACAAACTGAAGCTGAAGCCCCAACCCAAGACCCACCCTAAGCCTCATCCAAAGTCGAAGCCCCAGCCCAAGACCCACCCAAAGCCCCAGCCCTAGATTCAACCCAAGCCCCAACCCAAGACCCACCCATAGCCCTAGCCCAGGACTCAACCCAAGCCCCAGCCTAAGCCCAAGCCCCAGCCTCAACCACATTTAGACTATGTGCCCTACCCAAACCTCATACTCCCTCTCAAACCGAATCCCTTACCCAATCGAAAGTCCTGCCTCCACCACCACCGCGGTCCACCCAACCCCCTAAAACGGAGATACACCAACGACAGCCACCATCTCTGCCTCCACCACCACCGCCTACTTGTCTCATGACGAATAGCCTAAGAAGCCCCTTATGCAACCATGCACTGAGGAGGGGTCTTCTGTGGGAGAAGAAAAAGTTGAGGACCAAGTCCCATTATCTTTTAGGAAAAGTCAGAGGGTCCGGGCTAAAGGTTTCATGATTCCTCCCTCGCAAACTCACTCTAAAAGAAAGGGAGAGCTGGTCTCCCAAACCCACAAAAAGAAGGCCAGAACGGAAGCGGTGGCTTTACTATCGGTCACTGATGCACCATCTCAGGCCTATATGAATGCTATTTGAGCATTGCCCAATAGATGAAACGAGTAAGTATATTCCCTCCATACAATATTTAACAAGCATTTTAAAGCATTAATGCGTCGTTGTTGAAGCGTCGTCGCCCTTACATGAGAGCGTCAGCGCTTTATAAAATGAGCGCTAACGCGTCTACTTCGAAGCGCTAGAGATTAATCCACTTATGTTTTAATTTGAACCTAGGACTCTCATCTCAACCGTTGGGTCTCAACATATTACCATCGAGTTGATGCGTTGCCTACGATCCAAATAGGAAATAGAAGACCTAAAAAGTATTAGTCCCTATTCAACCCTGTCGCTTCCCTGATTTTATATTGATATTTATATTTGCGTATGTAGATAATGACTGCGTACTTTAGGGTCATGGACAAGCGGGAAGACATTGAGAAGAAAAGGAAGACTTTTCGGATGACTCATTGGACTCAATTACATGAGCACAAATTTTAGAGATTTTCATGAATACATTAAAACGAGTAATCCACACGCGTCCCCCTGCATGGCGAAACGGAGCATATACAACGGCAAAAGTTTTCTCGCTCAATAAGGCACACTGGCGTTACTGGGTTTCTTCATAAATAAAAATTGCGCCTTGAATGCGATTGAATGTAAAAAAAATTTTATTCCGATTCACATCCCAGACCCATCACACTAGGCGCTTGCTATGGCGACCCCCTCAACTCATAAAATTGAAGTCCTTGACCCCATCCTAGATCTTTCTGTGGAAATCAAATTTATCGAGGCAATAAAGACACTGGTAAGCTGCGTTATAATACTCTAAAAAATAATGTCGAAATCGCTTATCGCTCTTAGCGGAAGCATTGGCGCATTTAATATGAGGCGTAATCGCTTTGATAATTGAGCGTCACCTCTTTGACAATGGGGCGTCAACGCTTTTAAAATGGGGCGTCAGCACTTCCAAAATGGGTCGTCAGTGCTTTAACATTTTGCTGTCAGCGCTCATTATATGTCAACAAATGTGTAACTGATATTTTTTTTTTATTGATAGACGCATTACCTCCCAGCCCTGTTACATATGCACGGTGCCCCGACTTCCGTTTTTGACAAATGGCCTTAAGACAGTAAGGTTGTCGACGCGTCGATCCAAAAAAATGATTTTGACTGCTGAATTTTTGTGATGAAATACGTAGATTATTTAAGCAGGGAACGCTAACCAGATTTCAAACAGGAAGATATCGAAACTTTCAGGTGGAGACTGGGCATGCCATCGGTACCCACAAGGAAGATAATTGGGATGGCAGTGACGATGTCGATTTTCTTTTATAAATTTTTTATTTTACATAAATATACATTCACATTTGTTGGCATACATAGCATTGTACTGAAGATTATATGTATATTTATATTTTTTATTTTACGTAGGATAGATATACAATGTACACTGATCATATTACAAGAGAATTTTTTAATATACAAGATTTATTTACAGGATATATTGTTAATCTCCCAAAAGTTATGCTTCAATTGAGGTGTCAACGCTTTGGTAATGGGGCGTTAGTGCTTTGATAATGGGGCGCCACAGCCTTCATTTTCTAAATGCATTTGTAACTTATATTTTACGTCTTTTTCAAAAGACGTATTATCCTATTGGTGAAATTAAATGACAGAGTTTTAAAACTCGAAGCATCAAGGGAAAGGGTTAACGCTTTAATTTAGGAGCATTGACGCTTGTTATAATTAACGTCTTAATCGAGCGCTAACGCTTGTAATAATAAACGTCTTATTCGAGTGTTGACGCTTAAATGCCTTTGGCGGCAATGCGTGCACCATGATGACTAAGACTGTCTGAGGCGCTGTCGCTTGTAATAATAAACGTCTTATTCGAGTGTTGACGCTTAAATGCCTTTGGCAGCAATGCATGCACCATGATGACTAAGACTGTCTGAGGCGCTGTCGCTTCTAACAACTAACAAAATGATTGAAAATACAACACAATCCACAATTACATTTAGCAATGACGCGTCAACATGAGGTGCGCTGAATATTAAGGCCTGTATTTTTTATTAGCTTACGTCAAAAAGTGACCTCCCCATCAACTGAAGCGCCTACGCTTCAATTAGAGAAGGTAATAGATTTTTTTTTGTGTATATTATCCAAAAGGTAACATATTTGTAAATATTAAGGTCTGCTTTTTTAGTAGGTAAGGCTTTTTTATTGTGATATGAGTAATAATTAGAAGCGATGACACTTCGAATTAAACGCAATGACGCTTTGTACTAGAAGCGATGACGCTTCGAATTTTCAACGATGAGTCATTGAATTTGTAACGATGAGGTTCGAACATAAGCGATGACGCTCCACATTAGAGGCGAAGATGCTTCCTATAAGAAGCGATGACCCTTGTTATTAGAGCTAGCTCTTCAACCTAGAGACATTATTATTATCTTCATGATTATTAAGGCTACCAGCACATCAAAAAGTACAGATTGTATTAATTTAAATAACAAAAGCAGAGTTTGTATTAATATATTCATATAGTTAAAAAAAAAGTATAACAAGGAAGAGAATTGGGATGCCAGTTACTATGTGGATTTCGAAGTGACGTTTCAAACCCTAGCATTTTTTCCTATAAAGCCACTACTCATCACCGAGAAGTGATGACGCATTGTATTTACAACTATGACACTTTCAACATAAGCGGTGATGCTCCAAATGAGAAGCGAAAGGATATGGTCAAAAGAATAAACTGACAGAATGCTAAAATGAGTTTTCAAATTTTCTGAGAAAAATATTTTTTTATTGTGATACGAGTAATAATTAATGTTATAAGACGGCGCGAAAATATCAAACAATTCGCCTCAAATTTAGAAGCGATGACTCGTCGAATTTATAACAATGACGCTTCAAACATAAGCGATGACGCTTCGAAAGCACATATTGTATTAAATTAAACCAAACAGCATAGTTTGTATTAATGTATTCATATATTTTTTTTTAAAAGTACAACAAAATCTATTAGGATACGATGAGCCACTGGAATAATTAATGTTGGATAAGACCGGGCAAAAATAGAACAAAATCTATAATTTGAAGCTCCTCCGGAATCGTTTATGAGACAGGGAGATGACGTGTTGAAATGGAGTCCGTGGGAAAAGACAGCACACCCGTCCATGGAGGAAGAAGACAAGAATCACATTAAAAAATTTCACTTGCCAACTACCCAAGCCTTGATACCTACACCTCGATATTCAATTCGAAGTGACAGTTCAGAATCGTTCCCTTCCCTATAAAACTAGACCTTCACCAATCTCATTCGTCTTCCTAAGATCCATAACCATAAACCCTATGACGGAGGAGCATCACCCAAGTGATTTCAACAAGAGACTTGATAGAATCTTGAAAAAACAGAGCCGAACTCCTGGCTGAAATCCAGAAAGTAGAAGATATGAAGCACCAACGACCTATACCTGATGCTAAATCATCCACCGAAACTAGCCTTCACCCTAAACCTAACCCAAAATCAAACCATATACCAAGAATCCATCTTCCCACACTTCCTAACATATCACCCATCACAATCCAGCCAGAATGCGACTTCCTATACAGTGAGGATGGGTTGTAATTTTCAAGGTCATCCTCCATCCCAAGGGTAGTAGTGAGGATGCAAGATAAATAATAACACAGAGGAGTGTTCGACAGCTCTTGGAGGAGCGATCCTTTCTCCAAAGATGCTCCTCCCTTCATTCCCTTCTCCTTCTTCCGCCTCGGCCTCAACCTCCTCGTCCCCACTGTCTTGTCCCACTTTCGATTTAGATGACACGTGATTTACAATTCTTTTAAATGCCTATATAGAAAAAGAATTCAGATGCACAAGTACTAAAACTATTTCTTTATATCGTCTTTCTTTACACATCTTTCTTTACACTGTCTCTATTTATCGTAAATGGGTCTGATGAAATTCATGATGGTTCTGATACATTGGACGATCTAGTAGACCTTGATTCAGCCCTTAATAAGGTCACCGCAAGTATCTGTAGGAACAAGGATAATACTTTTCCTATGAAAATTTTGAAAGTAGACTGAGTTATGAATGAAACCTTCGAATGGATGATTTATAAAAAAATTTTATTTCATCTTATTTTATTTAGTGATGGTATAAGTAGTCTAACGCAAGCGCTAGCAATATTAATAAGTAGTGACCGCGCCCTGAATATTAGGGCTAACGATTCAACCTGTGCTTTAGGCCATTGACGGTTCGACTCAGGAGCGTTAACGCTTCAATTTAGAAGCGATGACGCTTTAATAAACATCTAGTTTGAGCGTTGACGCTTGTAACTTGAAGCGCAGTCACTCTTTGTAGTCGCGTCAGCGCTTCGTAATGATGTGTAAGTATCAACTTACACTTGTACGTTTATTGGGATACGAACATTCGTTGGAATAATTAATGTTGGATAAGCCCGAGAAAAATTATAATACAATCCTTGATTTAGAAGCGATTTCGTATCGATAACGCTTCGATTTGGAAGCGACGACGTATCTTACTTGAGGATTTGTTGCGGTCGACATAAAATCTCCAACAAAAATAAAACCTAAGAAAAATTCTAACCGTCTGATGGTTGGCCCATGATCTCAAGATCCATCATGTGAAAGATTGGGAGGATAAACGATCATCATCTTATTCTACCAAGTCAATGTGTTTCATCGTGGGTGAACTCAAAGATTTGGTGGGTGGATTTAACGGTACTCAAATACGAACTGCCGCTTCGCACATAAAGGTGTTACATGTCATATCGCACAAAATAGGTACTACGTGTTAATACTCTAACAATGGTAATAAATGACAGGGAGATGACGTGTCGAACCAAAGTCCGCTCGAAAATCGTAACGCCATTGGCACGCCGCTTAGAATCGATGGCATGCAGCTTGAAAGCATAGATTGTATTAATTTAAATGACCGAAGCAGAGTTTGTATCAATCTACACCTACAGCAAGCGGGAGCCAGTTAATAGAGAATTTCTTTTTGTCTCTCTTATCCAAAACATTACAGATTTGTAAATATACTATAACATTTAGTTAAAAGAAATAACGCTTCGAGTTAGAAGCGATAACGAGTCAAAATGAAACAAGTTAAATATTAAGGCTTGCTTTTTTATGAGCGATATCGCTCAGGATCAGTAATAAACGAAACACCGCTTGCGTCAAGAAGAGACCTCGCCATCAACCGAAGCGCCAACGCTTGATTCAAAGCGATGACGCTTCCAATTAGAAGCATTGATGCTTCCATTTAGAAAAGATGACGCTTCTAATTATTAGAGCATTTTTATTAGCGACATGACTATTAGGGCTACTAGCACATCGAAAAGCAAAGATTATATTAATTTATTCATATATTAAAAAAATAAACAACAAACCGTACAATTAAGAAATGTTGTATTAATTTAAATTCGATACGGTTCGACTTATTTGAGCGTTGACACTTGTAACTTGAACCACAATTGCTCTTTGTGGCCGCGTCAGGGCTTCGCTTCATTATGAGTCAGTTTTTATTGGATAGCTGAGAGCCTGAGACAAAGTCTAAACGACGCTTTGTATTGAAATACGAACAACACAGGGAGATGGCGTGTCGAACCGAAGTCCGTGAGAATTTCTAATATATGGGATTTATTAAGTTACACTTCAATTAAGGCGTCAACGCTATGGTAATGGAGCGTCAGCACTTCAAGTTAGAGGCATTATTATTACCGGTATAATTATTAGGATACTTGCATATGAAGCGGCATGATTAAGGCATTTTTCTATTTTTCTGTGAAATAAGGCATTTTTATTGGAATACAAACAGTGGCTGAAATAATTAATGTTGGATAAGACCGGGCGAAAATATAATAAAATCTATCATTTGAAGCTCCTCGAGAATCGTTTTTACTGGATGGGATACGAATAGTCATTATAATAAATTATGTTAGAAAAGACTGCATAAAAAGATAACACAGTCTACAATTTCTAAGTCCTCGAAATTCCTAATGAATGAAACCCCACTTAGGTCAAGAAGCGTCATCGCTCGTGATTTAAGTGATGACACTTCGAATTAGAAGCGATGACACTACTATTAATATGCGCCATGGGTAACATCAAACAGTGGCCCGTTATTCGAGAAAAGTTCCTCCATCAACCCTCGAAATTTATTTCGAAGTAACATTTCAAACCCTATCCATTTTTCCTATAAAGCCACGTCCCGTCACAAACTCTTCTCATTCCAAACCCATCATCTTTCTTCGCCTCCTAACCCTAACCCCATGGCGGAAGAATCTGATCATGACGAACTAAGTAGTAGGCTTGATCAAATCCTTAAAAAGTAAAGAGTCGAACTTCTTACTGCAATAAAGGGATTAGAAAAGTTGAAGCGTCAGCAACCCATTCTAGTCGTTGAATCCTCAACCGTGACCCCCCGTTGCCGTAAACCTCGTCCCCTTTTTTCCAACTTCTCACCTCCCCTCATTTCTTCACGATGTCACCAACCTCACCATCGAACGTTGTGTCGTTTGTGTGACTTCCTCTTCCAAGATGGTGGGTTGAAAATTTATAACAAGAGGGAGCCATCTCTCTTGATGGAGCTAAAATTGTAAGACCACCCCTTCCTTGCTCCTCCATTCATTCTCTTTCCTCAATCCATCCTCCTCCTCAGCCAACTCACCTCCACTTTCACTTCTCCTTCTTTCCCTTCATTCTAATTCTTTAAAATGTCTACATAGAAAATGAAGAGGTAGATGTACTAGTACTAAAGCCTACTTTCAAAATTTGCATAGGAAAAGTATTGAATCTTCAGAGAGGAGAGACTTTGCTTGTACGGAAGCTTGTGGTCACCTCATCAAGGGCTGAATCAGACACATTTACGATAAATAGAGACAGAGTAACGAAAGATGTGTAAAGAAAGAAGTTGTAAAGAAATAGTTTTGAGTTATAAATGAAACCTTCGAATGCATGATTTGTAAATATTTATTTATTTCATCTTTTTTTATTCAGTAATGTCACAAGTAGTCCAACGAAAGTGCTAATGCAATTAATAAGAAGCGACTTGCACCTTGAGGCCTTTGAGTATTAGTGGTAGCCGAGACAGAGATTGTATTGATATGAACGATAAACTTTGTGCCAAGCGCTAGCCCAAATTAGTCCCTCTGGCCAAAAGATTCAACCAGACGTTTTTTGTACAGTTTGTTGTTCTTTTTTTTAAAATATGAATACATTAATACAATCTCTACTTTTGTATTACTAGCGCTCTACTGATGTCTCTCATTTATCTTTCTGAAGTACTGATAGCTTTAATTTGTGAATACATTAATAATCACGCCGCTAATAATAATGCCACTAAGTCGAAGCGCTAGCCCTAAATAGAAGTCACTATCACTTCTAAATGGAAGTGTCATCGCTTCTAATTGAAAGTGCCATCGTCTCTAATTATAAGCGTCGTCGCCTTTAATTGAAAGCGTCATCGCCTCTAAATTTTATGGAATTATCTTTAGAAGTTAGAATTATCCCTCTTCATAAAACTAAACGAAAGTGTTTATATTCATATAAACTGAGATTAATTACAGAACATCACTGTACAAGAAAGAGAATAAAATATGATGATAAAGGGGTTTTAGAGACAAAAGCTATTGCACTTATGATGTAAGCGCCGACGCTTCAGTTAATAAGCGTGTCGAAACAAATTTCGTGGAAAAAGACAGCACACCCCTCAAAAATAGTAAGGCCACTCACACGCCGCTTAGAGGCGATGACACGATACTTGGAATACGAACAGCCACTGCAATAAATTATATTGGACATGACTGCACGAAAGCTGTGCCGCTAAACTCAAGAAGCGTCCCGGACCGTAATTGAAGCGATGACGCTTATAATTTAAAGCAATGGCGCTTCAAATTTGAAGCGTCCATGACAAATTTTACTGTATCAGTCCTTGACTAGATTTTTCCTAAGTTATTCTTTTATTTAATCAGCTTCTTTGTTAATCTCTGTAAATATTAACTTTCAAAAAATAAAGAAATCATATAAACGAGAGAAGCTCTACAATGGCCTTCTCCCTTTCATTTAAACGAAAAGCTGTGAGATCGAATTCATATAAACAAAAGATATTTTATTCTTATAAAGTACTACTTACAAAAATACAGAGTAAAAGAAAGAAGAAGAAAACTTAAGAAAAATCTATAGAGATAGACAGACACTAGCACAACTCAGCCACCTGAGACATCAAGAGGGTGGAGAGGTAGATGGCTCCCCCTTCGAATTGCGTCGTAATTCGTGCAGCCGCCTCTCTAATTTGTAAGAAATATCTTCAATTGTGGCCATCAAGGATTGAATCACATCCATCAAACTTTTAAACCTCCTTTTCTTCTGGGCTAGAAGGGCGAGAAGTTCCTCAATATTCCCGGTCGTCAAACTTAGAAAGGTTCTATCAAGAAGACGAAACGCTTTCGTAATCTCGGACGATAACTCAAGTTGCTCAGCCATGGTGAAGGGAGTTTGGTTTGGGGACGGAGGCAAAAGAAAGGATATGAAATGAAGATAAAAGTGACGGAAGGCTAAAAGGTATTTTTTTTGGCATACGAAGAGCGGCACCAATAAATTATGTTGAAAAATACTGTTTGAAATGACAACACACTCCATGATTTGAAATCCTCAAAAAAATGAAACGCCGCTGACCGTCAAGAAGCGTCATCACAAGTAATTGAAGCGCTGACACTTCTATTTTGAAGCAATGATAATTCTATTTAAGAGTGATGACACTTCTTATTAAGTGATGACGCATCGATTTATCGGTGATATCGCTTCTAATGATAAGCGCTATTTGTAACATCAAAAAGTGGTGTGCTACTTATCATATTTCAAGAGAAGTTCGTGGATTACGCACGGCCAGTGCAATAAAGAAGTGCAAAGATTTACGAAATCCTTTTATGACAGAAGTACACCTACAACAGTCTATTTAATAAAGTTGCATGACAAATCACTATTTAAAGGGCATCATTGCGCCCAATTTTTTTCATCTTCTGTATCTCCTTAGATTATTATTTCGTCTTTCTCTGCTCAGACTAAAATACGTCGTAACGTTTTTAAGAGGAGCTACCAAATCGCGCGTCAGTATTTTATCAATTCTTACGATGATTCAGTTATCGACATCCCTGACAACAACGAACTGGTTGTCATCTCCGATAACGAGCATGTGGTTCCCTCTCCCCCTAAAGAAGTTATCATCATTTCGGATGATGACGACCTTCAAGTTATGCTGCCGGTGGTGGGAGACCCCGAGCTCCTTCTTCTCCTGCCTCTGGAGCCAGTGCTTCTTCTCTCGGCTCCACAGCCGATTCTTCTTCTTCCACCTCCACCCCAGGCACAACAACCGCCACCATTTCCACCGCCAGCATAACAAACTCCCCACACCCGCCTACACCTCTACCTCCACCGCTACCTCCACTGCCAACCATCACCCCTGATATTTCTATAAAATGTGGCATCCTCTCCCAGCCAACCACCGCCATCAGAACCTTGTTCAATTTTATCAGACTCATTTACGATAAAGAAAGACAGTGTATAAGAAGACGGTGTATAGGAAGACGGTGGATAGAAAGTATTTTGACGTAAAGAAATGATTTTGATTTATGAATAAAATCTTTTAACATGAGTAGTAAGTTATTTTTTACTTGATTCTAATTACAGTTCTAGTAAGATAAGCATATCGAAAATGAAGCGCCAACGCTGAAAATACAATGTCACACGCCAACGCTTCTAGAACGATGCGACCACGCTTCTATTGAGAGGCGCCTGCGCCTCCTACTACTCGAAGCGTTTATGCTTTTCATAATATTGATTCATTGTAAATAAGTGATAATGCTTCTCTGTCCAGCGTTAGCAGGCATCATACCCATTTACGATAAAGGAAGATAATATAAATAGGAAGCGACGTCACAGAACCGGGAAGCGCCTTCGCATCAACCAAGAGGCGATAGCGCTTCAACTAAGACGCGATGATGCTTCAGTTCAGATGCGATGGAGCTTCAACAACAAGATCCATTTACGATAAAGAAAGATAGTATAAAGAAAGACAATGTAAAGAAATAAATTTGATTTATGAATGAAAACTTCTGTACCTTGATTAGTAAATCTTTTTTCTTCATAAATAACTCTGAGTAGTAAGGAAAATGATGCTCCTTGAGAAAAGGAAAATGTCAATCCATTGAAAACTGTTCACGAAAAGTTAACATTGTTAATGGTTCCAAGTTAAGTCGCAGACGCTTCACTTGCCTGGGCTCTAATAGGCACACGAGATTAAAAAGAAGCGTCAGCGCAGACACTTCAATGACGAAGCTATCACGCTTCAAAAACTTAGCGTCATTGCTTCCTTCACGAGCGCCATCGCTTCTCGTATGTGACGACATCCCCTCTGCATGATAGTCAAGAAATATAGGCTAGCCACATGACAAGAAATATAATATAGCGAAGCCTCAGCGCATCGAAAGAGAAGTGCCCACGCTTCATATACGAAGTGATGACGCTTCGAATGGACACGTCTGCGCTTCCTAATTAGTGTGACTCGGTGAGTCCGCACGTTCCCTCGTATTTTCTTCTGTCTAGCGCTATCAGCCATCATCTTGACCTTCAGAAGCGCACAAGTTATGATTTTATGTCCCAACTTATCACAATCCTTACAATGGCATCTCTACTTTTATGATTGTTCAAAACCAACCTCGATTCCAGACTTCATTCTATCGTTGTTGTTTGGCCTACCTTTGGTGACACATCGTATTGGATCTCGCACTGCAATGTTGGCATGTTCTTACAATGAAATTCTTTCGTTAGGCTGAGAGGAGGTGCCCGGACAAGACGCGATACTAGTCCCTCTTTCATTCTCCTCTTTCGTTCTAATGGCCTCTACACCTTCTAATAGTTTCATCATCCTTTCCAACGTGTAATCCACCAAGCGATTCAATTATATCCCCAACTGAATTAACTTTAGTCTAACTTTTCTTAATTTCCATATTTTCATCCTAGAGACAGAGTTAGAATCCTCTTTGTCACTCACCCCCAAACTTACACTACTGTATCTAACATCTTTCGTCCATCGATGCAGAATATATTTAGAAGGGTTTGGTCTACCTCTTCTTTGAAGTAAACTTTGAAGATGTGAGAATACAACAAATCCTTTGTCTCGAAGTGCTTACAATTACAAGTGGTCGTGGCATCTCCACATTCGAAACGAATTTTGAATATTCGACTGCTATCCTCCTTGGCATCTCTACCACTTTTACCACTTTCGCAAACTTAGAATACAGTAACCGCCCTGGCTTCCTCTTCGAGCACCTCTTAGCCCTTTAAAGAGGCAAACTTTCAGAACTCAAAGTGAAATCTATCGACCATGGTTCTCGTATACATAGCAGCGACATGCCTCTCTATTGAATTTTTGAACAAGAGCACCGGTGTCGTAGACATTAAGACAAGATCCTCTCTATTTTCTTTTTCGCGACGTGATTGGACAGGAAGATTGTATTGCTTAACAAATTTCGTCAAACTCGTCTGGGCATTGACATAGGTATCGAAGAAAGAATTTATACTTTCTCCGCATTGAGTAGTAGTCATATCGGTCCAAAAGGTATCACTCAAGTAGCATGGAATTCATTTCTTTCTAAAAGCGTACATTTATTTCAATTACTCATTGTCTTGCAATTAAAACTCCTCGTCTAGTTCTGACCACCTCCTTTCGAAATCATCAACCGTTTTACTGAACTTGCACAATTATACTTTCGCCCAAAATTCTCAAACTTTACCTTTAGCTGAGAGAGATGGTTCAATTCATTCCTCCCTATGTGTCATAAGCAGAGGCGATGCATAGTCCTCAAGAGAACTTTAGAGATGGCCTTGTTCATCTCGTTACATTGATCGGTGATGATTGCATTAGGTTTCTTATCACTCATATACTTCAGCCACATCTTAAACAACCAAACGAAGGTCTCCATCTCATCTGCGAGCAACGCACATCCAAAAAGCATCGTCTGCCAATAATGATTGACCCCCGTGAATGGGGCGAACGGTGGCAGTAATTTATTTATTTTGTAAGTGGTGTTGAATACCACCACATCACCGAACTGTTGATACGCCACCTGTGACCTGTGATCATCCCAAAATATACTATACATATGACCTTCTTCGTCTAGTTCGGCTTCAAATAAGAAACCATCTCCTTTATTCTGCCTATCAATGAAGGATTTGATCATATTCATGCACATCGGATCGATGCTACTCTCCTTTCTTATCTTCTTTAGGTAATCTCGAATTTGTTGAGGGTTTACCGTCACGCCAGCCTCTCCATCCAAACTCGACAAAACAATAAAAATTTTCGAAGGAGGAATTATGCCATCAAATGCTCCCATCAACAATTTACTTGCCCCGTTCAACTTATTATGTGATCGTAGTTCCTTCACCTTCGAAGGTGAATACAACTGTTGATTATGTGGCTCTCTAAAGTCCATAACCTCTCACAGCTTTCGCTCGTCGATCCTAATCTTCAACCTTGCCTCACATCCGTATTTGTTATCTCTTGAATACTTTATTTTGGCGTGTAATTTGCGCTTGTCAGGCTGCTTGAACCCTTCGAATGAACATACATATTTTCTCTTTATAATCCCTCCCTTTGCAGATTTGTAGGAGTTAGTTTTCCTAATATTGAAACCAACTTTCTTCACGTATAAATTATAAAAGTCATATGCCTCGTCTTTAGATTGGAACTTCAAGCCCATACGTGGCTTCCATTCCTCGCTCGTATTCTCCGCACCCTCACAAGAATCCAGCATTTCGATATCCCTATCACCACCAAGTGGAACTCCTGTTGCAGAAGAAACTGTCTCAGGGGAGAGATTTAAATCAACACCATCTACATTGAATCTTCTAATTGAGTTCATTACAGCGCCCTATATTAGACCAAAAACGGGCTAATAAGGAAACAGATTACGTAGGAAGCGATGACATTGTCATACCAATCGCAAGCGCTTCAATATGGAAGCAATGAAGCTTCACAATCTTTGCGTCGTCGCTTCCTATCACTTCAAATAAGAAGTGTGTGCTTATAAATTATATATTTTCGAATGCTTATAATTTTCTTTATCTCCTCCCTGTAAATAGGTGAAGGGATCTATCAACTACGAGCAGATGAGGAAACTGATCCACAAGGAAGCGATGATACGGCCATACAAAGCACCAACGCTTCAATATGGAAGAGATGGCGCTTCTAACTTGTAGCGCCGTCACTTCTCAATCTTTGCGTTGTCGCTTCCTATCGTTTCAAATAAGAAGCGTGTGCTTATAATTTATATATTTTTGAATGTTTCTCAATCGCTACGCCGTCACTTCTAACACGTAGCGCTGTCGCTTGTAACCCATTCTAGCCGCTTCTCAATCTTTGCGTGTTGCTTCCTATCGCTTCAAATAAGAAGCGATATCTTCACCTTGTAAATAAGTGAAGAGATCTATCAACTACGAGTAGATGAGAAAATCGATTCATATACGAAGCGTCGTCGTGTGAGCGTAGAAGCGACCCCGCATCTTATACCATATATATTTGACTGTTCTGTAAGCTTAAAATAATAAATAGGAAAATGAATTAATACTTACCTCAAATGTCAATTTTATGGTCTTCTATCTAGTACTTGCTACCTCAAAAAAGAGCATGTTGTCTCTTCTGCGCTTTTATCCAGTACGTGCTCCAGAAAAATAGAGAAAGAGCTTTCTTCTGCGCTGCAAGTTCTCTTCTGCGCTACAAGTTGTCTCTTCTACGCT
Source organism: Chloranthus sessilifolius (assembly GCA_021018995.1). NCBI lineage: Eukaryota > Viridiplantae > Streptophyta > Magnoliopsida > Chloranthales > Chloranthaceae > Chloranthus > Chloranthus sessilifolius. The sequence goes on from CM037587.1 coordinate 136,642,178, forward strand.
TCTATCTAGTACGTGCTACAGAAAAATAGAGAAATTTGTCTCTTCTGTGCTTCTATCCAGTACAAAATCTAGAAAAATAGAAAAACTTATCTCTTTTGCGCTTCTATCCAATATGCGCTCGGGGATTTTCGTGAAAGTTGCCTCTTCTGCGCTTCTATCCAGTACGTCCCTCCACAAAAAAGAAGAAAGTTATCTCTCTGCGCTTCTATCCAATCAGAGCTCTAGGAAAAACGAGAAAGTTGCAAGCTTAAGAGAGAAAAAAAAAAAAATAGAGAGGATGAACCTAAATAAGGAGGGAAAAAAAAGGAACCTGTAGCAATTTTTGAAAAAATCTACCACCATGTAGCAATTTTTAAAAAAATTTACCGCCATTACATTCGACAAGACCTTCCCCTTGGGAACAATGCTTCTTCTAGGAGCCGTTAGGTATAGCCTTTCCTAATTCCCCTATTGCCTACTTTACCTATTATTGACACTAGGAAACCCCCGCTATGGCTAACCCGGGTTAGTGCAAAAACACTTTCCACGTGTTCGCTCCCTATTGGGGGGGCATAGAGAAATCTCTACCCCCGAGTGCATTTACCCTTTTCCCTATATATATATATATATATATATATATATATATATATATATATATATATATATATATATATATAAAGAACCTTAAAATATGGCTCTCACTTTATTGCAATATCTATCATCTCAAGTCACAACTCTAAGCAAGCCTCTCTCTCCATTAAACTCTCTCTCTCTCTTTAAAAATTGATTTAATTTTTTTTTAATCAAATTTTATTTTTTTAAAAATTGCCCAAAAAAAGCCCGGAAAAAACACATCACAGCCGGGGTTAGAACTAGGCTAAAAAAATTGAAAATCCGACCCGGACCTAACCCTTTGAGAGCCCTATGTGCAAGTAATGGGTCCTTCCTTAAAACATTATAATTTGCATGTAGCGGCTATCCGCAATTTGTAATGCAGGTTAGAGCATTTTAGTAGAACAGCACACAATTAACTGGAGTGGGCCGGAGAGCTCGACAGATGAGCATGAAAACTCTCAACTTACAAATTGAATGTGCGACAGTCCACGTTTACCAACTTGTGAAATTGAGAGAAAAAAAAAAATCTGCAGGTCAAAAAACCCAAAATACTGGAACAAATTGGAGAAATTATTTGGGGGGGGGGCTAAAAACATGAAAATTCGATTTTTTTTTTCTTTTTAAACGCGTCTAAATCATGTTACCAAGTTTTGTGAAGAAAAGGAATAAAAATAGTCTTTTAAAAAACACTGATCACGGGCATGGAGCTTGAGAAGCACAATAACTTACAAGAGCATGGAGACCTGCACGTCTGAGAGACTAGTGGCGCACAGTTCGCATGTGGTGAGCCGGTGATCAGCTCTCTATAGTCTATACTACTGACCGATCTGCTCATCGCGCATATACCCTTCCATTTCACACTTCCATAGCGAGAATCATTGAATAAAGGGTTAGTGGCTCCTGAAATGGTGTTTATATGATCTTATACTATCAAAATTAGACTTTTTTTTTCTCACACCATTGAAGTGTGATTTATCATTATGACATGAGGCACACATTTTTTATCAATCTAAATGGTCCAAATGACAAATCTATTATTAGAACATTTCTCAACCCAAAGAAACATGCCTATAAGTCGATGTGTAACCCTCCGATTGATGAACCTTAATATCAACTATTAAAACTAAAAACAAACGTTAATATTATAGTCTACATATCAGATAATTGTTTTTTTTTTTTTGATAGAACATATCAGATAATTTAAATCTCCCTAAAACATCATAAAATTTTGCTTATTGCACTTAAATCTATGATCTAATACTTTGACGGTACAGATCACCACATCTTAAATGATTGATTGTGTAAGATCATTTAAACACCATTTTTGGTGTTTAAATGCTGGTCAGAAGAGTCGGGTCCTTAAATAGTAGTCATTGACAGGCAAAAGGTAGAGGTCGGACTTTGGTGTGATGGCAATTGCCCTCTGCCCAATTTCGAGTTCTGGAATCAGCCTCTCCAAATGAGGGTAAGGCAGCCTACCATCTACCTCTCCTAGATCCTGCTAAAAGTGAGAGCCTTGGGCACTCCGTGAGGCCCTTTTAGACAGACGAGGTGTGCCCTCCCCTTGCCTTTCTCCATTTGAGAAACAGAATAAAAGCAATTACCACCTTTTTAACCATCTTTGTAACTCAGCAAATTGAACTTTGAAATGAAATACTCCAGTAGAAATAGCCAAAAAAAAGGCATCTGAAAAACTTTAAATCTTATTACGCTTGATCTAGTTTGTTAAGCTTGTAACTGTAAAATGATTGTAATTTGATATGTCAACATTGCTCAAATTCTGATCCAACGTGCATGCTTCCTTACAAAATAAAACCGATCTCACTGCCATTACAGGCATTATATCCCTCAAAATATACAACGGAACCTGTTAATCTCCTGTCAAGCACATCAAGTAACAAGACTCCATGATTGAGTAAACTACACAGTGCTCAGTCAAGTTGCAAACCCGATGACGCCTTAAATATAGTCAAAAGATTAGCAATGGATAAGCATTTCGGTGGAAAAAAACAGAGCTTGATCACTCATAATGTATCATTATTGCTTGTAACCTGAATTGCCAACTTTGCCAGATAATACAGGCTTATCCTTTGAACTGGTACTCAGCAGAGTCTCCGAGTTGCTCGACTGGCTTTCAGCACACCCGGGTCTCATCCAGATTTTCACGTGTCCCTCCCGGCAAACCGTAAGAACTGACTCACCGGTAAATATCAAGCCCGAAAGGGGTTCAGCATGCACGCGGTGTGCGACAACAGGTGAGAGTTTCGGCACGTCTCGCATACTTGGAGCGGGTTGAAGAGTACCCACCGGGGATATGCTGTCCCAATGAGCAGATGGACTTCCACTGCTGAATGTGGGTGACCCGCCAGGAGGGCATCGGCGCAACGGCACAACAATTTCATCCATTACTAGGTCCCACAAAAGCAACTGAGTGTCCTGCTCACACAGAGAGATTGAGTCAGAAGATATATCTGCGGTCAAATATATGATATAAAATGAAAATAAATATATGCTAAACATGAGTTATTGCTGACAGGTAAAATGGAGATACATACATAAATGCATGATTAATGGGGTAAACGAATGAAGCCCCAAATCTCATTTAAGTTTGACTCAAGGATTTGAGACTTGAGAGGGCCTCGACATAGAGGAAGTCATATTCTGTGGCTAAAAGGTCCATCATAACCTTATGATGCCTCTAGTGAAAGGCAACCTCTATATATAGACAGAGGAATGCACACATACATAAAAGAATAGAGAGCATGCTATCGAAAGCATAGTTACAAAGAAGGGAGTCGGCAATAAATCGGCAAGGGTCTAAATCAGTGAAAAATTGGTCAAAGTAAAAAAAAATCAGGGAAAATAAAAAAAAAATTCAGAAAATATATAAAAAGAATATGAAATATATTTCACGTTAAAGGTAATGATTTTAATGAACGAATAGTACAAAATAAGCAGAACCTATAGCTTTTTTATGAACAAATAGTACAAAACCTAAAGGTTTTTTCCTCTAAGTATAAGTGAAACAAAAAAATTGGACCACATCAAAAACATCGCTAATTAATCGGCAATTCACGAATTGGCCAATCAATCGGCGATATAGTTAGGATAACTGCAAGTTGCCGACTTTTTCCATTTTTTTTAAAAGTTGGAGACTTTTGTGACTATGATCGAAAGACATAAGAGGAAGAAGAAGAATAATAAAGTAAAAGGTAAAAGATGATTTCATCTCTGCTATTTGGTGATGGGACCAGAGTCCTTTATATAATACAAGAGAGCACATTCTCGAGACAGCCGATGTGGCATAATGACTTGCCTACATGGCATAACAACAGAGCCATCTAGAAGCTGGGAGAAGAATACAGTGGGAAGCTTTATTACATGCAACAGAGCAGTGCCTATGAATAATTCTAGAAATGGATTGAGGTTTGGTAAACAGAGACAATTTTCATTCCATGATGCACCAAACATATTCAAATATAGTGCGTCTTTGTATGTACCAAGAAACCATAATCTCAAAATGAGCTACGCAAGTGTTTGGCAGCACTTTTCAAGTTTAAAGGCAATCATGCGCGCACTTAAAAGAGTGCAAACTGCAACTACCATATGTTTTGTTTAGGCAGAAAAACAGTGGTGTTCCCTTAAAATGGGTGAAATCTGCTATCACTTTTGTTTCAAGGTACAATATTGATAACGAGGTAGTTGGGTCAGGATCCACGCCCCTTGCACATCCAAAACAAACTTATTTATTTTCTTAATTACTATCCTGACATTATTTCTTATTTATTTTCTTAATTACTATCCTGACATTATTTCTTATTTATCTTCTTAATTACTATCCTGACATTATTTCTTATTTATCTTCTTAATTACTATCCTAACATTATTAATAAGGAAAAGGAAAGGAGAAGAACTCCCATTCATAAGACCTCTCTCGAATCATAGGTAGAAAAACACCCCCATTCATAGGTAGAAAAACCCCCATTCATAAGACCTCTCTCGAATCACCATAATACGGTCCTAAAAAACATAAATAAATAAAAAAGGAAAAAATTTAGAGAAGACCCCTTCAAGGGTGGTGGACCTCCGCTGTGATTTGTGGAGTGAATCAAACTTTAAACAATACATTTAATTTCATACCTAAAATGATTATAACCCACATATTTACAGACTACAAATTAACTACCAACACCCATACATAAGAACTCCTACAACTAACAATTAATTACATAACTACCAACACCATAACTTATTTACACTATAACCACCTAGAAGTTTACTAACCCACTCTACAATCAGTCAAACATTCTCCCACCCTTAAAAAGAGCAACCTTGCCCTCAAGGTTCTGATTTTGGAAATCATATTATGTTCCACCACGATCTTCGCATTCTAGTGGCCCCCAGTCGAACATTTATCATAATTGTGATCCCACATAACTTTCTAGCAAGTTTTTCTTTCCTTTGTCAAGTAATTTAAGGAAGTCGTACTATAATTTTTATGATCGACAACATTTTTCTTTGCCTCTTTATCTTTTCAACAATATGATCCTTTTCTTGAATTTGACAAGAAACTACTCTTGGCGAAGAGAGTGTTTTTTGTTCAATGATCTTCGGGAGGATGAGCCAATATTCCACTTAAAGAAGATCCATCTGTTTTTTTCTCGGATAATTGAATATCTTTTATTTCTTGTTTTTCTAACATCTTTGGGGCTTCTAATTCTTCCTCTATTGACACGAGATGGTAGATTATGTGATCCGTCTTTGCTTTCATCTCTTCGATCATTTCCATCACAAACGCTTTCATCTCTTCAATCTTTTCCATCAGTTTCTAGGCTGCCTCTTCTAATCGAGCATATATTGATTTCATCTTGAAGAAAGATCGAAATTGCTTTGTGCTCTGATCCAACGGGTTGATACCAAATGATACGATCCTAAAACATATAAATAAATAAAAGAGTAAAAAAAAACAAAGAAAACCACTTTGAGGATGGCGGACTTCCGTTATGATTCGTGGAGTGAATCAAACTCTAAATAATATTTTTCATTTCAAATCTAAAATGATTACAACCCACACATCTATAAACTACAAATTAACTACTAACACCCATAAACATAAGACCTACCACTACAATTAATTACATTACGACCAACACCATAATTTATTTAACTACTCACTACACCATAAGTCGGTCCATTACGCTATAATCACCTAGAAGTTAACTAACACACCTTGACCACTACCAAAGTAGTTAATAAAACTACTACATTACAAATAAGAAATGATTAGGTGTACAACGCATGTACACTAACAAATGTACATCATGATCTACAACTGCAAGATCATAACACACAATCACTAGCCAATGAATAGTACAGTGACCTAAGCCTCTCTTAGTTTGTGGAATAAATGAAATGTCTAATGTGTTAAAAACTCAAAAAATAAAAGCAAACAAGCAGCATAGCTACCTCTTGTTTAAAAATCCACTTATTTCCATTAAGCAACCTTCAGTGGGACAAGAATGACTTAGTATTGCTATATCCTTAAAAATATACATATAATTTTGAGTAAGATACAGATATTTGAACAATTAGGAAGTTGCCTTCTAAGGGGATTTATGGACATTCTGTATAAACTTCCCATAAAACCATAATAAGCACCAATCAACCATAAGAAAAATGAAAGAATAAATTTTGATATACGTCTCAGACGATGGCTACTGCCACCGGCATATGCGATGACTAACTCAGAAAGCACAACCTTCTCTAGAAGCTGTCAGGTCCACACCAATGAGATGCTATTAGAGAATAAAATCAAAGCTGTAAAGACTCAGAAAGCACAACCTTCTCTCTCTCTCTCTCTCTCTCTCTCTCTCTCTCTCTCTCTATATATATATATATATATATATATATATATATATATCCGGAGATGAGATGTCTCGGGCGATAAGCTTCGTGTCTCGGAGCTGGGGAAGACGATAAACATACCACGTCTCACCCTGAGACACTAGAGAGAAACTCGCCTTTTTAAGATGAGTTCGTATAGGACGGTAAACAAGTTCACGATTGAAAGTGAACGAATTGTCTCTTTTGGCAGCATTTTGCTTGACCCTGTGCACTATTTTGATACAATCCTAGGTTGTATCCAATCTATGAGATGACCTCATCAACAGCTATCATGCTTTGTTCAAATCTGTGCACTCTAATATATCTGGCGCTCTTATTTTTTAATGGTGAATATTGAAGCTCATCAATCAGACGGTTTGCATCGTCTTATAGGTATGATTCTTTACTGAGATATGTTCCAATGAAGGACAGCCACTCGGACTAGTTAGATTGATCAAATATATGTGCCAGGTAACATAATAATGAAGTGTACAATAAATGGTGTAAGATCAAACATTTATTTTAATGGTTCATTTAAACATCATTTTCGTTTCACACCGCATCGCCAAGACGTGAGACATCATGTCTCGGATTTCCGAGATTCAAAACTAAGCATGACGGCTGATATTCAATAAGTAGGTAATCACGTCTTTATCATTATTTGTTACTTTTTCTTCATATGTATCACTGCCATTGGTTGTGGATTCCGTACAGTTTACTATAATATGAAGAAAAAACATTAAAAAATGCAATATTATTATTGGGCCGCATCGCCGAGTGCCTAGGCCCCATCTAGCGCTTTTACCAAAATTGTGTGTATGAATTCGTGTGCAAGTCAATCTGTGTGTGTAGCATACTCAGTAATCAGTATAGTAAAACACATGCATACATATACAATAAAATATAACATACAAACATTTGAAGCAAACTATTGAATGAGACAATATTTAGATAAATAGTAAGCGACATAATTTTATTTGCCAAACCAAAGACCCAATTGGGAGAAAATTAATAGTTTATTATTGGCAGGGAAATTAAAAGGGGAAATAATGTAAATTTAGAAAAACTGCAAGGGTGACAATATTGCAACCTCAACGTCGCAGGTTCGAGGCCAGCTTACCCATCAAAAAAGAGAATTAAAATTGGAACTTTGTCATCCAAGAAAACATCGCCCACTTATCTTGTACTTCGAAAATATTTTCCAAATTGAAAGATCATCATTCCAAGAAAACATCACCCCCATATTCCGTCTTTGAAAATATTGTTTTCATAATTTCTTGATTTTTACAATTTTAAATTAGTACTAAATTGTAAATCGAATACAATCTACAGCAATTTAATATACTATTAAGATCATGAAGATGTGTTGCAAATCTTTAAATCACCTTGTCTGTCACTATTGAAAATTGGGTAAAAGTTTGAAATTTTCAATGCATCATGTTTGGGTGGTGAACCACGATATTTGACCTATGATTTGAAGGCAAAAAAGTCTAAAAAAAATCTAAAACCCTAGGGGACTGGCTAACCTTTAAAGGATATGGTGCAACACACGGTCACATGCCATGTAGCACGTGATCTAGTACTCAAAGGTAGCGTGAAAATGTTACCTTTGTGGGTACCATCCCTTCCCCTCTCTCTCTCTCTCTCTCTCTCTCTCTCTCTCTCTCTCTCTCTCTCTCTCTCACACACACAAAGCCCATTGATTTGAGCAATCAGAGATCAAACTGCATGCAGGAAGCAAATCCCAAACCTCATGAAGTATTAAGGCACTCCTCAAAGAACATCAAGCCACCAAACTGTCAAGGAATGCTGATACGGGACAAAGGACCCTAAACTACGTGAATGCTATGATTTAATTAATTGCCGAAATTAAACTAAATTAATTAAACAATAAACCTGAAAATAATGCGGATACCTTCAGGGTTTCGTAGTTTTCTATTGGAAAATCGCGCTAGATTCGAGTAGGGTTCGGTCTGTGCGCTAGATTCATTAGCTTTGCAGTGTAGATCGGTCCTAGAGGTAGGGCGCCGCTCGGAACTCTAGCTATTCCAGATTAGGGCGCCGCTCGGGATTCAATGATGGAATCGCGAGTCCTCTAAGGGTTCGGAATCAGGTTGGTTAACGACTTGTATGAGATCTAAGGTTCGAATCAGATCGATTCGATGGTTCTGATGGATCTGTGGGTTTTGAATTTTGGGCTATTTTTGGTTGGATGGCTGGGTTGTGGATTTATGAGATAGGTTTGAATCAATGGTTCTAATGAGTGCTGGGGTTTATGGTTTTGGGGATTTTGGAAAAGGTAACGGCTGGATTTATGATTTATGGTATCAAACAAAGCAGAGAAAGAAAATAAAAAATAAAGAGATAGATTGTGGGCTTCACACCAAACCCTTCTCGGGAAATAGATCGTAGGCTTCGCACCCTTGGCTTCACACCAAACCCTTCTCGGGAAGAAGATTTAATCTTTGAAGAAACTCATCTCAAGTTTCAAAGCAAAAGCTCTTTTTCATTCATCAAAAACTAATTACATTATTTTTTTAAAAGACCTTATATAGGAGGCCTCTAAAACATAAGAAAACCCTAAAACAAATACTAAAAGACAAGTATGCCCCTAGAAACTCAACTTCGAATTATATAGAAAAACTCATGTTCGCGACAATCAGTCCCACAGGCCACAGTCAATCGATCGAATACCAGATGTCAATCGATTGACTGTGCATTGCTCCAGCACGCTGATTCTGCTCCTTTACGCATGGTTCTGATTTCATTTTCGTTTCTTCTTGCGCTGGAAATCTGTTACGCCCAAATCCAAGGCTCTCGATCTTGGCGTTCCTCGTCACTCTCCCCGACTGAAAATGTTTCATCACCGATGAAACACACATGTAGTACGGATCAAGTGTATGGGAACCCGAACGGTAGAACTCTTCGCAAATAACTCAAACAATCTCGGCATCTGGTAACGTCTGAGTATCATCTCGGTCGATTGTATTGGAGCGCACACTGTAAATATCTCTACGACGAACCAAATAATCCGGCTCGCCAACCCACTCTACTAAATATTTTTGAGGCTTCTCATCAACTCTCTCAGGATCGAAAGTCTTTATCACCGATGAAATGTGATTGCGATATCGGTCGAAAATACCAAAACTCAAGCAAGGAACTCTCATGAGTGGCCCATGCACTCTCGATAGTCGACTCACCAACCCTCTGTATCTCATAAACCAGAAACTTTTTGCCGCAGGTGAATGCCACAATACCATATAAAATTCTCTCAATTACCTCATTTCTCTGCCTGCTTGGGGAGGGAAGGGGTACTAGCTGAAAAGGTTGGATGTGGTTGTAAATAGAGGTTGCTTAGAACGGGTTGCAAGGAGATGGAGTTGAGCTCAAAGAAGGAACTAGGTCTTCCACATTGAATGTAGAGTTGACCCCGATATCTAGAGGAAGTTCGAGAACGTACGCATTAGGTCTGCTCCTTGCCACAATTCTAATGGGCCCAGCGTTGCGGGTTTGGAACTTCTTTGTGACTCCTGAGGGGAATCGTTCAGGTCCAATCCGAACCATTGCATGATCATTTAATTGGAATTTCATATAAGTCTTAGGTAATTGTATCGATATTTTGAGAGTTTCATTCAATAAATTAATTTTAAGCTTAATTTCGGTATGCAATGCGGAATGAGACTCAAAAGTTGACTCACCATACGACTCAGAATGTAAAGCAGTATGCGAATTGAGACTATGATGTGTATGCGTGTTTATGGACTCGATACTCTCATGTGCATGCGACGCTAACGACTCACGTGCAGTGGCCTCTATCACACTAGTGACTCATGTGTAGTGGACTCTACCAACCATGGATCAAAATATCGTCCGATACCGATACGTATCGGTTTTGGACCTCACCGATACGATACAATGGGTTTTTATCGCCCCCCTGAAAAAACAGTCAAATTATCGTTCAATGTATCGTTCGTATCGTCCGTATCGTTCATTTGAAACCGATAATTTCAAATTATCGGTTTTAATGTTTTTTTTGTTTTTTTTGTTTTTTTTTTTGGGAAAAAATCGGAGAGTATCGTCCGGAACCGATACGTATCGTCCGATACGTATCGGTTTTGGGGCTGGACGATACGTATCGAAAAAACGAGATTTTGATCCTTGCTACCAACACTAGTGACTCATGTGTGATCGAATCAAGTGACATTTATAGCTCATGACACTCGGCTCGATTAACTCATGCGTGCTCGTGTCAACTAAAACCAAAGGTTCAACTGCACTCGACTCTACCAACAACAAGGACTCGTGCACAATGGGTTCTACGGGCACCAACAAATCATGCGTATGTGACTCAGTAAATTCTTGTGTGGGTGACTCGGTTGACTCACGTGTGGGCGACTCAACATCACTACTCACAAGGGAAATAAAATCCTCTTTAATACAAGCTAGACTCTCATCAGCTTCTTCCATCCTCTCTTCACTCATCACAGTTCTAGGGTTATACACTTCCTCTTCTACTTTCATATTTTTCAGCTCCTTAGAACTTTCGCTTTTAGTCAATAAATTCAGAGTGAAAAATTATGTAGTGCATTGATAAGCAAAGTGTCCAAATCCTTGACACTTAAGACAATCAGGACACTTATTTGTCTTGGTTCTCAAACTCCGTAGAAGGTGATGATGTGTCAAAGGAACATACGTTTCAATAAGTGTCACCTTCATATCCTCCCATATGGAGATGGGTTTAATCCGACGAAACTCAACATGGAGTTCTATATGAATCCAAAAAAATTTGGCATTACCCTTAAACTTTATTATTACTAGCCAAATTTTGTACTCATCCGGTACGTCATACCAATCAAAGTACTCATCTACACTAGACAACCACTCCACGAAGGTTCTAGGGTCTGTCATACCCTCAAAATCTGGGACCTCATTTTGAATAGAGTTTAGAAACTTCTCGGCAGGGTCGTACGCAAGTTCATGATGATGAGAATATCCCCGAACTCTAATCTCATCACAACTTTTGGGATTTTGCCAAGAATTTGGAGTGTAGTGGTTCCCTCGTTTGGGTAGCACCCTTTCATGACGGGCAAAGAATTCATGGTGGTGTATAAGTGACTCATACATGATGCTTGACACAAACACAACCTAGACATAATTCTATGGACCATATAACAGTTGAGGAATTTTAACAAACACATGACGTGCACACAAATGACATGACATCAAAGACATCGAAATGACATACACATGCGACTCAAATTGAATAAGAACTTTTGTCGAACACAAGATGTGCACAATGATGAATACAAATGAAATAAATTTTCATTAAATTAAAATGACATGCACATATGAGCCAACAATGAATGAGGACTTTTATCAAACACTAGAAGGGCATAAATAATAACTGAAATAAGATGCAATAAAAATTAAAATGCAATGAAATTAAATGTCACACAAATATGCCCTAACCTAGAACTTAAGCTTTGATACCAAAGCTGATGCGGGACAAAGGACTCTAAACTATGTGTATGCTATGATTTAATTAATTGCCGAAATTAAACTAAATTAACTAAACAATAAACCTGAAAATAATGCGGATACCTTCAGGTTTCGTAGTTTTCCATTGAAAAATCACGCCAGATTCGAGTAGGGTTCGGTTCGTGCATTAGATCCATTAGCTTTGCAATATAAATCGGTCCTACAAAACTCTAGCTATTCCAGATTAGGGCGTCGCTCAGGATTCAATGATGGAATCGCGAGTCTTCTAAGGGTTCGAAATCGGGTTGGTTAACAACTTGTATGAGATCTAAGGTTCGAATCAGATCGATTTGATGGTTCTGATGGATCTATCGGTTTTGAATTTCGGGGTATTTCTGGTTGGATGGCTGGGTTGTGAATTTATGAGATAGGTTCGAATCAATGGTTCTGATGAGTGCTGGGGTTTATGGTTTTGGGGATTTTGGAAAAGGTAACGGCTGGATTTATGATTTATGGGATCAAACAAAGCAGGGAAAGAAAATAAAAGATAAAGAGATAGATAGAAGATAGATTGTGGGCTTCACACCCTTGGCTTCTAACGGGGAATTTAGATCCGCATGTTTGCATTGTGGCTGGGCCAATCGAAGCAAGCCAGCAAGGAAGAAATGGACCCATAAATGGGCTTTCAAAAGGCCCGTTAAAGACCCGTGTGCACATTAATTTAGGGGAATTGACGGGGATGCCACTTACAAGGACATTGGATTCGGACCGCACCGGTTCTATCGGCGTCGGAAGAAGCGTAGAGGAAGCCCGAGTACCGTAGCCTCAGAGGAGGAACGGACACAAACTGCGAGGAAAGCAACGCTGCACGCCAGGAGAACGACGATGCAGAGAACTCTGCTCATGAAGCGAAAGCACTTAAACTCGGCCGATGATAAATCTCATGAGCGAGCCCAGAAACGAGATTTTGGCTCCTTTTGTGTTTTATTAGTAGTAGAACTCTTTTATTTCGAAATTAATTATTGATGGCCTATATATAGAGGCTTGTGAAGACTTTTAATTAGTTGATTGATTATTGAATGCTTTTATGTTCGAGTAATCTTTGCCTAAGATATGTTTGGTGTGAGACCAAGGGAGTGACTCCCATATATCTTCTGAGTTATTGTCTTCAACTTGCGTGATCTCTTATATTTGCTATCTTTCGATCTGTGTTTGCTTCTCTAAATCTCAGCCTATTTGTTTACTTTCAAATCCGAAACCCTAGACTTTTGAAACCCTAAGCCACACAAAGCCAACACCGTTTCCAAAATCATAAACCCATCTAAAAGTCATAAGCCTTTTACAAACCGTAATTCCCTTCTACAACATACATCGGACCGCAGACGACCGCCTAATCCTGGAAAAGCTAGAGTCCTATCTCTAGGCCGATCTTGCCTCGACTCTAAAAGTACTTACGCATCGGACTGGACCCTACCTGGATCTCGTGTGATCTATTCATCAAAATTCTGCAAACCCTAAGGTATCTTAAGATAATTTTGCGATTAAACTTGAATTACTTTATTTAATTTCGACAAAATCTGTATAAAATCATATTCCGCATTTTAGGGTTACCGTCCCGCGTCAGCTTCACACCAAACTCTTCTCGGGAAGAAGATTTAATCTTTGAAGAAACTCATCTCAAGTTCCAAAGCAAAAGCTCTTTTTCATTCATCAAAAACTAATTACATTATTTTTTTAAAAGACCTTATATAGGAAGCCTCTAAAACATAAGAAAACCCCAAAACAAATACTAAAAGACAAGTATGCCCCTAGAAACTCAACTTCGAATTCCGTAGAAAAACTCATGTTCGCGACAGTCAATCAATCGACACCTGGAATTCAATCGATTGACTTATATATATATATATATATATATATATATATATATATATATATATATATATATGATTTGGTCTCTGGTCACAGCACAGTCAATCGATCGACATCTGGTATTCGATTGATTGACTTATATATATATATAAGTCAATCAATCGAATACCAGATGTCGATCGATTGACTGTGCATTGCTCTAGCACGCCGATTCTGCTCCTTTATGCCTGGTTCTGATTTCCTTTTCGTTTCTTCTTGCACTCGAAATCTGTTACGCCCAAATCCAAGGCTCTCGATCTTGGCGTTCCTCGTCAAATGCTTTCCAGGTATTTCCTTGTGCTACCAACAAACATGGTGACAATCTTGTAAAGAACTCAGGGCCATTCTGATTTTCTCCTAGTGCTCTCAACCTGTCTCCCCAGAATTGGCAACAGTCGGACCATCCGTAAGAACTATCTTGATTGCAAGGCCTGCATATCTAGCATCATGGTCCATGGAGTTCTTTGGATACAAAGAATGTAATGCACTTGGGACGTGGGTGATGGATGCTAATTTTAATCAATAAGCGAGGGCACCTCAACGCTGCACACATTGAGGGCACCACCAGGGCCAAGGTCCAATCCCGATAGAAATGGTCATAATGATTCTCCATAAGTCAACACACCCTACAAATAACTGGTTGATTAATGAAATTCAGGTTTCTCCATCTGTTAAGCTTCAAGTGCGCTCCCTCCTCATGAAATGATAAAACTAGTGCAACCTGCCTTCGAGCCAAATTAGACACTCATGGCACATCTCATCAGTTTCCGAAGTGATGCAACATTTTTCAATGCATACAAAAGAAAGATCCAGTTATTAGAAAACATTGCTTCTCGAGTGTTGGTTTGCATAGAGATTTGTGGAATGGGGATAGGATCATTCAACTTGTGCTCAGTCTTGCCAAGATTGTGCGGTGAAGTTCTCGCCAACTGGGACCATGGGGGTTTTAGTGGTACCAAATGGGCCTTCTGGAGAGCTACATAATTGGCAGTTCTTTGGGCATTAACGGTTGGAAAGAAATGATAAAATCTTTTGAAAGGTTAGGAAGCTTCCTTCCTTCATTATGAGATGTGCTAGAGACTGGGTCTCGAGTTGGGTTGTGCTGATATCGTCGAGTTCTTGGAGGATATTATGGGAAGACAATGGTTTCTTTCTGCTTTCTTGGCTTTTGGCTGGTTTGCATCAGTCTTTTGTGTTTTTCTTTAGGCCTTTTTGGGTTTCTTAGTTGTTTTTTTTCCCTGGTGGGCCTATACTGGATCCACTTTTTTTGTGCTCTAGTTTCTCGCTGTGGCACAGGAATGTATCTCGTTTCCTTAATATAATTTGTCTTGGTCGACAAACAAAAGTAAAATAACATTGATGGTTCATTTGCAAATAAGATAAACCAGAAAATAACTTCTTGTCTCAAATTTTAGTTATTTATGTATGATTTTTTCATGTGCGTCTATGCTTGCTATATTCTTCTCCTCGTAACTTATTAATTTTCACAAGGATATTCAAAAAATGTCTCTTTTAGAGATTGCAATCTAGAACACTTTCACAAGTCTTAGAAATTTGATACCCAACTATGACTCGATCAGGGTCCAATTGAATTGAAGTTTTACAACTTAATGCTCTGCAAAACAAGTCCAGCACAATAAATGAAAATAAATCCTAGTGTGCTTTGAGTTATAAATCTTAAAAATAAAAACATAAAAGCCAAAGAATCTTTAATTAGTCAGCCACATTACAACAATATTACATAAATGCAATCAAGAAAAACCAAATGGGCTAGAAGGCAGCTCCCCAAAAGTCCACAGCAATAAGGAAATGGTCAGATAGTGATGGGTGACACTTTCAGTTATGGTTTTATTGTTCTCTGAAACACGAACAAAGCCCTCGGACGTTATCAACTTTGAGATTACAGAATTGAGAAGGGGTAGATGAGAAATAGATATAAATATAAAGTCGAATGGAACCTCTTCCCAGCCATAACAAATGGAAAAAATCTAGCAGAACCAGAAAATATTGTACTTTGATCCTGCTTCATGTAAAAGCTTGATCAAGTTGTGAAATTTGTCAAAATTCTAAGAACCAAATAAACTGTTCATATTTATCAATTTTTGTAACGGTAGCTTTATTTGCACCTGGAGAATATCTAAAGGCATCTACGCCGAATACCATTGACTGCTTTGAATCAGAAGATGGAGATCGTTTTGTCCCAAAGCGTCCATACAATGGATCTTGAGACCATGGTCGTACCATCAAACGGTCAGACTTTGATTCCATGTGGCACATATCCCAAAAAGTGACCTGAAAACCACATTTGATCATGCAGTCATGATCAATTCTGATGTGGGACAAACGCTAAAACCCTAATTATATAAGTTTTGGATTAACCACAAATTAAATTGAATAATAGAAATAATCAAATTCACCAAAACACAAAATAAATTTAATAAATTCAATAAAGCAACTAGGTTAATTCAATTTAGCGTTCACATGCACCTATATTTCCCGATCTAGAAAAACGGATCCGATGAAGGATTCGAGTTTCGCTCTAGTTTAGGGTATCAAGCGACAATGACGGCGGCGTCTCTTGATTCCACTCGATTTTGAAAATAACGGCTCAAGGGATTAGATTTAACAAAAGGGATAGATCAAAGATAAACTAATAATATTTTGGGATTTATCAAAGCAAAAAAAAAAATATTACCAGAGAAAAGATAGAATAAAAGGATAGAGGTCAAAAGTTTCACACCAAGGATTTCTGAGACTTCACACCAAGGCTTGTCGGCTTCACACCAAGTCGCACGAGAAATGAATAAACACTCCTCAAGTTTCGAAAGATTCGCTCCTTCGATCGAAAACTCTTCACAAGTTCTCTAGGGTTTGCACAAAAGCAACTCTCAAATTTTCATTAATCAAAAAACTGTTTATTCCAAAGTTATAAAGACCTTATATAGTAAGCCATAAAACAAAAGAAAAACCCTAAAACAAATACTAAAAAAAGACGAGTATACCCTTAAAACTTAAATTCCTTCAAAATTTACATTGTAGCTCGATCAATCGAGTTACTGTAGCATTGTAGCTCGATCAATCGAGTTACTATACCAACCTTCAGTTTCTCCAAATTTGAACTGCTTAATCGATTTCTTTTGGTTCTTCCATTTCGGCTCCCTTTTGATTTCTTCCGGCACTTAAGAATCTTTTGCGGTTCACGTTCGATGCTCTTGATCATGATGTCCTCATCAATTCTCCCCGGGTGGGAAAAACTAATCTCCGATGAGTTATAGAACTCACGTGTGGTGCACTTTCGCCGCTTGCCTCTCGGCTTGCCCTTCCATGTGGTGAGGTATTTCTGATTTTTTCCCTCGTTGGTGGTGAAACTTGGATGCTCAAGACCCTTCTCATTCAACCTTTTCTCACACGGCTCGAGTGGGATACAAGTTATGAATTGGTTCAATGGATTTGGCTCGTTTGGTCAGGTAACAAGGAATGGATCCAAAGGTTTAGTCTCGGGACTTGGGATAAGTGTAAAATCCGCTACTGCAACTATCGGATGGTTGTCCTTGTCTAGAGGAAGATCTAGACCTCCATTATTACCCTCTTCAAGATTGGAAGTTCCACATGCTTAAGACTATCGTGAATTAACACAAAATTGTCATCATTAAATTCAGTAAACATATTCAATGTGTCAGTGCAATTACGTGTATTCCATTATTCGATAAAATCTGCTTGTTAATCCCATGCAAGTTAGAATGATGATATGTTTCTACCGACTCTAATGACTCATGCGGTACGCACACGCTTCCAACACTTTCTTCGGTAATAGGAACCATCCTGAGGCAACCTATGGTTTTCACGGGAGTTTCATTCTCCTCATCACTAGGCATTTCAGCGGGTTCATAAACTTCTTCGTCCAACTCATTGTCCTCTCTCTCGATATCCTATTTGATAATCAAGGTTTGTGACTTACTAGGACACTGAGACGCAAAGTGACTAAAACCTTGAAACTTATAACACTCTTGTGGTGCGCGCCTAGAAACTTTCGATCAATTGCCCTTTACCCTTGTCAATTTGAGGGTTCACGGGCTTGGAGGATTGACTATAGGCATCAGTCGCCTTTTCATCAAGACTAGATCGAAGACCAAAATTGGAAGGTTTAGATTGATCGCAGACCGGAGCGTCGAGATACCTTTCTAATTCTTGCACCCTAGCGTAACACTCTTCTAGGTCTTCAACAGGGTGAGGGATGAGTTCTTTTAGTAACTCCGGACGTAGACCAGTGCGAAACCTAGACAAGGTGACATGTGGGCTCTCGTAAGTGTTGGCCCGATACAAGTACTCCTCAAACTTATTGATATACTCATCAACCGACATGTTCCCTGTTTCAAACCATGTCATTGATCCATGAGTCGTTGGTTGTAGGACATGGGAACATATTTATCATGAACTTTTTCCTTAATGTCCGGCCATGTGGCGATTGGTTCACGATCGAGGGCTTCTCGATGTCGATCCACACTTGCCCAATAAAGTTTGGCTTGTCCTACAAGTTTCATCTTAGCAAACCGCACTTTGCGCTCATCTGGCATTTCATACCATGCAAAATAATGGTCCATGGCGGCTGCCCAATCTAGATAGATCTTGGGGTCCATCTTTCCTTCGAAAGTGGGAGCATCAACCTTTACCGACTTTGTGACTCTCATCCGGGTCGGGATGATTGTCGTGTCTAGGAAGGTCCTTCCTTCTCTCATTAAGATTAACCTTATGGTGTTCACCATGAGTCGACCTAGATAACTCTTAGAGTTGTGCCGCCAAATCAGCTTGCTAGGCTTGTTGATTTTACAATTGGGTTTGTATGGTAGCCATCTGGGTATTGAAGCTTTCCATGAAAGCGGCCAGTTGTTCCAGATTCATTATGGTCATGGTTTACTACACGGATTCTAAAATGATATGTAATTATGAACCAACAGTGAGTGAAGACTTTTAATAAACACTAGACGTGCACACTAATGAACGCCAATGACATAAGATGCAATGAAAATTAAAATGCAATTAGACTAAAATGACACACCAATATACCCTAACCTAGAACTGAGCTTTGATACCAAACTGATGTGGGACAAAAGCTAAAACCCTAATTATGTAAGTTTGGGATTAACCACAAATTAAATTGAATAATGGAAATACTCAAATTCACCCAAACACATAAAATAAATTTAATAAAATCAATAAAGCAACTAGGTTAATTCAATTTAGCGTTCACATGCATCTATATTTCTCGATCTAGAAAAACGGATCCAATGAAGGATTCGAGTTTCGCTTTAGTTTAGGGTACCAAGCGACAGTGACGGTGTCGTCTCTTGATTCCACTCGGGTTTGAAAATAACGGCTCAATGGATTAGATTTAACAAAGGGATAGATTAAAGATAAACTAATAATATTTTGGGGCTTTGAGATTTATCAAAGCAAAAAAAAAAAGATATTACCAGAAAAAAGATAGAATAAGAGGATAGAGGTCCAAGGCTTCACACCAAGGATTTCTAAGGCTTCACACCAAGGCTGCACGTCGGCTTCACACCAAGTCGCACGAGAAATGAATAAACACTACTCAAGTTTCGAAAGATTCGCTCCTTCAATCGAAAACTCTTCACAAGTTTTGTAGGGTTTGCACAAAAGCAACTCTCAAATTTTCATTAATCAAAAAACTGTTTATTCCAAAGTTATAAAGACCTTATATAGTAGGCCATAAAACAAAAGAAAACCCTAAAACAAATACTAAAATAAAGATGAGTATGCCCTTAAAACTTAAATTCCTTCAAATTCGCACTATAGCTCCATCAATCGAGTTACTGTAGCACTGTAGCTCGACAAATTGAGTTACTGTAGCACCGTAGCTCGATCAATCGAGTTACTGTAGCAACCTTCAGTTTCTCCGAATTTGAATTGCTCAATCGATTTCTTTTCGGCCCCCTTCAAATTCGCACTATAGCTCCATCAATCGAGTTACTGTAGCAACCTTCAGTTTCTCCGAATTTGAATTGCTCAATCGATTTCTTTTCGGCTCCCTTTTGGTTTCTTCCGGTGCTGAAGAATCTTTTGCGGTTCACGTTCAATGCTCTTGATCGTGATGTCCCCATCAAATTCACTTTTTGGGATGTGTGCCACATGGATCAAAATCTGACCATCTAATGATAGTTATGATATACCCATGGCCACAAGATCCATTGTATAGAAGATTGGGATGAAAAATGATGTCCATCGTCTGCAGCAACGATTTTCAGCATTGGCGCCCTTAGAGATTCGGTAGATGCAAATAGAGCTACCATTTTTTAAGATCTTTCAAATACCTAGTTGCACCTAAAATTCAGTTCAATTGTCAACCAACTCAAGCCAGTCCATCACGTTGTTTGAGCCTCAGTCTTAGGCAAAGCTTTGATTAGAGTTTCTTCCACCAAAAAGGAGTACACTCTTCCATAATCCCTACTTCTTTTTGACACATTCTGCCACCTGGTCAAAAAACAATGGATGGTTTACCAACACAAATATGCAACAGATCTAGGTGATAGGATAGGAACCCCTCATACAATGAAAGTGTTCCACAATTTCCTTTAACATTTCCTTTTCTCCTTTAAATTCAAGTAACATATCTAGTTAAAATTTAATATAAACCTCGAAACTGGTCTGTAACACCTGAGAATCGCCCTAAAGCCCAGAACCTCCTCATTAGATACTCCACACAATAGTAATTTGTAATTCTACAAATTGGAGGGAGAGTGGTAGTTCACCGCATGGCGCACACCTGATATTGTATCTCATGGTCATCCCACAGTTTGGGAGCTATTTTGATGAGTCTCCTAAGGGTCTCTGCTACAATCAAATATGAAAGGTGACAATGGGCCACCTAGCCCCCCCCCCCCCTTTCGGGTATTATTTACTAAATATAGAATCGTGTGTTTGTGAAACATGCTTCCTACAAAGTTTCCTGAACCTCATTCTTCACAGAAGATACCTGCCTTAAAATTTTGTGCCAAGGATTTTTTTCTTTACCATGGCAATAAACTCTCCATCAAGTTTTACTTTATTTTGTTTTGTTCATTCACTACATCACATTGAATGGGGGGCATGATCAACCATATGGCTTACTTCACCGTCCCAGTAAGAACTTTTGCAATGATCTTGTATATTATATTTACCAAGTTAATTCGTCTAAAGTCTCGAAGTACCTTGCACTACCATTTTGGAGATAAGGATACTGATGGAATTAATCCCTTTGCTCAAAGTAGCCATTTAAAAAATGCAATGGAATACCTCAAGTAGTGTTCCTCACTGAGATTCCTAAATTGCTTAAGATGGTATGATAAAATCATTGGGTAAACATTGATTTATGCAAAGACCTAAACTCAATCCATCTAGCCTTGGTCGCCTCCAACCATCCATATTGTATAAACCCTAGATCTTAGTACATATATTTGAGTGCAACTAGAATTGACTTCCATAAAGTAGCATTGATTCATTCAATTATTTCTCCTTATAGCATTGTCCATATCATGGGGAAAAAATTTTGTATTTTTTGGCAATGCAATTTAAAGTACAAGTATACTCTTTTGTGAGTACACCAAATTGTGAAAGAGGGAGAAGCAGATAGAAGGGAAGTATAAGCCGGAATGTTCCAGCTTCAACTAAGAAGGAACCACTAGGAACTTCAGTCGACAGCGGCGAAGGAGCCATGGTTTAAAAACTCGGCCGTTATAAACTAGTATCGGCACGTATATGTATTTTCCTTTTTTATTGATTTTTATTTTAGTTTTTTTATTTTCTAAAAAGTATATGCATTTATATCAATTGGTACATATCAGCCCAAAGGGAAGCTTAAATGGTCTCCGTAATCGAGATTTAAAACCTTGGTTGAGAGCCAATAATTAGCCCCTAGTTGTAACACAACGGCAAACAGAAGAGAAGGAACTCAAATTCAGAAGAAATAGAAAAACTATCCCCCTTTGATTTGTCCTAGTAATGCTGTGGGTCCCCCAAAAACAACATTTTTTCCCTAAGCAAAGAGGAACAGCAAGAGTTAGAGTTGTAAGTAATACCAACAGAGAAGTACCTAGAGCTGGAAGACTTATCTCTTTCATTCATAGAAGAAAATTAGTCTCCAATTCAAAAAATTAAATTAAAATACATATACACATATTTTGTTTAAAAAAATAATAATAGCAAAATGATAATAAAATAATTATGCAATTAAGTGCCACCCTGGGCATGGCAGAATCTTGTTTAGTCAAATAGAAAGTAATCTGACATGACAGGCCCATAAGAATGTTCAACATCACCACAAAATCAAACAATAACTTCTTTTATTGGGGCATAGCCACTCAGAGACCGTAGGATTCAAAGTTGTTATTGTTAAGGAGCTTCATGACCACATGAGGCTACAAAGAAATGGAAACAAAAAAATCACAATCATAACACCACCCCCCGGTCCAACCCACACTATCCCCTCTGATTTGTGCTGGTAATTGCCTGGGTCCCCAAAAAACAACAATTTTGCCATAAGCAAAGAGAAACAACAGAGTTGCAAGCAATACTAACAAAGAGGGCTTGGGGCTTGTCGCACAATGGAAGATTGACAATATTTAAACCTCAAGGCTGCAGGTTCGAGCCCAGCCAGACCTATCAAAAAATAAAATACCAACAAAGAAGTGTACCTACTGTTGAAGAACTTGTCTCTTTCATAGAAGGAAGTTATAGTTTCTAATTCAAAAAATTAAAATTTAAAAAAAAAAAAACACATATACACAAACAAATAAAAAATAAAACCACGATTTTCAATAGCAAAATGATAATAAACTAACTATTCAATTAAGTGCCACCCTCGGCATGGGAGAATCTTGTCTAGTCAAATAAAAGTAATCTGACATAACAGCGGAAATAAGAATACTCAAAATCACCACGAAATCAACCATTTAATAGATTATCACATGAAACATGACATTTCTACCACGACCAAAGGGAGATCTACACCCAACAAACAACAGACAGAAAAACAAAGCAGACATTAGCTAATAGCTTTTTTCATATTATTGACATTAGTGCTCGCCAGAAAACCATTCACCTGAAATTATCACGAGAAATTAAGAGAGATAAAGCCTCCAATAAATATCTTCAATTGATTATGCATTAAACAATCAGTGTACGAAAGATAAGAGTTAGGAATGAGTACAAGAGAGGAAGGGGATGGCCTCAATAAAGAGCGAAATAAAGAATGGTGTTTAAGATGATTTAGACATGTTCATCAGAGAACTGAAACAGCCTGGCAGCTCCAATACGAAGGATTGAAATAATGCAAGTTAGCCATAGAAAGAAATGAGAGGAGAATAAAACTCGCAAAGCCAACCACAAATAGAAGGGACAAGAAAATAGTGATGAATTAGTGCGTGGAAGGAAAATTATGCCATATATATAACGTCCACAGTGATGATAATTCTATGCACTATCTGCTAACATGAAATTAAATTATGAATCCACCATAAGATAATTTTTCATACCTGACCAACGGAACCAAACCGGTACATAACATTCTCGCTTGTGCCATCTGAAGTTGGTGATGACCAATATGAATCAAATGCAACTCCACTAACCTGCCAGTCAGCTTAACGCATATGAGATGCTCACAAGACAGCAAGTTTAAAAGATACAATACAGAATGCTTACCCATGAGTTGTGCCCTTCACCCCATGCGACTACCTTACGGTCCTCCATACTCCAAACTTGTACTAGATCATCTTCACCTCCAGTCAAAATGTATTTACAATCCAAGCTAGAAAAAAGATGTATAAAGATCAATAATCAAGTATCACTTACAAAAGGTATGCCAGAAACAAAAGAACTTGGAGATTCTTCTATTTTAAGATATTGAAAGATCATATTAAAAGAGTTCACTGAATTCCAGAAGAAGGAAATCAGAAGTTCCTTACCTCCAGGCACAGCATAATAAAGCACCATAATAACTTTTCACACCACATATTAACTGTTCTTTTGAGTAGTCAAATACTCTTAAGTAACCTGCACGGGACACATGATCTCAAGGCATCAATATAATAAACATCTACCTGCATTTAACAAGAACAGAATTAGCACAATTTTTCAGATCAAAGCAGTACCATCTCTTCCAACAGTAGCCAAATAAGTTCCATCTGCTGAAAAAGAAATACTGTTGATTGAACCTTGGCAAATATGCCACCTAGCAATGGGGTTGCTCTGCAAGTATATCCAGAAATGTCAACAAACTTAGGCATGTTGGAAGCTCACCAAACTAGAAGAAATAATTCTCTCAAATGCGAATGAACCATCTACCATTACATTAATGGAATATCTCACATTAGACAGGTCAACTCCGCAGGATTATAGCAACAAACAAATAAAGAGTTCATCAACATCTAAAGTTCATCAGTTACATTACCTCCCAAAATTCCATGGATGACCCCTATATGTTATACCTGTCAAAGTTATTAGAATTTGATTTGAAAATGAAAGGAGACCTCAACTTCCAATCTTATCTCAGATGTTTCTATAAAAAAAAATAAGCATAGTTATTTTACCTCAGGAATACCATCTCTTAGCCGTGTAAAGCATCAATGGACAGATGATTTAGGACATTTTGCCTCATTTCTATTTCTTGTATATGTGTGTGTGTGCGCGCACAAAGAATTAATATAGCCACTAAAAGCAAAGAAGAAACAGTCCCACACTTGACCAAGCTCTGAGCTTCCTTTCCATGTATACAGGAGAACCTGAAAATCTCAATCCTAAGAAATGAACCTTAGATGACTAGGCATGTTCTTCATTTTTGAAAATACTGGGCATGCTATTCATTTTTGAAAAACCTGCAGAAAAATTCAATTGGGCTGCAAAGCACACTAGGGAAGCACCAAACATCAAGATTATTTCTAATTTTCTGGAAAATACTAGGCATATTCATTTTTTTTTTTTAATCTGCAGGAAATTCAATTATGCTCTGAAGCACAATCAATGGTGCTTCCTAAATCCAAATGTGCACCCTAGAAAATTATGGTGCTTCCCAAAATCCGAAGACAAAGAAGTGTGAAGTACTTGACAATTTTTCCAAGTTGGGCCCTTTTTTGAGGGCATGATCATTGGGGAAAAAATAGGATTTTATCTATATAGAAAAACATAAAATGTTTATTCGTCATAATTAAACAGCCGAGCTTCGTTACATAACTAGTCGCCATGTCTTTATATGAAGATCATGTTCACCTTACTTAAATTTCAGATGGACACTTGCCGCAACTTATCCTTTATATAAATAATACTATAAATGGACACAAACGACATGAAGAAAATATTGATAGTACAAATTCGTAAAGGAAGAGAAATGACTCTGATACCCACAAATTAACCATGAAAGGGAATGATGATGTTGATGGATTCCAGAGGGAAGAACAAAGTAAACATTTAAATCTTAAGTATCAGTAGCATGGTAGTCAAGATGACGTCATGGCGAATGGCGATAGGATTCACCATATGAACAGAAATGGCTAAAATGGTGAAATGGCGACACCATGGCAGAATGGCGTCATGGCGTCGCTATAAGCGCTATTTATGAAAATTAATATAATAGGTTATATTATAATAAGTAACATAATAATAAGTTATAATTTTATAAACTATAGGTCATAATACTTATAAATTAACTCATAAGTTATAATACTTATAACTTATAATTTATAAGTTATAGTTATAACTTCTATTTTGTAAGTTATCACTTATATATATAAGAGTTATTTAGGGTTTGGAGACCAAATCTCATACTTCTCGTCTTCTCACTTTCTTACGCAGTTATTCTCTTCCGCGTCTCTTTTTCTCTGGTGTATCTCTGCCTCACGCAATCTAACGCAGGACAACGACCCTGAAATCCATGAATGTCCATGATATGATGATTTTACCAAAATTAAACTAATTAATTAAGCAATCAACCACAAATTAAAGCGATACCTTGGGTTTCGCGGGATTCCGCTTAGGCGACCATGCTCAGTTCACGTAGGGTCCAATCCGACGCGCGAGATCCGTTAAGATGGCAGAAAAGGCGATCCGAGAGATAGAACTCTCGCTTCGTCTAGGTCGGGGCGTTTGATCGAAGTTCGCAATGGAATCGGTAGCTCTCCACTAGGGCTTTGAATGGAAACGATTAACGACGGCACAAATTGAATACGCTCAAGCCCAACAACGATCGTGGACCGACGGGTTATGGTCGGATTCAATCCACGAGGATGAACATTGGGGTATTCTAGATCTAGGGTCTAGAAAATTAGGGCAATCAATGGAAAGGGAGAAAATGTATGCAAGAGATTAGGGAGAAGATAAGAGATCAAATAAGAACAAGAAACGAAAAGAGAAATCAACAATAGATGGGCATCTCACCCTTGGCCTCACACCAATCCCCTCTCGGGGAAGAAGACTCACTCTTCAAACCTTCTCTCAAGCCCAAAATGTAAAGCATTTTTCATTAACCAATCAACAAGTTCCAAAAATGGCTTACAAAAGTATGCTTTATATCATTTACAATTAGAATACCCTAAAATAGAAATACTATGTTACCCTAAGTAGAAACTTACATTTGGACATAAAAAGAACAAAATCTAAGGACAAAAAGGACAAATACGTCACTTAAGCCGCTGGGGCGCAAATTTTCACGGACGTCCGTTCTGAGGATCACGGACGTCCGTCGCCTATCCATGGACGTCTGTGCTCACTAAAACAGTGAGCACTGAAAACACGGACATCCATAGTGCTCAATGGACGTCCGTGCTCACTAAAACAGTGAGCACCCTTACTTACGAATGTCCGTCCTGACCCTGCGGACGTCCGTCGCCTGATGACGCATGGTGCTCTTGGGCTTATCTCTAGAGCTTTTCTTTGGTGGTTCTTGACGTTCCTTGGCCCTTCTGTCGCTTCCTCAGCCGCTGGTACATCTTGTGCGGCCTGAACCCTAGGCCATTGTGAGTGGCGTCCCCGTCTCAATCCCCAACAAAAAAAATACAGGTATGCTATTTTATTTTCTAATTTCTATCGCCTATCTCTCAGCCTCTTTCTCACTCGTAACACCTTTCTCATTCGCAACCCCGTTCTCTCGTGCTCAGCCCCTTTCTGTCTCGTAGCCCCTCTCTTTCACAGCCCCTTTCTCTCTCGCAGCCCCTTTCTCTCATAGCCGCTTTCTCTCTCGTCTCTTTCTCAGCGCAGTACCTCTCTCAACCCATTTTCTCTCTCTCTCTCTCAGTTGGATATTGTTTTAAATGACCTTGCCACACCGCCTTAACTACTTTGATCTATATTGCATAAAGTAATTCAGAAGCTTGAGCAACAACAGTGGAGTGGGTGACATCTTGGTGAGGGTTATATATGAGACATCAAATGTTACTTTGCACACTTTCGATGATTAAAAAATTTGGTAAAACAAGAGAATGTTCTTCATTCTTGGAAAATCTGAAATCCAATTTTGCTCCAAGCAAATAGAAATTCCACAGTGATTCAAATTGGACATGGTCATGCTAGAACAGTTATTCGCTGCAAAGGTCATTTAAAACAAAGACATTTTAAAAGTGACATTATAATCCGACTGTTGATTCTTTAAATCTTTAGTTCATAGTCACTAAGGATCCCAGTTCTGTAAGGATATCCTGATATGAAGGCCTCAATGTCCAATTGTGAAGATACTATATAATCTCTATCTCAAACATGTTAGTGAAGATAATGGCTCATGACCTACATTTAAACACCAAAACGGTATATAAATAACCTTACACCATTAAAGTTAAGACTGTTTATCTCACACCATTAAAGTGGGTTTTATCATTATGCCACATGGCACACATCTGTGATCAATCTAAATTGTCTAAGTGGCAATCTATCATGGGAACATCTCTCACCCCAAAGAAGTATGGCTTTAAGTGGATGTGAACCATCCAATTGATGAACTTTAATATCAGGCACTAAAACAAAAAACAATGATTGATATTATAGTTCACAGATCGAATGGTTTAAATATCCTAAAACATTATTTTTGAACTTGTTGCACTTTAGGCTATGATCTATAACTTTGACAGTGCGGATCACCCATGTCTTAGACCATTGATGGTGTAATATCATTTAAACACTATTTTGGTGTTTAAATGATGGTCGGAGCCAAAAATTTAGCATGGTCTTCATCTAGAGTCCGCAGTACGAAAACATACCCGATAAAGTATCAGAAAGCAAAAAAGAAAAAAGAAAAAACACCATGCCAAAATTACCTTACTAGATCGCGCATGTGCAACAGAAAACTGAGTTTGGTCCTTGATAACAGGAAATGAGGAATCAGCAGTGCCGTCCTTACTCTAAACAATTACGAAAAATACATATATTCAGTAATGCAGACTCAAAACTCCAAAAAACAAGCTGACATAGTTTGATAGTTTGTATTAAATTTGAGAATTACCTTTTCATACACATATAAATTTCCATCAGCATGGGCAACAATGAAAGCACCTTCTCCTTCAGGTACCCACGCGATACTTGTGCATCGACTGTGGAAAGGAAATAGTAGCTTCCACCCTCAGACCAGCCAGTAAACATAAACATTTACACTAAGGGCTAAACAGAAATGGAGATGTGCAAAAACCAACATATTATAAATACACATAATAAACGTACCAATAATTGACCTTGTAACTCCAAAATTTGACAAATGTTGCAGGGTTATGGCCTAGTAATGGCAACAGAATTAAAGAAACAATAAAGGAACACCAGAGGAGAATAGTCTGTATTTCAGTTATTAGTTATTGAGTTAGTCGAAATTCAGGTTCAACTAAGGATCTCCTAAAACTTTTTTTATTGGTAGAAGATTTCCTGAACATTGTCAATAGCATATGCATTGGGATGTTAAACCTATTGTCAAAGCAGTGAGAACTGAGTATAGCTCAAATACTTAGCTAATTAGTATAGAGAGAACTTACCAAATACAAATAGAATATGCCATAACCAAACGCTTCAGAAATTCTCCAAGCTCTGGACATTAAGGCTCCGAAGTATCAAAAGCTCACAATTTAGGTTTTCGTTTGCTCCCTCCTAGATTAGAAAATAACACACTTTTCTTCTAGTTGTTTTTGGTATCACAATTTCAGAAAATTGGTGCCATTCATTCAAATCATGCTTTGAAATCGCAATGATACTAAGACGTGTGTAATAAACTCACACTTCCGAATAGACAACACATAGCCCATTATGCATTTTTTCCACATCATAACGTTCAATACAAACCAGGACGCATTTGATTTAGAACTTTCTCCAAAAAAAAGACTCTGATTTAGATGATATGTATCAGTTTTCTTATGGAGCGAGACAAGACGAAATGGGATGCTGAGATTTTGGTTTCGATATATGAACCATGATTCAAACCACATTTCCATTTGGTAATATAAATGGTTGTTTCTCTTTGAAGGGTGAGTAAGATTGTCAGCAGGGAAAGAGGAAATTCTGGGGTTTTTTCCCTCTACCTTCAAATAAGGATAATACTTTGGATCTACCCCTTATTAATGAGTGAAAGCATAAAACATATGTTCCTCTGTAAACAAGTGGTTTATGCAATAAGCTTCCTACTAACTTTAGCAAGAGCATGTCAACAAGCGGATCTTTAAAGTTGAAACTTAAATGGAAATGCCCTGGGCAAGTACAGAGATCCGTTGGTACAACAAGAGCGAACACTGCCCTGTGTAGGAAATTATAGACTATGAAACCTTTCAAATCATCGAAGTAGAAATGACTAATGTGAGAGAATGAGAATAGAAGAGATATGTTCAATGAAAATAGGCCTAATAGTATTTTAAGAACACTAAAAAGGAATAGGCAATGTTGGTTTCTAAAAAAAATCAAAGCCACGTGACCTCTAGAGAAAAATGTCGCTCTTACACAAGATCTCCAAGATATCACTACTTTGCCTTTCTCCTTAAAAGTTCTACTGTTTCGCGTATTCCACATTTCCAATATGTTGCAAAAATTGTCATTACCACTTTTTAACCTCTAGGGATCACCAGAGTTGAAGTATTGAGGACAAAGTGTTCCACTAAGTACATGACAAAACGAAAATACGCACATTCCATAATAGAAGGTCAATGAAAAAGGAAGTGACAATCCAATTCTATACAACAAAAAATACTCAGATTGTTCTTGGTCATATTTCTACTAAATATGCAAAATTTTGAAAGGACTGAGCCAAAGTCAACTATGTGAAACAACTAGAGAAAATGACTTGAATATAGTGCAATAGGGCCAGCCATGCTAGACACTGAAAGTAAAAAGATCATCATGTACCGCACTCCAAATTGAAGATCCTTCACTTTCCCTTTGCTAATAAGAACTTTCACTAGATCCTTTTTAAGTAAACAAGACTCCCTAAAAGTTATTTGCAAGGGGCTATACAAGCATTGGAGTCTACTCAATCCTCTCTGGTAGCATCTTTGAATAAAGCACTAGACCAAAGGACTAATAGACACTTTACACATATCTGGAAGGCAGGCAATCTATCATTCAGTTGGACAAGATCCTTACTTTTGATTTGTTACAAGATGGAGTAGATCCAAAAATTGAATAACTTTTACTTCATTAGAGTGACTCCAACCAATAGGACCTGAAAGAGCAATATTAATCAAACTCAAATAAATGTTCACAAATAACCCCCACAAACACTACAAGCTCTAGACTCACCATCAAAATTGATGGGGACATCGGATCAAAGGCGTCATCTAATGTAAACCGTAGGCGCAAGAAGAATCCAAAGCGCTTCGTACAAAGCAAGTTGGCCACTTCAAGGAGGATCCGCAAGAGAAAAACAAAAGAAAGGAAGATAATGAAAAAAATAAAAATAAAGGTGTTCTAGAAATTAAGACAAGGACATCCGTGACCAAGGACACTTGTGATCAAGGACATCCGTGATTTAGACACCGTTCTGTTTTTGTGCACATCATCGAGGACTGACATTGGTAGACATATGGCGGACGTCAGTGAAAGTCGTCCGCAAATTAGTGTCTACACAAATTTTAAGCAAAAGCTTGTCATTTAGAATTTTAATTATTTTAGGACTTTCTTATTTCGAACTTTATGTTTAGTTAGGGTTTTCTTAGCCTATATTTTAGATAGTTGGTGTGAAACATTGGAATACTATCTTTCTATTTTGTCTTTTTAATTATTGTCAAGTAATTATTTTCCTTATTTCTTTTAATAAAATCAAAAACCCAAAATCCCTAGTAATTAGTTGTTGGAACCTTGTTCCCACCTTATTAATTGATATATTTTGATTTTTCTCTTTGATTGAATTAACCCTTCGGGCCTTTAATTCTTCAAATCCTAGAGAAGTTAAGAGACGATACCGTAATTGTCGTTTGGTGCCCTAAACTAGAACGAAACTCAAGTTCCCTCATCGGAGTCGTTTTTCTAGATCGGAAAATTTCAATACACGTGAGCATTATAATTGATTCAACCTAATTGTTTTAATTAAATATGTTAAATTATTTTATGTGGTTGGGTAGTTTTGAATATTTTCGCTATTCAATTTAATCTGAAATTAATCTCAAATTCGCATAATTAGGGTTTTAGCGTTTATCCTACATCAAATTGGTATCAGAGAACAGTTCTAGTTTAGGATTATCAGTGTCCATACTAAGTTTTAGGATTTTCAATTGCATATAGGTGTGTTAGTGTTTTCTTTTACCTTGAGTATCACTATGAATCCAAAAAAGTTGGATGCTTTCATAGAGAGTTTTAACACCCAGATGGCTACCATACAAGCCCAATTGCAAAACCAACAAGCCCAACAGATTGATTTAGCAGCACAGTTTGTCTAGATCAACTCACGCTGAACATCACAGGGTTAATTTCGATGAGGAGGGAACCTCCTAGGCATGAAAATCGTCTCGACCTGGATGATAGAGTTACAAAGTCGGTTAAGGCTCATGCTCCAACTTTCGAAGGAAAGATGGACCTAAATATCTATATAGATTAAGCAGCCATCATGGACCATTATTTCGATTGGTATGATATGTCGGATGAGCGAAAAGTGAGGTTTGCCAAATGAAACTTGTGGGACAAGCCAAACTTTATTGGACAAGTGTGCAACGACGTCGAGAAGCTCTCGAACGTGAACCAATCGTCACGTGGGCGGACATGAAAGAAAAACTTCATGATAAATATGTTCCCCTTTCCTACAACCAATGACTCATGGATCAATGGCATAGTTTGAAGCAGGAAAAAATGTCAGATGATGACTATATCAACAAATTTAAGGAATACTTGTATCGGGCTAAAGCTTATGAGAGTCCACAGTCACCTTATCTAGGTTTCGCACTGATCTACATCTTGAGCTACGAAAAGAACTCATCCTTCATCATGTTGAAGATTTAGAAGAGTGTTATACTAGAGTGCAAGAGTTAGAAAGGTATATCAACGCTCCAACTAGTGGGCGATCTAATTCCTCCAATCCTGATTTTCGATCTAGTCCTACTGAAAAGGTGAATAATACTTATAATCAATCCTCAAAACCTGTGAATCCTCAGATTGACAAGGGTAAAGGAAAAATGATCGAGAATTCAAAGTGTGCACCACAACAGTGTTATAAGTGTTAAGGCTTTGATCACTTTGCATCTCAATGTCCCAGTAAATCCCAAACTTTGATTATTCAGGAGAGAACCGAGAAAAAGGACAATCAGTTAGAAGTAAAAGTTTATGAAGCTACTGGAATACCAAGTGATGAGGAGGATGAAACTCCTGTGAAAGTCGTAGGTTGTGTTAGGAAAGTTTCTATTCCCGAAGAATGGTAATGTGTTTGTACCACATGCGTCGTTAGAGTCGGTAGGAGCATGTCATCATTCTAACTTGTATGGGATTAAAGATCAAATTTTATTGAACAATGGAAATACACAGAATTTTACTAACACATTGAATTTGTTTAATGAGTTTAATAATGGCAATTTTGTGTTGATTCATGATAGTTCCGAGCATGTGGAACCTTTTCCAATCTTGAAAAGAGGTAATGATGAAGGTCTAGATTTTCCTCTAGACAAGGGTAGCCGCCATCCGATAGTTGTGGTGGAGGATCTTACACCTATTTTAGGTTCAACAACTATGCCCTCCCTTGTTGCCTAAACAACCGAACTGAACCCATTTAATCAATTCATAACCCATATCCTACCTGTGCAATATGAGATAAGGTTGAATGAGGAGGTTATAGAGTTTTCAAACTTTACTACCAAAGTAGGTAAGCATCAAGAGTATCTCATAGCATGGAAAGGCAAGCCGAGAGTTGAGCATTTCAAGTGTGCGACGAGTGGATTCTACAACTCATCGGAGATGAGTTTCTCCCACCCGGGGAGAATTGATGGGGACATCAGATCAAAGGCGTCATCTGATGTGAACCGTAGGCGCAAAAAAAAGTCCAAAGCGCTTCGTACAAAGCAAGTTGGCTACTTCAAGGAAGATCCATAAGAGAAATGCAAAAGAAAGGAAGAAGGTGAAAAAAAAAAGCTCTAGAAATTAAGGCAAGGACATCCATGACCAAGGACGTCCGTGATCAAGGGCATCCGTAATTTAGACACCGTTCTGTTTTTGTGCACATCATCGAGGACGGACATCCGTGATCATATGACTGACGACCGTGAAAGTCGTACGCAAATTGGCATCTACACGAATTTTAGGCAAAAACTTGTCATTTAGAATTTTAATTGTTTTAGAACTTTCTTATTTCGAACTTTATGTTTAGTTAGAGTTTTCTTAGCCTATATAAAGGCATGTAAAGACTATAATTTAGATAGTTGATGATTAATAAAATTGAGAGTTGCTTTGTGCAAATTAGAGAACTTGTGAAGAGTTTTAACCCGAAAAAACAAATCTTTCAAAACTCAAGGAGTAAATCTTCGTTTATCGTGCACTTGGTGTGAAGCCTCGGAATCCTTGGTGTGAAGCCTTTGAACCCTATCTTTCTATTTTGTCTTTTTAATTATTGTTAGGTAATTATTTTCCTTATTTCCTTTGATAAAATCAAAAACCCAAAATCCCTAGTATATTAGTTGTTGGAAATTTGTTCACACCTTATTAATTGATATATTTTGATTTTCTCCTTTGATTGAATTAACCCTTTGGGCCTTTAATTCTTCAAATCTTAGAAGAGTCGAGAGACAATATTGTAATTGTCGCTTGGTGCCCTAAACTAAAACGAAACTCGAGTTCCCTCATTGGAGCCATTTTTCTAGAATGGAAAATTTCAATGCACGTGAGCGCTATAATTGATTCAACCTAGTTGTTTTAATTAAATTTGTTAAACTATTTTATATGGTTGGGTAGTTTTGAATATTTATGTTATTCAATTTAATCTTAAATTAATCTCAAATTCGCATAATTGGGGTTTTAGCGTTTATCCTACATCAAAAATTCATTCCGACGATCTTTTTTACCGTCTTAAAAAAAAAAAAAAATTCATTCCGACGACTTCTCAAATGATTATTTTTTGTTGGGCTATGGCTTCGCAAAAAATTTATACTGTAAATCATCTTCAAAGACAGGTGTCTCTTGGGAAAATCAGTGCATGATGAGCCTTGTTGATGAGGAATAAATTGACCACCTTATGATTCACTGTAAGGTAGCTCATAGCTATGGCATTGTTTCTTGGTCTTTTCGGCTTCGATTGGTGTTTTCCTCTCTCTCTCTCTCTCTCTCTAGCATCAATCTCTTAGCAGGATGGGGCTCAGGGCCCTTCAAGTCGAGGGGCAAAGCAGTTATAAAAGTTGTATCAATTGTAATGTTTTCGAGCATATCGATTAAAACTTGAATTTCTTGGAGTAACATATGATCAGTAGGGTACTTAAAGTTTGCTATAAAGGAGTGCATAATCCGATGGATGTTGACTAGTAAATTTTTGCCTCTGTAGGCAAAGATCTTGGAAGGAATTGGAGCATCATTTGGCTAGCGGAGCGTAATAGGAACATGTTAAAAGAGCTTTAGAATCCACCACCTTTCAGGGATCTTAAAATTAACTTCAACTGCATTAGAAATTTGGGAACTTGTGGTTTTGGAGGGGCAATTAGGAGACAATTTAAAAGTCGTATTGAAGGCCAATCAATTCACTAATACTATGAAAGAAGAACCCTTAGTATTTCTTGAAGGTTTTCAATTAAACCACTTAATTTGCAAGGAACCGATTATTATGGAAGAGGACTCAATCTCAGATATGTCATTATATGGGACAAGGATCAAAATTTCGACCGAAATGACCGAAATTATTGGTTTCGGTCCCCACCGAAACGATAATTTGGACCAAAATTTCGGTCCAAATTTGTATAGGACCCAAATTATCGGCCGAAATTCAGGCCAAATTTTCAGTTTTCGGCCGAAATTTTGATCCTTGATATGGGATACCAATGGAGACTTCTACTTTTGGAATCTTGCTAATACATTTGACAAGATTATGGATCTTTGCATGTCAAAGGTGTTATCGTTTGATGCATGTGCATAGAGGAGGCAAACAGAGCGGTAGATCCCCTAGCAAAAAAAAGGATTACTTTTTTATTATCCTATCTTTGCAGATGCTTCAAATTTTGGCTCTTTTTTTTTTTTTTGCATGTTTGTGTTTGCTAGCCTCTGTCATAAGATTTTTTCTTGTAAACCTTCCTATTTGTAATTGATACAACTTGATTACAGATTAAAAATTAAATATAATTAAAGATAATAATAATCTTCATGGACCAATCAGTGGAATGTGACCTAAGATCCAAGAAATCATGACATTTAATAAACTTAAAAGGAAATGAAATGTCCATCACATTGTCATAAAAGATCATGTTATTCCTCTACTTCCATAACCCATCACAGGGTGAGTGCCATTTGGAGTGAGGGGACATTGCATAGATCCTGTTCAAAAAAAAAGGACTACTACCGTATGATTTTCAGAGTTGGAAAATGGCCAGTGACAACAAACCCAGTTGAGATTTCGACACTGAGAATCAGACGGTAGAGATCCATTGAAACAAAAACGAACGTGAACTATACACATCCCCGTGCTCCACGTAGCACCCAAACCATGTCTTGGGTGCTATTTGTTTACGTGCCACATGCCGCTGTTTTGGAGGTCCAGAGTAGGCATATACTTGCTCCTAGCAGGCATATATAACCTTTATTATATATCTATTCATGAAAACATATTTAAACCATGGGTCAAAATATCGTCCATACCGATACGTATCGGTTTTGGACCTCACCGATACGGTACATTCAAGGTACCGTATCGGTGCCTCTCATACAAAAATCCAAAATTCCGGACGATACATTGGCATGTATCGTCCGATACGCGTATCGGTTTTGGGGCTGGACGATGTGTATCGTTTTTCCGAGATTTTAACCCAAGATTTAAACCTCACCAAACAGCACAAACCAGCAAACTGCAAGCAAACAGGGGGCTGCCCACCAGTATTCATTCTAATTAACCCTACACCCATTCCCAACCGTAACCTAAGACTTCTTTAAAAAGAAAAAAGACTTTAACCCCACAAACTCCCCTCCAACAACCAAACCCCTTCTAACGATCAACCAATCTAGCTCGTAATCCCTCTAAAAAATCATGCCTTTGTTCAAAACAAATACAACTAAAAAACTTCATAAAATCTCCTACAATCATACCTCATCAACACCTAGCCTCATGCTTAGACACATACCCCACTTGTAATATTTTCGTGATAACAATGATAACAATCGGCATATCACATTTAAAAACATTCAGCTGAATTGACAAACATTATGTAACCATTACAATATCACAATATGATTTATGATGCATTTTCAACATATGTAACCAAACACTGGGGTTGTGAGTTGTGACACATTTTCAATATCATAATGATATGTCGCACAACCAGACTTAATGACAAAAGTAAGTGAATGTGTGAAATTTTTAAGTTGTGAGGTATTGCTAATAGACTTCGGTGTTTTAGCAATGTTGTGAAATAATAAGATTTATAAGCTTCTAAGATTTAACAAAATCTTTAGCATTTGGAAGTTGGAATTTTGACAAAGTCGTTAAAACTAATTTTATTCTTGAACTGGAAAGGTGACAATTTATTCTTTTGGAATTTCAACTTGGAACTATTTCTAGTAGATTCAAAGGGGTATAATCTTCTTTATATTAACTAGCTTAAGTACTTACTTAAATGGCATTTAATGTAAATAATATTCAAAATTTTACTTGAACATTTGTAGCCATATCTGGAACAATTTTTGAGACATGCCTGCCAAACCAAAATGCATTGAAATGTACTCTCAGAGTGGCATTTTAGACCAAAACTATTTTTTGAGATCAATATTGCATTGAATTGAACTATTTTTTTATATCAATATTGCAAGGAATTGCACTCTTCCAGTGCGTTTTAGAACAACACTCCATTTTGGACCAAAATTGCATTGTTGCACTCTTAAAGTGCTTTTCGGACCAAAACTCAATTTACGAACTCAAACTTGCATTAAAACGCACTCTAAGAGTGTGTTTTGGGCCAAAAATCCTTTTGATGCATTAGAACGCAATCTTAATGTTTGTTTTGAACCAATTCAATCAAGATGCATTATCGCAAACAATCCACGACCAGGTAGGATTGGGGGTAGTGGACGAAGACACAAAATGCACTTTAATAGTGTGTTTCATTGTATTTACGACACTTAGCGACAATCTGAAAAGCAATGGACCCATGGGTTAAAATCTCGGAAAACGATACATATCGTCCAGCCCCAAAACCAATACGTATCGGACGATACATATCGGTTTCGAACGATACATTCCAATGTATCGTCCGAAATTTTAGATTTTTGTATGGGAGGCACCGATATTGTACCTTAAATGTACCGTATCGGTGAGGTCCAAAACCGATACGTATCGTCCGATACGTATCGGTATCGAACGATATTTTGACCCATGAATGGACCACTATCAACCTCCATGACTTCTCCACGACCCTAAGCATGTTACATGACAGCTTTCACTTGCTCATCACATGGATGAGGTGCCTAGCAACTACCAATGAGTCACCACCCACTACCAATGAAGCTTAGGATGGTTGCAATTATACTATAGCAAATCATTACTAGTAGGAGGAATCCGAAACATCAAGAAAATCCTTCAACATTCCAGCTCCAAGCCATGGAATAAAGTAATGGTAAAATTTAGTTTACTTCATTTTCTTCTCTCATCTTTTTTTTTTAAATCGGCATTTAAATGTGTTATAGTTGGAAGGAGCCGAAAGGGCTAAGTGTTGACACACTATTAGATCCCCTTTCTAAACATATTCCAATGCCCACTCCCTCTTTTATTAGGATTAGTTTAATTTAAAATGCAAATTAATTTAGAATTTCAATTTTCTTTTATAATTAGCAATTTTAGTCAGAGAGACAGAGAAAAGAATTTTTATTGCATTCTACATGAAACTAAGATCTTATTAGCTACATTGTCATCGCCGACTGTGACAGAGTAAGGAGGCGACAATCAAATTAAATTTGGGTCTTAAATCTGAAATCTTCAAATGGCATTCGCAATCTTCATCAAAATCTTCGAAAGAAACACCATCATCAAAAGATTTTCTTAGGCCATGTTCGAATACCCCATTTCCGCTCGGAAACTGAGTTGCAGCTCAGAAAGTTGCTATTTATGAGCTTTTCCGAGGGTTTCCTATGTTCGGCTACCGCAGTGGGTCCCACGCAGATTCCGGCCAAAGCTGAGTTTTGATGCACTTTCCGTTTCCGACTTATTTGCTCAGGAATAGTCGGAAACTAAGCAATGAGTGTATCGTACGCTTTTTATATACACTAGATAGAGTCGTCGTTTCCAAGCGTCTGAGGCGAGAAGCTAGCCGTTCAGTGGTGATCTGCAACCTTTGGTAAGCTCCTCTCTCTCTCTCTCTCTCTCTCTCTCTCTCTCTCTCTCTCTCTCTCTCGCAAAGAGTTTTTGCTCCTCTGTGGTTCATCTCTGGTTCACTCGGTTGGAGGAAGAAGAAGACACCAACAAGTGATTTCAATTTGAAAAGTGACCTTTTTAATTAATTTGGGTAAAGGGAGTAAGCAGCTAACCTAGGAAAAAAATAATGTGTTTTACGTGAGGATGGAGGCATACAATCTAAGGCGCACGCTATGTCGGATTCAAATAAATGTACTTCTAGTAGCATACCAAAAATTAATGGGATCTAAATGTGGCTTATAACCAAGGTGTCAAAATCGGTATCGGATTCGGGTATTGGTCCATGGAGGACCGATAGGACTCGGCCGTTACATAAGGGCCGATACGGATACGTATCGGCCTATTTTTTAAAAAAAGAAAAAAAAGGACCGATAGGACTTGGTCGATACCCAGATGACAGTGCATGGGTCGATCTCCTTTCGCCAAAATTGTCTAACATTTATAGTATATGTATTGGATTAATCTAACCCGGTACAATGTTGCCCATTTCGATATTGGACCGAAATGATATTTAAAAGATCTTACACCATTTATTGACTTATAATCTTGGAAATTCTTACCGTCAAAGTGATAGATCATCAATTGAAGGGCTATGGGTCCAAAAGCATGCTTTCTCTAGTTAGTCATAATTTTGTAATTGGAACTCCAATTAACTCGTTTTTTAATGTAATGGCCTAATGTACTATGTACTTTCCTGAATCGTACAAGCGACTATTTTAGTGTTACTATGATAGGTGATTAGGTAGTATAGCTTTAGGAATCTATTTTGCACAATTGCACCAACGGAAGTGTTCAACTTCTCATGGATTGTGCACCCACAAATGACATTGAAATGTATACGGCACGATATCGGATGCTCTACCGTCATTCCTACGGTCATACGATGTTCCTAAAGTAGATCAATTTTGTGATTTTCTGGATTAATTAAAAGAACACAGGAAATCCTTCATTTCTGTGAGATGCCAGGAATCAGAGCTTTTCTGAGGCCTAAAAGAACACACTTGGGGAAAGCTAGGAATCTGAGTTTGCCAGGAATACACAGGAAACAGAGTTGTCAGGAATCTAAGCTTTTCAGGGATAACTAGGGAAATACCCTAACATGGCCTTAGGAAGCTCCCTACCCTTCTAGGAAATCCCCTCCTGATGGGGACATCAAGATCAAGGGCATTAGACGTGGGCCGAAAAGATTGTCCAACAACAGAAGAAACGGAAAGGGAGCCGGAATGGAAGAACTGAAAAGAAATTGAAGAGCTAGGAAGTATGTTAGTCGATCGATCGATCCCAAAGCCTCGATCGATCGATTGAGGGCAGTGTGCTATGAACTTTTGGTGAATTTCTTTTCTCAGTCGATCAATCGATTGATCAATCATGGTTCGTGAAGTGATTTATAAAGTTATAAATCGATCAATCGATTCTAGAATCAATCGATTTGTCGCGTGGTCAGATCCGCCAAAAGACGGACTTTAGTATTTTGGACAAACTTGTCTTTTTTTGTGTTTATTTGTTTTAAGGTTTTCTTTTTTTGAGGCCACTATATAAGGTCCTTATAACTTTGTAATAGTTAATGATTAATGAATGAAAATTTGAGAGTTTGCTTTTGTGCAAACTCTAGAAGACTTGTGAAGAGTTTTCGATCGAAAGAGTGAATCTTTCAAAACCTGAGGAGTGAATTTTCATTTCTGGTGTGACTTGGTGCGAAGCCGACGTACAGCCTTGGTGAGAAGCCTCGGAATCCATGAGATGAATGAAGTCGTGGAACCCTATCTTCCTCTTCTATCATTTCTCTAATTATCGTCTAGTAATATCTTCCCTATTTGCTTTGATAAAATCCTAAACCCCAAAATCTTATAAATTTACATCTTTTGATCTATCCCTTTTTGTTTAATTTTATCCTTCGAGCCTTTGTTTTCAAACCCTAGAGAAGTCAAGAGACGATCCCATAATTGTCCCTTGGTGCCCTAAACTAGATCGAAACTTGAGTTCCTTCATCAGAGCCGTTTTTCTAGATCGGAAAATTTTAATGCATGCGAATGCTAAAATGAAATTACTCTAGTTGTTTTTTTATTGAATTCATTAAATTATTTTACGTGTTTGGTGATTGGAATATTTTCGCCATTCAATTTAATCTAAAGTTAATCCCAACTTGCATAATTAGGGTTTTAGCGTTTGTCCCGCATCACCCCCTTTTGGGACCATCCAGAAGGAACCAGGTGTTGCATGCCGGCGGCAACCACCACTACCACCTACTCAAACAAGCATTAATGAGTTTCCTGAGGATACAAAACTCAAGCCTAGGAATTACTAATTTTCTCATGCCACTATATTTTTGTTTACTTTGTAACCTTCTACATACAGCCAAAAGAAGAAGGGGGAAAATCATTCGGTTGGTTTTCCATGAGCATATTTAAAACAGGATTTGAGAGGAGCTTACCTTTTCCTAGAAATAAATGTGTTTACACAAGTCCAAATCGCTTGCCTATAAATTCCCTATGCCTAGATTAATCCAAAATAGCTAATGGACAGCTCGAGAAGCTTAATACTCTTGAAAACCTAGAAAGCACGTAAAGCACGTAAAGGTCCATATTCATTAAAACTAATTTGCTTACTTCATCGTCACTAACATTACCATGTCCCATGATCTAATCGATTTGTGGGCAATTTTGAAAGTTTTATTACTCCACTTACTTTTGTTTAGGATTTAACTATGTTACTCCATAACTTTGTGGATCGATTCCCACTACTTTTCTCAAAGTCTTTATTTCTCTTCGCCTTCTGCTACTTGTGCATGTATCGTGGTAATCCGTACAAGAGCTGCTTCAGTTTCCATATTCTCAAACATTCTCAAATGACATTTCTAGATTTTCTTTTTTATTTGAGCCATCCTTAAACTTCCTCGCATTCAATCATTTAAAATTCTATCCTTTCTTGCTACTCCATGTCTCCACCTTAGCAATGCACCTCAACCATATTAACATTGCCTTCTTGTTTCTTTATAGCCCAATACTTTGCACCATATAGGAATGTAAGTGTCGTTGTCACCTTATCAAAACGTCCCTTCAATTTGAGTGGGGATTCATTGATCACACGACTCACTGCTCACCTATCTCCACTTCATCCACCCTACACTGATCCCATTTGTTAGAATCTCCTCAAATCCCTTGTCCTATTGTCTAGTAGATCCATAGATACTGAAATTTGTCACATTGTGGCACTGAATGCTTTTCTATTTAGTCCAATCCCCTCCTTGCTCTCGCATTCGCTAAACTTGTACTCCATATGTTCCATCTTCATTCCGACAATTTTCAAAACCATTGATTCTAAAGTCTTTCTGACGGGGAACGCCAAGTTTGGAAAACAGCTGCGAGAGGAAAGACTCAAGTTCTAGAGTGATATTTTGATCGATCGAAAATTTTGATCGATCGAATGTCGACGGCGATATTTTATATATATGAATTTTATATATATGAATTTTTAAAATCGATCGATCGAAATCGTGTTGTTTTAGAAGTTTAGTTTCAAACTTTTGTTTTAGGGGTTTATTTGTCTTTATTTAATATTCATTTTAGGGTTTTCTTTTATTGTAAGACCTCCTATATAAGGTCCTTAAGCTAAACAATATAATTAGTTGATTGATTATTGAATGAGAGCTTTTGCTTTATGAAGAGAGAGTCCTCTTCCCCGTGATGGGTTTGGTGTGAGACCAAGGGAGTGATCCTCATATATCTCCCTATTCTTTGTCTTCAATTTGCGTGATCTATTATTTTTGCTATATCTCGATCTGTGTTTGCTTTTCTAAACCTTAGACTAATTGTTTCCTTGCGATCCCAAAACCTTCAACCTTTTGAAAGCCTAAGTCAAACAAAGCCAACACCCCTTTCCCAACCATAAATCGATCCGAAAACCATAAGCCTTTTACAAACCGTAAATCCCTTTCACAACCCAATTTGGAATCCGTGAATCTACATCGGACTAAAGACGAGCGCCTAAGCCTGGAAAAGCTAGAGTCCTATCTCTAGGCCGATCTCGCCTCAACTCTAAACGTACTTGCGCATCAGACTGGACCCTATCTGGATCTCGTGTGATCTACCCATCCAAATTCTGCAAACCCTAAAGGTATCAAAGATAATTTTGCGATTAAACTTGAGTTAATTTATTTAATTTCGGCAAAATCTGCATTAAAATCATATTCACGCATTCTAGGGTCGTTGTCCCGCGTCACTTTCATCATAGTTCCAACTTATCACTT
This sequence comes from Chloranthus sessilifolius, assembly GCA_021018995.1. Classification (NCBI taxonomy): domain Eukaryota; kingdom Viridiplantae; phylum Streptophyta; class Magnoliopsida; order Chloranthales; family Chloranthaceae; genus Chloranthus; species Chloranthus sessilifolius. Next base: position 136,685,299 of record CM037587.1, read on the forward strand.
GCTTCTTTCCAACCCAAGTAGCACCATGTCATCGGCAAACAACATATACCATTGACTTGCTTACTTGTAACACTAAAATTGGACTAAGCAAACATCTAAGGTAATGCACTTATTGTGTAAGTTGAGGATCCTCTTCATACAAGATTTTGCCACACTCATATTGGAGACCACAACCCTTGCAAGCTCCAACCCGAACTATAAACATTGGTAAAACTAATTGCCTAGTTCTAGGGTAATATAAAAGGTATTGGTTGGTGTCCACGGCAGTGAGTATAACACCTAGTCTCAGAACCCTGAACCAAGCATAAAAGCTCTCACTTGAACCATTCACCTGCAAAGACAACCTCTTTGTCTAAATGCACCCAAAACTTCTCTACAAATACCTTATTTGCAATATAAATTTTCTGGCAATAAGCTCTGTTTGAACAACCTAGACTTTGTCTAAGTTCAGAAAATTTTGTTTCTTGCTTTGAGATGGGAAAAGAAGGTGAATCTACAGTTAGCTACTGAAATTATTCATGAACTAGAGAATTACATAGTAGAGATCATGGATCAAAATCTCCATTTTAAGATTACATGTCGCCCAGCTCTAAAACCGATGCATATCGTCCGATTTCCAGATGATACATTGGTATGTATCAGCCCATTCATACAAAAACATATGGGTCGATACATTCAACGTATCGACCCGGTCTGCTCTGAAACCGACACGGATCGGTTTCGTCCGAAATTTTGAACCATGACACGGATTGGTTGCAATGTTTCCGTAACTCTCTTGAATAAATACCAATTTTTTTCTTTTTTCCTGCTTTCAAAGCTTCCTTCTCCAATGTCTTTTTTTTTTGGTCCAAGATTGTTTCCTGCCATGAGAGGGACAGTGAAGGTAGATCTGCTGTCGATTGTTGTGAATTATGTACTAAGTAGAGGGAGGGATATCTACAAGAGATACTATAAATAAAAGGAAAATATTTGTATTACTTTCACTGTTAGGTTCCATCTCTATAAGCTTTCTTCTTTTGGTTGCTTTGTTATTCTTCTATTTGTCCTGGATCCCCTGGAAATATGGGATTTCGATCTTTTGGAATGAATAACTTTCAGCTTAATAGTGAGCTCTGATGAAACTAGTGGTTTAACAGCTTGATAAGTTCTTCATCTTCCTTTCAAACATCATTTTTGGCTCATGACACTGGGAACTCAGCTGGAGGATACTTGAGCAAGAAGCGGACAATATGTAATTTCTAGTTGTAAAACGTAGCTGCAAAATTATGCTGTCGATCTTGGCATTAGAATAAGTTCATATACAGGGAATGAACAAATTTGAACAACAATAATTGTTCTGGTTTCATGTAGCAAAAAAGTTAGCATATCTAGACAATACCGGGAGGACAGCAGATATTTTCGTATTGGCAATTAATGACAAGAAACTTATTAACAATATATATATATATATATATATATATATATATATATATATATATAAAAATAAAAATGCATCAAAGGGATAAAAGCCACAATAAATAATGAGGAATGAGGTTGCAGAAAGTGATTTCCTACGTTGATAAGAGAGAGAGAGAGAGAGAGAGAGAGATATTGTGAGGTGATATAAAAATAAAAATAAAAATAAAGCAGAGAGAAAAGGAAGATTTAGGGCCTGTTTGGACAACCCTTCAAAATGTTGATTGCGCCATAAATCAAATGGTGACTTTAGAACCTGGATAGATGACGATATAATTAACACTCTTACGCTAAAATAGCAATGGCACCATCAGAGCAAATACTTGTTCTTTCTTTAACTAGGTTTGTAGTTACTTATTTTGGGGGAAGTGTGTTGCCCAAATGGGCACTAATAACTTGAATATGAGTACACATTACAAGATTATGCAATATGGGTATCAAATGGAACAGCAGAATTGATGAAAAAAGAAAAGGTACCAGCTTTCGGCAGGTGGTGCTTGCCTGTTATTAAGCGAACCATCTTTGTTGTAATGCTGCGCTGCAACAAGCTTCTTCCCAACATCTTGCAATTGTTGTCTTAGCGAAACTGAGTATACTGAAATTTACATATAAAATTCAATTGTCTCGGAAAAAAAAAGATGGAATAAACCACAAATTTGAAGCTAATCATATATGCAAATTACCATCTCCTGAGTTCAACCCGATAAGCAGGTCGTGCCCATCTTTCGCTTCGGGATCAAAAGCATGGCATACGGGGTTTGAATTGCTAAAATGAATGGATTTAATGGGATCCTACAGCAATAAAAGCACGAACTCTCAATATCAGTTTCAGCCAAAACCAAGACTGCATGCGAAAATTACAAACAATACCTTATCTTGTGAATTGAAATCACTGATAAAAATAGTATCCCCAGCGTTGAAGATTAGATATGTTCCCTTTCCATCATAATTCGATGAAACTGGAGAATTACTCGATCCGGAAGATCCCAATGACCCGATCCTGCTGTTCCCGGCAACGGTTTTGCTTGTTCCGTTCCCTCCGACGAAGCTAAGCGCCCGGCTACCGTTCCCAGCTCCCAATAACCTCGCTGCAGCGAACCTCACTCCGCTGCTGGCGCTCAAACTAGACGGAGTAGTGGGTGAAGGGGCAGGTTTGTCTTTGAGATTAGCAAGAGTGACCTGACGATCAAAACTAAAAAGTTAAAAATGATCCAAGAAGAACGCGAAACGAAAAATTAAATAGAGGAAAGGAGTAAACCCTAATTTGACCTGTGTGACGGCTTTGCCGTGGGCGTAGTGAAGGAGGCCGGCGGGGTGGGTTTTCTCGTAGTGAAGTTTGTAACGGCCTTCAGGGGTCTTGAAATAGGTTTTGAGACCAGGAGATTGGGCGTTGTTGGCCGACGAGGTGGAGGACATCATGGTGTTGCTGTTGCTGTAGCTGCTTCTGTTCATTAGAACCACGAAGACGACGATGGTTCGCTGCACAGGGGATCATCACCAATACATTTTTCTCTGGGAATTGGTGGTTCTGATGATGGCTCTTCTCCTCCTCCTTTTACTACTCCCATGAAGAAATCGACGAGCTTAAACTGATCACGAGTTCTGAACCCAAAAACGCTCGATTTTGACTGCTATTTGCCTCACTTTAGTCCATCTATTGATCGAGTTCGATATAGGGGTTTTGATTCTTCCTTTATTACAACGTCGTCGAATAGATACAAACGTTTCTCTCGTCGCTACTCCTCGCTGGTCTTCCTTATAACCAACGGCTCAAATGCGATGGTGCCATGTTTTTTATTCAACGAGGTACTGTTTATCGTAAGTTTTCGCAAAAGTGGAGTTTTAGATGGAGAGAAATTGGGCGTTAGTCTCTTGTCGGATCGACTAAATACACACGACCCGACTCGGCCCAATGTTTTACTTGCTCGAGCATGTAAACTTTATCTATCGGGTTGGATCGGGTCGGGTAACGCCAGGTCGTCTAGGGGATACGCTATTTTCCTATTGGACAGCCAAAAATATGGCCCAACCTAAACTATAGTTTTTTTACGTATGAAAACTACGGGCTAATTTGAATCAGACTATAGAGAATTTTCTTGTTCCAAAGTTCCTCACAATAGAGCTTAAAATCATGGCATGCCTATCAGATAGTCAGATGTTGATTCTACATGATATACATCTCCAAAAGTGACTTAGATCATGGACAAAGGAGTTGACCTTCACTTTTAGAGACGCGTGCCATCTGGAATCAACATCCGACCGTATGATAGGCACGCCATAATCTTAAGATCTATCGTGAGGAACATTGGAACAAAAAATATTCTCCATGATTTAATTCAAATATGTCAATGGTTTTTATCCGTGAAAAAATTATGGTACTTACTATTAATAATGGTACTTAATACAAAATTTTACTCATCTTTAGGTCATGTTAAACCATTTCTAGCTACAACAGCTAAATTTGAATAGCCAAATTCCTATTTTCATGTCATTTTATATTTTAAGTTTTATCTTTTTAAAAAACTTTTAAGCAAAGAGAGCTATTTAGCTACTCCTTTAAAATAATACATTTTGGGGCTTGCTAGGTGTTGGCGGGAGAGGGAGGGATAGATAAAAAAGTATCGATATTCTCACCCCATATCCTCCAACCAATATGCATTGGCCACCTTTGAATCAGATGATGAAGATCGTTTCTCGGGCCAATTTTTTGCATAATAAATCTATAGATCATAGGGCTACCGTCAGACAATCAATTTTTTATTACACATGTTCGTCTGATGGTAGACACATGATCTATAAATCCATTGTGCGAAAGATCGAAACAAAAAATGATCTCCATCATCAGATTTAAAGGCGATCAATACATGCCAATGGGGGAGATGGGGTGAGAAAACAGTCTTTTGGGGTGATAATAACGGTACCGGATAATGGTGGGGATTGGAGTAACATATCTATTGGAGAGAAAGAGAGAGAGATAATATTTTTTTATTAATAACAAGCCATTATAGGGCTCGCCAAAAGTGGCGATTGGAGGACTCGCTAAAAATGGCGAGTGGAATAGCGTATCTATCGGATGGGCAGAAAAGGATTTTCAATCGCTATTTTGGTAAGGAAAATGGATCGTGGAGTAGGGTTTGAGATTTATCTTTGGCCTTCTTTTTGAAATAAAAAATTAGAACATACTCATTTACTGAGATCAATGGTTACTTAAGTGAAATGAAATATTGACTCTAATTCCGATTTACACCACAGTTCCGATATGTGCTATGATTACAAGTTGGAAAGGTATGAGACAATCATCCGACTATCCGACTCTAGAGAGTGGTCTTTACAACTCTCTAAAAATTAAAAGAAAATGGGGATTACAAACCCTTGTATCAGGTGAATCAGTGATTTTGGAGCTCCTTTTGGCTAAGGCGAAAAAGCTTTCTAGAATCTAGCGAATTTTTGGGCGAGTTTCTCCTTGCCTGAAGACAATTGGACCCGAATTCGAGGGGCAAATTTAATGGGTTCTAATAGTGAGGTATAAGACCGACGAGCTAAGGTTTTCTAATACAGTTTTTCTAGAATTTTTAGAATTGTTTGAAGCGAGTTAGATCCTAAAATGGTAAAATTTCTCTTCTTGAAATTTCAAACCATTGGCTAAAAGAAAGACTCAATTCATAGGGAAAATGATAGGTTGGATGCCTTGCAAATGCTGAGCAAATGCTGAGCATCCATTGACTCACTTTCAAGCATAAGGATTATGCTTTTTTTTAATGAAAAACAACTATTGGATGTGACAAATGTCACACATTCAAGAATTCTTATAAAATTGACAAGAACCAAATAGCTAGAAGGGACAAAGGTGACTAAGGGAATTTCGAAAGGTAATGTGTTTCTAGGAAGTTAGTTTAACTTAATTGGACAGAAATTGGGTAAGATAGAGGAGTTTAATGGTGATTTAGTTGAGTTTAAGAGAAGTTTGAGAGAGTAAAAAATTCAAAGGCTTGAAGGGTGTTTGAGTAATGAGTTGAAGGAGGAGAATTGGGTATTGAAACTACAGTAGAGAATAATGAAGGATAATAAACAACATTAGCTGCGTGGAGGGGGACCACATCATATAGAAATAACCCTGACGCAACTAATAGTTGAGCAGGGAACAATTTTATATATATATAGGAAAAGGCCTCCGTCCTCCATAGGAGGACAGTCACCGTCCTCCAAGCTTCCACGTGGAGCTCCACGTGGCAGCCAACATATCGTTTGGATGCCACGTGGAGCTCGGGTGTATTGCTTAGATCATCTTTGTAAAAAAAAAAATTGAAAACCCATCTCCACCGTGTGTTTTTTGAATCGTGAAATGTGGATCAATGAAACCCGTCAAACTTTGACTTGTGGGTTAAAAAAAAAAAAAAAAATTTTTTTTTAAAATATTGATCTATACCATCCACTTATGCTCCACGTAACACTTAAACAGTGTTTTGGATGCCACGTGGAGCTCCATAAGAATCTTGGAGGACGGCAACAGTCCTCCATTAAAGGACCTAACCGGCTCCCATATATATATATATATATATATATATATATATATATATATATATATATATAACTGCATAACTGCAACCTTACTTGACTATCTCCACCAAAAAGGTTCTAAGATATGGGAGATATGAGGCCTCAGATATCGAGGCAACTTGGTCAAAATTTGACTAAAAGAGGGGTGCCTACACCGTTCCTATAATCAATATTTCATACTCGATTTGACACCTTGATTTTAAGTAGGTGGGTAACTTAATTACTTCCATAAATAAATCCAGTAGGAAAGATCTAAGTAAAACCACAAGCATTGCATGGATGATTACGCACGTCACAAATAGCCATTTCTCAGTTGGGCAACCACCGAGATTTTTCGAAGCAGCAATGAGTGCCAAGGCATTAATGGTATGCCACTTTATGGCCCATGTCGACAGCTTCCTTGGTGGGGCAGCTGAGTTGCCAAAGATTTAAGAGATTGTACTAGGGTAAATGGCTAATTGTAAAGAAAATCGCTGGTTCTCCCAATTCGAATTTAGATACCGGTTTTGGTTCACCACTATCTAATGAACCGGTAATATAAGTTTCATATGAAAATATCAACATAGATATTTATAATTAATATAACTTTTTTAAATTTGCTAATGAAGACTGCAACTTACAAGAAAATACTTTAAGGTACAACTGAAGATTCGGTCTCCAAAGACAAAGGTTCCCATCGTTAAACTGGTGACTGCCATAAATTAGACAATGAAGATTGTTCTATATCCCAATCTTCTACCCAAAGTATGTTGATATCTCATCCGACCTATCAAACAACCAGGTGTTGATTGTACGTGACACATATTCCAGGCTATCTTAGGGGGTGCCAAGTGGGGTGGTGGACACATGCCACCGACCCGCTTAGGCTAGGAACCGTGTGCATTCTTGGCAAAAAAATTGGGTGCAAATAAGAGGCTATGCTATTGTGTGTTTAAACACATTCTCATAGAAAGCATAGGCTCTAGAAAACTAATTTAGCCTGTGTTTGGGTTAGCTCTTATAAGAGCAGAAGCAACTCTCTGTCAGAGCAGATAAATTCTACTATGGCATAAAGTAAACAAAGAGCAATTTTATCACTTAAAACAGCTCCCCGCCAGAGCAAATGGGGAGAGGAGCTGTATTACCAAACATGAAAGTTGTTTTCTGCCGGAGCCAAAGAGCAATAGAGCTGCTCTTTGCCCTGAAAGAGCTAACCCAAACGCAGCCTTAAAGGAGAATCTTATACAAAATGAGGTTTGAACCTAAAACCTACATGTGATAAACTACTAATTCAACCACTAGAGTGGTTTACTAAGATACATAGACAAATAAAGACTTTATATAATTTTTGAAAATCAAAATAATGTCATGCACTCTAGAAAGGGTGGCGTTATTTGCACCCATTTTTCTTGTGAAGAACACACACATTTCCACCATAAAAAATCATTGATTGCCTTTAATTTGACGATGGAAATCGTTATTCATGTCAATTTTCTACACTATAAATCTTGATATCATGGTGCACCTATCAGATGATCTTGAGATCATGGCACACCTATCAGACGATCATATTTTGATTTCATGTGGCACATTTCCTTGAGACCAGCCATAGGAACTATAATGGATTTTTTTTTTATTAATATAAATAGGGCCCATTTCATAATCTCAGCATAGGCCGCCAAAACTCAGGGCCAGCCCTGCACATATCCTCAAAGCGACGTGATCTTGGATGTAGATAAAATGAGAATAGTTCTCAGGTTATTTTTGGGGATGTTTTCCACACGCCTGACCATGTGATAGGTAGGCCATAATCGATATCAACTATGGGGAAGATTGGGACGAAAAGATCTCTATCTTCTTATTCAAGGCAGTCAATGATTTTTTCCATGAAAATCCCAAGCTATGGAAATTTAATCCTCCGTTGCAATTATTGGTGCTCTAAACTTCTAATAGTCTTATTATCATGTCAAGATAACTCAAAAAGCAGGGTGACCTAGACAGCAAAACGAATCACTAGCCAAATCAATCCAAAATGTGAATCTGTTCATTGCGCACTAGCAGGTTTTCTGGTTTGCATGAGTTTAAGGGCATGTTTGAGTTTACGGGCATGTTTGAATTATCGTAACCCATAACATATTATTTTGGCTTTACGCGTAAGGCATGTAAGGGAGGTGACATGTTAGTAGTCAAACATGTAGACTTCTGAGTGATTGTTTGATTTGGGTTTTTTAAATGTGTATATAACTATAACGAGTTAAGTGGTTGTTTGCTTCTTCAAAACATATTATTGGTAAGTAAACCTCTCTTCTTCTTCCCCAAATTCAACCCGCATCATCTTCGATTATACTCATGAACCCCCTTTTGTGTAAGGTTCCCAAATTATATTCATTCAATCTAACCCCAGATTCCACTTAAATCCATACAAGTTAACAACATTAAGCCTGCAATTCGTACTCAAGGAACGCTGTTCTTGAGCTTTTTTTTGAATGAATCAAAAGGCTGCAAACTGATTAGGGCACCAAAGGATCATGTTCTTGATATTCTTGTTGACGATCCAACGACGATTACGCAAGAGAGCATATTCTAGCGCTTGATCCTTTTTCATCAACCAGAGCATATTCTAGCGCTTGATCCTTTTTCATCAAAGAGAGAGAGAGAGAGAGAGAGAGAGAGAGAGAGAGAGAGAGAGAGAGAAGGGGTAGAGTTTAAGGTGTGCCATTGAAGATGAACAAAGAGAACTTAGCTACTTGTTGCAGATGCCATGGATGAATATTTGTAACTCTAGGCCATTGGAGAAGAAATGCCTCGAAAAGGAGAAGTTAACAGCCTTTTTAATATTCCTCTATAAGTTGAACAAGAAAAAGTGAAAATAGAGGAGTTAAAACTCGAAAATTAGAACATTTGTCTGAAAACCCGACGATGTGTCAGTCTCGTACTCATTTAAGGGTATGTGTCGCTTGAAAAAGTAGTAAAATGTGTTGGTATTAGGCGCCATCAAACAACTTACCACAGTCGACTATCCCTAAGATGGGCATTTAACATGTAAGCTGACCATCTTTCAACCTATCAAACATGCCCTAAATGAATCAGGTAACCCCAGTACTGTTAGGTATACCTGCTGTGTATTCCCAGCCATGCATACATCAATCTCAGCCTGTCTTCATGGTTAAGATTGTGCCTTCACGAATTTCAGAGGTTATGAATCTACATGAATCTTAAGGATTATTTTTTAAATGGGTATGACTCTGAAGGACATTTAAACACCAAATGATCATCATACAGCAATGAATCGTCCCTTTTTATATCACACCATTAAGTGTGATTTACCATTGTGCCAAGTGGCACTCATCTATGATCAATCTAAATTGCCTAAGTGGCAATTCCTCATTGGAACGTGTCCTAGTCAAAGGATTATGCTTATAAGTGGATGTGAAGCACTCGATTGGTGAATTTTAATATCAGCCATCAAAATTAAGAGCAACTATTGGTATTAGAGTGAACAAATTAGATGATTCAATCTCCCAAAAAGTATGATTTTTAGATCCATACCCCTTCAATTGTAAGATTGTCAGGAGTGTAGTCCCTTTTTTCAACTTGCAAGGATTGATAGTGTACCCAATGGTGGAGCCAGGTAGTGATTTGGACTGTTAAGGATCGATATCTACTAATACCGTTTAGTTCGCCAGATAGTGACTTGCACTGTTAAGAACTGATACCTACTATTAAGAATACACTTTAGTCGCAATTAACTTGCTTTTTTCTTTCCCCATAAATCATAGCATTTTTTTTTTAATATAAAATTTTGTAATATATTTTTCTTTTTCCTATTTTTTATATTATATTTTCAATTTTTTTCCCCTATTTTTTTCACAACTTACCCAAGTTTACATTTTTTTTTTTTTTTCCAAATGCCAAATTATTGTAAAACACCAATTTTGTGACAATGGGCACGTTTAATTTGCAATCAACACAAGCCACTTAGTCTAACCATTGTCATTACACATAGCGAGGAGGGCATACGAGGCTCTACCTTCGTACATAAAGTATTTAAAAGCATTTTATGAGAGACAAATCAAACAAAGTTTTGGGTTAACACAGGTTACAAGGTAATCAAACGTGCCCCATGCTCAAGCTCCATGTATTGCATAGCTCGCATGCCCAATTGTGAATTTGCCCACCGTTGACCGGTGAGTTCTTTCAGCCCCTTAGGATTGTATATTTGTATCAATCTTCCATTATAGAAACATTTATCTTGGATTCTAATTCTTACACCTCCTCTCGCCCTTCGTGTGATCTCCCTGCCGACTGTGCCGGTCAAAAGTGGCCCTCTATGCTTTATATTGGGCTGTCCATGCCGTACGACATTTAGAAAAAACAAGGGTACCGTATTTGTGATCAACAACGGTGAGAAACGAGCAACCAAGACCGGATGTTCCCCGTACACGAAACCGGCAAATCTCCCGCCGCAAACCATTTATTGGACGGGACAACACGCACTGCACCGAGCGTAGAATGAGATCTTCTTTTCGAACTGCCTTTAGTGCCCTCTCGCGCTCCTTAAACCCGTGTCCGTGTCCGGGTCCGTATCCGACACGCCATATTCGCAGACTCGCCGTCGCTAAACCCAAGCAGTTTCGCCTTCTCCCAACCATCTCTTACTCTTCGATGACTAACGGCGAAGCTCTCTCTTCTTCTCCTCTTCCAATGGAGAAACAATTTGAGGTGTTCCGCCTCCAGTTAGAAGAATCGGGAAGTGTCCGCGAACGGATACGTTCAGTCGCCATGGATATGGACTCCGCGATACGGCTTATGCAATCGAGCATTCTCCTCGTCCACCAATCTCTTCCCGTTCCAGGTACCCAGACATCGAGCTTGGATTCGAGTTCATCAATCTGTCTTGAATGCGTGATTCTTAACGTTTTGGTGGATTTGGTTCATTTATTTTGTGGGTTTAGATGTTTTACAGAAGGCTGGGGTTCAGATTGGGACGCTCAGGGAGCTTTTCGGGCGGCTTGCTGAGATTCTTCTCGAATGCCCTGGGCAGTATTACAGGTAACTGTCGTCACTGAGAGCGAGCTATTGGGTTGCTTTTTAAGGTCCTAACCGATACTTCAAAAAATACCTAGGTGTTAGTGGAGAAGGAAGTTCATTCCTTGTTACTTTGGGTTCGTAACACACCACCATGCTCCCCAGCAGACGTCTGTGGTGGCTGTTACTCTGGTATACCCTTTGGGACCCTAAGGTAGCCCCACGTGGCCAGTGGCGGAACCAGGATTTTCACCTAGCCGGGGCACAAGTGATATTGACAAATTTCAGCGAAATTCTCCAAAATTCATTGAAATAGGGTTGGGATGAAACTTTTAACGAAATTTCGGTCATTTCTCCGAAATTGCAAAAATTTCAACGAAATTAACGAAATTTCACCAAAATTAATTAAATTTTATTAATTTTAGCCATTTTAAACTAATAAGAAAGACTTATATATATATATAGTACTCCCCTAAATTTTCCCCAAACTTTTGTAATTTTTTTACAAAATTTATTTGAAATGAACCAAAACAACCCCTAGTGAAATATTGCCGAAAGCAAAATTTGTCACTATGACACAAGTTCGAGAAAAAATTGGAGAAAAATATGACAAAATGTGGCAAGTTCGGGGAAGAAATTGGATAAAAAATTAAAAATAAGATTAAAAATATATCTCGCTCTCTTTCTTTATCTCTCCACAACTCTACTCTAGTAGCCTTTAATGGCCAAAATTTCATAGCAAAATTTCACAGCAAAGCAGAAGAGTAGCAACAATGAGAACATAAAAAACAACAACCCCGCAATAAAATTCAAAATACAATTAATATTTAACAAATAAAACTCTAAATCTCAATAAAAATAAAACCTTAAATCTAGTGAAAATGTGAAATGAAACCCTAGGTCCCTAACCTAAATCAATTCAAAAAAAGAATAAAACCCCCTAATAAAACAATCCTCTTCTAATATTCTTTAATAAACGACTATATGACATACCTAAGATCAATATATAATAAAGTAAAGAAAGCATTCATAAGTCATGAATCAGGTTTAGAAGCTACCTCGATCGAATCTCTTATTTCTCTCCAAGCAAGCAAATGATCGAAGAACTCAGAGAAGCTCAATTAACGAAGGCCTTAAAGTAAAGCAACTCTTTTATCTTTTTTTTTCGATGTGAAACCGTTGAAGCAACTCAAAAGCATATTGTATTTAAATAAAGAAAGCTGTTATTTTGGGTTTTTAATTAAAAACAATAGGGCTGGTGACCTTGAGGTTGCAATATTCTCAACCTTCCCTTTTGTTACATGCCCAAGCCCTAGTTGTCCCTAAATCTCGAGAGAGAGACTTGGGAGTTTAGAGAAAGAGAGAGAGAACAGAGGAAGGGTGCTGAGAGAGGGAGCCTTTAGGGTTTTAGAGAGAGAAAAGAGGGAGGGGTTTGGCACGGGTTTAGTGAGCGACGAGGGGTTTCGAGAGAGCGAGAAAAGAGGGAGAGAGGTTGAGAAGGCGTGGGGTTTAGAGAGAGAAAAAGAGGGAGAGAGGCCGTGGGCCATGGGGTTTAGAGAAGAGAGAGAGAGAGAGAGGACGCGGGGTTTAGAGAGAGAAAAGAGAGGGAGAGGGAGACCGAGAGAGGGCGTGGGTTTCGGCCCTTTTGGTATTAGCTTTTATAATAATAATAAATAAATAAAACTTTTTGGGGTTTGAGGGGGGGCGCTCGTCCTCACTCATCTGCACGTGGCCCCTTCCGGGACTCCCTGACGGCATACTTTGTTGCGGTTTTCACTTTGGTACCCCTCTTTAGGTCCCCCTAGATAGCCCTTGCCACAGGTCGCTCCTTCCGTGACTCAAACTCGAGATGTGGTATTGGCTTTGATATCATTTGTTGAGGTTCTAACCAATATTTCAAAAACGCCTAGGTGTTAATGGAGTGGAAAATTAATCTCTTATTAGTTTAGGGTCATAACTGACCACCACACTCCGCGAACGATGTCTGAAATGGCCCACTCTATGGCGGCTTTCACTTGGTACCCCCTTTAGGGCCTCAAGGTAGCTCTTTCCTTAGGTCGTCCCTTTCGTGACTCAAACTCGAGGCATGGTTGACTTTGATACCATTTGTTAAGGTCCTAACCAATACTAAAAAAATGCGTAGGCGTAGTGGAGCGGAAAGTTAGTTCCTTATTACTTTTGGGTCGTAACATGCTTATTGTGTTTTTTTTTTTTGGTTTTCTTTGTTGGCTTTTTGGCGTAGGTATCATGGAGATTGGAGGAGTGAAACGCAGACGGCAGTCTCGTTGCTTGCTCTTCTGCATTGGTTGGAAAAAGGGAATCTTCTTATGCATAAGGAAGCCGAAGAGAAACTTGGATGTGAGTTTTATTTTGCGTATTTTGTTGTTATATACTTATATTGATTGGTTATGTGAAGGTGTGCTAGTGATAGTTATATGATTGTTTGTGTTTTTGTTTTCTGTTTTTCTTTAATTTGCAAACATAATTTTCATCAAAAGCATTTGGCATTGCCTTAGTTTTATGCAAAATGAATGAACAATCCCTCTATCCCACCTCTTGCTAGCACAGTAAAAAATTTCATCCGAAACGAGATATTTCATGATTTGGACTTGGCTGAGATCTTTGAGATAGAACCCATTTTCGAACTTTGGCGGAGTTATATTCCATGAAGCTTCGATCGATCGAGTATATATATATTATAAGACTCGAGTCACAAATCAATCGAATATATATATATATATATATATATATATATATATATATATATGTGTGTGTGTGTGTGTGTGTGTGTGTGAACAGAATGTCGCCAAAATCTGAAATTCCACTGGCTATAGTTGATCGATCGAAGCATGGGATTGATTGATCGACTGTGCAATTCTTTTATGCTCGGTCCTAGTTGTCTTTAAGCCCGGTCTTGGTTTCTGTCTCGTTTCTTCCAACGCCGGTACACACGATACGGTCCATAACTGATGTCCATAATGTCGGGTTCGATGTCCACGAAGTCGGCATCCCCGTCACACCAGTTAAAAGAACAAAAAAATGCCTTGTCTTGGAAAATTCATATCTTATTTTAATTTAGTACCGAATTTTGTTGATCTTGACATTTTTTGTGTTGGATTGACTTATAATCACAGGAATTTACAACGAATTGAACCTAGGTTTAGGATTTTTTTTTTTTTTAATAACGGGATATCTAGCCTTTTAGAGCACCTGAATAAGTCCCTGGGTTCAAACTCAGGACCTCCAGTTAGTAGGGATAAATCCGTGTGAGTGGCCAACAAGGTTTGGATTCAAACTCAGGACCTCCGGTTCTTGAGGCGTGGTCCTGGCCTTTGCGCTAGCTGCCCTCCCCCAGTTGGCCACTGCGAGATTAGGATTTTTTGCAAAAAGTTCATTTGAAGGTAAATGAACTATTTTTTTATTTTTCTTTTTTCTTATTCGTTGGTTGTCATTGTTTCATGCCATCATCATTTAGCATGTTAGATCTACATTTTTTTCTTCTTCAAGATTTCAGCGGGGTGTGAAATTGTATCTTCTCATTAAATGAACAAGTCTGGTGACATAAGTTGTTCACTTCCCTGACATACGTTGAGGTTGACATTGTTGGTTATGATATATTTGTCTTGGTGTGTGTATAGAACCAGTGTGGGCGTATATAGTTATGCTGGTGTGTGTGAGTATTTCTATTTCTTTTCTCCTTACGTAAGTTGGTGTGCCGACAACAGATTGTAAATAAGTGATAAAAATACTAATGAATAAAGGATTTGAGAATAACTCGACCCTAATTTCCCTTACTCTTCTTCTTCTTCTTCTTCTCGCATCACCTAACCGTAACCCTAATCCATCTAAGGAATTTAACTTGGTATCAGAGCAAGTTCTATTGCTGAAGGGCCTAGAGCTGTCATCTTCCCCCTTGCTGACGCCAACATTGATGACGTCATGCTGAAGTCATCACGGTAAAAGAGTTGACCTCAGATGGGCTCGGAATCATACAACTGTGATCAGTTTTGATTCCCTAGCATCCTTTATTGTTGGATCGATTGGTTTTGAAGCTTCGATTGAGGTATTCAACTGAGTTTTTGGTTTGTGCAACCCCAAAATTTGAGATTTCACGCTTCTCGAGGTTGGATCCACATCAGGTGTGCAACCTGGGATTGGTTGGATCAAAATGATGTAAGGAAGCCTGATCTGAACCTCATTTGATGGATTGAAATGTTTAAAAATTCTGTTGAGTTTTGTGTTTCTCAGCCCTGACCCTTGATTCACGGTTTTTGGGCATCAGAGGTCCGTTGCATGAATCTAGGGTTGCAACCCATACATGTCTGATTTTTTTTTAGTTGTCCATCAAATGAAACAAGTCCCATGAGATTCCGATCTGTATTGAAGGCTAAGAAGCACGGACACAGGTACGGTGATACGACAATTACCAAAAGATAAGGATACGATATGAGGGAGATACGTGTATTTAAAATATTTTTTAAAATATATTTTAAGGTATATTTTAGGTTAATAAACGTAACAAAAAAGAAGAAGAATAAAACGAAAAAGAAACAAAAAAACTTATAGAGACGGATTTCAAATAGGTAGGCTGCACGCTGGTAGGCTCCCACGTAGGCTCATTTGATTTCTTCTTCTTCTTCTTTTCTGAAAAACCCTAAATCCCAAACTCGCTGTCTGATTTCTTTTTTTAATTTTTTTTCGGGAAATGCCCAGGATACACATGCAGCCGTATCCCTCAAATATCGGTATCCGATACGGGTACATTGCCAAAAATGAAGTATCCGTGCTTCCTTGATTGAAGGAGATGTGATGATATTCTCAGCTGTATATCTGAAAATTTTCTGAAGTTGTTTGTGTTTCTTTATATATTTGGGATATATTTGGACAAAAATGAGACATACCAGTGCGATTGCATGATCTATAGAGGACTTGTTTGCTTTGTGGTTGATGAAAGAAGGGTGTAGGTCCCTTTATTTTTTACTGAGAAAGGGTTGTAGAACCTTTCTTGGGTCGAAGGATCTGGTTAAAAGGGTTGGATGCCATTCTTATCTGTGGTTGTGAAAACAGTTTGTTGTGAGCTGTGCATACAGCCATTGAATTTAACAGTGTAGCCGTCCCTTGTAGCATGTCATATTTTTTTGGGCAGCACCATGGTTTAAAATTTCAGCTGATAATTCAAATTATCGGCCGAACTTTATCGGTTTCAGTCCACACCGAAACGAAAACATGCCCCAGAATTTCGGTCAAGTTATGTATGGAAGTTAAATTTTCGGCCGAAAATTTCGGTCAAATTATTTTTCGGTTTCGGTCATGCCCAAAACTGATATTTTGATCCTTGGGAGCTCTGTGACTATTTCCAAAAATGCCTTTCAATCTGTTGTCTGTTAGTAGTCTTGTTAAAAATCAAAGTTGTAGTGTTAGTTTATTTCCGTCTTTCTATGTGTTTCAGGATCTGTCAACGGGAAAGGTTCTTGGTCATGGCATGAAGATAGATGACTCTATATATTTGAAGGAAAAAGGAGTCAAGATTATCAAAGAGTTCCAAGGTCTGTAGCTGTTGCAACCACATCCATTGGAGAGATAGAATCATGGCATGCTCGTTATGGTCATGTGCCTTTATCTCGACTGAAGATTTTATTCCCACATAAGTTTAAGACTGCTGATGGTATTCCCTTTTAGTGTGAAGTGTGCTAACTCTCAAAGCACACTCTAGTTCCCTATCATCCCAGTGGTAGTTGGAGTATCATTCCATTTGAAGTTGTTCATTCTGATATATGGGGTTTCTCACCAACCACTTCAATATCTAGGTTTCGTTACTTCGTTTCTTTCATTGATGATTGTACCTGTCTCACTAAAATATATATGACAAAAACCAAAACTGAAGCTGCTTCTATTTTCCCAATTTACCATAAAGACATTCAAAATCAGTTCAATGCCTCCATCAAGGCTCTTGGATCCGATAACGGGGGAGAGTATTCATCTCATTTCCTCCCGTCCTACCTTCAAAATCATGGGATTGAGTGGCAGATACGTGTCCCTACACCCCTCAGCAAAATGGGGTTGCTGTTAGCTTTTGGAAGTCGCTTGAGTCTTATTAATTGGAAGAAAAGTAACCTGTGGAGTGAAGTCGTCCTCACAACCCGTTTTCTCATTAATAGAATGCCTACGCCTATTCTCTAGGGAAAGTCCCCTTAGAGTTTGTTATCCCCCTTGAAGCCTCTATTTCTTGTTCCTCATAAAGTCTTTGGTTGTCTAGCCTTTGCTTAAATACTTGAAATCAACTGTGACAAGCTTGATCCTAAAGTTGTTAGATGTATCTTTGTAGGATACCCTCCACCTCAACAGGGGTACAAGTTGTATGACCCCGTTACTAGGAGGAGGTTTGTGTCTATAGACGTTACCTTTTTTGAGGATAAGGGAAGAAATTCTTGGCGTGCTTCCCATCGTGAATGTGGAAGATCTTGAAGTTGTTAAGGATCATGAGAAAGAGAAAGAAGGGGCTATAGAGAAGCGACCACAATTTGATAGATTTGGAAAAAAAAAAGTTTTTGTGAGGAAGAAGTTTGGAAAACTCAAGTTCAAGAGGAGCTTACGCCAATTGTTGTCATATACGATCACATATGCGATTCTAAGAGCTCCTATCGCATATGTCATGATGGCATATGCGACCCAATCATGTATGCGATGGCATACATGCGTATGCAATCACATATTGTCGCATATGCGATAGTATGCGATCGCATACATGATTGACGATCATATTTATGACTGTTGGAGCTTATTTATGTATTTTTTTGGTTTTTAAGGCTCCTCAAAGCCTATGAGGGGTTCCTCTTCCTAATCCATACCAGGTTCCTCTTCCTAATCCATTCCACATCCATCCAAGGTATCGTTTGTCTCTTTGGTCTCTTTTTGAGTTTTTAGTGCTTTCCTTCTCTCTCTTTCTCTTTCCACATCCATCCAAGATAATATTTTATTTAAACTTAATGAATTTATATTTTCCCTTCCAACTTATGGGTTCTATACTTTTATTTCTCATTCTACAAAATTAATAGAGCACATCACAAATATATTAGTTTTCAACATGGGGAATTTTGGGGATTTTATGGGATTCTTTTGGATTTGTTTCAAATTATTATTATTATTATTATTTTATTTTTATGCCATGGCACAATCACATATGCGATTGGGTCATGGGCTCGCATATGCCATTTAACTACATTGCTTATGCTTAAGGTCGCAGAAGTACAAAAAGAGTCTCCATCTTAGGCTAATGACCATGAACCTTTACCAAAGATAAATCCTCATGAAGAACTTGACCTTCTTATTGCTCAAAGGAAAGTACTAGACATCCTATTCAAAAGTTCGTCTCTTATAAATGTTTGCCTGCCTCTCATTATTCTTTTCTATCATCTCTGGATAATATTACTTTTCCAACCACTGTCTCTAGCGTTCTGTCTCAGCCACTGTGGAGAGAGGCTATGGTTCAAGAAATGAGGGCCTTGGAGCATAACAAAACATGGAATATTGTAGACTTACTTGAGAGTAAGAAAATAGTGGGATGCAAATGAGTTTCTACAATGAAGTACATGCTAGATGGTTTAGTGGGAAGGTACGCAGCTATACTGGTAAGTAAAGGGTTCACTCAAGGGTTGATTACTAAGAAACGTTTGCTCATGTTGCAAAATCTAATACTATCTGAGTGCTCTCATCCTTAGCAGCTTACAAAGGCTGACCCTTATCACAACTAGATGTAAAAAATTCTTTACTTGATTGTGATTTGAAGGAGGAAGTTTATATGACCCTCCCACCTGGCTTTGTCAAAGAGGGAGCGATTGGAAAAGTGTGCAAGTTAAACAAGTCCATCTATGGGCTGAAGCAATCCCCTCACGCATGGTTGCAAAAATTTAGTGATGCCATTATGTGGTGTCGATTTAGGAGGAGCCACTATGATCACACTTTCTTTGTGAAGAGAGGGATACATACTACTGTTGTATTGGTATATGTTGATGATATTATCATCACTAGGGATGACAAGGATGAAATCCATAAATTGAAGCACTATCCGAGTCAAACTTTTGTAATAAAAGATCTGGGGCGCCTAAAATAATTCTTTGGAATTAAGGAAGCAATATCTAAGAATGGGATTGCATTGTCACAAAGAAAGTATACTCTAGATTTGTTGCATGACACAGGCATGTTGGGATGTAAGCCTGCGATTAATCCCACTGAACAAATTCATCGGCTGAATAGAGAGGAAGGTGAACTTCTCAAGGACCCGCACATGTACCAGAGGCTCGTGGGGACACTCATTTATCTGACCATGACCATGACCGGACCTGACATTGCCTACGTAGTGAGTGTTGTGAGTCAGTATATGCATTGACCATGGAGTGTCCATCTTGATGCAGTGCATTGAATCTTACGGTGCTTAAAGGGAAGCCCATGGAAAAGGCTCTTGTATAGCAATCATGGTCATCTTGACGTAGATATATATTGGGTCGGGAGTCTGGATGATAGAAGGTCTACTACCAGATATTGTACTTTCCTTGGAGGAAACTTGGTAGCGTGGAAATCTATGAAGCAACCAGTGGTATCAAACTCTAGTGTAGAGGGGGAGTACAGAGCCATGTCCCAAAGGGCTAGAGAGGGATTGTGGTTGAAGCACATCCTGGCTGATGTGAGAATCAATGTTTCTTTACCTTTGATTCTTTATGGGGATAATGCAGCATCCCATCATACTGCAATGAACCTGGCCTTCCATGAAAGAACCAAGCACATTGAAGTGGATTGCCGCTTCATCATAGAGAAGATTGAATCAAATGAGATTAGCATTCCTCAAGTTCGGTCTGAAGCTCAACTGTCGGGTATTCTTACAAAGGGTGTTGGAGGAAGTAGATTGAATGATATCACCTCGAAGTTGAGCATGATTGACATCTATGCTCCAATTTGAGGGGGACTGTTGGTTATGATATATTTGTCTTGTTGTGTGTATAGACCCAGTAGGGGTGTAGATAGTTATGTTAGTGTGTGTGAGTACTTTTATTTCTTTTCTCTTTATATAAGTTGGTGTGCCAACATGTTATAAATAAGTGATATAAATACTAATGAATGAAGGGTTTGAGAACAACAACTTAACCCTAATATCCCTTACTTTTCTTCTTCTCTCCTCACCTAACCCTAACCCTAATCCATCTAAGGAATTTAGCTGACATCTCTCTTACTTGAGAGATTTGTCATTTTCTTTTGTAAACGATACAGTCAAATGTCATTTTTAAGTCGGAAATAAGTCCGAATCATCTTCTATGTTTCCTTTCTACAATACATATCTATAAGTTCCACAAATTATTTTTGAAGCTGTAGAGAGATCTCCTCGATCTTCTTCATTCTCTGCGTTGCTTTTGCATATGCAGAAGTTATTCTTCAGTGCAGTTGATGCTCTAGTTACTGTCTCTCAATCTTGATATTCTGGAAAACCTCTATTTAAGATTATATTGCCTTCCATTCTCTCTCTCTCTCTCTCTCTCTATATATATATATATATATAGAGAGAGCGAGAGAGAGAGAGAGGGCCGGGATGCTACCCATGGGGGTAGCGTTTTTGCACTACCCACGAGCCAGCTGGGCGCCATGTGGCACCGAACCCGAAGATCAGGTGCCACGACAACGTGGACAAGACCGATCAGGTCCCGCCCAAAAAATTTGGGGAGGATCCGATGCATATCCACCGCTAAAAATGTGGTCAAAGTTGGAAAAAATCAATACATATAGGTAGGTGGGCATTGCCCTAAGTTTGGCTAATGATTTGAAGAGCAAAATATTCTTAAAAATCAGATTTTTTTTTTTTACATTCTCATCCTCCATGACTTGGATATCCAATACGGGTGTTTTTTTGCAGATCTCATGCCACATGGCATGCGATCTAGCCCTACCCTCGTGGGTATCATTCCCGTTCCCATATATATATGCCTAGGACTATGCAGTCAAACCCACAGTTCATCCACAGCTGGGCTTCACGTGGCACCCATCCAAGAGATCGGGTGGCACGACAAGTTGCCCACGGTCGATCGGGTTCATTGAAAAATAAATAAATTAAAAAGGCTATTTATCCACCATTCAAATGTTGGTCAAAGGTACAAAATTTTAATCACCAGGTTCAGGCGGTGGATGGGAAACCCTATGGGGATGGCTGAACTCTTAGAGGATGGGTGTCTTGCGATCACGTAGCACATGATATAGCATTCAAATGTACGGGTACGCCATGTGTTTGAATGCATATTCCTATTTTCCTCTCTCTCTCTCTCTCTCAATGTATATATCCTATAAACATATGTTAGTGTTACTTAAAAGAAAATAAATTCTTAACTTCAAATGCATATTGCAATGATTTCAGTCCTGTAGAAGATATGTCCTAATTTCTATGGTAGAGCCGATGCATTGGGGAAATCCTTAAAAAATCCACAGGAAAAAGTCACAAATCATGCAATGAGAAATAGGACACCACAAAGAAAAAAGATGGAGAAGAACTGTAAAACAAAAGATGAGAGAATGGAACAATTATTTAACTAAATAAGACAATAGTGTAAATACTTCTTCCTAGATGCGTCTTTGTCACTTTCCTCATTTAAATTAATCTACTCATCCAACAGGAAATTAGTTTACAACTGTCCAATATCTGAATTTATAACAAAATAACTTCAAATCTATTTGAAGTAAAAAATATGCTAAACAACTTATTCTTCTACTATTAAAGCTTATATTTCCTAACTCAACTAAAGCTTCACCAACCTAACCTAACAGCCATAGTTTTGACTTATGGATCTGAAATCTAAACACATTATATTAGTAATATGGTGATCTATCCATTCTATGGCACCCGAGGTTGCCTTGTGATGGGGACATCGATACTGAGGACTTAGGTTTCAGGTCGTACAAGGTGTACCGACGGAAGAAGAAACGACGGAGGAACCATAGAGTGCCAAGATCTACCGATGAGAGGCCTTAAGGATGGGCACAAAAGGAGTCCCTGCCCAGGGTCGCTCGAGCGAACATCATTCTCGCTCGAGCGAGAAGGCTTCAAAAACACAAGTAAACTCTCGGCCTATTGTCGCTCGAGCGATGGAACATCAAGAATCAAGGCCAAAATTTTCAGCCAAAATTTGCTCGAGCGATCCCTAGTTGTCGCTCGAGCGACCCTTGGTTATCGCTCCGGCGCCCCTCCGTAAAGATTCCCGCTCGAGCGGGAACCAAATCTGCTCGAGTGAGTCAAGTGACGGGATTTGCCTTTTTTATCCTTTTTTGTTGTTTTCTTTTATGTCAATTGTAAGCTACCTTTTAGGGTAACATATATTTTTCTATTTTAGGGTTATTCCCATTGTAATTATTATAAAACATATTTTGTAAGTTATTTTTGGCATTGGTTGAAATTAATGAAAGTGCATTGCATTTTGAGTTTGAGATGAGCTTTGAAGAGTGAGTCTTCTTCCCCATGTGGGTTTGGTGTGAGGCCAAGGGTGAGATGCCCATGTTATCTTTGATCTTCTCTTTACTTCTTATTCTTGTTTGATCTTTCTATTTTCTCATTAATCTCTTGCATCCAATTTTCTCCTTATTGATTGTTCAAATTTCCAAACCCTAGGTCTAGAGCAACCTTGATGTCCATACTCGTGGATCGAATCCAATTCTAGCTCGTCGATCCACGACCGTTATTAGGCTCGAGCTTGCTCGATTTGTGTCGTTAACCACTTCCATTCAAAAGCCCTAGCGAGGAGCGACCAATTACACCGCGAATTACGATCGAATGCCCCAACCTAGAAGGAGCTAGAGTTCTATATCTAGGATCGCCTCTTCCGCATTTCCTAATATATCTCGCGCGTCAGATTGGACCCTAGGTGAACCATGCATTGCCACTTACACGAAATCCCGCGAAACCCTAAGATATCGCTTTAATTTGTGATTATTTGCTTAATTAATTAGTTTGATTTTGGCAAATTAGCATATCATGGGCATTCACGTATTTTAGGGTATTTGTCCCACGTAAGTTTTGGTATCAAATCTTAGGTTCTAGGTTAGGGCACCTGTGTAGGTCATTTCGTTGTCGTTTGATTTTTTTTCATTGGTATATTCATATGTATGTACATCTTGTGTTTGTCAAAAGTACTCCCTTAATGGGTAGTTCACATTTGTGTGTTCATTGATGTGGTCATTTGTATGCACATCTTGTGTTTGTTAAAATTACACACTTGTGTAGTTCACATTTGTGTGTTCATTTATGTGCACATATTGTGTTTATTAAAATTATTCACTTGTTGTGTGGTCCATATTTGTGTGTCCATCTTGTGTTTGATAAAATTATTCATTCACTTTGGTTCATATCATTTTAGAACCCGTGTTAGTGAGCCATGGACACAGGCGTGATTGTCGATGCTTTTAGGAGCATCCAAGCCACGATGATCGCGATGAATGAGAGGGAACTAGCCAAACAAGGAAACCGTTACACTCCAAATCCTAGGCGAAGTCCCGAAAGCTGTGATGAGATTAGACTTAGGGGACACTCCTATCATTGTGAACCCGAATATGATCTTGATAGAAAATCTCTAAGGTCAAAAGTCCCGGATTTTAAGGGTACGACGAACTCTAAATCCTTCGTGGGATGGTTGTCTAGCATGGAGGAGTATTTTGACGCATATGATGTGTTGGATGAGTGTAAGGTTGAGTTAGCCAAGACGAGCTTGGTGAACCATGCGAAAACTTATTGGGCTAATGTGGAGTTTTGACATGAGTCACTTCGAAGTAACCCCATCACACGATGGGAGGAGATGAAGGAGCGACTTACTGAGAAGTATGTTCCTTTCACGCACCGCCACCTTCTACGGTGTTTGGAAGCTAAGGTGAATAAGTGTCATAAACACACCCAACTTGAGTCATTGAGCACCTACACTAAAGACTAAAGAGAGCTCTAATTTCAGGATTCAACCTTCGAAACCCGTGATTACTCATCCAAATCCCCAAATCGATCACCGAAAATGAGCGATTGTTGAGAACCCCAAAACTAGTGGTCGCAGCAAACGTTATAAGTGTCACGGATTTGGACACTTTGTATATCAATGCCCCACAAATTTCCCTCTCAAAATTTATTGATTAAAAGAGTGTTCTAAGGAGCCGGAAAATGTGAAAGTGAGAAAGGATGTGTATGACCCTAGTACCGTGATGAGTGACGAGAAGATAAAAGAAGTTGAAGAAAGTCTAGTTTGTGTTAAAGAAACTTCTATTTTCCTTGTTAGTGATGATATTGAGTCGCCCACACGTGAGCCAACCGAGTCACCCACACACGATTTGCTAGTGTCCATGGACTTAGTTGTATACGAGTCATTGTTGTTTGTAAAGTTGAGTGCACTTGAGTCTTTGGTGCTGGTTGAACCGAGTACACACGAGCCGATCAAGTCACTTACCCATGAGTCGTTGGAGTCCGTTGAGTCGAGTCCACATGAGCATTAATGTCACTTGATTCGATCACACATGAGCCACTAGTGTTGGTAGATTCCACTACACATGAGTCACTAGTGTTGATAAAGTTCACTACATGTGAGTCGTTAGCGTC
This sequence comes from Chloranthus sessilifolius, assembly GCA_021018995.1. Taxonomy (NCBI): domain Eukaryota; kingdom Viridiplantae; phylum Streptophyta; class Magnoliopsida; order Chloranthales; family Chloranthaceae; genus Chloranthus; species Chloranthus sessilifolius. Next base: position 136,709,918 of record CM037587.1, read on the forward strand.
GCATGTACATAAGAGTATCGAGTCCAGAGATACACATACACATCATAGTCTCGAATTGCATACCGCTTCACATTTTGAGTCTTGTTGTGAGTCAAGTTTTGAGTTTCATTCCGCATTGCATGCTGAAATTACGCTTAAAATTAATTTGTGCAAGCTAGAACTCCTTTTCAAACGTCCTTTCTTTGTGTACCAATCCCGATCCCACAACTCCTATCTTTTTCTCCTCCGAACAAGATGGGCAGCGATCTCATTGAGAAGATCTCAGATTTCTGGTTTATGAGATAAAGAAGGTTGGTAAGTCGACTTCTAAGAGTGCATGAGTCAATCATGAGAGAGTTCGCCGCTCGAGTTCCTATATTTTTGACCGATATCACGATCACACTTCATTGGTGATGAAGATTCGGATCCAAGAGAGTTGATGGGAAACTTCAAAAATATTTGGTAGAGTAGGTTGGCAAGTCGGGTTATTGGGTTTGTCGAGAAGAGGTTTACCATGTGCGCCCTGATATAATCTACCGAGGTGATGATCATACATCACCAGGTTCCGAGATTGCTTGGACTAATTGCAAGGAGTTCCACCGCTCAGGTCCCGAGACACATGACCAATACTACATGCGTGTTTCATCGGAGATAAAACGTTTTGGATCCGAGGGAATTGATGGGGACGCCGACATTGAGGACCTAGGTTTCATGCCACATAAGGTGTATTGACAGTAGAAGAAGCGACGAAGGAGCCATAATCAACCAATGCCACGAGCCAGTTTCATCGGTGATGAAACATTTTGGGTCCAGGAGAATTGATGGGGACGCCGACACTGAGGACCCAGATTTCAGGCCGTAAAAGTTGTACTGGCGGAAGAAGAAACAACGGAGGAACCATGGTGCGCCAAGATCCACTGAGGAGAGGTCTTAAGGATCGGCCCAAAAGGAGAGTCCCAACCCAGGGTCGCTCGAGCGAACATCATTCTCGCTCGAGCGAGAAGGCTTCAAAAACACGGGCAAACTCTCGGCCTATTGTCGCTCGAGCAAGGGAGCATCAAGAATCAAGGCCAAAATTCGCTCGAGCGATCCCTAGTTGTCACTTGAGCGACCCTGGGTTATCGCTCAAGCGATCCTCCATAAAGATTCCCGCTCGAGCGAGAACCAAATCCGCTCGAGCGAGTCAAGTGACTGGATTTGCCTTTTTTATCCTTGTTTTGTTGTTTTCTTTTATGTCAATTATAAGTTACCTTTTAGGGTAACATGATACTTTTCTATTTTAGGGTGATTCCCATTGTAATTACTATTAAGCATATTTTGTAAATCACTTTTGGCAATGGTTGAAATTAATGAAAGTGCATTGCATTTTGAGCTTGAGATGAGCTTTGAAGAGTGAGTCTTCTTCCCCATGTGGGTTTGGTGTGAGACCAAGGGTGAGATGCCCATGTTTTCTTTGACTTTCTCTTTACTTCTTATTCTTGTTTGATCTTTCTATTTTCTCATTAATCTCTTGCATCCAATTTTCTCCTTCTTATTGATTGTTTCAATTCCCAAACCCTAGATCTAGAGCAACCTTGATGTCCATTCTCGTGGATCGAATCCAATCCTAGCCCGTCGATCCACGATCGTTGTTGGGCTCGAGCTTGCTCGATTTGTGCCGTTAACCACTTCCATTCAAAAGCCCTAGTGATGAGCTACCGATTACACCGCGAATTACAATCGAACGCCCCAACCTGGAAGGAGCTAGAGTTATATCTCTAAAATCGCCTCTTCCGCATTTCCTAATAAATCTTACGCATCGGATTGGACCCTACGTGAACCAAACATGGTCACTTAAGCGGAATCCTGCGAAACCCTAAGGTATTTCTTTAATTTGTGATTAATTGCCAATTAATTAGTTTAATTTTGGCAAATTAGCATATCATGGGCATTTACGTATTTTAGGATCTTTGTCCCGCACTACCTTGCTTTTACTCTTAAAGAATGAAGTTTAGGACATTGGTGTGGTCCTATTTTTCTGCGTATTGGTAGCATGGTTTGAGGTTCATCTGATGTCATTTGGTTTTCAATTTTGCCTGATGGGTTCTTTGCTAGGGAAAATCACATTGAACAGAGGAATTGATTTTATTTTTTTAAATTATATGGGCTGTGTGTTGGTTGGTGGGTGGGTGGGTGGGTGGGTGGGGGGGTGTGTGCATAATCTATCTTCAATGCTGTATTTGACAGTGTAAGTACAAGTTGCATGAGCATAATTTTTTGTCTGGTTTAGTATAAACTATGTGCAAAATGTTAACTATGTTGTCATCTATTATGCAGTGGATGCTTCAGAATTTGGTCTTGATGTTGAAGATTATCTTGTTGGTGAGACCCAAATTCCTCTAGGTCGCTTCTGAATTTTATATGCTGAACTATTGTGGTTGTACTTATGCACATATATTTTTCAAATACAAAAACTATGAGGAGATGTTGTAATAAGGCTAATATCACATACATGTCTTGCTATCTGATTGCTGCCTGAGCTAGATAATTTTAGGATATAATATGATACATTCTCCTTTTGGGGTGGTCATGCAGGTACTTACTTCTGCAAGTGGGATTATAGATGTATTGCTTTCTTTCATATGGCTGAGAACATGCTAACAGTCTAGTTGGAACAACTTGCTTATAAGTCTTGTGCGTTTATAATAAAACCATTTACTCACTTTGTATAAAATTCGTCCATATGCTTAATAGTAATACGTAAGCTATTTGTCTATTCACTCTTGGATGCTAACATTTTTATTTACAAAGAAGGATAAATAAATTCATGGACTTATCTAGATCCAAAATAGGCAGACCGTATGTGCTACTGTTTTATTGGAGGTAAAATTGGATGCCCAGAATACAGATCTAATAAATTGTAGAACTTGAGTTAGACATTTACGTATTTTATTTATAATATTAATACTAATACTGATAATAAGAAAATGTAATTAAAAAAGGTATGAAAAAATCAGTCATATGCTAACAGTCCATAAAATGTAAGTCAATTGATGAAAGGCATTACTCTTAATATGTTAGTTGCTAGTATGTTTCCTCCCTAGTAGCAGGAATCATTTACTTAGTGTATCGCTCCCGCTTCAGAATCTCGCTCCCGCTCCCACTTATGATCATAAAATAGTTCAATTTCGAGCTTTTGATGGCGCTTCCGCTTCCAACATACTATACACTTCTTGCCGCTTCGGGTAACTAAAGTTTCACCACCCTTCCTTTCATGGTTCTTAGAGTTGTATGATTCAAATGTGTTAATATGAATGTTGCAAGTTATTAACTCTCAATCCTTAAATCTATGTTAACTTAAATTTATCACAATAAATTATGTACTTTCAAGATGTTTGGCATGAGTTTTGTGTTGATTTGAATTGAGGTAAAGATTTTGGAGATCTTAGGCCCTTAAGCAGAATTTTCAGGATTTTCAAGCACATCAACAATGTTCTTCACTGTTAGTTCTTTTTGTTGCCTTCTCATTTCTTTTCATAAATTAAGTGATAATCATGTTAATTATATAAGGAATTTATGCCATAAAACAGAACACAAGTTCGAAAAGAAAAATTGTTAATAATATTAGAGTTGACTATTGTAGGCCTGATGATGTATCATATCGTTCAGTAATCATGATGAATGATACATCAATTCATCATCATCCATTATTAATGAGAATGAACTTACTGATTTCCTTTTGGTTAATTTGGAAACTAGGTTCCAACATTCATGGGTCAATATACATTAAACTTGCTATGTATTGTAACTTATGTCTATAGAGATGTTAAAATTAACTCTTACTTCCTTCATTGCTTTATAAAAAGAATGAGAATGTATTTGTTTTTATGATTTTATTTTAGAAAAGAAGATTGAATCTTATAGTTAATGATTTGATTCAAAGTCCCCATACAATTTTTATTCAATTGAGAATTTGGTAACCTTGCTTCCTTGTATATGATAAAATGAACTTTAAAATTATTAACGGTCATGAAACCCTTCACCTTTCAAATTTTAATATTGTATGATTCATGCATATTTTTTCAAATATTTTTTTAGTTGAGCCTTCAATCATAATAGTCTGTCCTTAAAATTAAATCATACGACTTCAACAACACTGACACCCCTTTAGATAATTTGTTTAGAATTTTAGATCACCATGTGAACCGTCTTGAATGATTATTTTTTTCTTGACAGCCAGAATAAAATTGCTTCTTGTTTTAATTGTTTGTGTGTCTCGTATAGTGAAAAAACCATTGGCATTTTCTTTTCAGTAATCATTTTACTACTTAATGAAATTGGATACTAAGGAGCAGGACTACACCATTTAATTAGTGAAATTTACACAAGGTCTAGATAGCCATAAAATTAGTGATATTTCCGCAAGATCCAGATAGCCAAAACAATTAGAGGAGAACCTGTATTCCATATTGTTGTTTTTCTGTCACCCATCACTATAAAATAGCACCCTCTTTATGTGTACAGTGAATTACATTAGATCCTCAATATACTATGACTTCAAATTTAAGATCGCAAGTGTGGAACTATTCCTAGAATCTCAGGATGTCATATTAGTGAGTGTTGGAAGTACCCAATGAACCTGAATAAGCATGACATCTGGTTTTCTCATCATGAAGGACCCCTTCAAATTTGTTGGCTACCATAAATTGCTAGAAAAATATGCTAAAAACTTCAAAAGTTTAAACTTATTCCCTAGAAGTAATATGTTGTAATAATGTAAGCATTTCTTTTTGGGAAAGGCAAAATAGTGTAATTGCTTATTGCTATGATTAAACCAAGAAGCTACTGTTTATTTTGGGACCATCAGTAACTTATATCTGGTTTGGCTCAGTGGCTTTTAATATATATATATATATATATATGTGAGTTCTCAATAAGTTTCTATGGTGAGGTAAAGAAGATAATGTATCATTCACTATCTAACCAATGAGGCAATGACTCATATATTATTTGGGATTCCTTACAATTCTAAGGTTGCACTGATTCATGATTCTTTTGTTTTTATTGTTTGCAGGAATATGTTTCATGTCCAATGAACTGGTATAAATTTTTTTCCATCTACAAATTGCAAACCCCTTCTTTTTTATAATATATACTGATTTTTGGTCATCATGCGATACCATCTATTAAAATACTTCCTAACTTGAGACTATAGTTAACATGAGTAATTTGTGTTAATCTTTTTTTTTTTTGGTGCATGTGTGAGGGGGATGAAATGGCTTGAGTGTCGAATGAGACACCTTCAGCCTTTATTTTAACTACGGTTAACTATGTAAACAATAATACGAGAGGAAAGATATAAAATATAACTTACTAACACTCCTAAGTCCAAACTCGTAATACTAACAACGGTTAACTCTGTTTACATGTTTCCAGTTTCTATGGTTTTGTCAGTTAGTTGATAAAGAAAACTGTGGCCGCTGTACAAATTTCATCCTATTCCTAAATTGGGGAATCTTTTGGCTATAATGGTGTGATATCCTAGTAGCAGGAAGAGCCTAAACCCCTCCACGCTTCATAGGGTGACCATGGATCCCTGTTTCGGAAACGGACCCGTATAGAAACCGCGGTTCCTAAAATTAGGAACCGCGGATTTCACGCTTCTGGTGCAAAAAAGAGAAGAAAAAACGATGGGATACAGTGTTGAGTTATACACCGATGAAATTGTGTATGCCAAAAAAAAAACATGACAGCAGAAAATGGGGTTTTCTTCATCAGAAAATTGGAAAAATGTTGCTAGAGAGATCAGAAAATTGAGAAAAAAAATGTAGAGCACATAAAAAACCCTAAAGCATACGTGGGTTTTCTTCATCATCTTCTTCATCTTTAAGATTGAAATCTTCTTCCTCCACTGCAGCTGCGTCTTCTTTGTCTCCTTCTTTCCTCTTCTTCTTCTTCTTCTTCTTCTTCTTCTTCTCTCTCTCGGTACAACGACTCTCTCTCTCCCTCTCTTTCTCTATGTACGAAGAACCAAGAGATATAAGGCTGGGGCTGGGTATCCAATTTAAAAACCCTTAAAGTTGAGTTTTTAAAATGGATACCCTCTTTCCTCTAAACTTTATATTATCGGTACCTCAAAGTTAGGATATTATATAAAGGCACCCTTTGTAAATAAAAAATGGGTTATAATTGCAAAACCCTTAAATATGAATTTTCTACTTAACACCCTTCAAGTTTAAAAAGGATTTGGCACGGATCTCTGTAACCGAAGATTTTTCAAGTGTAAGCATGGTTTTCTGCATCAGATCTGTTGACTGACTTGAATCAGACAATGGAGATTGTTTTGCCTTCCAATCTTCCACACGATTAGATCTAGAGATCATGACCCACTTATCAGGCGGTCAGATGTTGATTTCACGTGGAAACATCCCCATAAAGTCACCATGATCATGGGCGAATCATAAGAAAAGTTATTGAGTCATTTTGGTGATGTTTTTCATGTGGAATCAACATCTGACCGTCAGATAGGTGGGCCAAGATCTCATATTTATTGTATGAAAGGTTTGGACAAAATAGGATCTCCATCATCTCATTTTGTACAATCAATGGCTCTTGGAGTGGAAAATTGGTTGCTCTTGTTTGGTTGCTATACCTGCCTCTGTCTCCCCTCATTTCTATACTCATAAATGTTTTGAAAAGGTACCATTTCATTTGACGAGACGTTGATGGCTGGCTGCATTCAATTTCGTCTCATGGTTAAGCTTGTGTACATATATGCTATAACTGTATATTGTGTGTGCTGCATGTGCTATGCTAAGTGGAATATACATCTGATTTATCATTTATCCTGATTAATCTAAATAGTCCACTTGGCAGTTTTCTTGTGCTATGAACGTATACAGGTGCTCCCGCTTCCTATATTTTTAAAAATTGCCGCTTCGCCGCTCCCGCACCCTCTCCCACTTCGTGCAACTAAGTGTGATATTCTATCTATGGGAATGACTACATTGATGAAATGAATTTTTAATGAAGTTTCTGTTTAATTTTTTATGTGCTCGTTAGTTAAATATGAAAAAAACTAGTTATGGAGATAAGACTGAGCTCCCTACTGGAGTTGAGTTTCATCTAAGGGTTTGCTTTGAGTCCTTATTTTTATTGCAATGTATATGGATATTTTGAGGACAAAAATAAAGAGGAGGTTCTATGGTGTATGTCATTTGCCAATGATGTGTTTTGGCCGGTCAAGGAAACAAGTAAATGATAAATTGAAATTATGGAGAAGACCTCTGAAAATTAGCAGAATGAAGACCAAATGTATGGAGTGCAACTTTAGTGAACATGGGATCACGAGGGATTGGTTAAAATGGAAAATCATTCATTGCCAAAATGTTATAGATCAATCAAATGTGGAGATGGTTTGGAAGACATGTCCATCGTATACCTAAAACACCCTATGTATCATCGGGATACGACAGTAATTCAGCAAAGGGTTAATTCGGGAAAATTCATGAAAAAAATTATAAAGTATGATGATATAAATAATGTATTGTAATAAATTTGTAGCAAGAAATAATTTTTTTAATAAATGAAATAAGCTACAAGGTGTTCGATTAAAGGCACATCTATAATTACATAATTCATGTAACCATATTATGCATTCTTCATTTCAGTTAAATCCTGGAAAATTGGATAAAATTCGGCACACCCTTAATTCAGAGATTTTCGCATTTATTTTTTTTCCAAAAAATGAAGACTTTTGTGACTATTCTATGTATGAAGAATTAAATCTAAAGGATTGAAACAGTACACACACAAGGAAGTAGAGTTGGGGGGGGGGGGGGCGCGGGGGGATAGGTAGTGAGGACTTAGAGGATAGTATTGAGAAGTATTGTGATTGATAGAGAGTTTAACACTAAATAAAAATGAGTGAAATAGAAATTACAAAGTAGATCGCAAATACATGGAACAAGGCGACGACGATGATGGTTCACTTAGATTGCCATGCATCTTTTCTCAATAGTAGCCTAAGGCAACTATGAGGGCTATTGTAGAAACGTTCGAATTGATTATCATCATTATCATCATCGCCTTGTAATCACCTAGTCCAATATCTACCCACTCATTTTCTATTTAGAGCTTAAACTCTATCACTTCGCAGTCCTTCATATCACTTCTCACTACTTCCTCAAAGTCTTTATTGGTTTTCCCCTTTTACTTCCTTGTTCTTGTATTGTAGCAATCTTTCATACCTAACTTATTTTAGGTCCCTAATGAAAAATGCCCAACCCATCTCAGATTAGATTACTTGTTTATCTCTTTTATTGTTATCACTCTAAACTTCTTATTAATCGTTCCTTACCCTATTCTTTCTTGTTACCACACACTTTCACCTAGCGAGGAAGCCATGAATTTCTTCCAAGCGAGGCGCCAGTTATGGTCTACATAGAAAATGAGTTAGTATTAGGTAAGCGACACGTGCTCCAAGTGATTCGATACTCAAGTCACTTTTTTGGGATGTGCAACATGTGTATTGTGTGATAGGTGCTCCATGATCCAAAAATCGGTGGTTTAAAAGATTGGGACAAAAAACGTTCTCGATCATTTGATTCAAAGCCGTCAAACGTCATATCTAAAATTAATGGCTTCCATGTAAATCCAACATTCCGTTAATTTTGGACGGTGTTTGATTGCATTGAATTAGATGATAGAGGTCATTTTTCGTTCCAATCTTTTACGTAATGAATCTTGAGATCATGGCGTAAAATCTTGCAGAACACATGATGGTTCCCTATGGCACACATCCAAAAAGTAATCCGAGTACCCAAAGCGTCGACACTCCGGTTAGATTCCCTCATACTACCTCTAGTTTAAAGGGAAAACTATGTTTAACAAATGTAGTGTTGGTAATGCGGAATTGAAGCCTACATGCCGCGATCGTGGCAAGATAAAGAGGAAACGTTAAAAGAGAAAGTGGCCCCACGAATGGGTTGTTAAAAAAGACCCGCTAATGACCCGTATACACGTTATTTTAGGCAATATTTTATCTAGGTTTACTTTCCTTTTTTATTAGGATTTTTTAAATAAATGGTTTACTTTAGGATTAGTTTCCTTATTTGAATTATTTAGGGGTCAGGCACATATATGTAATATGTGACTGTTAATTTCGTCATTTTCTGCGCTATCATCGGGAAAGTGGTCATAAGTCTATCAATATGTGTTAGAATTGTGTGATTCTTGTCTTGTTGGATAGCTACTGCAATAAACTTTCAAATAAGACCAATTTCAAGTTAATCGGACATCGTTTGACTCTTCAAAAGTTTTCGCGTAATAAAAAGACGAGATTAATGGTGAGATTAATTATGACCGTTAGATTAGAATGTTTTAATGGTTGATTATGAGTTTTATTTTAAGTAGTATTCCTAGGGTTCCTTTTCTTTATAAATACATATTGTAATCTCTTATGAGAATTATTATTGATGATGAATGAAAAAATTATGAGTTTTGCTTTGTGCGAATTTTAGAGAACTTGAGATGAGTTTTTGTTAGAAGAGTGATTCTTCTCCCGCGTGCGGTTTGGTGTGAGACCAACTTTTCTTCCTTGGAGCAATTCCTTGAATCTTTTTCTACCCCTATTTTCCTTTTTATTTTTGTTTTAATTGAAGAGCGAGAACCCTAACCCCTATCGTACGGGATTTACATTATTTTAGGGTTAGTGTGTGATTTTTTCCCATTAAATTGGTATCAAGTCCTACCGAGTCCGCAATGAAGTCTATCGGTCTTATGACCCACAAGCCCTAGGATTGTGTTGGTTGTGTGTTGATGTCGATTCCCATATGCGTATCAAAGATAAATCGGATCTTGCTCGAGTTGAATCCGGGTTACTTGTCCATTCTGCTTCCGATCGGTTTCTTATATATTGTTTGTGATCATGGTCGTGAAAATCCATGTCAGCCAAAGTTTGAGGTCGAACTTTTTCAAAGTAGGGGGGTATAATGTGGAATTAAAGCCTACACGTCGCGATCGTAGCCGGATAAAGAGGAAACGTCAAAAGAGAAGGTTGACCCACGAATGAGTTTTTAAAAAAGATCCGTGTGCACATTATTTTATTTAGGTTTAGTTTTCTTTTTTATTAGGATTCTTTTAATAAACGGTTTATTTTAGGATGAGTTTCCTTATTTGAATTATTTAAGGGTCAAGACATGTGATATGTGATTATTAATTTCGTCACTTTCTGTGCAACCATCGGAAAAGTGGTCATAAGTCTATCAATATGTGTCGAAATTGTGTGAATCTTATCTTGTTAGAAAGCTACTGCGATAAACTTTCAAATAAGACCAATTCAAGTTAATCGGACATCGTTTGACCCTTCAAAAGTATCCGCGTAATAAAAAGACGGGATCAATGGTGAGATTAATTATGACCGTTAGATTAAAAAGTTTTAATGGTTGATTATGAGTTTTATTTCAAGTAGTATTCCTAGGGTTTCTTTTCTTTATAAATATACATTGTAATCTCTTATGAGAATTATTAGTGATGATAAATGAAAAAATTATAAGTTTTGCTTTGTGCGAATTCTAGAGAACTTGAGATGAGTTTTCGTTAGAAGAGTGATTCATCTCCCGCATGCGGTTGGTATGAGGCCAACTTTTCTTCCTTGGAGCGATTTCTTGGATCTTCTTCTATCTCTATTTCCTTTTTATTTTTGTTTTAATTGAAGAGCGAGAACCCTAACCCCTATCGTACGGGATTTACGTTATGTTAGGTTTAGCGTGCGATTTTTCCACATCAGTCGACACTCCGGTCAGATACCTCTTTTGCCCCAAACACCAAAACACCACCCAAGCTGCTACCTGGCTCCACCCTTGTATCCATCTTAGTATACACATCTTAGCCACATGCACTAGATCTTCTTATCGCTTTTTCATAGCCTAGCATTCTGTATCATACGGTAATATAAGTTTTACCACCACCTTATAAAAACGCCCCTCTAGTCTAAGTAACTCGTTGATATTACAACACACTACTAGTTTGTTTCCACCTTGCCCAACCTACACTGATCCTATTTGAGATGTTCTCACACACCCTTCGTGGTATATAGTAGAAACCATATATTGAAATCTATCACAATGTGGAACTAGATGATTTTCTATTTTGACCAAATCACCCTCCTTGAACTCCATAATCGCATGTTGTTGTCCTTCCAATTTTTAATCTCGTTAACTCTAATGCCTTTCTCCATAGTTCCAACTTATAATCAACTTGTTTATTGGTTTGGCCAATTAGCACGACATCGACATCATCATCATCAAATTCCATTGTCAATTCATCCATAACGAATGCAAATAAGTTGTTTGTTTACATCCTATATGTGACATAATATTGTCAAGACCATCTCAATATGTGACCTGTTGCAATTTTTTGTTGATGAAATTCTATGGTATGCAATAACACTGTTTCTTCTTCATGACTGTTTTAATGCTAATGTGGATATTGGTACGCATGATTTTGCTAAATAGAATTAACAAATTAGCCAATTACTTTTTGTCTTAAGGTTGTGAGTTTGATCTCAACTTACGTATCAATTACAGATATTCTGCACCCATATTGTCCATGTCTTTTGCACTTCATTTCTCATTTGTTAATGACGGGGACACTGACATTGTGGATATCGGCTATGGACCATATCGCATGTACCGACATCGGAAGAAGGGGAACGGGAACCAGAACCAGGCCTGAAGGAAGGAGAGCACACTGCCCGAAGTCACTTGAGCGACTTCACTTCCTACTTGAGCGAGGATGCTTCAGAACTAAGGCCAAACTTTTGGCCAAAAGTCGCTCGAGCGAGTTTGGTTGTCGCTCGAGTGAGATATCGAAGAATGCACATGATTTTCTCTGGAATAAGTCGCTCGAGCGAGTCACATTCGAACTTGAACTTTGCAGTCCTTTTCTTAGGTTTCTTTTTGTTTCGTATAAAAGCACTATAGGATAATTTCGTAATTATTATGTTTTAGGGTTTTTCTGCTTTGAGGTCTCCTATATAAGGTCTTTATAAACATTGTAGAGATAATTATTGATGAATGAAAAAGGCTATTGCTTTGTGCTTTAGATGAGCATTTTCGAAGAGTGAATCTTCTCTCTCGCAAAGGGTTTGGTGTGAAGTCAAGGGTGCAAGGCCCACATTCTCCTAACTCCTATCTCTATCTCTTTGCTTATCTACTCTCTGATTTATTTTCCGATCCAATAAAATCTATTTCAGCCATTACTCTTTTGAATATCCCGAAAATCCTAAACCCTAGAATTCATCTAAACTATTAAATCAATCCAATCAACAAACCCTAGAAAGAACTATTGATTCCACCTTGGATCAACGAGCGAGCACCCTAATTTGGAAGTAGCTAGAGTTCTATCTCTAGGATCCCCCTTCTGCGAAGCTAACGGATCTAACGCATCGGACTGGACCCTAGCCAAACCAAACGTGATCACCCAAGTGGAAATCTATGAAATCCTAAGGTATCGCAAGTAATTTTGAGATTACGTTTGCTTTAATTAGTTTGATTTCAGCAAACTAACATTTCATCATCATTCACATAGTTTAGGGTCGTTGTCCCACATCAGTTAGTTTTTAATGTTGGCATTTCATAACGCGACATGTTCCTTGCCTTCATTTTTCTGGCTTTTGCAAAGTACAATAACTTCCAATTAGGAATCTGATTAACAGAGAGCGATGGTTGGTAGGCTATTGTACATAACAAATTTGCGTAGAAATAGTAAATTTATTTCACAAATAAATTGTATCAAATTTCCCCTCCTTGGAGAGGGTTTTACTGATTTTGGTGGACTCTGACACTTCTGGGTATCACTCTTGATGCCTTGTTAGTTACATCAATTATAAACTAAGATGCAAATGAATACCTCTAATTAAACACTACAAAATTACTACAATACATCTCTGAAAATAATTATAACTCTAGACTCCATGTTTCTATCATCATCATCTTCGTCTTCGTCATGGTCATCTAACCCTTCAAAACCTTCAGAATCTCGCGAAGTAGATGTTTAACATGTTCCATCCATCTACGAAGTGCTTGATGTGAAATATGGGCAGGTAGATGTATGAGTCTTCATGTAATAACCGTACCCTCTAGGTGGATGACCGCGTAGGAATATGGACATATTTTCGGGTCACATGGCCTCGTAGATTAGCCTTAGTATTTCTACGTGATGCTGAGTCTCGTACGTGAGGTTTAACATAGAGTCCACGACCTCTTTCGGTAGCTGGCCATCAAAATCATAGGTGTTTCTATGTAACTGGAAGGTCTAGCCTCAATCAAACACACGAAATTCCTTGGAATTTGGGGTTTTACCTTGGTTGATTCGTAATGGGTCTTGATTTATACATCTTAAGACCCGAGCCCTTTACGAGTCCATTGTGGTTCATATTTGGGTTCGAACCATCCCTTATGGATTTTGGTCTTATTCCAAAATAACTGGTCATAATTTGGACCTTAATTCCCATCATTTGCATAATTTAAGCCTTGACCCAGTATGGCTCGTTACGATTTTCTCATGATTTGAACTTTCAGCGATCACGACGAGACATTTTATTTGGGCGATCTTCGAACTCACGCGTTATCGGATTAGACCCGATCTCTTTTTAAAGGAATTCCCTATCTCCAGGTCAAAGTTTGACTCCTAATTTAAGGGATCGATGACGCAAACTGCGAGGTTATCCTTTTAAGGATTAGCCTCACTGCGCCTCACATACAACTTAGTACGCCTCACTACGCCTCAATTACGCCTCAAGGGTATGCCTCGAGGGGAAAAACTTATGCCTCAAACGCTATTTAAAACACTGGTGAGGAGGTTAATCGCGATTACGCGGAGTGATGACCCTCCCTTAAGCGTACACTAGTAATCAAGCCATAATTCTCCCATGTGAGAAGGGGGGTTCATATCATTGAATCATCATCTCCTCGTAAGGAGTGTAGCTTTAATGTGAAACCCTAAGTTCGAATCTTTTAAAAAGTGATCGAAGTTCAAGATGGTTTCACCATTTCACTTTCGCGTGACTGGGTTGAACTCGCACTTGTTTCAGGGGAATTTCCTAGCCTAGAGCTAAGGTTCGAACCTTTGAATCAAAGGATCAATCTCCCAAACCATGAGGGAAACTCCTCCTTGCGATCACGCGGAGTCATGGTCCTCTCCTAAGAGGGTGTCTATAATAACCCGACTTTTCTAACACTTATTTAAATATAATAAATACTTCTATGTCACTTTGATTTTCGTGAAATGACTTTCGATGATTTAATTAAGGCTTCAATGACCTATTCTTATCGTCTGTGGGGAATTAACTAGTATTGACTAATTTGACCTCCTGGATCTTAAATATGATTGTTTGCATGGATCAAAATATCGTCCGATACCGATACGTATCGGTATTGGACTCGAACGATACATTGAATGTATCGTTCGATACATTCAAATGTATCGAACGATACATTCAATGTATCGTCCGATACAGACCGGTACCGATACGTATCGTCCGATACGTATCGTTTTGGAGCTCGGACGATACGTATCGGTAACCCGATATTTTAACCCATGATTGTTTGAGTAATAGTGGTGACCTCAATGAGATCGATAGGAACTATCGATTTTTTTCGATCCTAAATAATTAGGGATTAAAAAATAATTAAACTTGTATAAGAAAGTACATATCAATATCTTTATAATATAAAAATTATTAATGGTGGTCTACCAATAAAAGTTATATAAGTTTCTCATGGTTAGTGACTAGAGAAATATACCAAAGGTTATGGGATCAAGTCATCTTAAACTCAATAACTATTAACTCAATAACTATTAGTTTACATTAACTCTTCTAGAATCTATGTAACATACTTAAATATATGTGCTTAACACCCTAGTAGAACTCATGGAGAGAAGAAAAGATTGAGAAAAAAATTCATGCACAAATTTTAGGAGCCTCCCTATAATTTCTCTCCTAACCTTATTCCTCTTATTAAAATAGTTAGAAATTCTCTATTTTCTCATGAGAATTTGAGATAAATATAGAAATAACAAAGAAATTGACAGACTTCAATTTCACTCAAATTCTCTCCAAATCTCTATCAAATGATATCAAAGTCAACATTAGAGTTTCCCTATGTATATTTTTGTTAATGTTGAATCCTAGCCCCAAATCGTGGGCCACCAAAGCACCTTCTTTTTTTTTAAGCCACAATTAGAGTTCAAATGGGACTCATGCCCCTAAAAGAAATCGTAGGCAATCTGGGTACCCTATCTCTCTACCTCCTTCATCTACCCGAGAGCAAGAGAGACCTCATTCTCAAGATCTCTCTTTCTCTCTCTCTCTCTCTCACATCGAGAACCCAAGAAGCTCACTCTTTCTCCTTCTTCTTGCTTCATGTTCACACTACGCTGTGGTGGCAATGGCGATTACGATATCAAAGAAATATGACAGTCGCTATAAAGGTTGGTTCACTTCCCTATTATTTCGTCTCGCAAATCGGACACGCAATGACGACGACGAATTGCACCATCAATGCGATAGCACTACAACTATTTGGGATCAACTTCTTACAATGCTAGGATCACAGGTAGGGATTTTCCTATGTTTAAAAGCTTTAGTTTTATTATGATATGGTTGGAATAAAGAAAATATGAGGGTGAAAGGCCGCTTTGCTTTAAATTTTATGTCTATGTACAATGTATTTTGGGTGTCCTCGATGATCGGCGACAAAATTCGGCAGCAGACCATAATTTGGTGGCTGGCCCACTCCGACCATTGGACGGCCACACCCCAGTAGCCCCTCTGGTGCCACTATCTCCTTTGTTTGTGGGGAAGAGACCCATAATTTTCAGATTGTGGGTCTCGTTTCCATATGAGAAGGGCCAAAGATGGTGCTCTCTCTCTGGTTAGCAAAACAAAAAGGAAAAGACAAAGGCACATGACATATTATATTGTGAATCTGGCCCAAGACCCCTTCCTTAAAACTGGAACGGGCCTAAAGCCATTTTCCGTTATGAAGAAGCCCAAAGCCCTTGGCCCTTGGCCCTGTAGGAGAATTGAACCGGACCCAAGGTTCATATCCTTATACAAATGGGTACAAGTTGTTTTATTGATTTTATGTGTAAGGTCGAAGCCCATCCCTTTAGTTGTATGCATATGGGCCAAGCCCATTTATTTATTTGTATACACTAAAGTCCTTTTTGTTATTTGTATGTACACGGGTGCAAGCCCTTTTAGTGGTTCATATGCACACGGAACCTTTTAGTGGTTTATATACACTGATGACTATTAATAATTATATAATCAATAATGCATATGAAATGTGTGCGTATATTATTACTATTATTAATTATGCGTGTATACAACTGATATTCCAATGCACACAACGAGACTTAAAAACCCCTTGAGTACGATCAAGTATGAATGAAAAATGATGTAAGATGTTAGAATATGCTAAGTTGATGATATGCTATGTGATACATGATAATGATATAAGATTTAAGAATAGACTAAGTTCATTATGAGTTATGTGATACATGATATGAGTGTTGTAATGATGTGTGATATATATTAAGTCAAGCCTTTGCTTTTGTGTGATGTTACACACGATCTCGTTTAGTTTATGTGTATGATTTCATTACTCAATCCTTATTCACTGTGATGGTATAGGGCGTTACAGTGTGAGGATTCCGGTGATAACTTCATGATTTGCGATAAGATGTGATTGAAAGGTTAATCACATAATGGATAATTCAAAGTCAAGATACAAACAAACTTAAGAAAGATAAGTCAAGATACGAAAATAATATGTTTGAGGCAAGCGATAGAGTTATTTAATGATTTGTGTTGAATACTAAGTCTCTTTATTAGGATGCTTACATCCGGTTATATCGTAGGAGGATCGCGACCTCCGATGATTAGTAGGGGGTTCACTTCCGGTAATTAGTAGGAGGTTCGCCTTCGGTGATTAGTAGAAGGTCCGCGACCTTTGGTGACATAGTAGGATGTTTGTATTCGGTGATATGAGTTGGCCAACTCTCGATGGTAAGTATTCCCGTCTTATTATATGTAATTTAGGCTATTGTCTATGCACCGAAGTTATTTTAAGTTACAATTTAAGGTAATGATATGATGAATATACTCTTTGTTAAGAATAAGGGTGATAAGTTAAGTCAAGTTAAGAAAAAGTGAACGTAACCTAAGCCGTGAACCTATAAGAATAAGAAGGTGAACGAGACCTAAGCTGTGAAGCTATAAGAATAAGAAGATGAACGAGACCTAAGCCGTGAACCTAAAAGTATAATTGCGGGACCTAAGCCGCAGATAAGCTAAAATAAGATAAGTCGCGAGAACCTAAGCATAGGAGATAAGCCACGGAAATTAAGCCGTAGGCGAAATAAGCTAAGATATCACGCGAGACGTAAGTTATGGAAATAAAGAAATTCTAACACGTTATAAGTAAATTACGAATTCAACAATAAGATTAAGCTATGTTACATTCTACCATTTGTGTAGTTCTCATCACGGGATTTCACAAAACCTGATTGAGCCATCCGATCTGAAAGTTTCCTCTATACAAAATCATACATATAGAATTGCTTCCACGTGAAAAGATGCGACTATTGGGTTAAGTGATGCCTGTAACTCTCACTACATTATGGACCCTTCTTATGCATCGATTATATTATGAAAATGGTAAGTATTAGAACTTCGGTCGACTTGATCCCATTTAGGATACGTAGGCAGCTTTCAAAACTCAACCATATGTTTTATATAAGAAATATGTAAGTAACAAGTTTTGAATATGATAAGAAAATCTAATGGCATTATATGATAAGTTCAAATTTCTAAGATACGACCATGTTCTAATTAAGCAAAATTTTTGAGCTTAGTGGTTACCCCTACTAAGTATCGTGGCAAAACGCTCATCCCTCGACTTATGTCGATAGATCTTACCATCGAGTACGGGTGAGGTGCAAACATGGACTACATAGAGTGGTTGACAAGCATCTTGAGACTCACCTTTCTCCCTTTTACACACTGTGAGTATTTAATAAAGTTACTACATGGTATTGTTTACTTTTAATACTGAGGATGACTTTAATATATGTTGCTCTTTTTATGCATTTGATTATTGATGTTTAGTTTAGTTTAAAAAAAATAAAAATATTGCTCACATTTTCTAAGTATCATCAAGCTTCATGTCTGTAATAAGTAACTGGTGTGTGAGTAGCGACTTGAAATTTCACTTATATCCTTAAGGGGGATTTCGTGTCGTTACAGTCTCCATCATCGAGTTTTACCCCTCCCATGAGAGGGGGAAACTTGTAAGAACCAAGGTACCTTCTCTCTGAAAAGGTTCGAACAAGTATGGGTGCTAGACCTAAATCCCTAAGGGCGAATACATGCTTAGGTATGGGCAGTAAGGCCCGAATTCCTAAGTGTAGATCAAAATCTACCTTGAGAAGAAGATTGCGCAGAGCTTTCACACAAAGAGAGAGTTCTGAATTTTTTTTGGATACTCAAAATGATCGAGAGACCTACTATTTATAGAGTTACTATAGTGGTTTCTAGAAGTTACCATTTGACGCTCCATAGGTCTTCAAGTGCAATGAACGGTGGAAGGAGTTAGCGTATGTCACATGGATCGCGATTCATGTGAGAAAAGAAGTTAATTCAAAATGGATTTAATGGTGACAGATGTGGTTGAGAATCACTCAATGTTGTAGGAACCCTGCGTACATGGTAATTCAAAAGAGGATATTTTCTCTACGTAGATGGTGAAAATAACTACCTACGCAGGACTCATTGGAATAACTAATAGGATTTGGGAGATGTGGGGTGATTTACACAACATGGATCAAAATCTCGACCGAGAAATTCTCGGCCGAGATGACTCCGTTTCGGCCCCCACCGAAATGAGAAATTGGAATTTTTCCGGGGGGCGGGGGGGGGGGGGAATTTAAATTAATGGCTGATTATTTGATTTTCAATTTCTCGGTCGATAATTTGAAATTATCAGCCAAGATTTTGGAATTTTTATTCATTATTATTATTTTTTTAAAGGTATTTTGCTTCGAACTTTTTTTGGTTCCCATACATTTGCCCAAGTTTCATTCTTTTACACTTAGTTTATTTTTTATTTTTCTCCTCTCCTCTCTCCTTCCATAGTTTGACGAAATTTCGCCGGATATTGTCAAATCTTGACGAAATCTCTTCGTATCGTACCGTAACTTACTGAATCTCGTCGGATTTCGCCAAAAGTTGACGGATTTTACCAGATTCTCGTCGGACTTTGATAGATTCTCTCCCAAAGTTACGGTAACTTACCGAATTTCGTTGGATTTCTTTGTATTTAGTCGTATCTCGCCGAATCTCCCCAGATTTAGCCAAATCTTGTCGAATCTTGCCGAATTTCGTCAAATATTGCCGATATTTTACCGGATTTAGTCTCAATAGTTCAAATACGTCTTCTAATAATGTGAGTTAAAAAAATAAAGTTCGGCAAAGTTCAGAGCAAATTCCGAAAATTTGACCAATTTACGGTTCGAGTGGTGAACGAAATTGAGACTGAGATTTTGATCCATGTTACACAATCATTGAAGGGGTCTGTGTGCATGTCAGTTGGGTGCAAGTAACCAAACCCCGAAAGAGAAGGAGAATTAAGAGAGGAAGAGGTGAAGAACCCATGCAGCCCTCTTCTTTTCTCTCTCTTTCCCTTTTTTTTCTTTTTCTCTCTCCTCTTTTTTGTTTGAGATCATAGAGGGACCACACAAAGGTGACCTTTCGTGCGTCTCTTAGAGAGAGAAAATGGGGAGAAGTGACCCACACGTAGGGTAGACCTTGCATGGGTCTCAATGAGAGAGAGAGAGAGAGAATGAGTGAGGGAGACACGCCGGGGTGACCCTGCATGGGTCATCTCTCGTGGACACAAGTTTTGTGTCTACAGCTATATATTTGTCATCTCATGGTATGTATATATATCTGTTTCAAAGTTTCATTCTTGTTCCCCTTTCCTCGAGGGATCTCGTTATTTTCATAATGGGCAAGATTTTTGGCACGTGGCATTCAGAACCAACATTTACTGTCATGGAGGCTTCTTGAATGGCTATATTAAAAGGATTGGTAAAGACTCACTGATGGTTTCAATCATCTTTCTAGAGTGCACTAGATGATGAAATAAGAAATTTGCACTGTTTGTGTTTGTCCACATGGATGTGTTCCTGCTCTTGCCAAGCTCAGTTGATAAAATGAAAATGAAAATTTCTTTAATAAAAGCAATGATGCTGATGGTATTATGCTAAACAATAAAAGGGACAAAATAATATTCTGGGTAATTGAGCCTGGTAGAATCAGAAGAAATGTTTTGTAGTACTTCTTAAAGCTGATGGAGACAGCTCTTTATACAGTGTTATGTAACTTATGTTGCACAAATTTTTTTCCTTGAAACAAATGAATGTCAAATATGTCCATGTGCCAGTGGGGGGATAAGGAACTTTAGGTCCATTATTTGCATAACTCTTGTCTCATCATAACCACTACGAACTTTCTTGGATATGAATGCTAGGGTAGTACTCACGAGAAATGCTCATAGACGGCTGCAACACAAATCACAATTGATTCATTGATCTGCATACAACAATAGGTTATTAACATATTGCTTAGGAAATTGTCTTTGATGTAGAATTACATATGATATATTTAATTTATTTTTTTTTATAGTATATGATATATTTAACTTGAATATGTGCTGTTGCGTCAACTTGCTAGCATGAAATCAGTAGAAAAGAACTTGTACTTTGTGTTACCTTGACACTCCGAAATAGGTGCTATATGTATGTTTGATACTTTCACCTGTGAAAGCCTTAACCGCGGAGACTTGTTCCATACCTAAGTTGTACACATGTAACATAGAGGACTTTGATTTACATTGTACACATCTATCAACCGGCCAACCCTTTGTTGAGTTGCATGTCAACAAGATTTTTTAAGGATTAAAATATGATCTTTAGTGTGGGTAGGGTCTACCATTGATAGTTGTTTATTGAGTACTTGATGGTGCTGACCGATGAATATGTCTGGAAAAAGAGATTGTTTGGATATGTCTGGATTACAACATTCCAAAGCCTGTAGAAAGGAATTTTGGTATGAGTTGACTGGGATGTCTACGGTGTGGGATGTTTTGTGGCGTGTAAAGAGAAGGAAGAAAGTGGGGTGGGGAGGGGTGGTTTTAATGTCATTTTTTTATGGAAAAAGTCGGGGCTGATGAAGGGGGCAAGGAATAAGAGGGTTTGCGGCTTGGTTAGGGAGTGTGGGCTTACAAGTTTATTTAAGGGAGGGTGTTGCTACACCTGATCAAATATGCAGGACACTCATGTCATGGCTTGACAGATTCTTGTGCACAACTGAGTGAGAGCAGCTCTTTCCCAATGCGATATTGGAAGGGCTTCCGTGGCCCGTCTCTAACCATGTCCCTATTCGGTTGCGGCGTACTTCTAAGAGAAGGGACCCATCTCCATCTAGATTTGAGAACATGTGGCTTCAGGGTGATAAGTTCAGTGAGCTCCTTCATGCTTGCTGGGTAGCTTGAGAAGTTAGGGCAGTGTGGCTTTTCAGATTTCGACAAAGCTAAAGAAGCTGCAAGGAAAATCAATGCTTTGAATGCTGAGGTGTTTGGGGTGGTGGGTAAGGTCAAGGAGGGGCTTCTTGCAAACATTTGTGCATTAGATATTGTTTGTTAATGGCTGGTGGGCAGGTGTGGTGGGTGGATACAACGCGTAGACTGACTATGGAGGAGACTGAAAAAAGGGAATCACTAAAGGAGAAGCATTATTACTAATGTTTCGAAGAAGAAATTTTATTGAAGCAAGAGTCGGGAATTAAGTGGTTACAACACAGGGACAAGAATACAATTTTTTTTACATAGTTGCCAATTTTCGTAGGAAGATCAAGGGAGATGGCAAGAGAGTGGAGGATGGTGAAGAGATTAGTGCTAAGCTGGTCCAATTGTATGAGGAGCTTTACAGGTATGAGGGATGGGAGCATTGTTGTCAAATCGCATATGCGATGGCATAAATTTTTATTTCTTTTCAAAAAAATCAAAAAAATCCCAAAAAATTCCCAAAAGTATATAATATATGTTTTGTGTTAATTTTGTGCTCTATTAATTTTGTAGGGTCTAGAATAAGGAATAAAAGTATATAAGATAAGTAGATAACCCATAAAAGAGAGCAAAAAAATTGTGAACAAGATTTAAGAACGAGAGAGGGAGAAATAGAGAGAAAGTGAACACTAACAACTCAAAAAAGAAACCAAAGAGACAAAAATCATACCTTGGATGGATGTGGTATGAATTAGGAAGAGAAACCTCCTATTTATAGGCTTTTTGGGAGGCCAAAATTGTAAAAAAATAGAAAAAAAAAACTCTGACAGTTGGAGGTGTATGCGTTCGCATACATTCCAGATCGCATATGCCATCATGGCATATGCGATAATCCTTGTAGGCATGGTGCAAAATATCGTCCGATACTGATATGTATTATCCGATCCGTATTGGTTTTGGACCTCACCGATACGGTACATTCAAGGTACCGTATCGGTGCCTCCCATACAAAAACCCAAAATACCGGATGATACATTGGAATGTATCGTCCGGAACCGATGCGTATCGGTTTTCCGAATTTTTGACCCCTGCCTGTAGGATCTCATATGCAATTGTTTTTTACAACAATGAATGGGAGAGACTGACTATTAATGGCCATAGCTTCAGTATGATTACAGTGGACGACTGCGAAGATATTGAGAGGGAGTTTATAGAAGAGGAAATTAAGAAGGTTTTGTTCAAGTAAAGAAAAAGCACTAGGGCTGGATGAATATACTACGGAGGTTTTAAGAATTTTCTGAAATCTATTGTGGCAATCTCCGTGATTATTATAAGGAGTTCCTTTAACGTAGCTGTGTGGGGAAAACCATGAATTCTATGCTTATCGCTCATTCCGAAGAGAGAAAAAAAGGGGGAGAAGGGGGAAGCAATTAAGGATTTGAATGCCATAAGTTTGCTTGATAATGTTACAAAATTTTGGCGAATGTCTTAGCAAATGGAATCGACTCCCTCATGTCTAAGAATCTACGATCATCTCTACTGCTCCGGGTGCTTTTGTTCAGGGTAAGGCAGTCGATGGATGCGGTGGTGATCGCTTATGATGCTATAGATTACTAGTATAAGAATATGGAACCAATCATTTTATGTATAGTTGATATGAAGAAATCCCATGACCGTGTCCATTGGGTTTTTCTCGAGCTTTGTGGGAGAATGGGAGGGTTGAATGATAGCTTGTTACTTGTTAGCATGGTTCTTTTTTTAAGGTCCATGGGACTTAGAAGGCGACCCCCTATTCCCTTTTATGTTCAATATTGTGCAAGAGGCTCTCCATAGGATGTTGCATAGAGGGGCCAAATTGAATTTCTTCAAAGGGCTCAAAACTGCCAGAAACGACTCATCAATCCCTTACCTTAAGCATGCTGATGACATGATGACCTTTTGTCGGGCATCTTGTGGTTTTATGGAATGTTAGTCCTAACTTGCTTTGAAGCTATTTGGGCCAGAGGGTTAATTTGAGCAAAACCAAGCTGCATGGGGTGAGAGTTGATACAACTCATCCTGCAGACCTTGCAATGTTTATGGGATGTAGTTGGCATACTTTACCCTTGACATACTTGGGCTTGCCTTTGTTTGTGGGGAAGCCTAATGCATCTTTGCGGGAACCGGTGGTTTAGATATTTTGAGAAGAAACCAGCGGTTTGGAAAGGAAATGTTCTTTCAGTCAGGGAAAGGCTTGCACTTAATAAGTATTCTTTCAAACTGTCCTATCTATTACACGTCTATGTTTAGTTACCTTATTATAGCAATTGATCGGCTTGAGCAGATTGAAGGAACTTCCTTTGGGAAGGAAGAGGGGATGTGAAAAGGTTTCATCCTGTGAAATGGGGGGTTTGTTGGGGGACTTGGGATTCAATGCCTTAAAGAAATGAGGCAAGGCGCTTCTTGGGAAATGCCTATGGCATATGGGAGAGGAGAGGGTGAATCTTTGGGTTCAGGTCTTGGCTAGAAAATATGGGTGTCACGACTCACGAAAATGGCTAGTAAATCGCTTGTGGAGATTACCTTCTGTTGCCTTGGTGAGAGGGGTGTCGCATGTTCCCTCAATGTATTTGGTTTGAATGGAGAGCAGAAAGAGGATTAGGTTGTGGGAAGATGTTTGGGTTGGAAGAAGTTAAGCCCTTAGTTTAAGATTTGGTGATTTGTATTATCTAGTTATTAATCTGGGTACCCCTCTAGCAAGCATGATCAGTAATGTGGGCTCTGCCATAGTGTGGGACATTCAGTTGCGTTGCACTCTGGGGGATGATGAGCTGGAACTGTTTACTGATCTTTTGTTTAATATTGATAGGTGTGTTCCATAATCCAAATAGAATAAGGTAGACAAGCGGATCTGGACTATCTGGAAAACTGGTCGGTTCTCAGTCAAATCTTTCGATAAATTTTTATTTCAGTCTTCTCGCTCAAATGGGCGTCCATTTGTAAGGGTTGTGCTCCTCCTAGGGTCCTTTTCTTCGTGACAGTTGCTTGGGTCGGATCCTTATGATCAGCAGTGTAGGAGAGGCATGGCATTCAGAGCCAATGTGTTGTCTGAACATGGGAGAAAGTATTGACCATCTTCTGATTATTTTCACTGCTTCTCTAAACGTGTGGGGTCTGTTCTTGGATTTGTTTGGGGTCAGCTAGTGCTTCCCAAAGTCCTGCGGAGATTTATTTGTGGCCTGGGATTTGGGGGCATTTGTAATTAGAAAATGAACTTGTGGAGGGCTGTTCTTATGGTTGTCCCATGGGCTATCTGGCGTGGGAAGAAATGGCGAGAGTTTTCAGGATAGAAGGCCTCTTACTATGGTTGGGAAGGCTGCTAAGGACTGGTTGATAACATGGGCTAGTGTGGACGGTGGTCTGGATTTGGAGATGGTCTTTCTGAATTACCGACTGGGATGCAGGAGAGAAGATAATTTTTGGGGGCTCTCTACCTATGCCTGCCTGGGCATTCTGGTCAGACATTCTGTTGGCTTCTCGACAGTTCTGTATTGGATCTGTTTTTGATGAAGTTACTTAGCCTTTCAGGTTTTTTTTTTTATGCTTCAGTATCACTCTGCAGCACAGGTATGTGATCTTTGCCTC
Source organism: Chloranthus sessilifolius (assembly GCA_021018995.1). Taxonomy (NCBI): domain Eukaryota; kingdom Viridiplantae; phylum Streptophyta; class Magnoliopsida; order Chloranthales; family Chloranthaceae; genus Chloranthus; species Chloranthus sessilifolius. Next base: position 136,735,135 of record CM037587.1, read on the forward strand.
TTTCTTTTAATAGTATTTTCCTTTATCAATGGAAAAAATATGAAAATGAATAAATATTGTTACAAAAATTCAGCTAAATCTGTTTTTCCTTGTAGAACATTTTGGGCATTTTCCACAGAGGAGATAGATGCCATAGTAGTTTTCCAAGTAGACGGTTATGTACATAAAGTAGTTTGGACCATGGTATCTGAGGAAATATTAAACTATCCGATTGTGGTTCAAGCTGAGGTGAGTTGAACTGGGAACTTGATTGCATCATCAGGACAAGTGAGGTCAAGCATTCTATCCGTCCGAGAGTGAAAACATGTTTATGCATGAAGCCGTGAATCCTCCATTAAGATCTGCTATGGGGTTACAGCCTTTCCACCAATGGGCATGTTGGTTCTAATACCATATCATTCCAGAGGGTTTCTTTTGTAGTTTTTAATGAAGTGATGGGAAAGCTGAGGTGAGTTGAACTGGGAACTTGATTGCATCATCAGGACAAGTGAGGTCAAGCATTCTATCCGTCCGAGAGTGAAAACATGTTTATGCATGAAGCCGTGAATCCTCCATTAAGATCTGCTATGGGGTTACAGCCTTTCCACCAATGGGCATGTTGGTTCTAATACCATATCATTCCAGAGGGTTTCTTTTGTAGTTTTTAATGAAGTGATGGGAAAACTCAGTCCATCCCCATGCTTTTCTATCAAAACACCCATCGCTTCAAACCAAAAACCTATGATTTAGGCCTCTTTAAGAGGCTAGATATGTTGTCAGTAGATGCTGCTATCATATATAAAACAGTTAATGCCTTCAAACCAAAAATCTTACTATATGGTTTGCTGATATGCTATTAGTACTGTACCAATGCTAAAAATAGATCTCTAGGCAGTAGTCAGTAAGTTTGATAACTACTATGTTGGCGGTCATGGTTTTTTTTTCGTTCTGATAATTTTGTTGGGCCAACTGTTTATAGCCCTGGAAGCCGCGTTCTTTTAACCTCATGAGGTTTGGTGTGATGGCCAAGTATCTGCCTCAGAAAGCGGGAGACCTGAGTTCCTCCCTCCTTGAACACAGGCCACCCTAGGGATTTATATCCTGAGCTGACCTGGCACGTGCTAACTTGCGGCACGCATGTGCCCCTGGGATTCGGGTGCTCTAAGAGGCCCGGACACCCAGGTTATCAAAAAAAGAAAAAAAATGCATATACCCTGGAGACTATTCTTTGAAGTTTCCAAGCACTTATTTGATTTGATCACTTATTGTTGTTTCGAATACATTTTTCACATACCTGTTGAAGTTTGATTAACAAGATTCTTCCCCATTTAGAGAACAGTTTTTAATAAATCTTTTTTTTTTTTGACTTTCGAAAATTATTGACATTATTGGAATTATCTTCCAGCCCAGATATGTGGTTAACCAAGTGACAGCAGGGGACTATGATTGTCCCAGAAAAGTGTTGAAGTTCTTAACCGATCTACATGCTGCATTCCGGATGCTGAATCTTCGAAACGACTTCCTGCGTAAGAAGTTTGATGGTAGGCTATTCTTCCATTCCCTCCTTAAGTTCTACACTTTAAAGTCTAATTCTTTAGATCTTTGAGCTTGTTGATTATCTTTGTATGTCCTGTGGCTACGATCTCCCACTAATTGCACAAGGTGGGAATTTATTCATTTCTAGAAGTTGAAGGGCATTCAAGAACGAATTGGTATAAGGTGCATGGTTCGACTGGTCACTGCCAGCCCAGTCGAACATTGGGAGATGCATAGAGATATAGAAATAAATCAGTGCACGACCATATGATTGATGAACTTCATGTTGCAGGATTTGCCCATGCAGTGCACCCTTGTGCACGTAATACCAGCTCTTTAAGAAATATTTTTGGTGAAACATTTTAGTTTTTTGTTGTACTTAGCCACAAATATTCTAGTGATTTTTTTAGCTCAATGATAAAATATTGGTAGAGGGCAGGGGATATGTGTCTGGACGCAGCCCTAGAGGGCTGCACTCGGACGCCAGATCACATGCAATGGCATGATCAACCCAAAATAACACCCACCCGTTTTGGGTTGATCAGCCATGTGGCATATGATTTAAAATCCAAAACAACAACAATCTTTTGGACATTTTTGCCCTTTATTTAATGGGTCAAAGAGAGGGTAACGCCCACCAAACCTGGCACCTTTGACAACATTTTCAACGGTAGATATGCATCTGATCATGCCCAATTTTTTTGGGTGGTACCTAATTGATCTTATCCAAGTTTCCGTGGCACCCAATCCTTGTGATGGGGTGCCACATGGTGCCATGCTGGTCTGGAGGCAGCCCCTAAGGGCTGCATTCAGACGCATAGTCATTAGGGGCGGCCTCCAGACGCATAGTCCCAGGCCTCATATTGGTATATCGATCGATCATTAATCCAAGTTTTTATAAAACTTCATTGGTATCTTGGTGCAGGCATGAAGTACGATTTGAGAAGAGTAGAAGAAGTTTTTTATGATGTTAAAATACGAGGTTTGGCAAACGGAGATTTGGCAAGGGACCAACCAGTTCAAGAGTGATGAGGTGAAGGGATCAGCCCTCCCTTTCTCAAATTACGTGTTTTTTTTGTGGGGATAATGAATTTTGACTGGAATATCCAAGATCCTTTGGCTTGAATGATGTCATACACCGTTTCTAGTTCATCATCCATTCCACTAATATTCAGAGGACAGGGAAGTGTATAAACACCATGCTGTACTAATGCTCCTTCTAGGAAAAAGGGGGTAATGGGCTCTTCACGTTAGGTTTAAGATCACATTTCGTGTCTAATAATGTAGGGCTCATATTGATATGCTGGGTTTCAATTGTATGAATTCTCCCACAGGCATATATTTTGGGCTGCAAAAAATCTACAGGGATATTTGACTTCTGATCGACATTTAAACACTAAAATGGTGTTTAAATGATGAGTACCTTTAAATCCACCCACCGAATCTATGAGTTCACCCACGCTGAAACACATTGATTGCGTTGAATCAGCGATGAAGGTCGTTAATCATCCCAATCTTTCACACGATGGATCTTGAGATCATGGGCGTACCATAAGACGGTTTGTGTTTTATTTCACGTGGCACACATCTCAGAAAAGTGAGCTTAACATTATGTGCACACTCAAAATTGATTTTAAGGTCACTTTTTTGGGTGTGTGCCACATGAAATAAAAAATTGTCCGTCTTATGGTACGCCCATGATCTCAATATCCATCGTCTGAAAGATTGAGACGATAAATAATCTCCATCATTTGAAAGATTGAGACGATAAATAATCTCCATCGTCTGATTCAATGCAGTCAATGTGTTTCAGCATGGGTGAACTCAAAGATTTTGTTGATGGATTTAAAGGTACTCATCATTTAAACACCATTTTAGTGTTTAAATGTTGATCACAGCTATCTTCTCCTCTAAAATATTATAGCTTTCAGGCGATTATCGTATCAAATGGATGGCCTACCAATCAGGCACTTGTTTTTAGGTTCTAATTAGTAATAGAAATAGTTGCTGTGTAATCAGTAATTTCACTAGGTGGCGTCTCTGTGGCCTGTAAGAGACCAATAGAAACATCCCTTAATTTACAACAAATTTGTAAAAGGGTACCAATATTTGCAACTAAAGATTTGTTCCCCGAGATAGGTATTCATTCCAGGTGGAACACCTCCCGAATGGTGACTTGAGAACCTTCTTATAGTAAGTCATGATAAGATCATGGATCAAAATTTTGTCCGATACCGATACGTATTGGACGATACAGTACATTAAATGTATTGTATCGTCCTTTTGTATGACTGATACCGGACGATACATTCAATATATTGTCCGGTATTTTTCTGTTTCGGTACACATCGTCCGATACGTACGGGTTTTTCGGCATTTTGATCCATGATTAAGATAACTTTTGGAGATGTGTACTGCAAGAAATTAGCGCTAGACTGTTTGATAGGTGGTAATGATCTCAGAATTTATTATATGGAAGATTGGGATGAAAAATGATCTCCATTGTCTGCTTCAAGGCAATCAATGATATTAGCAGTGGAAACTCCAGGCTAAGAAGACTAAATCTTCAATTGCAAGTCCGGTACTCTTCTTAATAGAGCATTTTAGTGGATATAAAAACAAAATTAAATGTGATCATAGTCACCAAATTGGTCAAATTTTTGAAAATTTTGTCAATACTTCACTAATGTAAGCTTTACAAATTATTCACGATTTTTTTAACACGCTGAAACTTTAATCTCTAATATTTTCTATGACTGGAGTTTGGTAGGTTAGGAGGAATAAATGATGAGATTTCACTTTCAGAACTTAGAAAAGGAAGTACGACAGAGATTTGGTACCTTGTGGTTAGCTTAACCTAATCTAGTACAAAATCATAATCTCGTGTACACTAGAGGTTGATATGTTTTAAGAAACCCTATCATGGGAATAAGAGTTCTAACCCAGCACCCTTTGAGGTTTAATAAAAAATTACTTTTTATTGTCTTTCAAAATATAGGTCGAAGTTTAACATTGGAATATTGTTTGTATCATTGACCAAAATTTGAACAGCAGATAAATATCCTTTTAAATTATTTTTAGATTCACTTTAGACAAGTTGTGGTGGCACACATCTAATATATATATTAAGAGGGTTATAACTTGATGCCTCTACTAGCGCCGCCCATCGTGCACAACCCGTTTAAAATTATTGATTGTTTCGAATCAGATGATGGAGATCATGCCGTTGGAATTTTTTATAGAAGCCAAAATTCTTTTTTTGTGTGGTCCACACACACTATAATTTTATAAAACTCTAGATTGCAGTTGCTATATATATATATTGGTGGACGTCCCTCGCTCACTACACACAAGCCTTTTGGTATCTTTCCATCAAGAGAGTGTAGCAAGAGAGACGGGTAGAGTCACCTTCATTTTTCTTTGCAGAAAAAACGTCGACTTAAATAAATGGCTACAATCTTCGCGATAAGATACGCACATATATTTTAATTTATAGATTATTGATCTATTGTTTTGATTGATCATACACCTAGATCCTAGGACAAATATTTGGATGGTCAAATCAATAGATCCAACAATTGGTATCAGAGCAAGGATTGGCTCATGATTGATCGAAGCATATACGATTCACCATAAGGGTGCACTGGCTGGATCCAGTGATTGGAGGAGTTGGTCGGATATCGGAGATTGTCTGCTGGCTTCTTCAACCCATGCTTTTATATTTTCCTGGTTATTTTGGGATTGATCACTTTGGTTTCTGGTCGCATTTCAGGTTGCTCCCTGAGATCAGTTCATATTATAATTGGCTCATAATAATTATATTTAATTAATCTAAAAGCCGCCTTTTTTAATGTTTTATATGTTACAAGAAGGAAAATTATGAAGGTAGGGAAGATTTATATATTCTCTAAGAGGTCTTACCGTGTGTAGTTGGGGAGCACCAAAGATGGTGTTCTCACTCCTTTACATGGTTTTTAGAAGTTTTATTATTTATTTAAGGCTTGTGATAATCCATGAATAATTGGAACATGTTCTTTTTGTGGGCTTATATTGGGCAAAATTGTGCCATTGCTTGGAGCCCATATGCTTAACGCTCATTAGTTCTTCAAGTTATTTTAAATCAAATATATTGATTAATTCTTTCATAGGCTTTGAGTTAAATTTGTACAAATTTTATGGGCTTTTGTATCCTATCTTTTGAGGTATATAATGGTTTTGGATATTCTTGGTTTTTTGGGGCACTTTCAGATTTTTGAAACCTTACTCTAATAAAGACATGTAATTGTCTTAAAAGGATTGGTAATCTTAAATTTTCTAACCTTGTGCTTGGGAGCTTATAATGGTATGAATTTCTTAGTGTCTTGACCTCATCTCTAGGCTCAAATTGGACCTGAGCTTGGGCTAATTATATAGGATACGATTTAGCCTATTGAAAAGGTTTCTTGGTTTAGGTTGTTATGGCCCTATATCTGCTCATGGGTTGTGGTCTTATAATGGTTTGAACCTTATGATTGTGGGCTTATAATGGATTGATTTTTCTTGGTCTTTTAAGCCCGTCTCTAGGCTCAAACCTGGACATGAGCTTGAGTAAATTATATAAGGCCAAATCTAGTCCATTGAAAAGGTTTTTTTGGTTTGGGGCGTATCGGCCCATTTTTAAGTCTGATTTTGACTCATTAGTAGTTGATTTAAATCTACTGGTTGAGGCCTATGCTTTGGACTTATTATTGACAACAGTTAATGATTATATATCATGGAATAAATTATTTTTGGTGACCTAATGATGTGTCTAGTATATTAGTGCTACATATGCTTTTTGGATCGTGAGCTTGATCTTATGGCTTAAGTGTGTGTGTTTATGGCTAATTTTGACATCCCTCGTTATTTAAAATATTATTTTGTGACATTGTTGACTATCTACATGTTACACACATACACTTTACGGTGAGTTGGTTAAACTTTTAAGACTAGACATATCAGGTCTAGGTCTTTCCAATGGGATTAAAGAAGACTGCTAAAGTCGTTCGAGAGATTATAATTGAAATAGGATTGGATCTGCCCAAAGGTGATTATTCTATGGAGGTTACTGTTTCTTAAATCTTAAGATTTTATCTCATTAAGATCACCTCGTGCATTGATTTGCATGAAGTTATTGATTCTGCCCAAAGGTAATTCATTAATTTCATGTAAATGAGGTGAATAGAATAGTCATAAGTGTAAAGGAGAGAGAATGATGATTCTCTTGTCCAAAGGTGATTCATTAATTTCGTGTAAATGAGGTGAGTAGAATAGTCATAAGTGTAAAGGAGAGAGAATGATGATTCTCTTGCCTAAAGGTAGTGAATCATCGGGATTAAACCAGAAAATAAACGATTAGGTCTACGCTTTCTTTTTTGCGCCATGGGGGAGAGGATAGGTTGTACACTCAGTTTCTGCCCAAAGGTGATGTTGGATGTTGCACATTATCAATACCCAAAGAGTAAATTATTTGCACATGATAAAGTACTCTAATCAATTTGTTCATACCCCTAATACGAATTGGTTTGTCCTTGGTGGATATTAATGACTTATAGTCTTTTTGGAGTCCTTTGTGGACATTAGTCTTTTAGACGTTTTAGTGACATGCTGTCGTGTCTATATCCTTGGTGAATATTAATGGCTTATAGTCATTTTGGAGTCCTTTATAGGCATTGACCTTTTAGACTTTTGGGTGACATGTTATCATATTTATATCATTAGTGGATTCTATGATTGGTGACATAATTTTGTGATATAACTTTTAATATTAAATAGTAGATATATCGAAATGACTATTTGTTAAAAGAATAAATTTGTAAATCATTATGGAGTAGGGATCTCTATTTATATTTTATCAAAATTTATTATGAAAATTTTCTTTTAAAATTGACAATATATTTTGAACATAAGTTACTATTTAATGGTTATATAGTTCTATTATTACATCACGATTGTCACCGTAAGAAATTGATAAAGTCTTAGACTTTGCATTTTGAGTGGGAGTTATCTCACTTCTAAACTGCAGTTATTATTGATGCATCTTAAAATCTGTCTTATATAAATGTATAGTATGGGTGGAGTTTTTCACAAAATCAGGTATAATTTTTCTACAATTATATTTTGGGTGGAGTATTCGATAAATTGAGGGTGAAGTTTTTCACAATTTGGGTGGCACACTTTGGTGAGAGAGCCAATAGAAATTTTTTATTTTTGGTGGAGTTTTTCACAAATTAAAGGTAAAAATTTTCACAATTTAGGTGGCACACCTTGGTAAGTAAGCCAATAGAAAAATTCTATTTTAGGTGGAGTTTTTGACAAATTGAGGGTGAAGTTTTTCACAATTTCGGTGGCACACCTTGGTGAGCGAGCCAATAAAAAAATCCTATTTTTGGTGGAGTTTTCCACAAATAGAGGGTGAAGTTTTTCATAATTTTTGAGTGGCACACCTTGGTGAGTGAGCCAAGAAGGTTTTACCTTAATCTTGTCTGTGAGTATTGGTACTATTTTGAATTTGCTCAGAGTTGAACGTGATTAGGTACCACGTTAATAACTTCTTGTTCTTATGATCAGGTGAAGTATTTCACAAATCAGAGTTTTCTAAATGTCATAACAACATACGAGTATGGAGCAGGACATTATGGATTTGCACACTTTCGTTGTGCATTTAGTTCGCATGTTAAATTGGTTATCATCTCTCAAATTTGTTGTTAATTATAGTTTTGTGACTATGAAACTATCGTAGTATCGATTCAGAAAAAGGTATACTATGTGCATTCAAGATCCATTCAAAATTTTTAATTAAATTTGGGTGATTTTGGGAATGTCTAAGTTATTTCAAACAACGTTTGTTTTCAAAGTGCACTCGTTTTGGTTGCCTAATCCAGTGGGAGTCGGTTTTTAAAACCATAATCCGTGTGTGGACCAAGTGGGAGATTGTTGAAATTTTTTATGGAAACTAAAATTCTTCTTTTGTGTGGCCCATACACATTACAATTTTATAAAACTCTGGATTGCAGTTGCTTGAAATAATAAAGGGCATTATTGGGAATTGAAGGAAACTTCAAGGTTTCCTAATTTACATGTGATTCTTATTTATATTAGAATACCTTAATGGACGATATTCTAGGTAGGGCATGACTCTTCATGCTAAATATATTGGTGGACGTTCCCCGCTCACTACACATAAGCCTTTTGGCATCTTCCCATCGAGAGAGTATAGCAAGACAGGCGGGTAGAGCCATCTTCATTTTTCTTCGCAGGAAAAGCGTCGACTTGAATCAACGGTCACGATCTTCGTGATGAGGTACACACATATATTTAATTTATGGATTATTGATCTATTGTTTTGATTGATCATATGCCTAGATCCTAGGGCAAATATTTGGATGGTCGGATCAATAGATCTAACACATGCTTCACCCAGATTTTCCACTCAGTGGATCTACAAATCATGTCTCACTTATCAGACAATGGGCAATTATTATTATTATTTTATTATTTTATTTTTTTGATGAAAAAGAGGCAAAAATTTTATATTAAGAAACAGAAGTAAAATCAGGAGCAATAACATCGAAAATCTGTGGAGGAGCATCTTCCATCCAGATTTCATCACAACCAAACCTTAATCCTAACTTTGCTAAAAGATCAGCAGCAACATTCGCGTCTCGTCTGATAAAAGAGCATTTTGACTCATTAAAGAGGCATAATCCCTCTCTAATATCCTCAAATAGGAAGGTTAATTGAGATAAATCCCTCTTGCAATCGGAGACGATATTGATCACCCTGAGAGAATCACCTTTAAATAAAACCTTTCAAAATCCACACTGATAGGCAAATTGAATAGCATAATAGAGGGCAAAGGCCTCACAGTGTTCGGGTCCAAAGATATTCATGCAATGGTTGGCCAGGGAAGCCAAAACACTACCTTCTTGATCCCGTATAATAATCCCAATACCAGCAGATTTATTCTTCTCACACCCAGCCCCATCAAAATTAGCTTTTACGAAATTAGGTTGAGGTAGAGACCACTTGCTTGGGTGAATGTTGGGCTGACGAAGGGGAGCAGAGGTAGGATCTGGTGCCTCCTAATTCGCTTTAATAAAATTGCAGAGGTACTTTTCAGCGCTGGTTATAATAGCAATGGGATTCCTAGTCGCAACTCCATGTATCACCTGATTACGTTCGTGCCATATCCCCCAAGCAACAACAGAGAATCTATCCAAATCGTGTTTCCCAAAATATTTGTGAAACTCTATCGCCCAATCCTTGAAAGATGCATTTTGAACATGATGTACTAGAGCGCCCAATGAAGAAGAAAACCAACGACATTCAGTTTTTGGGTAGTCCCGAAGCGCATGCACCGATGTTTCTACTGAACTATCACAGAACTCGCATTTGGGGCAAATATTTACCATCTTTTTATGAAGATTGAATCGGGAAGGAAGGACATCATTACACGCTCTCCACATAAAGATTTTGACTTTATTTGGAATACAAAGGTTCCACAGGTCCTTCCAGAAACAATTTTCCCGGGAAGGGTCAAATGAGATGGCACCATCGGACTATGATTTAATCTCAGCTTCAACTTTATAAGCACTTTTAACAGAAAAAATCCCTTTCTTATAAAAAACCCATGCTATTTTATCATCTTTAGAGTACCCAAGTAAAGGGATTTTTAGGATGGCCTCAACATCACCATCAAGAAACAGATTTCGAATTCGTTCTTCATTCCACCGTCTTGGTTCATTCGTAATCAATTCGGCAACATATTCAATCCCGCAACCAATTTTTGGAATAATAATCTTGTATGTCGATACCCTTGGAATCCACCTATCTTCCCATATTTTGATAGATCTATCATTCCCAACTCTCCAGATCATCCCGGCCTCGATGATGTTTTTTGTACCCACAATACTAGCCCAAGTATAAGACGAATTTCCCACACAACGAGCTTCAAGGAAAGAAGAGTTCGAGAAATATTTGGCTTTTAGGATGCGACTAGGAAGAGATAGAGGATAGTTTAGAAGCCTCCATCCTTGCTTGGCTAACAATGCAGAGTTAAAAGCAATAAGATCCTTAAATCCTAAACCTCCATTCGCCTTCGATTTTGCTATTTCCTTCCAAGATTTCTAATGGATACCTTTTTCATTTGTCTTCATACCCCACCAGAAGTTTGCAATCATAGAAGACAATTCTTGAACCAACGTTACAGGGAGTTTAAAACAACTCATCATGTATGTTGGGATCGCTTGTACCACGACCTTAATTAGCACTTCCTCTCCTGCTTTTGATAGGAGCCTTCCTTTCCATCCCACAAGTTTTTTCCACTCTTTCTTTTATGCATTCAAATGCCGTCTTCTTTGACCTCCCCATCATCATAGGTAAACCGAGATACTTTTCTTGGGAAGCCGTATTTTTTACCTGAAAAATATTTTGAATCCGGCCACGCAATTCATTTTGAACATTGTTACTAAAAGAAAGCGCAAATTTGTCAAAATTAATCAATTGACTGGACACTTCTTCGTAAATTTTGAGAATGTTCATAATTTTCCCAAATTCCAAATCATTTGCCTTAAGATGAGGCTATCATTGGCAAAGAATAAGTGGAAAACAGTCGGGGCACCCCGACAGACTCAAATACCAAAGATATTTTTATTAATAACAACAGAACTCAAAAGAGTGGAGAAAACGTCAACACACATAATTAAAAGGTACGAGGATAAAGGATCCCCTTGGCGGAGACCCCTACTCGGTTGGACATGGCCAACAGGAATTGAAAGGACACTGATCTCACAAACCATCACAAGCTTGACCCATCTATTAGAAAAACCTAATTTTAACATTGTTTTTTTCAAAAAGGACCATTCCACACAATCACACGCTTTACTATCCAATTTAAGAGAACACCAACCTATTTTGCCTTTTCATTTGTTTTTAAGAAAATGGGCAATTTCAAAGGCAACCAACGTGTTATCCGTGATAAGACGGCCAGGGACGAAAGCACTTTGAGATTCAGAAACAATATTAGGGAGGACCAACTTTAAACGATTTGCTAACACCTTAGCAATACTTTTGTAAAAAACATTACAAAGACTGATAGGACAAAATTGAAAAAGGTGTTTAGGATCCTTAACTTTCGAGATCAGCACAATGTAGGTTTTGTTTATCTCAGACAAGTCAATACTACTGTTTAAATAAGTAAGGACAAATTTAGTAATAGAATCTCCCACAATTGACCATAATTTTTGAAAAAAGAGAGGGGGCATACCATCGGGGCCTGGAGCTTTGGTCGGGTGCATTTGGAACAATGCTTTACGGATCTCATCTGTCGAGAAATTGCTTGTCAGGAACATGTTTTGTTGCATAGAAACTTTTTTCTCAACTCTCCCTCTAGAGCCACATCAATGCGTTGAGGATTGTTTGAAGTAAACAGCTTTGTGTAGTGCCCAGTAAGAACCCCTTCAACATCATTTTTCTCTGTCCGCCATATGCCCACCTCATCACGAAGTCCCACAATTTTGTTATGCTTTTTTCATTGTGTAGCATTTGAGTGAAAAAACTTTGTATTTTTATCCCCATTTTTCAGCCAGAGGTCCTTAGATCGTTGTTTCCATAGTATCTCTTCACATTCCAAATCGTCAATCTTCTTTCTTATACTTGTTTAAGATTCAAGCGATTGATGGTCCTCAGCTCTGCTTCTGATGTTAATGAGCTGACTTTGAAGGAGACGAATTTGGGCAAAAACATTGCCAAAAGAATTTTTGTTCCAATTGGCAAGTTTAATAGGAACTCCAGCAACATTTCCTTGGATATTTGTTGCCTCGTCAGGACCTCCCAACGAATTCCACCCATCACGGATAATCTGTTCACACTCGTCAGGACCTCAAACCGAAAAATACGCGGACCCTTCTGCCAACCTGCAGTATCGATGCAATCAGAGATCAAGAGTGGAACATGATCCAATCTAGAAGAGATCAAATGGTTCACCGTAGCCTTCTGAAAAATTCTCACCCAGTTATCCGAAGCTAACGCTATGTCAAGCCTTTCTTCAATGAGTTAATTTGACTCCTTTCTATTTGACCATGTGAATTTACGACCCTTATAGCCGAGATCCCTCAAGCCACAATCTTCAAATTGTTGATCGGAATTGCTCCATCTGACTCTGAGCTTTTGGAATCCCCCCACATTTTTCATGTGCAAACATGATTTCGTTAAAATCCCCAACACATAGCCAGGGTAGAGAAGATTATTTTTACAACCTCGTCAGTAGTTCCCATGAAGTTCGTCGATTAAAAGATTCAGGAGCCCCACAGAACCCTGTTAATTTCCATTTCGTCCCGTCTTTTTCATCCGAGATGATGGCATCAATGTGGTTCTTGGACATAGAGAGAAGATCAACACTAGAATTATCATTCCACAACAGAGCCAGCCCACCCGAGCGCCCAATAGAATCAACATAAACACCATTTTGGTACCCAATCTTGTTTTTCACAATTTCCATATGTCTAGACAGTCTCTTTGTCTCCATCAGGAAGACAAGACAAGGGTTTTCTCTCCTGACAATAAGTCGGAGAGCACGAACTGTTCGGGGGTTCCCCAACCCCCGACAGTTCCAACTTAGGGTTTTCATTTTGTTCGGCGAGGTTGCGGAGCAACCATCGCCGATAGGTTAGTGCAGGTTTCAGTTGGTACATCCTTGATTAGAACTGAAGGAGATGGGGCAAACCTCTTAGATGGAATATTCGTTAGCTCATCATCAACATTATGCCTTCGCTTCTTTCCAACTTTACCACTGTTCCCCAGAGCATACGAGATGGAGACATTAACGAGTGGAGAAGAGGCCGGGGGGATAATAGATAGGCTGTCGGCACCTTGGAGTAGGGGTAATGGAGGTGGGTTAATTTGAGATACCAGGTGGCTATATGGGGGTTTTGTATTTAAACTAGTTGTAGGCAGTTTTTATTCCACAAGTCACAGATCTCCCAAAAATGACCCTAAAATCACGCTTAAGTGTGATGTATGCCATAAGATTCAAGGGGCATTTTTTGGAGATTTGTGACATGTGGAATATTCTGATAGGTGATATATGATCTCAAGATTCATTGAGAGGAAGATCAGGGTGAAGAACGATCTCCATCATCTCATTCGATGCAATTAATGGTTCTCAATGGGTTTCTGATGTGGGCGCTTTCAGAGAAGGCGTGTAATAGAGGTATCATAACTTTTCCTTTAACCTGAATAGGGTAAGATGCCATGCTAGTCATTTCCTAAGAGTAGTGCTCCAATGCGGCAATAATACACTATAAAGGTTTCTGGTCATCTTAAAACATTAGGCATCCTAGTATGCTACAAAGATTTGACTTTCTCAGGTTTCAAGGTGGATCACTTTTAGGCTCTGATTGGGAATGTGGATTTGGATTTGGGGATTTGATATTCAAGTATTTCTAATTCAGGCATTTCAAATTCAGAATTTGAAATATTTGGATTTGCAAATCTCTTATTTGGATGTTTCAGCATTGCCTTAAATTTTTGCCTAATGATTTATAGATATTTCATTTGGCTATTTTTTTAATAAAAAGATTTTATATTTCATTGGTTTCCTTCATATATTCTATGTAAATAGGTATGCAAGTTCGGTGTACCGATCCGAACCGAATCCAATTTTTTCGGTTTTCCGTTCGGTACACCACAAATCAAAACCGAACCGAAATATATCAGTTTCGGTAAACCGAATTCCTCCAACACAAACTGTTCTTGAACCGAAACCGAATTTTTTAGTGTTTGACTCGGTTCGGTTCGGTTTTCTTCGGATTGGGTTTAGGGGAATTTTTTTTTAATGGGTGCAACCAGCAATTTTTTTTATTTTTTTTTAACTCGAACCGAACACCGAAAAATTCAATTCGATTTCAGTATATCGAATTCCTCCAACACATAACCGTTCCCGAACTGAACACCGAAAATTTCGGTGTTCGGTTCGGTTTGGGTTCAAGGGAAAAAGGGTGAAAGGTGCAACCAGCAATTTCTTGGTTGCACCCAAGTATACTATACAAAGGTAGGCTGCAACGGCCAAAAACTAGCCGTTGGAGCCCAACGGCGACTGCAACGGCTAGTTTTCTAGCCATTGCAGTAACTACTTAAGCTTGGGTTGGGTCAGTTCGGGTCAGGTCTGGGTCGATCTAGTACCGGTTCAATCTGATCCATTTACCACCGGTTCGATTCGGTTTAATTCGGGTTACCTCATGCCTAACCCAACCAGATCAATCAAGCTTAAGAATACTCAGCTCGGGTGGGTCGAGTATCAAGTCAACCTATAATAGCACTGAGTAACAACTTTTTGTTAACTAAACATAGCCAATTATATGTTAGATGTAAGATTTGGATATTCAAATAACGCCTAGGAGGTGTTATTTATAAATTCACTTTTTTACAATACAGACATGGATTTTTAAATTCCAGTGGATTTACCAAATCCAAATCCAAACACAAAAAGGTGGAGCCAAACTGTGGATTTGGATTTAGGAGATCCAAATCCTCTTGGTTTTTTTTTTTTTAAATTACTTAGGGAATAATCAATAAGGGACGCCCTCTCCTAACAGTGCCACAAGTATTTTACCGATTACGCACCTTACAGGGAATTTTGTTATTATAGAAGAGGAGTCGCTACTCGAACTCACGATCTTGAGGAGCATACCCAAGCATAGTTACCAAAATCGGCGATTTTTTTTTAAAACTCAGTTTTAAATGTGTTTTTTTCATAAAACGTCATAAACACGTTTAAAACGCGTCTTTTAAAAAATTATTCTGATGTTAAAATAATTGCAAATTTTACTAATTTTTTCTCATTTTTCTCAAATTTTATTATTATTTTTGTTACTTTTTCCCAAATGCTTTCACATTTTTTTTTCAGAATTTTAATGATTTTTTCATAGTTGCCTTGGCTATTTTTCCCCACTTCCGACTTAGTAAAGAAGAATGGAAATCTGTTAAAATAGATGAACTCTGTTATGGCATGGACTAACAAAGAGCTATACCATATACAGCCTAAGTAACCAAGTCTTCGACCACTTCGAAAATCCCTTAATGGTTATTAGTGGAAGTCTAATTGCTCTAATCTTCATGGAATACCTGTGGTTCAGCATCATATTAAAATGTGCCCTTATGCACTGGATCACTTTCCTCCGATAATACATCGTATTAGCTCTTTTTTGGGTATAAAAAATGCTTTTAGTTGGTCTAAAGATGATGTAACAAATAACCTCCCAAACCATAACTGCATTTGCAAGCTACGCCAAGTAGCCAACTCACCATCACACGATGCCCCGCCACTACTATTACGGACGGTTACCCGACTCTCCAAATAAAACCCACATGGAAAGCTCCTTCCTAACTTCCAATACAGAGACTCTACTCTATTTCCATCAAACAACCAAAACTTTCTTGGGTTCTAAGCCTCCATCTTTCTCTCTCACCAAAACCATGCTACTACTTGCTGTTTAAATTTTTTTAGAGGTGGATGTTTATGTTGTTCTAGCGTGGAGGTCAGGTGTGGCTCATTTTCATCAATGGCGAGTGGAAGTGAACGAGATTTATATGTTCCTATGCCTTGGGCAAGGGTAAGCTACTTAGTACTCTCTCTCTAGATCTCTCTCTAATAACCAGGATGTCTGGGTCTCTTAGAGCACCCCACTAATCTCAGGGGCACGTCTCGCACCCCAAGTTAGCACTTGCCGGGTCACAAGGATATAAATCCTTATGGTGGCCTCTAACCATTAGAATAGTCCCACATCGGTGGTGGGCTGGAGGGAGGCCTTGGGTTATATATAACCTGGGCAAACCTCACCTTACAAGCTGGTTTTGGGAGGTTGAGTTAGGCCCGTAGAATTCTATCATACTATCGGAGTAAATATTTCCTCCACTCCACGTCACCCATGGCTCAATCCCAACCATAGAGGGGCTAGAAAATCATCTTTGGTATGAAAATTTTAATATGAGTATCCATAGTAAAATGGACTGATTCTTTGATTTATGTTGAAATCTAGTTATGGAGTTTGCTTTCAAATGTGGTTTTTTTTTCTTTTGTTCTGTTTTTTGTATATGTATGTTCGTTTGTTCTTCAGGCAAAGAAGATAGGAAGTGGGCAACAAAAAAGGATAGAGCTTGAGCAAGAGGTACGATGTTATATCACATTTTGATTTTTTCTTTATTTTGTTGTTTTTTTTTTTTTGATATGTGGGTGTCTATGCCAGCTTACCCGCACCTCGACTAATCCTACGGGCCCTAGAGCTAACAACAAGGTAATACTCCAGTGGCCCTGAGGGAACTCGAACCTGTGACATTGGGGAGCAAACCCAAGGCCTGACCAACTAAGCTACCCCTCCCGCTTCTTTTGTTGTTGTTTTCGTAGGTTGTTGAAAGGGATGTTAACATTAATCGAATAATTGACTTTGATTTCCAGTATGCCTTATTCAACTCGTATTAATGAATAGTAATTCCTAGTCTTGTGGGTGTGGCAAAACTCAACTGAAAAGATTTTGGAGAAAGTAAAAAAAAAAAAAATATTCACAAAAAAGGTTTTTAAGAAACTAAGGCTTATTCTTGAAAAGTTTTAGTATATCATGCTACTTCATAAAGTTTAAGGAAAAAAGGTTGTCCCATTTTTTTAGCTCCCAAAACGACATTTGTAAGAAACATTTGAGCTCTGAAAAATGAAACAAAAATACCCTTTAAAATTAGGAATCTGAGAACTCAAGAACAGAAAAATCTGAGTTTTCTGAGAAAAACTCAGAAAACCGACTATAACCAAACTCAAGAGCAGAAAAATCTGAGTTTTCTGAGAAAAACTCAGAAAACCGACTATAACCAAACTCAAGAACAAAACTCAGAAACAGTAAGAATCTCAGATTCTTCCGGAATCGTAGCTAATCAGATTCCGAGCTTTAAAATCACCCGAACAAGGCCTTATTCTATCAAAATCATTATTCTATCAAAATCATGAAAATCAGAAAATTTTTAAATAAGTTGAATTTAAGTTTACAAAGTTTACTCATTTGCATTTTTCAAGATTTAATCGAGATGCATGAATTTTTCCATTGTTCCCTAACTTAACAATGAAATCAAGAATTTTATATCCTAATCAAAATTATTTAAAAAATTGAACTCTCTTTATTAATTAATATTCGTGCAATAGTCTTTATTAGTCTATGGTTTAAATTTTTAGTAAGTTTTTTATTTTTAAAATCCTATTAAATATAAACTAAAAAGGCATTAAAAAAAAAATCTGATTTGAAAAACAAAAAACTATTAGTGCATAGACTCCTTTCTTCTATATTTTCAGAGAAAGGAAATTGCTATATGATCTATTTGAAGCTGCTAAAGGTATGGGAATCGAAGTTCAAGTTATAAATGCTTCTTACATGCTATATATATTAAAAAAATCACTGTAAACGTTTCTTGCATGGTATGCTTAGCAACGCATGTATCTTTGGCTTTGACAAGGATCATAGGCATGAAATTCGATCATGACGGAAGTTAGGATATTCTAAGTTGCATTTGATTAGTGTTTTGTTACATTTATGTGACAGCTAATGTTCATATCTTAGGTGGTCAAACTTCGTAAAACGCTTGATCAAGAGGAAAAGGTGCATGAAATTTTGCAACGGGCATTTGATGGGAATGTTGGGTCTATCCATCGCATTCCAAGCTTCCTTCCACCAAAGGTCCTCTCTCTCTCTCTCTCTCTCTCTCTCTCTCCAATCCCAACCCGCTATTGGATTTCCAGTCCTTTGGGGTCCTTTTCCAGCTGGTATTAGGAGTATCTTTGGCAATTTTCTTAATCCTTAGATTCCTCCATTTGGTTATATCTTGAAGTTCATCATCAATATCCTCTTCTTCAAATCCATTCAATCTTCCTCCCCTTTGAATAAAAATAATATTTGGGGCATCTTTTTTTATGCTTGCTTTTTCTTCAAATGTTCTCAAATTTCTTTCTGTCCAGTTCTAAATTGCAACATTGAAAGCTAATTTGATAATATTCTCGAACACTATAGATGAAGGAGCTCTTACTAGAAGTCGCAATCGTGGAGAAAGAGATAGTGCAACTAGAAGGTGAAATAAGTAGCCTTCAACAAGGATTAAATCAAGACCAAAATTATCAAGATTCATCGTCAAAATCGAAGGAAGGGCAACATGGGAATCTTAACATCAATGCACCTCATGCCATATCCTCATCACCACCAAACCCAATATCCCAACATAATGGGGTACATGAAAGGCATGCACCTGAAACTAGAGCTATGTTCTTTATAAATAAAGCTATAACAGGTGACTACACGCTAAAAGGTTTTCGAAGTGACGAAAAGATGGAAAACTCAAAAGGAACCATTGATATAAAAGAAAATCAAAGAGAGGTTAGATTTCAAGAAAAGGTTTCAAAGAAGAGTGGGTTGATAGAGAAGCCTGTCACAACGAAGTTACCCCCAAAGCCTCCAATGTCCAAGGTAAGCACCCCTACCCTTTCCCACTATACCGTTTGTTTTAACCTACACTGTTATTCATACACGAGAACATCTTTACATTAACTATGGGGAATACCCGATTGTGACATTGTAATATGGAAAATTATAATGAGCGGACCTCAAACAATAGACCAACAACGAACTACTTACGTCGCTCGATGCAAGTGGCTGGCCTGACTTGTATTGCTAGGATTCACTGTGCTTGCATTACGCCACGTAAGCGGTCCATTGAATGGTCTGCTGTTTGTGTTCAGCCATATATCAATATAATAGTAACTTTGATTTGTATACCACCATTTGAGCGCATTAGTGATATATCCAATGGTCTTCCCAAGATTGAAGAAATTGTGTATGCATTTACTATTATAACATGTGATGGAGCATATCCCTGTGGATCCACTCATCAAATATTGTGGATATTGTTAACTGCCGGTTGTAGAAGAACCAACATATGATGTGAGCTCACCGTTTAGAACACTCTCACCATCTCACTTTTTAGGGGTTGTGGGCCTGTCACACAATTTATTTAGAATCTAAGTCGTACAAATGATAGGATATCATTTTAATTGCCCTTAGCCCAAAAATACGGCCAACATAATTGGATTGCATGAATTTTCTTATGGCCGTGATTTTGGGTTGAGTTCATTTCAAATGATAACCTATAATCTGAAGGATTTGGATTGGTTAGAGATATGGCCATGTGGCACAAGATGGCCTAAAAGTGGAACAGCGAGGGGAATTAATCACTCATGCATATGAGATGGTATTAGCTGCCCGATACTTGGTCAGTGAAAATACATTTTACTAAGAGCATGTTCATTTTACAGTAATATGTGAATATTAGGTTCAATCGTCTCATTTTACCGCAAAAAATATAATTTCATGTGTTCTTTTTTATATAATTTTTTGTGTTTTGTGCCAAAATATTACCTACAATATTTTTGACTTACGAGACTATTGCTCGTAATATTCATTTGTTGCACATAAAATTTACAACGGTCACCTTATATTCCGACTCAAAGGTGTACCATCTGAAATTAAATGAGTACCTTGTTTACAACCAATGATATTGCAACTTTAACCCATCTCTTTTAGCCGACATCCATTGATCGCCTTGGAATCAAATGATGGAGATTGTTTCTCTGACAAATCTTCCACACAATGAATCTTTAGATCATAGACGTATCATCAGACGGTCACTTTTTTATTCCACTTGCCAAACATCCCAAAAAGTGGCCCTAAAATCATGTTTGAGCGTGATATGTGCCACATGATTTTAGGGTCACCTTTTAGGATGTGTGCCACATGGAATAAAAAAGTAATCGTTTGATGGTGCGTCCATAACCTAAACATTCATTGTGTGAAATTTGGGTAAAAAACGTTCTCCATTGTCTGATTCAGAGGTGGTCAATGTATGCCGGCTAGAGGAGTTGGGTTGAAATCACAATTTTATGGAATGTGAAATATTACATAAGTCGTTCACTTCAATGTAAAATGAATTGGAGCCCATAAAGTTGATTTTACACCCTCTTTTTAAAATGAAGTGAACAGCCATTTTACACCAAATACCTACTTCTTTACAAGTAAAAAAAATGTACTTTAATACGGGTAAAATGGATATTATAAGAGAAGGGATTACCTTGAAATGAGCGTGCCCTAACTAAGCAACATCTTCTAATTAGAATGATAAAAAGTTTACTTATGTGGCTGTTAAAATTCAATTATGATATAATATACCATCTCATTGACTTATTACCTCTATTTATTATAATTTCTAATCATCTTATTCCAGTCAATTGAACAAGATTCAGACCCTCACTCCAACCACCTACACAAATCTTTAGCCAACTCAGGTCAAACAGAAGAGAGCAATCAGAAGTTGACGCCCAACAAGCTATCGGAGAGCATCATGAAGTGTTTGACCTGCATTTTTCTAAGACTAATTAGAACATCAAGAGCTATGGAGATTGAGAAGTCAAGCATGGTTTCAAAGTCTGCTCAACCGTTTTCCAGGTCAAGAAGTTTTAGAGATGAGAATGGCTTCAACCCAAAGACCAGCCTTTTGTTACAAAGGGAAGTAAAGCAACCGGATCCCTATGGCATTTTTGAGATTGAAGACTCCCTTCCAAGGGACATTGGTCCTTACAAACATTTGGTCCGATTCACATCAAGTTCACTAGACATGAGAAGCATTTCGAGTTCCATTACTGTGCTAAAAAAATTAAGGTGAGTTGAGAATATGCACAAGGGTACCTCCATTTGCACCAACCAAAACTCTAAGGAGCTGTTTGGATAGAATATGGTAAAATGGAGTAAAGTTGTTCAACTTTTACTCCATTTTACCATCTATTCTTAATTTACAGGACCACGCACTAATACGCACAGGAATCCTACTTTTTACCACATTTATCACTGTTTGGATAGCAATTTGTTTGTGTGAGAAATAAAGAAATATTCAAAATTCAGTGTTTGGATATAAGTTTGGACAACACAGTAAAATTAGGGATGTCAACCAATCGGGTTAGGTCAAAGTTTTAGCTGCCCGACATAAAATTTGCATATCCCGACCTGACACAATAGTGCACACAAGCATACCCGACCCGAGATCTTAACCTGCCCCGGCGTCCGACCCGACCTAATTATTATATATATTTTAAGTACATAAAATATTGGGTGGGGTTGGGTTGATGGGTGGGGTTGGCATTAGACTTCCTACCCGACTTGGTAAATCCCTAACCCGACCTAAAAAATCTATTGGTCGACCTGACCTGAAAGTCGGGTAGGAAGTCTAATGCCTGATCTAACCCGACAAGCCAATTTTAGGTACCCGACCCTATAAAATATCAGGTCTGGTAGTGTCGAGTATCGGGTCAACCCGACACGTTGACATCCCTAAATAAAATGGAGTAAAAAAAAAATTTGGCTTTGTAAAAAATGATGAGAGAGAGAATGATGAACCGACCGCTCAAGTTTTACCTCGAAAAATACGATTCTCGAGGGGGAGGGTCGTAATCTATTTTGGAGTTTTGTGGTAAAGATGGGTAATCCATTTACCACCCTTAAAAAATAGGGCACTTTAGAAAACAATGCCCCCAAAACAAACTTTTTAGCAAACAAGAGCGACCTCAAATGTTTTAGAAAAACGGTGCTTTTACGGATTTTAGAGCTTAAGAAAACCATGAAAGCACCTTTTTTTACAAAGTTTTTAGAAAAAACCATGCTTTCACGATTTTCTGAAGTTCCAAAATCCGTGAAAGCACCTTTTTTCTAAAACGTTTGAGGTTGGGTCTTTTTTGCTAAAAAGTTTGTTTTTGAGGCATGTTTCTCTAATTATCCCTAAAAAATACCCAAACAACTGAATTTATGATAAAACATTTTACGTTATCATGTTTTATCAGGTTTTCCCTATATCCAACCAGGCCCTAAAAGCACCCACTCAGCCCCATCTATAGATGATATGACATGTGGGGATAGTTGGGTGCTTTTAGAGTTTTGTTGGGTGCCAATAGAGCTACCCAATGCACAAATACCCGAGTATGTGCATTATACATATAATTAAGCACTCCACGTTTACATGAACATTACCAATGTCATCCATGATCCATGTACATACATGTTGCTTGCTTATTAGCATACATCCATGAGGATAGAAAGTAGACCCAAGCCACTTGAATTGGTAGTTTGATGGAGATCATGATGCAAAGACATTGGGTCTCTTCCTTCCCTATTTTTTCCATAAAAGTAGGCATCGCATGCATACATGTACAGCCATGATCCATATATAGAAGATGCAGACATGAGGCTCGGGTTACTTTGGAAATATTGACCCATTTATTAAACAGGTTGGGTTCAGTCCTATATTCTTGGTCAGAACCTGACCAGATTCCCTACCTTACATCATAACCCAAGCTGGCCCAACTCATCAGTATGAAGACCATAGAGAATATCGAACCAATATGCGAAGTCGAAAAAGTATGAGTTACATGTCCTATTTATGATTGGGAGTCATTACTTGCACACACTTTTTAAATGATTGCACCAAATTTAAAAGAATTGCAAGTTTAGCGACCTCTACTATGTAAAAACACCATCTAAGTCGTTTGATTTGAAGGCCATGATTTAAAGATACCAATTGCAAAAGATTAAAACAAAATATAATTTTCAGGATATTTTATACTTCAACAGTAGACTATAATAGATCATATGACAAGTATCGTGTTTTGCTCTAATTTTATGTACCAGAGATCTATTGATCATGAGCTTCAAATCAAACGGCCCATATTACATTTTTACATATCACTTATCCCTAAAATACTAAGTCTTTTTTTATATTCGGTGCAATCACTTGAAAAATGTGTGCAACTAATGGCTCCCTTTATGATTTCGTTGGAATTGTTGCAAGGGATCATCAATGGTTGGTTGGTTGGAGATTTTCTCCTACTGCTCATGTTGCAAACATAGTGCTTATTTTCCTTCATACCTTTTTCCTTTCTAAATACAAACATACGATATTTACACACACGTGAGTGTACACATGTGCACACATACACATATATGCATGGATGATGGATGCATGAAGAAGAGGGTTGACACAATGGGCAGAACCAAGCCCCCGGAAACAGAGGTTCTGAGTTCGAATCCCACCCCTCGTAGGCCACTCGCAGAGATTTATCCCTAGTGATTGGTACCTGTGATGTGCGGGTTTGCACGTATCCGGGGACGTAGTTGGGTTCTCTAAAAGGCCCGATACCGGTTATCAAAGAAAAAATGAATACGAAATAAATATGTTCATTTATTTACTTCTAAATAAATGTGTTCATTCATTCTATATATATATATATATATATATATATGACATCTAATTTTTTATTTTTCCTTTCTACTCTTATCTACAGGGTCTTATTGGACAGTCTCCATAATGTGGACTTGAGATTCTTGACTTACCAACAGAAGTTAGCATTTTGGATCAACATGTACAATGCTTGTATTATGCATGTATAGTATGGTCAAAGCCAATTTTCTTAACTATTCTATATATTTACAAGCGGATTATACTTAGCTTAGTTTCAAACGCCCATAGTGTGCAACCTATGATTTTTGCTATGAAAGCAGACATGCGTTTCACTAAAATTGGCTGCTTTCAGTTCTTTAATAGTATATGTGTTTCACACACAATCCAATGCTTTGCTGTATAACATTGTGCATTTGCCTGAAACATATCAGGGATATCTTCAACTTGGATCGCCCTCCAGTCCAGAAAAAGTGCTTGCATTGATGAACAAGGTATATCAAACATTCCTTATAGAACATATACATACACTAATATGATCATGTTATTCATATACAGTTCTTTTTTCCCAAACTTTTGCCCCCCCATAACATTAAAAGAGAAGGATCTTCAAACCTTTGATCAATCACTTGTAGTTGGATGGTCTCTAAATAAGGGTATAAAGGGTTTGCGTCAGGCTTTAAGCAAGCTTTTTTATCAGATCAAAATACATGTCCAAAGCCTTGCACATTTATTATTCAAATCAGACCCATTTCCAGCACATTTATTCTTAAATTGGTATATCCTAGTAGGGTTTAAAGTTTAGAGAAGCCTGAAGCCCAGGCATGGCCCATTTATTAATAGGGCCTGGATTTCAGGTCCAACCAGCATGCCTAAAAGTCTAGCCCAATTCTAGCTTCTGGCGGACTCGTAAAGTGATCAATAACCATCCTTGAAAACAACCCTTGATTTAATGGTTGGAAACATATGGTAGGAGTGATTCAACTTGTTGCTTATACAAAAGTGGCCAGCAGATTGAATGGTCAAGATCAATTGGGCCCTGTAAACTTGACCCGTCAGGCCTGGTCAGGCATGAAGGTCATTGAACCCAATGGTTCGGGTCTAGAAAAAATTGGGTTGGGTCGACTCAGCTGACCCGATATTTCTATATAAAAACAAGGAAATTAGGGGGTTAACCAAGTCTGATTCTCGGGTTGAGCCTATACGCTTGACCCATTGGGTTGGGTAGTTGGGTCGGGCATATGCCTTTTCCCTGTGGAGCAGCCAAAATTTTGGCCCCACCCAACCAAGCCATTGACAGCCCAAGTAGTTGATATTCTTCTTGTATTTTAAGATTATTATGGTATTGATTCAGGCGGTTCTCAACATTGGAGGCAACAAACTAAATGCTTTAGCAATAGAGCATTTTATTCTGAGACAACCATCTAACTTAAAAGAAGTGAGTACTTGATTTATCTTAGTTTTATAAGAGCTCAAATATATATATTAGACTTGCATTATATATACAAATAAAGTCTGATCTCGAGCTATAAATTTTGTAGACCGACTGGAAGGGTGACAATGAAGACAAAGAAGGCGTTGTGCGCCGAATTTACGGACTCGAGCACCCGGAATCGAACGTCACATTTGCTCTTTGTTGTGGGAGTCGATCTTCTCCTGCTGTAAGTTCAACTTGTGATATCTTTCCCAATTGCAAAAACTAGGTTCTAAAAGTAAGTTTATGCAAATATACAAGGTTGATCACTGATCGTCCAGAAAAAAAAATAAAAATAAAATTATTTTTACACCGTTATTTTTTTGGTTAGAGTAAAAAATTTCAAAAGCAAAATTTGTGCATGGAAAACCCTATATCTTTGACCCGGGAAATGAAGGGCAAGGATCTCCAAAATATTATTTTCTAAAGCACTAGACCCTTTGAGTAAGTGTTGCAACTTGCAATCACGTGCCACAAATTATGTGATCTAACATCTGTATAAAAAAATATTCAGTTGCACACGGATGTATATTCCATTTTCCTTGTATATAAAAACTTTTTTTTGTATAAAATTTACATTTATAATTTGATTTTACTTCTTTACGTTTTGAAGAAACTACTATAAAGGATTAATTGGCCAACAGTTCCATCAATAGATATCTTCAACGTCATGTGAATTAATGTTAGTGCTCATAAGAGGATTCTAATTCTATGTTATTTTTTATACGAGAGGATTCTAAATTTCTAATCATTCAATCTGGTCACTTGAAAATATCCAGTTATTTATATCTAATGTATGGTCCATAATGAAGTGCTTGGTTTGGATGGTACTCATCCAACTATGGTAAGTATTTTGTGTTAAGTAAAGCTTATGTTATGTCTATCCACTTGGACCTAATAGATGGCTAAAAGAATGTGTCATGTGCTACCGCATTGCCTAAAAGTATGCCGGTGAATGTGTCATCTCATTGATGTAGCACCAAATGGATGGCTAAAAAAGAGTGTGCCATGTGGCACCACATTTCCTAAAAGTAGGTCGGTGAGGGTCCCATCTATTAATGTAACACCAAATGGATGGCTAAAAAAAATGTCATGGTCGCACCGAATTCCTTAAAAGTAAGCCAATGAGGGTAGATGTAGGTGACTTCTCTCTCTTAAAAAATAACACGGGGGTTTGAATGTTTTAGGTTAGGATATACACTGCTGATGGCATCTCGGCTGAGTTAGAAAAATCAAAATTGGACTACTTGCAAGCTTCTATTGTAGTGACGACCACAAAAAAGCTAGTGATTCCAAAGATTTTGCTATGGAACATGTATGATTTTGCAAAAGATATGGACTCATTGGTTGAGTGGGTTTGTAATCAGTTACCAACATCTGGGTCCTTGAGGAAGTCAATGGTGGAGTGCCTACGGAGCTCAAACAATGGGAGGATATCAGATCTTGTAGAAGTAATGCCTTACGAGTTTGAATTTCAATATCTATTGGTTGCGTAATTCCTACTTGCTTTTTTATGGTTTTGTTATAAGGAATTCATGGAAATATTTTCTTACTTCTTCCTTTTACTTTTCTCTCCATTGTTTTTAATGAGTCTTTGAAACATTTCCAATTATCAAATCTTTACATGTATTGGATGAACTTTGTAGAGGGTTGGTTTCTCTATTAGCACCTCATAATGTGCACAAATTTAAAGCCATTTGTGTGACTGAAATTGTTAATGTGAAAAAGAAAATTGCAATAAGGCATGCAAGTTTTGTGCAGGCCGCTAATGTAGCGCGACGTGATTAGCTGCCCCGACTTACATTGCTTGAGCCCACTGTACTTACAAATAGCAACACTTGTGGTGCTAACATATGTTTTTAACGGGTTTTCTGAGGCATATGTTTAGCTATTTTACTCAATAAGACACAAATTTCAAAAAAAAAGAAAAGAGGCACAAGTGCACAAGTATTATGGTGCAACCCAATATGCTTATATTAAATTTCCACTATATAAGGTAGATTGCATTGAACCTATGTTCATGAATATGTGTTTTTGCATGTGATTTGCTGGAGTCGTGTTACACAATTATAACATAATGCACCATACTCTAATTAAATCGATGTCAGATTTTGAGTGAGGGTCTAAAACGTTTTACTTTTTACCTGACAGGGCCAACATACTTCTTATTACTTGAGAGGGTTGGGGCCTTTAAACTTTTTCCAAAAATACTATGCATATGCATTTTAATCAATTTTAATAGGCTTAAATGCCCTATAATTAAAAGCACGTGCATATTTTTTTAAACAGAGATCGACCAAGTCTTAGAGGGGACAACAACCGATCTCTTACAAGACCCGACCAATCGGGCTCTTACGATATCATGACCGATTAGGTCTTGTACGAGACTACAAGGTGTCATATTCCGCGAGGTCTTATATAAGACCGATCGATCTTGTACAAGATCGATCAATCGGTCGCAGTATAGTCTCATATGAGACTAGTTAATCACAGCCTCATACAATAACGATCAATCTCATTGAAAAACAAATGCGCATATGTTTTTAGTTAACTCTTACTAAATGTGATCAAAATGCAAATGCACATAATAAGAGATATGCATGCCTCAATCAGATTAATATGTGAAAGGTTGAGACCTCCCGCGTATTATTTTTTAAAATCTCTTGCCTAACAATGCTCACATTAACATTCATTTTCATCAATCTGACCATCTCAGTCCATTAATTCAATTTTATAAATAATATCCATATAAGAGGATGTAAAGTGACGGAAATCCCTCGGTGATATTGCTTCATACAAACTTTTTTTCCGTTTTACCAACACTTCTATATAAGTCTCCCCTATGCAGTTAGAGAAAAAAATAGTTGAAGTGTCTCAAGTCAGATAACGGGTTAGAATAGAAGTCTACAGAATTTATGGAATACTGCAAAGATGAGGGTCGCAAACGACACTGCAGTAATTCAGAGACTCTACAGCAGAACGGAGTAGCAAAGCGCATGAACAGAACCCTCTTGGAAAGAGCAAAAAAAATGAGATTAAATGCAGGTTGAGAGAAGGGTTTCTAGGATTTCCTTTTTATCTTGACATAGGCAACAAAATCTACAAGCATATTTGTAGAAAAATTTAACAAATTGTAGAAAATGTGGCAATCAAAATAATGCACAAACAAGTAATTGCAAACTAAAGATTTACGTAGTTCGGCAATTTGCCTACAACCACGGGTGATGCTGAGTTCCTTCAACTATTCTGTGAAAACTAAAGTTACAAATCTCTCAGATCTCACCTCACCTAATACAAAATCGAGTTTTCTTCAATATAATTCTAATCTATAATTCGAGTTTATATCTAATACAAAGTATAACTGCCCCATATAAAAATATGACGAAAATACACTCGACCCGCATAGTTGTAGCTAGTTGTACAGTTCAACCTATTGATCAATACCATCAACAAAATTTAAGGCACAATCTCAACAACATATAATAGAATCACATGTCATGTGAGTAATAATCGTAAAAGGGGTGCTTGTTTTGGGATCACATGCCACGTGACACGTGATCTCGACACTAGTAGCGTTCAAACACTACACCTCTAAGGCAGCTATATATATATATATATATATATATATATATAACACTACAAAAATAAGGTGTTTCAGCGGCACTTGCTATTAAGGCAGTTTTTGGTAGTGATAGAACTAATAGCGGCAGTTTTCAGTAGCGATAGGACTAATAGCAATAATTTTTTGTTTAAAAAAATTGCCGCTAATAATCTTATTTTTTGTTAAGTGAGTCCGGCGAGCTTAGGAGGTTAAACTCAAGCCAAACTCATTTATATTTCGAGCTTAACGTGCGATACGCAGTAACTCTTTTCGACGTGTACTCTGTGTGGCAACTAGCTTTTCCGGACTAGATCAGCCTACTCGCGTTTCAAACCTATACGGTAACGTATTAAGTTAGAAACTATGTGGATTTCCAAATGCAATTAATATTGCGATACGCAGTGACTAGTATAGGGGCAGCCTTTCATTGGGGTTGGGACCGCCCTGGAGAGGTGGTTGGAAACCACCAACACAATAGCCCTAGCGCACGACGCGACTAGAGCGACTCAACACCACTGCGAGGCCCGGATGCACGAACTCAAGCCCACAAGACTATCGTACGCGTTCCATAAGGGATCTCTTAGGCCAGCGACACGTAACGTGGCTGCTAGATCACTTCCCCATATATATGGGTAAAACAGTAATTAGTTTGACATATTTTTTTAATATGCCACAATGCTCCGCATCGCTCCCCCCACATGACCATGTCGCGACCGTGTCACGACCCAATCTGCCACCATATCGCGTGCCCTCTCATAGCCCACGATCGAAGCTCTCAGAGTACCTATAGCGAAGCCCTCATGGCTTGCTGACGCGTCGATGATGCCCCAACTTCAATCCACCAATGCTACAACACTAGTGGCACAAGTGACCCTGCGACTGACCTAAATGGTCATGCCGCAAGCCTCCGTCACATCCTCCCCTACTTAGTTGCATTGACGCCCTCGTCAATGCGCTTCTAGTGCTTCTTCAAAGCTGCTTGGAAGAATGGTTAAGTACTCTCAAGTTCTCATATAATCTCGACTTCTGATAGGTCTTTCCATTTCAAAAAGTACTCCACAGAAAATTCATTCTGACTGTCATCTTTCCTGTTACTGTATCTGTGAGCAAGGATTTCTTCAACCTGTCTCTTCAACTGCAAATCAGCATTGGGTGCGACGCGAGTCAATAAACTTCTACCTGAGTTCTTCAGATCTCTTTTATACGGCTTTAAGCAACTGACGTAAAATACAGGATGTATTCTCAGCCAGGGAGGGAGTTGTACTCGAAATGAGACATCGTTAATCCTCTACGTGATTAGAAATGGCTCGTCGTACTTGCGAACTAATGTTGTGTGTTTCCTTCTAAAAAATTTAAGCTGTGTAGGATTAAGAAAATTAGAAGAAGACAGAAAGATAGAATAAATAAATTTTCATAAACGATTATATTGTTTATTGTTCATTAATTTTCTTATAAGAAAGTGTATAAATAAGATTACAAATATAATCGTCAGCGATTATCTAGAAGTGAGAATGAATATGGGTAAGTGGATAGTTATCTAAAAGTGAGAATGATACTGTAACAACCCGAATTTTTAAACTTTCTTTTATTGGTGTTAGATTGTGTTTTATACCTTGCATGGTGTTAGTGCTCTACACCAGAACCTACCCTAGTTGAGAAAATACACATTTTGATTTTAAAGAGGTATTATATTTAAAATTGTCTTTATTTGACACAAGTTGTGTTGTAGCCTAGTGGTTGAAAGGCTTTGGATATAGATAAGAGGTCTAAGGATCAAACCTTGCTACGTGAGTTTTAAACCTTTATTTTAAACTTTGAATTAAAAGCCTATACACCCTTATTTGGTGCGACCGCTTAGCACTGAATTAATGCCCATATATTATAAATAAGAAAGTTACGAAGAACCCTAAATCATTATTATAAGAATTCTTCTTAAAAACTCTAGCCGTCACTCCATCTTCTTCTCTGGCCACCCTTCTTTAAAAACACCCAAATCTCTTTTAAATTTCTTGTGTATTCTTTCACAAAGAACACCGTAGTGTTTTTCTGCCGTCAAATCATGGTGGAAGAAGGTGGCGTAATCATGGACGGATCATCGTGTGGACGCCGATCTCTATCGCCCTAATCGTCGTCGATCTGTTGGTCACGCTTCAAGAGGTGGGTACCCATCCATCCATCTCATTCTTCTCAGATCCCGTCGCATAGGATACGTTCGATCGCGTATCGACGGACTAAATAAAATAAACTTTATTTCACTCTTTATAATATTATTTTAAAATGAGTAAAGTGGTTAGCATAAATATGATTGCTTATAATCTAGTCTTATTTATTTTGCCCTAAATGTGATTGCTTATAATCTAATCTTATTGATTTTGCCCTAGATGTGATTGCTTATATTCTAGTCCTATTTATTTTGCCCTAAATGTGATTGCTTATAGTCTAATTTTATTGATTTTGCCCTAGATGTGATTGCTTGTAATTTAGTCATAATTATTTTCCTAATTGTTAATGTTATTATTTTTTTTATACTTTGTTATTTTAACAATTAAAAATAACACAAATGATTAATACTCTATTCCATCATCCCTCTAGTAAAAGGCATTTTATGGACATTATAAAATCGTGAATCTGAGTTCAAACTAAAAATCTACGCAACCATGATTTAAACTTATAATTTCTTTAAAATTTTTATAATATTTTATATTTTCTAGAAACTAAGCATTTCTATATATATATAGACCCATGACCTATTTTAAACATATTTCCAAGTCCAGCGTTTACAAAAGGTCCCATGTAGTATCTAAGACCTTATTTTAAGGAAAGAGATATTACATAGATTATTTTAACATAAGACTCTATACAATAAAAATCAAGAAGTGAGTATATTTATATTAGCAGGCAACAATAAATCTTGCGGTTACTTATTAAAACAAAAAAAATATATACATATATAATTATTTTCTAAGGCTATAATTTTCAAACGATATAAATTATGTAGGCGTGATCAAATTTTAATAAGTAATATTATTATTAATATCATGAGGTCTCAATTGAGTATTGACTCTAAAACTGGAGAACCTACCACGGGATCACCTTATAATGCCCAACGATGGAGTTTGAATTTTCTCCCATGGGAGGTAATATATATATATGGTCGATAGAGAGGATGAGTTAGCACTAAATAAGCAACTTAAGCGTTAGACAACTTCATACTTAGGTTGCCACGTGGGATTCTGATGTTGGAGGTCTGTGACCCATCTGATGTTGGACTGCGACCGATCTGGTGTTGGTCCATGACCCATCTGATGTCGGACCTTGACCCATTTGATGTTGGATCTTGACCCGTCCGACGTGGATCGTGACCCATTTGATGTTGGACCGTGACCCATCTGATGTTGGACTTTGACCGATTCGATGTTGGACTTTGGCCCATCTGATTTAGATCAGCCCATCTGATTTCATTTCATAGGATGGTATTAAATTAATTAAAATATCTTTTATAATATATTATGATATATTTAAAGAGAAAGTGATTTTAGATAGTAATATAAAATTAATAAATATTATATACTTATATTTTATTATCATATAAAATAAATGTACTTGGTTACTACCTTATTTTAATATTATAAAATTATCTTATAAGATATATGAGTAGTAGTATCCCATGTCAGAGCCCAATTAGTTTCCTTTTTATCGATGGATTGACCTATTAAAATCGACCAATCAATCATGAGCCAAACGACAACTTACACCTTATTAAATCTGATCTATCGATTTTCATTTTTTCAATCGATCGATTCTCATCCGAATAGACGACCTGATTCACACCAAAATTTTACTTTTACACGACCAAAAAAATTTAGTGCACTTGCACTTTGCGATCGATGGTCGTGATGTACTTAACTTTAAAAATAATAATATTTAGTTTGGGCATTTAATAATGATAAATAATAATATATAAAAGTTTCGCTTTTATCGCTCAATTGACCACTTCGACCGATAACATAAAGTGTTAGAACTTCGATGTCTTTATGAAACCGAACTCTGACCTTTACGATTATCAAAATCATACTTATAACCATATTCTATAATTATATTGGTGTGGTATGTAAATAAATATAAACATAAATATAACCAAAATCTAAGTGTAAACCATTCTGTATGTGTGATACTTTTGTATTTGTAACTTAATCAATTTATATGAGTTAAGGATATGTTAGATCATGAGTAAGAGTGTATGAGATCATGCCTATGCTTGGGCGTGGTGATTCCGAGATGGTATCGAAGCGAAATACACCGTATTCACATGCCTTACAACTCATGGTGGAATGGGACCCATGATTTAGTCGGGTGAGTGTGAATTGGTGTAACCTCGATACGGTGGCATATAATCGGACCCGATCACCCCGAAGTTCAAATATGATAGTATGAGTTATGAGTTAAGTTATGAGGTTCGACCATAGGCTTTGTGGTGAAGTTTCTTCTACGATCACGTGAAACTTCGAATATTGGCGTCATGTACGGATGCAACGCCTCTATGATAGTATGAACGTCATCAAGTACATCCATGTTACTACTTTAACCTTTTTCTTGGGAAGCGTGAATTAGGAAAGTTGCCCCACTATAGTCCTCACTAGGATTAAGTATAAGAGTATGATAAGATATGAGTATGAGATAAGATAAGCTATGATACGATGCGATAATAAGGCATCATTTGTATAGGCCAAAGAAAAGATAAAGAACTTAAGTCTCTCAGACGTTGCCTTCCTGTGTGTAGCCAGTAGCAACAACGTCTTTCAGCCAAGACGGATCTCTGGGAGAGATTATGAGTATGAGTGTGTTATGAGTGAGTTTGGCCATTATGTCTCCCCATTGGCTGGATGGTGGAGTATGAGTATGACACGAGGGCGTTATGATATGGTAGTATGATACTATGTTGACCCTCCCATGGTAGCTCGTGACTAGTCGTTTAGGATTTCACGAGTATGTTAATTACGCTCATCATGCGATGTCTGAGCGTATGTCGAGAATAATAATAAGACATGGTAGGATATGTTATGAGATATGGTAAGGTACGTTAGGATATGAGTGTCTAGATCATAGTCTTGCATTTATGATATGAGCTTTACAATATGCATGTGATTTTGTCATTCTTTTGTTATCTGCTTTGACATATTATATTTATCACTCACAAGACGCACCCACAATGCACCTGAGTAGTATGGGGTGGATTGGTGGTGTATCCCACTGAGTTTACGTGACTGAGTAAACTCATCCCACGATAATCTAACAGTTGCAGGTGATTACGCTAGTAGAGTAGACGTCGGTCATTCGAGATCCTACCGACGATTTCATTGATCCATGAGTGTTGAGTACCGGAGGGCTACGGTGCTGATTTCGATCCGAGTGCTGGATATTGATCGCTGCAGACTTGGTAGTAGATTGGATCCCTATTATTATCATTAATTTTATGATTTCCTTTATCGGATTTGCCTCCAACTTCGAATTATGTTTTATTGGTAGATTTGTTGATTCTATCGCATTTATTCATTATTTATGGCTGCTTTTATTTCCACCTTTATGTGTTGGCTTTCACGGATTTCGTGGAACCATTATTGCGCGAGAACTCTGATTAGGTGTATGTCCGCTTAGCATATCCGAGATATGTGCGGGTCATAACTCGAAATTCTAGGCCCTCGGGATGGGGTAGAATTTCGGGTCGTGACAGATACGATATTAAGTGTTATTATCTAATACTAAATTCTCTCAAGAACAATTCTTAGATGAGACACATGTCTCTCATCCAAAAATTATTCTAGAAGGGGCTATAACATAAGTCAAATGACAGTAAAGGTAAAAGGGTCAATTCTTATTAACTATGGTTCCTTGGGTTACTAAAAGAATAGGATCAATTAATTGGATAGGTTTAACCGTTTAACTAGGTTAATTAGATTTTACATGGAGTTTTGGGTCATGAGTGGAGATTATGGGAAGTAAAAAATTTAAAGAATTGAGTAAAAGATGATGGAGGTAGGGTCCACAAGGGCCAATTATTCCAAAGAAAGCTATTGGGGGTTGTTTGCGCTGATATGGGCTAACTTTGTCAAGATCCAAGGTCAAAAAGTCAAATAAGCAAAAATGAGTGTCAGATCCATTCCTTGGAAGTCGAGCCCATATAAATAAAAATTGGCACCACTATTGGTGGCGCCAACCGGTCCCTCTAACACAGGCGCCAATATGCCAGCTAAATAGAGAATACGGTGGAACCCCTGGCTATGGGCGGCACCTCTTCTTGGCCCAAGTATAGAAGATGGTGTGCCTTTGAGAAGCCTGGGTCCCCAAGATCCGCGGTGTTCCAATGGTCCATAGGTCAAATATTGACCAATAGTGCCATATTTGGATGTTTACAATAACATGCTATTGAATTGTGATTTATCATTACTGCATGTCGCTAGGGATCCAAGTTCGGTGTATCGAACCTAATCGATACTGCTTTTTTCAGTTTTTGGGTCATTCTGCCTAAACGAAAACACGAAAACCAAATTGAAATGAATTGGTTTTGGTTCGGTTTGATATATTTATTTTTATACTTGAAATTGAAACTGAATCGAAATCAATTTTTTTTTATTTTTTCGGTTTGGTTTCGGTATTTTTACTATTTTTATTTTTCTAATGTATTTTCTCGGTTTATTCGATTTTCTTCGGGTTTTTCGGCTTTCTCATACCCCGTTACTTTTCGGTTTTTGCCACCCTAAACCAAAACTGAATCGGAGTCTGTTGATTTGGTGTGACTCGATTTTCGGACAAGTTCAGTTCGCTAGGTTTTCAGCTCGGTTTCGAGATTCGGGTCAAAGCTTGCATCCCTACATGTGGCAAATAGCTATGATCAATTGAAATTGTCCAAGTGGCAACTTACTATTGGAACATGTAACAGCCCAAAGAAACATGCCAATAAGTGGATGTGAACCATCCACTTGATGAACTTTAATACAAGCCACTAAAAATTACAGTTGCGAAGCACCATTTTTGGGCCTGTTGCACTTCAACCTATGGTCTATCACTTCTGACGATGGTATAAATCACCAGCATCTTAAATCATTGACGGTGTAAGTTGGTTAACACATAAAAAGCTAAATTTTCATGTAAAAGTCTATTAAGGCTGTGTTTGACAACAGGTAAAAAAACTACATTTGCATGTAAATATGGCTGTAAACGTGTTGGGTTGACTTGATATTTTACCATCGAGTCAGGAGACATCTGATCTGACCTTCTGGTCGACCAAGAATCAGTGTCGGGTCTGGTTGGATCGATCTGATGCGACCCAATATTTTATATGAAAAAGTGTAAAAAACAGGGGTTTTGTATCGGGTCAAGTCGGGTCGACTTGTGTACACCATCAACTCAGGTCGGGTTGAGTCGGTCATTTGCGATTTTCTTATTAGGAAGCCAAAATTTTGGCTTAATCTGTTGACAAACCTACATGTAAATTTTTTTGTTTTACTTAAAGTTTAAAAAAAAAATTCACTATTTGAGAGATGGAGTGGGTCCCACAACTTACAATTTTTTTTTTCATTTTTAACTTAAAAACATTTTCATAAAATTTTTGCTAAAAGTTATTTTCGCCTACAACAAAACATTCTTTCTTCTCAACCCGTGTTTCACATGCTTAAATGATTGACTGTTTTGAATCGATCATAGAGATTGTTTTTTACCTTTCTTCCACGCAATGCATCTTGAGAGCATAGGCCTACCATCGAACAATCAAATTTTGATTCAATGTGGCACACATTATAAAAAGTGAACATGATCATGGGCATGCATCAAAAGTGGTTTCTGGATCACCTTTCAAGATGTATGGCAGGTGGAATCAAATTGATGTGGATATACATTAAAAGTGGTTTCTGGATCACTTTTCATGATGTATGGCATGTGGAATCAAAATTTGACCATCTAATGGCAAGCCCATTATCTGAAGATCTATCTTATGAGAAATTAAGGCGAAAACTTATCTCTATCACTTAAGTCAAAGCAGTCAATATTTTATGCAGGTGAAACTCGGGTAAAAAATCTTCTGCCGAAAGCAATTGAAGACTATTTTTTCAACTCAAGGCTCTTTCTTCTCAACTTGAGTTAGGCGTTGATGATCGCTTGTTGTCATGATCTGCCACGCATTGAATCTTGTTATTGTGGACGTACCACCAAATGAGCAGATTTTGGGTCCACATGTCACACATCCCAAAAAATAATATGAATATTTGGTGCACTCTCTGAATCATGTTCATGTTTTGGGATATGTGTCACATTGAATCAATATCTGACTATCGGATGATAAAATCATAATCTCAAGATTTACTATATGCAAGATTGGGAGAAAACTAATCTCCACGCCTCACAAGCTTGTAAATGTGAATCATTTACGTGATTAGTACTCGGATTTATAATTGGGTACCTTTATAGTCAATTAAGATTCTTCATTCTCAATTTGGGTTTAAAATCCTTAAACATTCATTGTTTTGAATGGAATGGTGTAGATTGTTTTTTGGCCAAATCTTTGACCTAATCATCTTGAGATTATGGTCCTATCATCAGATGATCATATAATTTCACCTGACACACTCTGAAAGTGATTCAAGAACTATGTTTGAAGTACACACATGGTCATATTTATTTTCTGGGATGTGTGCTACCCAGAATAAAAATTTGAGGGTACGATGTTAAGACCATGATCTTGAGATGTATTGTGTCAATGATTGGCTAAAATACAATCTCCATTTATTGATTCAAAGCAGCCAATGATTTAAACGCATAAACCTGAGTTTAGAAAGAAAAATCTTTAGTTGCAAATAAAGGTATCTTCTATGAAAATGTTTTTTGAAAACAATGTGTCTTGTGGCAGTACGAATTTATAAAGTTTTTTAAACTTTTCATATGGTAGGGAAAAAATTTAGGAAAAAGATTACTTTCATCACAATGTATAGTACTAAACATGTAATTCGTGTATCCTTAAGCCCCTATTGGATAACAAGGAAACTCCAAATAAAAAATAAAATTAATTTTTTTATTGATTTTATGGAAAATAATTTCCTCTAGAAATAGATTTCCCATTATCTGATTTGTGTGTTTAAGAAATGACCTCCATTGAAAATTGATTTCTCTTGTTTGATTAGTATGTTTGAAAAAGAATTTGAAAATAAGTTTTTTAAGTTTGGATCAAAAGTATTGTAAAAAATACTGCTTCTGATATTTTCTGCTTTAATGAAAGTAGAAATTAGTTTGAACAAATACTTAATGAGAAAAGAAAAAAAAAAATTATTTAAGAAAATATCTAATTTATCACTTCGTGTTGCACTAGTCAAATGTTGGCTATTATTTATTTTTATCAAAATCATAATAAAAGTCAAATATTAACCGATAAATCTTTTAATAATACTCTATTACGTTACAAAGTAACACCGTAGTAATCACTATTTATTATCAAGTTATACAAGTCAGAGTTTGAAAAGTCAAACTCAAATAAAAAGTCAAACTTTGACTAAATTTTATATTTCGATAAATGCAAATGTGTAAAGCTAAATAGCAAAGTTGTAAATGCTAATATCTACCGTAAGGTTACACATTGAAAGGTAATCCAATTTTGGGAAATTTGTACTTTCGGCCCTATACGTTTGCGTATTTGCAGAAACGGCCGTATAGTTTCAATCCTTGCATAAATGGCCAGCTCCAAGCCTAGCCGCCTGCATGTCAGATATATATATGTTTCTCTATGCAAGCATTGAAACTAGAGTTTCTCCATCATTTTTTAACACTTTCTCTCTTGGAAAGCGATTTCGAGATTCCACTACAGTTCGTATAACATAGAGAATACAGCAGGCTAGGTAAGATATCGAGTACAATATCTTTTTAAGTTATTGATTTCTCAATTTTTCAAAACATTGTAGGTAGTCCAAGATATGTAAGATATCGATCGATATCCTAAGATATCGGCCGATAGCATAAGATATCGGTCGATATCTTAAGTTATCGGCCGATATCTTATGCTATCGGCCGATATCTTATGATAGAAATTTTTTTAAGGTTTTGGTTTATGGTTTATGTTAAAAGTCCATCGGCCAGATATCTTAGGATATCGAGCGATATCCTATGATTGACTTTTAACGCAAAAGTTTTCATTCATTTCATTTTTTAATATTTTTAAATAATTGTAGCGCTAAGTCAAGTATAACTCTTTAAAAACAATCAATTTTAATTTTGTAAATATTGTAGGTTGAAATGGATGTTCCCCTTCTTTACCATTTTTATTTCGTACGCGTGGGAGAAAATACTTACAACGGAGGACATCGGAGGATTGTCACTGTCACGGAGAATATATCATTTGATGAGTTTATAGAGAAAATGTACAAAGTCAGTCGGACACGACCGGAAGAACATTCTATTACACTTACTGTTTCATTACGCATAGGGAATGAGCTTATATTTGCCGAATTGTCTGACTCTGATGATCTTACAAACTTATTTAGAGCATATCGTATCGGTAATGGTATGATAAATATTTATATCAAAAAATCATTAGTCAAAACCATAGCAGAAATTTTATCGTCTTTAGAAACATTTCAACCGTTGATGTGATTTTTAATTGTAATGTTTTACTCGCAAGTGCACGAATCGGATTGTATATAATGAGTGCAGAGTACGAGATCGTTCCCACGAGGACTAATTTTGAAAGATCTAAAAAGACAAAACAGTAATTCAATAAATATACTAAGATCTAACAGTATTCTACCAGCCTTATGATTTAAGCGGTTTGATGAGATGATAATTACTGACTACAAACTGAAATTTAATTGATAATTCAAAATTAAAGATAAAGATAAAGATAAAGATGAAGATACTAAATCCTCCCATCTTTGGTCCGTTCTTCCCATAATATAAATCTACGGATTAAACTATGAGATATACCATTGAAAATAAACATCTTTTATGGAAGATAAATGGTCAAAACCCCGATAGGTTCCACGTTGCATCCCTGCAATCAGGACTTAGATGATTTTCATATATAGATCTGAGATCAAGGGAATGGCTCGGCACACTTGATCTCAGGTTTAAATAAAAATCATCCCCAAAGTGGGTGAAAATTCTAACAAGAATACCACCATAGATCTGAAATTAAGGACATGGCTCGGCACACTTGATTTCAGATTAGGGAGTAATTAAGATAAAATTACCATTACAGATTCAAGATCCAGGGCATGGCTCGGCACACTCGATCCCAGATCATAATCGTAATTAGATCCACACGATGAAAGCAAAAAGACCATAACAATAATTGGATAAAATTACCATCACAGATCTGAGATCCCGGGCATGGCTC
Organism: Chloranthus sessilifolius; assembly: GCA_021018995.1. Lineage (NCBI taxonomy): Eukaryota > Viridiplantae > Streptophyta > Magnoliopsida > Chloranthales > Chloranthaceae > Chloranthus > Chloranthus sessilifolius. The sequence goes on from CM037587.1 coordinate 136,775,416, forward strand.
GGCACACGCGATCCCAGTTAGTGGCGGGGATTTCATCCGTTCATGATAGCACAACAACCATAAAATAAGATCTCATATTTTAATCCTAAATTTATATTATTAGAAGTACATCCCTCGGATGGGAATCATTAGATCCCCATTTCTATGAATTTAGCCACACATATTGTAATTAAATGATATAAATAAATAAGGAATGGAAAATAACATTAATTTAATGAATTGAAAATACCTCAAACTTCAACAGAAATTACTTGATCCAAAAGTACGATGATCTTCATAAACGAAATTAATGCAGGAATAAACTTGAACAAAAATAATAATAAACTGAAGGAATGAGTACTGGAAATTAAATAAACAAAGCTCTCAAAAAGGAATAATAAAAACTCTTTATTTCTATGTCTAACTATGAAAAATAAAGACTAAAAACTAAAACTCTCTAATCTCCTATCTCTCTTATTTTTCTTCTTCCCCGAAGTGTTTGAGTCGCTTTAAATAGATTCTCGGTCGCAGAAGTCTCCCTAGCCGCAAAGTCAGGGTCGATTAATCGACCCAATATGGTCAATGAATCGAGCCTAAAAAAAATCCAAAAAAATAGCTTTAAACTGTTAGTTCCGTGTCAGACACTGTTTTTTCCTCAATTAATCGACCAAAAGGGTCGATGCATCGACTCCCAGAAATCCGTGAATTCCAGCACACTTTTTGTATCAGACACTGCTTCAGTATTTCGGCCATAAATTTCTGTCCTGAACTCGGATTGAGGTGATTCTTATGCTGTTGGAAAGCTGATAAAACAATCTACAACTTTTGTGTTTTGATAATTTCATGATTCGACTATCTTGAAGGTCCAAATTGAGCTGCAAGTCGCACCAAGTTCTCGATGACCCAAAGTTACAGTGTTTTGATATTATTTTCAAAATTCTTGGGCTGTTTTCCACACTTGGCTTGCATTTACCTGAAACACTTCAAATCTAATAATTCTTATTAGATAGCCTTCATCGGATAGCTAAATATAGGTATTTAGGGGTGAAATATCATCATATTTCAGTACTCATCAACCGTTCAAGGAAACAAACGAAGATGATCATGGTGTGGGAGCAGAACATTTGATTGAAAATCAAGAAATACGGTATGAAGAGGAGAACATTATTGCACCGATGATAGTCGACGATGATAGAAATATGAATATAGGATTTCGCCCCTACAGTAAGCTTCTGGAGCAACCCTCTTCAGACATTCCAATGAGTGAAGGTGATGAAGATCAAGGATATTGTCATCAAATGAATCTGATGCATGATACATCTCAGTTCAACTTCGATTCGGTAAATCAGTGGGAAACGTTTTTAGTCGGCCTTAGTCCATATCAATGGCCTTCCGAACAAATAGCTTCGGAGCCAACGATAATCGAGCCTTCAACAGAACAGCCTCTCATACATCAAACATTCCCGCATCGACCAACATCAATCCAAACAACTGCACAGCAACCAAGCGTACATCGACGGGCTCAATCCCAATCACGTAATAACCATCTAGTCGATGACGGTGATAGTGATCCTGAAAATAATGAAGCTCCGTCGTCTCCCACTTCGCGTGTTGATACTAATAGGGGAATTGATCAACCTCTGGTGAACGAAAACTATCAGCTTAATGACTCGAAAGGAGAGTATATGGATTCAGACGATGAGGAACTGTATGAAGGGGGAATAATTACCATTAGTCAGGCGTTTAGAAATAAGAAATCATTTTAAAAAGTTCTTAAAGAATTTGCAATGATAAATAATTTTCAGATTAAACCAATAAAAACCAGTCCTCTTCGAGTTACGACGATGTGTGTTGAAGTAGGATATGCTTGGCGAATACATGCATCGAAATTAGTAGGCATAGACACGTATGCTGTGAAAACTTTCCACCCGAAACACACGTGCCGAATGCCAGCTTTTGGAAGCGGACATCGCCAATATACGACATCGTGGATAGCTTCATTCGTGAGAGATAAGCTATTAAAGGGCTTTGACGAGACTCCTGCTTCAATAATTTTTTATATTGAAAAAAAATACGGTATAACAGTAGGTTACTGGAAAGCATGGAGAGGAAAAGAAATGGCGTTGAATGACATCCGAGGTAGCTGAAAGGAGCAATTTAAGATGTTACCGTCATATGTTGCCGAATTACAGCGAGTCGATCCAGACGTACAGACCGAATTGTGTCTCGAGCCTGATAATACATTTCAGAGATTCTTCGTGGCATTCGGAGCTTGCATTCGAAGCTTTTGTAATACTTTACGAGGAATAATTGCGGTAGATGAAACGCATTTGCGTGGACGATATAAGGGAGTGTTGTTAATAGCTACGGGGATAGACGGGAATAGACATTTATTCCCTATAGCGTTCGGCGTTGTACCGAAAGAAAATGAAAACCATTGGATATGATTTCTTGATCTATTAGGGAGACGTGTAATCGGTGAATTTGAATAACAGTTTGTATTGATATCAGACAGACAGAAAGGTTTGATGGAAGCAGTGGAAAAAGTTTTTCCTAACGCCTTTCACAGTTATTGTATGCGACACCTAGCTCTAAATCTATTTGATAAATATAAGGATACAATCTCTAGACTGCTTTTCTGGGTTGCTGCCCGTGCATTTTCAGAAGCAAAATTTAAAAGAATTATGCGAAAAATAGAAGACAACGCCCTCCCAGAATGTACAAAATGGATTAAAGAAATTGGTGATCATTTCTGGGCACGTACTTATTTCCAAGGGAGGCGTGATGATATGTTGACAACTAATATAGCTGAAAGCATAAATAGTGTATTGAAAATAGCCAAGGAGAAACCGAGTGTGAGCATGCTAGAAACTATTCGCACAAAGGTAACCGAATTTTATCTTCGTCGTCAGGAGAAAGGAAATAAAATGACACATGTGTTAACACCGATGACAGAAAAATACATAACAAGAATTCAGGATGGGCCCGTCGAAAAAACATCATGTCATATGGTCGTGATATATTTCAAGTTAAACGTGGTGATTACACTCACAGTGTCGATCTAGAATCGCGAACATATACATGTAGATGTTGGGCTATTCTTGGATTATCATGTTCACATGCGATTGCCGCATTATCGCGTCGAAACAGAAAAAGAGAGATCCCCCAATTTTGTGAACACTGGTTTACCAGTAACTTATTTAGGGAAACTTATAAAGAACACTTTGTCCCGACCGTTGACAAGCGCCAATGGACTTCAGAAAGAGACGACCTTCAAGTTTTGCCTCCCCACAAAACTTGAAGGTCTCTAAAGGCGAAGGTCGACCACTAAGATGTAAAGGCGAAGAAAAAGAGAATAAGATCTAAAGGCGAAGTTCGACCACTACGATATAAAAATTGTAACAAGTACGGTCATAACCGTTGCTCGTGTAAATTTGTTAATATTTGAAATTAACTTATATTACTTCAAAGTTTGAGATTGAGAACAGATTGAGATTAGATTGGACCTAGTGGCGATCGAGCTTCCAAATGATCTCATGATCGAAGAGTATTTTTTTTTTCTCTTTTTCTTTCCTTCAACATCAACAGATTGGACCTCAATAAAAGAGCGATCAACATCCTTGCCAATATCATCTTTAAATTATGATTCTTCGTTTTCTATTCCACTCTATAAGGGTGATAATTTATTAATCGAGTTCGCCGCCAATTGATTAATATTTTTTTTTAGACTAATAATTTCGTTTTGGAATTATGATTGAGATATATTGCTGTGCTTAATAAATCATTCACTCAAAAAGGATTTGAAGTTGCCAAATTCGCCTCTAATCTACTAATAAATCAACGGAGCCTTCCTCTCTCGAAGCAATCATATTTGACTCTTATTGAAGGCTTGGAGATTGTGAAGGTCGATCCTTTTTTAAAGAATGATTGGCATAGAGCCCTACCAAAGATATCTAGCTTCACAATTCCAATCGGTCGATGACTTAAATCATCGGATGATATTTTAAGATATCGGCCGATGACTTAAAATATCCGCCGATATCTTAAGTCATCGGCCGATATCTTAAATCATCGGCCGATATTTTAAGTCATCGGCCGATATCTTAAGTCATCGGCCGATTGGAATTGTGAAACTATATCTTTGATAGGGCTCAATAAGAGTCAAATATGATTGCTTCGAGAGAGGAAGGCTCCGTTGATAAATCGGGCAAGGTGAAATCTAAACATTAGATAAAGAATTATTTATAAGTAATTGTTAGATAATTATGATAAATTGATAACAACAAAAATTATACAAGTTGATAAAAATTATTTACAATTTCATCAAAAAACATATTTACAAAAGTCTAAAATTTTTTACAAACATATTAAAGTTTAACTCTTCTTCCCAAATGTGCACATTAGATGTCCGATTTCGGCTCTAAATTGTTACATATGTTTTTCTTCGAAATCAATAAGCCGCTGTTGGGAGACGTTTTCTATATACTTCAAAACGTATACACCGCAATCCCAACTATTTTTTTGGATCGGGAGAACGACACTATTGAATGCCGATACCTTCCACTGTTGATCGAAAGCTGACTTCAAATCGACAGTGTAAAGAAGGCGCGGAAGGTGATTCAATAGACATCCTTTATGCGCTTCAAACCTTCGTGAGTACTCTCGGTCTGCTGGATCTATTAACTTAATTTCTCGATCAACTAATGAAATTATAGCCAACGCCCAATGGCTATGTTTTTGGCTATGCATCGGAAGATAAATCTGCACATAAACGGAACCGAAATTTTAAATAATAAATTTTATTGAAAAGCCGTTAACGTTAAATAAAGCGAAGTTTAGTATTAAAAAACGTACCGTTTCACAGTAGACCGCGTGAATTCCACGATTATTATTTGTAAGTAGTGGCTCCAGCGGCTTTAAATTGTGACGAACCTGCCATTCGTCACAATAGGCCTGCCACTTCTCGAAGTCGCTGAGCGCAACTATACCTTCATTGTCGATAAACTTTTTAATTTTTTTCTCGTCTGCCATAAACAAGGTCTGAAACAGGATAATGTAGTAAGTAAATAAATTAGAAGAAGTGAATTAAGAGTCGTGATTGAAAAGACAAATAAAAGAAACAAACGAGCTTCCAATAAATAGTTGAAACCTTACCAGGGCAGACGCAGAAGCTAACCAGCTTTTTTCGGTATTGGTCGTAAACATTAAATCATTTATAACTTTAAGGACTCTCGAGTACGCGTCGATGACTTCATTGTCGAGCCACGAGCGTCCTTTGAGAACCTTCAAAAGAGCAACTGTGATGTCAACACCCATGATAGTATTGACGATCACATTGTCCTCGTTCTCCGGCCGGTTCCAAAAACTAAGCATATATTTTTGCTCCATTGAGTTTGGCTCATCCTCCTCCTCCTCCACAACCAATCTTGGTTTTTTTATTATTGCTTTACTGGTCGGAGACTTTCTCTTCTTACGAGCACGCAAGTCATATCCTTCGGCTTCATATTTTGCAGTTGATAGTTTCACTATAATTGATTTTAGTGATGCCGGCTGTGACTCACGAGAAGGCTGCGTAAGAGGAGCACCATCATCACCCACATCCACCAAGGGTTGTTTAGAAGGATGAGGAGCAGTGGGTTTTGGGGCAGTAGGTTTAAAGGCAGTAGATCTATGGGTAGGTTGAGGAGCGGTGGGTTTTGGGGCAGTGGATTGATGTCTTGGTTGAGGAGCAGTGGGTTTTGGGGCAGTAGACTGATGGCTTGGTTGAGGAGCAGTGGGTTTTGGGGCAGTGGACTAATGGCTTTGTTGAGGAGCAGTGGGTTGAGGGACAGTGGGTTGTTAGAATATTATCCTGCATAATTGCACAAAAAAATACATCTTTAATGAACTTTCATTATTTTATAAAAAATAAAAAAATTAACAACCGCATTATCGGACGATAATTTACATTATCGGACCGATAATTTACATTGTCGGTCGATAATATAAATTATCAGTCAATAATTTAAATTATCGATCGATAATGTAAATTGTCATCCAATAATGTAAATTATCGGTCGATAATGTAAATTATTGGTCGATAAGTTATATCGTCAGACGATAAGTTACATCGTCGGACGACAAGCTAATTTTGCATTAATTTATAAAGAATTAATTTTTTTTTAATTTGAAAAGGCTTGGTTTGGTACCTTTCTCAAATGAGAGATGACCGCATCAAGATCCTTCCGTATTGCTTCATTTTCTTCTTGTAGGGCCTTCTTATTTCTCCCGAGTTATTCAATGGTGAGTGTTTGCCCTTTGAGCAACATAAATGCACGCCGGAATTCTTTTTTCATCTCTTTTACAGCCATGCGAAGCGTCTTGTATTTTTTTTCTAAGCTCCGTTACTTCTTTGGTTAGGTGCGGTTGCCTAACCGGCTGTTCTCTTGTTAGCTGGGGCCTAATATCCGGTTTGCCCTTTAGTTCAATGTGTTGACATACAACGACCTCAAAATCGTCATTTTCGTCGCTGTAATCATCGTCATCCTCATTATCGTCATCGTCGTCATCTCGGCTAATCGGCTCTTCGACTCTTTCTTCCGGACGTGTCGCATGACTTGGGATATCATCACATTCATATATATTTTCTTGGGAGTAAGGCTCTTCTTTTTCATCGGTCTGTTCCTTCTTCCTTTCCATCTCTCTTCGCATTAAAAAGTATCGAACCGATTTATACTGTAATTCGTGCTTTTCAGCTTCAAGATCTAAAATAACTTTAGACTTAAGAAATTTTTCTCAATATAAATTAGGATTACGGCTGAATTTCGGGCCTTCCCATTTCATTAGCCTGGAAAATGGTTCTTTAAGCCCAATAGGAGCGGTGGCGACTGCAGGAAAGTGCTCAAACGCCTAAATCTGTAAGGCGATAGTGCATTCGTAGATGTTGTATTGCCCCTTTTCTGACCTTTTCGCCATTTCCCTTCTGCCGCTCGCTTTTGATATGCTATCTAATAAATTATTGTAAACTATCAGGCCCCACGATAACTTGTTGAACTCTTTAATGTTATCTACTAATTCTAAGTACCGTGTATCTACTTCCTGGTATGTGTCCGGAAGTAAAAAAGAACATACGAAAAATAATAATGATAGTTTCAAAAAATCATCGTTGGATAAATCAGTACTGTCAATAATTTCTTCAATACGAGATCTTTTCGCCGGCTTCCTCAGAAAAATTTGTATCAAATAGTTGTTTCCTCTGGCACGGCCACCTTCTCAGACTCAGGTTTCGTCAACATGTTGAGGCCTAAAATCAAGGCTATATCGATCTCTTGCAGGAGTACATTGGTGTTCTTGACCTTGAAAACATTATCTTTAACCCAAAAACTTAAAATAGCGCCAACCAAGTCTCCAACGAATCCTAATTTCTCATTAATCCTAAATAGATGATCGAATACTGAATCATCTAGCATCTTCTTTCTCTCTTCGTTACAGTGCATGTAAAATTTCTTAACACCAACTCCAGAATATTTCCCGATGGGCTTTAGAGTCATGGTCATTTTCAATTAATTAGTAGGAACTGCAATATAAATAAAACCCAATTAATTAACAAAAAAAGTGATTTTGAAAAAACTACCGATAACTTATGTTATCGCCCGATAATTTAAGTTATCGATCGATAACTTAAATTATCGATCGACAACTTAAATTATCGGGCGATAACTTAAGTTATCGATCGATAATTTAAGTTGTCGATCGATAACCTAAGTTGTCGATCGATAATTTAAGTTATCGATCGATAACTTAAGTCATCGCCCGATAATTTAAGTTGTCGATCGATAACTTAAGTTATCGATCGACAACTTAAATTATCGGTAAGTTAGCGGATTAGGTGGGAAACATTGGGAATGACTAAATGTGTTTAAATGTAAAAAAATAAATTACCTGAAAATTTAATGTGACCTTTTTCCGCTTTGTCGCCGCTAAGTCGCCGCTCTCTTGGTTTTTTCAGAAAAGTTAAACGTAAAAGTAAAAGTAACAAATAAAAAGTAAAAGTAACTTTTATATTGTATTTTAAAGGGCGGTGCAAAATTTCAAATATTTCATAAAATAGGCTCTTGCTGACGTGGAGCAGGCAGAGCCGGCTAGGCTTGGAGCTGGTCATTTATGCAAGGATTGAAACTATAGGGCCGTTTCTGCAAATACGCAAACGTATAGGGCCGAAAGTGCAAATTTCTCTTAAATTTTTATAAAAGTCAAACTTTGACCCCTTTTTTTTTTTGCAACTGGCAGCAAGTTACAAAAGTAACAGTAGGGATGCAAGTTTTGAATCGAACACCGAAATCGAACCAAAAATCGGGGCTCCTGAACCAAGCCGCACCGAAAATCGATTCAAATCGAACCGAACCCCAATTCGATTCGGTTTCAGTTTGGGTGGCTCAAAACCAAAACCGAGGGGGTAGGTTGAGTAAACCGAAAAAAGAAAAAAAAAATTAAAAAAAATACATTAATTTTTATTTTTAAAGTAGGTATTTTACCTACACTAAACCGAACTGATCCGAATCGGTTTCGAATTCGATTTTGGTTTCAGGAAAAAACACACACACGAAACCGAACCGAATGGGCTTCGATTCAATTTTGGTTTGGGAGTACTGAACCAAACACTGAAAAAATTAGGTTCGATTCGGTACACAGAACTTGCATCCCTACATAATAGTATTCATATTCATCGTTAGGTTACACTAGTCAAAATTTAACCAAATATCCACTTTTAATAAAAGTCAAACTTTAATCAAACGAAAAACTTTAATCAGTAAAAAATTTTAAGACTAAAATACAAAGTTATATAGTAATGCTAGTATGTACTGTAAGGATTTTTTTTTTTTGATAAGCTGGGTATCTGGGCCTCTTAGAGCACCCGCCTAATCCTAGGGGCACATACGCACCCCAAATGCAACACATGCCGGGTCAACAAGAGATATAAATCCCTAAGGTGGCCTCAAGGGGGAGGGGATTCGAACTCAGGTCTCCTACTTTTGAAAGTAGGTACCTGGTCAACTCGCCTAACCCCTTGAGGTTTTTACTTTAAGGTTATATGTTGAAAGAAAATTAAATTTTACAAAAAAATAAAACTTTGACCAATAGAAAATTTAGAAATGTACCGCCAAGTTACAAATTAACATAATAGTATTCATATCCATTGCTAGGTTATACTAGTAGAAATTTGACCAAATACCAACTTTTTTGAAAGTCAAACTTTGACCAAATATTAAAAAATAAAATAAGATTTGCTAATATATTACAAAGTAATAAACCAACAACATGATAACCTCAATGGGGTTACAAAATTTTGAAAAAATCAAATTGTGTTATAAAGTCAAAGTTTGATCAAATATCAAATTTTGACTAATAAAATTTATATTACTAAAATAAAAATTAACACATTAATAATCACTATCTACTATCAAGATACTTTATCAAATTTGGACTAAAGTCAAACTTTGACCAATAAAAATAAGGATATATTTTTTAAAGTTACAAATTAAAATGATGATAGATATTTTTAATTATAATATTTCACAAATTAAAATTTAACTTTTTATAAAAATCAAACTTTGACAGAAGGTCAAACTTTGGTCAAAGAAAATTTGGCTAATACGATATAAATTTATATAGTAGTAGACTCTATCTATAATCAGGTTTCGAGTTTAACTACATATAAATTTTGCATCAAAGTCAAACTATTGACTCTTAAAAATTGAGAATCTAGTATCACATTATAGATCAATACGACAATTTTGTCATCGAATTATATGAGTCAAAAATTAATAGAAAGTAAATTTTTAATTAAAGTCAAAGTTTGACCCTAAAGTCAATCGTTGACCCCTAAAGATTTGATAATATATTACTAGCTTACAAATTATTATCATCTTTCAGTAGTCAAAGTTTTATCAAAAGTCAAAACTTTAAATAGCTTATAAATTCTGTTAAAGTTTGATTAAAATTCAAACTTTGACCAAAGTCAAATATTTGGTAAAAATGGTATGATGTAAAATAATGTGGTGGTCATAGTGATTGTGATGGTATAATGGTCATAGAAATGTAAGTTACTTTTAAAAGTCCAAAGATATTCTTTTTGTTTTTAGTTTAAGATAATTTTTTTTTTTTTTTACAAGTTACTTTAGATTTGAAATGACAAAAAAATATTATTTTGTTAGTAGGAACATAGTGACAAATTTTGCCGAAATTCGGCGAAATTTCGCAAAATGGGGGTCAAACGAAATTTTCAAGAAAATTTCAATACTTTTCGGTAATTTCGGTATTTTTTAATAAATTTCGGTTATATATATATATATATTATTTTAAAAAATATTTAAATATATTTTTAATCCCCAAATTTTTTCTGAAAGGTATCGAAATTAATCCGAAATGTATCGAAAGGACCCTCCACCGAAAAATTTCCAAAAAGGAAATTTGTCGCTATGAATGGGAAACTTAATTTCAGCCATTTAAAAGGTTGAAATGATTTCCTTCTAAATTGACTTGTTGTGTGAAAATAAAAATTTTATGGGGGCCCACTTAATATCATTTTCATCTCTTTATATAACTATCAAACAATAACAATTGAAAACTAAATTTCATTTCGACCAATATAATTACATTTCTATGTTGTCAAAGAGGCCTAAATGGTGATCATTCTATTCAAATGGATTTGATTTTTATTAGTCAATGAAAAGAAATGGATTTTCAAGTTAAATTTGGACACTATAAATCTACATGTAGTATTAAGAAATACTAAAAATATATATATGTCAATGAACTAAAAAATATATGTCAATCTTTATGCACTAGTATTAAGAAATATATAGATGTAGTCTTAGGTGTTTAACCAACGCACCGAGGAATGTACACAAGTTAATTTCCCTCAACTGAACTAATCATATGCCAGGAGATGTACAAATACTGATCATTAAAGTATCAGTCAAAAAGGCACTTTTACTGATTTAGCGCTCATGAATATTCATTTATTTCCCATGCTTTTACCATTTGGATGGAAAGACTGACATCTACAAAACATTTGGTGAATGAGTTAAGCACCTAACATCATCTCCATATTAACCTCAAGGGGCTAGGCGAGCTGGCTAGTCATCTCCCTTCAAAACCAGGATACTTAAGTTCGAATCTCCTCCCCCCTTAAGGCCATCCTAGAGAATTATATCTAGTGCTGACCTGATATGTGCCAGGGCCAGCCCTAATTTTTTTGGGGCCCAAGGCAAGTTTCTAAAATGGGGCCCCTATTTCATATTACTTTATAATATATAAAAAAATTGCAATTTTTTTTTTTTGACAAATAAAATAGGGGAGCCATTACTTGCACACGTTTTTCAAGTGATTGCACCGAATTTAAAGAAAGACTTGATATTTTAGAGACATGTGATATGTAAAATTGCAATATGGGCCGTATGATTTGAAACTCATGATCAATAGATCTCTGGGACATAAAATTGGAGCAAAACACGATACTTGTCATATGATCTATTGTAGTCAACTGTTGAATTATATAATAGCCATTGACTCCATTTAATCAAATGATGAAAATTATATTTTGTTCTAATCTTTTGCAATTGATATCTTTAAATCATGGCCTTCAAAATCAAACGGCTTAGATAATGTTTTCATATAGTAGAGGTCGCCAAACTTGCAAGTCTTTCTTTTAAATTTGGTGCAATCTGGTGCAATCACTTGAAAAGCGTGTGCAAGTAATGACTCCTATAAAATAGTACTCATATTCTATTTTATTATATATATATATATATATATATATATATATATATATATATATATATATATAATTTGAAAATATAACTAAAAATTTAATACAAGTACATATTAAAGGAAAATGCATTAAAAAAAGAAAATACAATACTAAAAAATTTCAGATTATGTAAGAAACTCTAGAAGAAAATGTTAAAGGAAGTCATCTATCATACGCCTTCTCTTCTCGAATCAAATAGCCTTTAAATAATTTATGAGGCAATTATCAATCCCTATCCCGGATGAGAACAGAGGGGGTTGGTGTCACGTTGACAAACGATTATAAAAAGATCCTGTTAATTCCCTAAAAGCCAACTCCAAATAGATGAGATAAGGCTATTATGATGATGATAATGAAACTATAAATGCAACAAATAGTCCTAGACTGATCCTAATACCTATTGTCTTTTATAGATCCTGCGAAACAAAGTTAACTTGATTTATACATATACCAATCCAATAGATTAGTTAGTACGTATTTGGTCAAATCTTCACTTTTTAAATAAAAGTCAATAGTACAAGACTTATACATATGACTATTTCAGTAGTCAAATCTTCATAGAGATTTTGATTTGAACTCACGTAGAAAAAGGATTTTCCTAATCCCCCTAAAATTCATTGATTGGATCAGATCAGACAATGGAGATCGTGTTTCACCTTGATCTTCCACACAATGAATCTTAAGACCATGTCTCCTACCTATCATATAGTTACTTTTATTCCACATATCACATCCCCAAAACATGACCTAAAACCACGTTTGAGCGTGATGTGTGCCATTGCACACAAGGTGCACTTTTTAGGGAAATGTCATATGTGACATGTGGAATTAAAATTTGACCGTTTGATAGGTGGTATATGGTCTCAAGATCCCACATTTATGGAGTTATACACGTAGGAGCTTTTAGAAATTGTGTGGGTGCAAACAGTCAAATAGACTTTTAAAGAAACTAATTAACTACTGTAATGAAAATTCGAAATTCTACAAAATTTTAGCTCGAAAAGACACAAAAATTGGTATCGGATAAGAATAAGGTAACCAAATTCGAGACCCTTTAGCTTTATAGAATTATTTTTTCCTATTTTTTAATAGGCAAATAGGATTTAGGGGCCCCTAACTAAAAATCGGAGGCCCAAGACTCTTGCCTGCCTGACTTTGGTCCAAAGCCGGCCCTGACATCTGCTAACTTGGGGTGCGCATATGCCCGTGAGAATAGGCATATTTCATAGACTTAATTGCCATATCATCCCAATCTAAAAACTCTCCATACTAAATAAATTAGGCACTAACCAATCAACATAAGCGCTCTCATTTCAATGGCTTAGATTGAGGTACGTAAAAATATCTAATAATATTTAGTTTGGGATATAAATTGCTTATTTTTTTCTTAAATACCTCCCTAGCTATGATATTTAATAATGATTCGTTTATTTCACTTTAATTACTATAAAAAATAATAATAATATTTAAAAAAATTCTGAAAAAGATATTAATAGGGCTATTCACATCCTACATATTGTTTCCTTAAAATAACCCATAAAATTCTCAATTGGTGACAAAAATGTCTTGGACCATGATGAAATCATTTACATTATAAAACTAAAAAAATGTCTTAACTGAAAATTTTAATATAGTAGCAGATAAAAATAATTTATGAAGTAATTAATGAAGGTTTGTATGCATAAAATAAAAGTTATTTTGGATAGCTTTCATTTTTCACTTATTCCAATTTAATATTTGATTATACACATTCGACTATATTTTCTTTAAAATTCTTAGTAGGCAATACTTATTCCATGATAGATTGAAATAAATGACAAACAATAAAAAAGTGATGTCCAACTCAACAATCTTACATCTTTATTTGGTTTATTAAACCCTTTTGTAGGATAATTGATTTCCAATCGGAATAGTAATTTCCCATCAAAAAGTCACCTATAATATATATCTTATATATGAATAGCAATTTCCCATAAAAAAATCACCTATAATATATATATATATATAAGTCATATTTTTCTCATGTACCATTAAAAGTTTTGTAAGATAGAATGATCTTCAGATGTGCTATATATATATATATAGGAAAGGCACTCGGGCATAAAGATATTTCTATGTTGATTGATATGGGTACGACTGGTAGCACATTTTTTGTGAAGTAATGGGTGGCATGGGACCCACTTTACTAATCATTTAAAATTTTAAAATATTTTAAAAAGTTATATTCCCTTTTAGCCGTTATTATTAACTTTTTTAGAAGTTTTTTTAAAGTCTCTTTATTTTCTCTCTTCTCTCTCTTTTTCTAAGAAAGTATCAGGCTTATTTTTTTAAGTATATTTTACTCAAAAAATGTGAGCGTCTGGTAGCGAAACGCTAACACCTCGGCAGCGAAGCGCTGGCACCTTGGCGGCGAAGCGATGGCACCCTGGCGCCGAGGTGCCAGTGTCTCTATATCGAAGTACTAACGCTTTGTTAAAAAAAAAAAAAAAATTCGGGGTGTCGGTGCCTCGTCTATATCGAGGTGTTGACGCTTTGATTAAAAAATAATTATAATTAAAAATATATATAAAATAAAATAAATTAGGAGTATTGGCCGGCGCAAGCTTTTTTTTTTCCGAAGCGCTAGCACTCGATATAGAAGCGCCGATGCCCCATTTTTTTTTTTAACGAAGTGCTGGCACCTTGGCGCCGGGGTGTCAGCCCCTCGCTACCGGGGTGTCAATGCTTCGCTATCAAAGTGTTGACGCTTCGCTATCGGACGCTCATATTTTTTGAGTAAAATATACCTAAAAAAGTAACTCTGACAGTTCTTGAAAAAGTGGAGAGAAAAAATAGAAAAGAGATTTTAAAAAAGTCAAGAATGACGGCTGAAAGGGTATTTAACCTTTAAAATATTTTAAAAGTAACTCTAATTAGTCAAGTGATTTTCATGCCACCCATTACTTCACAAAAATAGAGTTACTTGTCGCGCTTATATCAATTGGCGTAAAAATATCACTACGCCCGGGCGCATATCCCTAGCCCTATATATGTGTGTGTGTGTGTGACAATGAGAGAGAGAGAGATAGCAAGATATGGATTCAAGAAATGATCCTTACATTTATTTCTATTCAAGAGCAGAGTGAGGATTTTGTTAGAGAGGGGGCAAAAAAGGCACCCATCAAGGAAGTTTTTATCCGAAACTTGGATCGGACCTAAGAATCAAGCGACCCAAACCGATTTGAATCGACTCGAACCGAAACGAATCGAACTAATTTTGGTTTGGTTCAGTTTCAATTTTGAGTTGCGAAAACCGAAAATTGATTAAGTACGATGAGAAAATAAAAATAAGAAACTCGACAAAACTTTGAAATCGAAGAAGTAGCTTAAAATAAAAAAAAATTAAAAAACACTCGAACCGAACCGATGCCATTTCAATTCGGTTTTGGTCCGATTGAAGCGAAAATCAAAAACCCAAAATTTTGGTTTCGGTTTGATTTAGGTACTGAACTTGCATCATTGTAGGTTTATAATAAATCAAAACTAGAGAAATGCATTAACGAAAAATAAAAAATAAATACTTTAAAAAAAAATATATTGTGTCAAAGTCAACACAAGAAGGATTGGATGTCATCAGAGATGTTGGAGGTCCGCCATGTGGGGGTACTTGGGGTTAGGATAAGGGTTAGGTCTATGAGAGTCAAAGCCGAGACGATGAGACATATTTCTCTTTTTGTCGCCTAGGCCACTAGTAAAAGAAATGTTTTTAATTAAGTGCGGGTACTTTTATTTTCAAGGTTTTTCCTTCTCAACTACGAGTTTTACATGTTTAAACAATTGACTATACTTTGAATCCGATGACAGATTGTTTTTCTTCCCTGTCTTTGAAAAAATAGATTTGGGGTGATATATGGGTCCACCATCAGGCGATCGGATTTTAATTTCATCTATTACAGATTTCAAAAATTGATCTGAAAACTACATTTGAGGCACACTCATGATCTTGTTCATATTTTGGAAGGTGTCTATACAATTGGCCATATGATGATAGGCCCATGATTTCAAGATCTATTTTGTCAAAGGTCGGGACAAAAAAAAATCTCAATCATCTAATACAAAGCAATCAATGGCTTAAGCAAGTGAAATCCAGGTTGAGAATGAAGAATCTTCAATTGTAAATGAAAGTACTTTTTAATGTTTTTTTTTTTAAGTTAAAAAGGGGCAGCCACCCCTCTTTGCCCTAATGCAGTGTTATCGCAATTTAATAATTTATGCGGTACCTCGAGCATAGCCCTAACAAATACGAGCAGGAGTGATTAAACAATGATCGTTGCACCTATGATGAAGCACAACTGACCTGAGGTGAGAATTGGGTTGCTCTCTTTAAAATGATTTGCGCCCCTTGATTAATCTATCGGTGCACAGAGTTACCAGCACGCCAACTAGAGGTTATAACAGTTCACTACCTATGAATCTTCCCTCGAGCACAGAGGATAGATCTCACACCACACACCATTTGTTTACTCAAAAATTTGATCACTCAAATGTAGCAAAGACGGAGGTTTAGTACTCTTGTGGTTCAAAAGAGCTTCTCATAAAGGCCACAATCTGACCATTTAGGGTGATTACATAAAAAAAAACGGTAGACACAGTATATAAAACAACGTTTACGAAATATTAAAGCGAAAATGGTATTGAAAAATGAATGCGCACATCTAATCGTGGGTTAAGCCCGTCCACACAGTAGGACGATCATCCGAAACAAACGGTAAAAAATACCGTCTAGGTAGGCACCAAATCGTGGGGTGTTTGGTGCAATCCAATGTGACAAAAATTAGTAGGCATTTCGACACTTTTCGAAAATTTTGATATTTTTTGTAATTTCGACAAAATTTTAATTATTATTATTATTATTTTTTTTTTGGGAATATGTTTGTAATTTACTGGAATACGTGTGGATTACATTTGTAATTCACCATACGTCTACTTGAATTGATTAAATGAACGCAGATTATATAGGTAGCTGGATTGTTACCCTTTTCTAGCATCACCGATGTGGGACTAAACTAAAGGCTAGAAAACCCTTCACTCTGTCTATTTGTCTCTCAGAGTTCTTTCCTGGAGCTGGAGCTGTCTCTTCTATAGTTCTATGCTTGAGCTGTCTTCTATAGTTCTATGCTTGAGCTCGGCTTCAGTGCGCTGCCATTTGTTGGATCAATTGCTAAAATATATTTTTTATATATTTTTAATTTTCAAAACTTTTCTGAAATTAATCTGAAATGTATCGAAATTAATTCAAAATATACCGAAAGAACCTCCCACCGAAAAATTATTGAAAATGAAATTTACCATTATGCTCTAGAATAGTAGCAAAACTAGAGGAACAAGCTTTAAAATAAAATTTCTAAAACCCAAATTTTAAAATGCACCAACATGTGGCTAGGCCCATGTCTCTATTATTTGGACTTTAACTCTTTGAAGTGGCATTTAAAGACGCTTATATTATCTTCTTACAATCAAAGGTGTAAGCTAGAGAAATCCAAGGTCCAAACTGTTAAAAGTGGGCCTTCGAAGATGTGAATGAATTAAAGTGGGCCTGAAGATTGGGCCTTGGAAGATGTGAATCATCCGACCTTTACACTCTAATATCAATTATTATATATATTTGTAATGGCCGACGTTAATGTTCACGAGTCGAATAGTTTGCATCCCACTTATGCATATGATGATACTTTCATTAAGACATTCTAATAATTGAGAATCACTTGTAATATTTGGACCGATCACATATGTGCAATACTTAGCATAATATTAAACCATCAAAGATCAATTAAATATACTCATTATTCTATATACCCAATATGGAATGTAATTTTTAAAAAGATTCGCCAATACCTTGGGAGTCTAAAATTGCCGGTTTTTGAATCGCTCTCAAGCGATTGTTCAAGTTTCCAAACGCTTTTAGACTTCATCATATGTAGAGGATAGGGATAGTCTCTGCAACCAATTAGGGTTCAATCCAAGGATCAAAATTTCAGGTAAAATTTCGGTCGAAAATTGAAATTTTGGTCGAAATTTTAGATCCCATACAAATTTGGATTGAAATTTCGGTCCAAATTATTATTTCGGTGGGGACTGAAATCGATAATTTCGGTCATTTCGAGCGAAATTTTAATCCTTGGTTTAATTTAATCTATGCACCATATAATGACACGTATGTGCAGGGACGGAGCTAGAGGAGGGCCAACAGGGGCCATTGCCCCCCTCCACTTAAAAAAAAAAAAAAATACCTTTTAAGTTTTAACGCCAGCTGGGCCAAGCAATTATAACAAAAGTCCTGCTTCCATGGCCTCCCTCCATTTAAAAAAAATAAAAACACCTTTTAAGTTTTATCGCCACCTGACCCAAACAATTACAACAAAAGACCTCCTTTTAGCCCACCTCCCCCCTTCCCCTTTTAAGTTTTAACGCCAGCTGGCCCAACCAATTAAAACAAAAAGACCTTTTACATAAGGAGTCATTACTTGCACAAGTTTTTAAAGTGATTGCACCAAATTTAAAGAAAGACTTGGTTTTTTAGGGACATGTGGTATGTAAAAATACAATATGGGCCGTCTGATTTGAAGTTAATAATCAATAGATCCTTGGTACATAAAATTAGAGCAAAACACGATAGTTTTCATATGATCTATTGCAGTCAATTGTTGAATTATATAATAGCCTTTGACTTCATTTAATCAAATGATGAAAATTATATTTTGTTCTAATCTTTTGCTATCAATATCTTTAAATCATGGTTTGCAAATCAAACGGCTTAGATGGGGCTTTCACATAGTAGAGGTTGCCAAACTTGCAAGTATTTCTTTAGCTTTCCAATGAAGAGTTTTCCTAGTAACCTGGATGTACTTCGTTTGACAGTAAGAAGATATTGCAACCATTGAGGTTTCAAACTATCATAGAGGATTGTATCCGTACATAGACGCCTATATTCTGAGGTTCACGTGACCGTAAAGAGATCTAACTACAACTAAGGCTCAAGGCCCGAATCTCGTATCAAATCTTAATCTTATCCTCTCGTATTAAAATTCGGGATGATAGAGTCACCATATATGTCACCGTATACGAGGTAACACTGAATTTGCACTCACCCGACTCTTCATGATGTCACATACCACCATGAGTTGTAAGGCATGTGAGTACGATATATTCCCTATTTCGATACTATCTCGGTGAATCATCACGGTTGAGCGTAGATATCAGCTTATATAATCACGTGCATACGACCTAACTTACTCATAACTCATATAATATGATCAAGATGAAAACACAAAAATATTATGCGTACAAAAAGATTTATATCAGATTTTATTATGTTTATACATATAATTTATTTATATTTTATCTCAATATAATATAGAATTGGGTAATTATAAGTATGATTTCGATAATGTGAATGTCAGAGTTCGATCTTCACGAGACATCGAATTTCTAATACTTCATGTAATCGAAGTGGTCGCGTTGAACCGATAAAATAATATATATATATATATATATATATATATATATATATATATATATATATATATATATATATATATATATACACACTACTACAATTAAGTGCTCAATTTAAAAATATAATCCAATTTAGAGTAGAGTGCATCACTATTATCGATCGAAACATCGTGTAATTAAAATACGTTAAGTTATGGTTGTGCAAGTGAAGTTGCAAGATAAAAACAATATTAATATAGCGGTATGTTCATACGCAAATCGATTAATTGGTTTTGGAGTTAACCGATCAAATTCAAGCAATTTAAATAAACCGTGGTTCCACTGTGTACAGAATCAACCGATTAAAAAGTGGAAATCGATCAATCAATAATAAAGTAAAAGCAGACCGTTTGGCTCATAATTGATCGATCAATATTAAAGTCGGTCGATCGAATTTAAAACAGTTTAACATACATAGTGCTTTAGTTCTGTACAGAATCGATCAATCGAAAAGTGTAAATCGATCAATCAATATTAAAAAAAGACAAAAGAATTCGGAACAGTATTTATATACCCAACTTTAACAAATAATTTATATTATTAATTAATAAGGTATCCGAGTAAGTTGTTTTATATAATAATATAATACTTATATACTATATATTATTTAAAAGGTTTATTGTATAAGTTAAAAGAAATCAATACCTTAAATATAATATAATATAATCGAGTGCACCTTAGATTTTATAATAATATTAAAATATAAGGTAATTATTATTATATAATATTTAAATATAAGATAATCATTATATCCTCAAGTAAGTTGCATTAATCGATTAACAGAAAATCTATTTCGCGGTACCAAATCAGATGGGTCAAGGTCTAACATCAGATGGGTCGCGATCCAACCTCTGCCCTACTATAACTTATTTAATATAGTCATATATATATATAAGGTAAATTATATAATTATAATAACACATCAGGTGAGTATCAAATGTCCCATCTAAGAGTGTAATGATGATATGGTATATATATTATGAAATACTACATTAGTTTTAAGAGATAAGCTGAGAACTGTTCATAATCCCAATGCTTGAAAATAATAATATCGACCCACATGTCCTCATTAACAAACCAAGTGCACTAAAAAGAGTCGATTGATTGAAGTAAAATTCGATCGATTGAAGTTAGAGAAATTAACCCACTTCATTCGATTAATAAATAAAATAATTATTATTGAGTGTATCGATCGATCGAGTATATAATTTAACAGAGATTTTACATTCTGTCGCGATTCTGAGTCAATCGATCGATCAAGAGTGTAAGTCGATCGATCGACTATCGATATATCAGAATAGAATAGGGTTCTGAAATAAACCCAAAATATAAACAGAAAATAATTAAAATAACATTAAAATTAAAATTAATAATTATTTCAATCATAAAAGCAATTTTATAAGAAAATAAATCTAGGGTTCATTTAATAGTCCGTCGATATACGATTGAATATCTCTTAAGCGACGGGATCTGAAAAATACGAGAAAGATTGACGGATACCCATTTCTTGAAGCGTAAATGGTAAATCAACGACGATTAGAGAATAAAGATCGACATCCAGACGATGGCTCGCCTGCGATTTCTCCGTCTTCTTCTTCCTCAATCTTGATGACATAAATACACCAAGGTATTTTTTGTGGAAGAACACACAAAAAATTTAGGAAAAACGTTTTAAGGAGTTTTTTAGAAAATAGTGGGTAGAGAAGAAGAAATAGTGACGACTAGGATTTTCTTAAGAAGAAAAAAAGAAAAGTATAAAAGATCTTAAAAGATGAACAGAATAAAAAAGAAACTAGGGTACGACTAGGTTTTCTTAAAAGAATAAAGTGAGAATAAAAATTTAAATAGATTTTCTAAAACAAGGTTGGTTTTAATGTGAAGCTCTAACGTCAGATTGGTTCCGATAATAAGGTACAAAACACCATCTAATACTAATAAAAGAAAGTAAAAAATTTCGGGTCATTACAATTGGTGATCGATAATCTAATACCAATTCTAGATATTAAGGGCTCTCAATTCAATGCACATTCCAAATTCAATAAGAAGGTATGGGTGTGTCCACCATGTGACTGTAATTTGAAAGATTAAACAAATTTCCATTTTACATGGTTAGATGTGCGTTTGGGTTAGTTCTTATAAGAGTAAATGCAGCTCTTTATCAGATCTCGGACATAATAGATAAAATCTCTTCAGACAAAAAATATTTTTTATCACTTAAAATAACTCCCCATCAAAGTAGTTGCTATCAAACATAAGAGCAGTTCCCGACCACTAAAGTCAAAGAGAAAAAATAGCCGCTCTTTGGCCTGGAAGAGCTCATCAAAAGCACCCTCAAAGAAGTGGTATTGGCAACCCTTCTCCAAAAAAATACTTTTTAAAATAAAAATATTATATAAGAAGCAACATGATGTATTTTTTGAGAAACGATATTATCATTTTCTTCTTTTAATAAACCCATATTAAAGAAGTAGCTTTGTTATGCTTCTCTCGTATTTTAGGTAGAGGAGCATCATATTTCACACAAATTTGAAGGAACTTCTTTGCGAAGCCGTCGCCCACTTCTCTATTTCAGCTGGAGCCTGTAGGGCAAGAGACACGATAACCGTCAATAGCTCAGCGTGTCAGCAAAGCGGACATCAAATAGAACTGCAGTATAATTTTGAGAAACATTTGGAATCCGGACGGATTTAAAAAGCAAAGAAAGTACTTTATCTTTTATTACTTTATTTTCCCTCTTTCTCACTGTCCGGTTTCCGCTGCTTTCATTTGGCGGTTTCAGTTTCTCTGTTTCGAAACTTCGCTCCAGATCTTGCAGACTGTAGGTAAGATCTCTTCGTTCCTCCATCTTCTATCTTAACCATCTCCCTGTTTAATGTCAGGCTTAAGATTTGCTGTATCAGTTCACTCAATGCTTTCTCTGTTTCTATCTTTCCACTTGTTTTTTCTTCCAAAAAATATTATTTATTCTGATTACAGTTTGTGATTCTTGGAGCTTTTCTTTGCACATGATGCTTATATTGATGATTTTTATTTTTTTATTTTTTTCCATGAATATGTTGTTGATGATGGAAATACTATGCATGCATCAAACACTGTGTAGAACGAATTACAATTAAACGTAGATTGGTTGATATTGATGGTGTGCTCCATTAATTTCTCCTTTATATTACTATTAAAAGAATAGAAATATGGTAATAATTTGGAAATATAGAAGGAAATATGCATGTGATGTTAAGAGTAGGGGAAACATGGTCATGAACGAATTCTCATATTGTATATATTCGGTTTTGATACAATGCGCCATTAATATCTAATGGGATAAGAAACTTAGCGAATCTGTCACTTTGCCCATATTCACCAAATTCTGAATTTTTGAGAAAGCCGGCCCATTTAGTTCTTTGAATCCCAACACGCAAGAAAAACCAACGAGTCAAACACTTGGTATAGCAATTCTAACTTTTCTTTTCAAATAATTCGCGAATTTAAGGTTATACGAATTAATCACAAATTATTTGCGATTTTTTTCAAAAATTTGTGATTTTAATATTTTTTTATACTTCTAATCATTAAAAAAATTTCTCTGACATTTCCCCAAATTTGTCCCTTTTTTTATTCCGAATCTTAACCTTGCGAAATTGTTGCTGAACCCCGACTTAGTGACTGACTTTGCCTTGCCTGAATTTAGTGTCTAGTAAAGTAACGATGCCATAATATCTGACTCTACCTCTATCTTCGTTCCACATGAAATATGACTTACAAACTTAGCTT
Source organism: Chloranthus sessilifolius (assembly GCA_021018995.1). NCBI lineage: Eukaryota > Viridiplantae > Streptophyta > Magnoliopsida > Chloranthales > Chloranthaceae > Chloranthus > Chloranthus sessilifolius. Next base: position 136,798,487 of record CM037587.1, read on the forward strand.
GGATAAAACTAGGATCAAGTCTGCAGATGTTTTTTGATGCAGAGAATAGATCTTGGCCCTTCATCAACCAATAAGGTAAACCTTTTTTTTTTTTTTTTTCTATTTAACAAGTTACAACTTGGCAGAAAGTCAATGTGCAAGAGCTTCAAACTCCAGTTCCTTCTATATTTGTGTGATTTTCCAAATTTAGGTCATCTCCATATATAGAAGTTGTCATTGCCATTAAGTAATTAAGCTCATTTACCTTTTATTTCTATATTTAGAATGAGTCATTTATGCTCAATTAATTTTTCAAGTTGTAACCCGCGCAATGGCTACATAATCTTTCACCCTATTACACATACAAAGTAGGTATTTAATATATTTCGTAGTTTATTCTTTTTGAGTTTGGCATGATCACGTTCTAATATCTTTCAACTTGGCTAGAAGGCCGAGAGTTCCTTAATATTATGAGGTTTTCTTCCACTAATGGATTTATCCTTTATGAATGTTCTTTAGGCATGAGTTTTTTTACACATTACAGATTTTAGCTATCATGGTTACTTTTTGGCTATGAGCTTTTTTCCCTACTGGGATTTACCCTTTGTGAACAATAAAAAGTAGAAGTGGTTAGATACTCTTCCATCAAGTTCACATGTTTAGCGAATATATCAACAGAAACACCCTTTTGTCAAATGATCATCTATCATATCCACTCATGTAAGATAAATTACCATAGCTCCATTCCTTTTAACTTTATTACATGTGTAATCATAATGTATGTCAATGTGTTTTCTCTTGGAGTTATTAGCTTCACTTTGTTAAAAAGATATTGCAACCACGCAAGGCTATCAGTGGGCCGGGTTGGGGCCAGTCCACCTTAAGACCTAGCCCTCTCCTACATTAGGCAGGCTTTGATATACCCAGCCCTAGTTCTCCCCTAGGTGGGCTGGGGCAGGACAGGTCGGGTTTTGTTGTTTATTATTATTCTTATTCTTATTATTTTTGTTTAGACCTTGTAAAAAACTTTTTTTTATTTTTTATTACTTATTATTATTTTTGCTAAGCAAGCAAAGAGTTGAATTAAAAGAAAGGAATTGACAAAGTAAGGGGCATTCATGATATATGTATTAGTCAATCAAGTCCTGGAGAGCTTTGGTAATGCCAACACCCTCACTGGACAAAAAATAAAAAAGAAAAGCATCAGTGACGAGAGAATCTACAGTTGGGCAGCTCTAATTTGTCACCATTGAAGGCACATCTTGTGGCAGCCGGAACATCTGAAAATTCGACCTATTCCTTATTAATTTTTTGATCCATAGAAATTTTGCTAAAGAGTCAACGACTGAGTTTCCTACTCGGAAGGTGTGAGCTGCAGACCATGTGAAGTTAACTTTTCTTAACAAAGCCTTGCTGAGACAGAACGAAGATCTTCAATCTGCATCAAATTTACCAGAGTTATTGGATTATATTATTTTAATCTAAAAGGATATGAATCCTGGAGTACTTGGGTGGGCATACTTTGATCGGATCTATCAGAATTCTGAAGTCTGTGTCATTGTTGGATATGTTCCAATAGTATCGATAGTATGCTTTGATTAAATTACCCTGATGAATACGAAATATACCTCCTCCTACCTTCACCGGGGTTGTTGCTCGAAGCATATTCTATGTCGAGAGTTAAACAGTCTGAATCTTCATGAGCCTTCCGTAAAACAGTTTTAATTGAGCGATGGAAGATTATTTAAGACTGCTTTGTGATCAGCTGAAAAATTTGATTTAGGATTAATTAAACCATCCATTTTCCCAGTTGAGAGTTTTCCTTGTGATAAGATGAACCGAAATTGGTTTATTTTCAAACTTCAAATTATTTCTAGCAAGTGAAATTTCCCAACAGATAAACCAAGGGATAGTTCTTCTAAGTAGATGATATTGTGAGTTCCCCCTTACGTTGCACCACCTGTACAAAACACTAATGCGAGACCAATGGTGTATTACCACTTTGAAAGCTCTTCCGAATTGTTCCTAGATCAGCTTAGTGAGAGGGCATCGAAAGAAAAGATAAGCCGTGGATGCACTACTTCGTTTACACAAGACACACCTGGAGCAGATTGGAATATATTTTTTTGCAGGTTCTCCTCAGTAGCAACTGTGTTTCAGTTTTCGGATAACATTCCAACCAAAGGTTTTAATCTTATGTGGATCTTTTAATCCCCATATCCAATTCCAGCAATAGTTGGGAATACATTTGGATCTTAAGATAGACTAGGCTGATTTAGTATTGAATTTACCAAACAGATGAGGTTTCCAGATAATGCTGTCCTCGTGGTGAGCATTAAACGTGATTCTAATTATTTCAACAATGTTGTCTTCATTGTAGTTGTTTTGCAGTTTACCAAAATCCCATTGATTGTTATTCCAGACTTTTAAGTACGAGGTGGTCTTTTTCCAAACGGGATCAATTAAATGACCATTGCCACTCCAATTGTGCTGAAGGACGAACGTCCTCTCACCCCAGTTTACCCTCCACAAAGAATTCTCCATGGTGGTTTTCAGATTTGGCACCATTGCATTCCAGATTTTGGAAGAATAGACATCTGCTTGAGCTTTCTAGGAAGAGGTTTGATTCAAATTTTTGTGTGTTGAATTCTAGCTCAATTGCTGTTTTTCGAGATTAATTTCCAACAGGCATTCGCCATGCCTGAATTGTGAATGTCATCTAACTTTCAAATACCGAGGCTTTCTTCTGAGTAGGACTTCGTTAAGGCTTCCCGATTAACCCAAATGATTTTTTGGTTTATCTGATCATTTTTTCCCGTTTATGGTCAGTTTCTCCCCAGAAGAAGTTGGCAATGTAATGCTTTATCTCTTTAATTTACTTTGGAATAGGAAGAATTGAAAGTAAATAAATTGGAATACTTCCGAGAACATGCTTCAACAAAGCTAGCCCGTCGGATAAAGTTTTGCCTTTTCATCTAGAGACATTCTTAGTGATTTTTTCTAGTAGAAGCCAACAAGATTCTTTAGTCGAATGACCTAGGAAGAGGGGGACTCCCAAGTAGTTTGAAGGTACAGAGGCTTGGTTGAATCCAAGGATTTCCCGAACTAGGTTGAGTCATGAACCTAGTTCATAACCATTTTAGCCACATTGATACATTGTCTAGAGGAGGTTTCATAACCGTTTAGGATTATTTGTAATTTTCTAAAGACTTTTAGTGACTTTGGTGAATATCATGAAGTCAACCACGAAGAGAAGATGGCTAGGGCAAGGCAATTGCAGTGAGAGCTATATCTCTCTATGGTACCATCTCTGGTTAATTTGGATAGGCTCCTACTAAGAACTTACTCGATTATAATGAATGAGCTTGGAGACAAAGGTCACCTTGCCTAAGACCTCTAGAGTTTTTAATGTATCTGCATGGGCGTCCATTGATGAGAGTAGATAACCAAGGAGTAGTGATGCGTCCTTCAATCAACTTGATGAATTTTTTAGAGAAGCCAAATCTAGATGGATTGTGAAGCGAGAGTCTCACTCCATTCAATCAAAAGTCTTTTCTTTTTTAAGAGCTATATTCCCTCATGTAGTGACTTTATCAAGGTCCATTGATTTGTTGGCCATAATCATTATGGCCCTTCACAAAAGCTCTTTGTTCGGGTGAGATTATCAGAGGAAGAGTTTTTGCAAAGATGGCTTGCAATAATTTTGTAAAAACAATTGTATAAACTAATTAGACGGAATTGAGAGATTGTAGTAGGTACCTCATTTTGGGGACGAGGGCAATATTTGTTGAGTTGATTGCTTTAGGCATGATACCTTCCATGAAGATGTTGTAGACTGCTGCGATGATATCATTAGGAATAATATCCCAAGCTTTTAGTTATCCTATTTCTTCTGAGTGATAGCATAGAGAAAAAGTGTTACCATCCCCATCTTGGAGCCACCTAACGCAAGCTTTTTGTCTCCAGAGAGTCTCTTCATCCCAAAGAAGATTGTGATACTCACTTTTGACTCTTTTACATTCATCATTAATTGAAGGGTCCCAATTGTCGATAAATTTATCTTCAAGATCTTCAATTTTCGTTTCCAATTTGTGAATACTATTCCGGATGTTCCCCACTGAGTCTCAGTTCCATTTGTTAAGATCCTCTTTGAGTCTTTTTAATTTGACGAATACTCTATAAAGAGGACAACCCTCAGCTCTAGTTGTCCAAGATTGTTTGACAACTTCCATAAAATCTGGTCCGGAGGCCCACAATTAAAAAAACTTAAGCTGTGATGGGGCTTGTTGGACACTTGAAATTATCATCCAATTTTCAACTAAATTACGATAATGCCCTTAAATGTATCAAGTTAGGCTGCGATGGGGCTTGTTGGCATGGGTCAAAATACCGGTTTTCCGGTACGTATCGTCTTGACCTCCAGGACGATACGTATCGGGTATCGTCCGATACATTCAATGTATCGGTTTGATGCATTAATTTTTTTTTTCCCCAAAAAATCCAAAAAATACTAAAAAAATCAAGAAAAATAAATTTAATTATTTTCTATTTATTTCAACTTTGTTTTAAAATTTATTTAAGGCTTATTTGATGCATATTTCATAATTTTGTCAAAGCATAACCTAAATTTTATTGTACATGACTCATGATCAAAATTAAAAGGTATATTATCGTGATCATCATGTTTAGTTTTCCATATCGATACCCATGATCATATGTGCCTCCTTAAAACTGAGACATTAACGACGAATATGACTCAGTGTAATAGGTAAAGGTTGGTCCTCCAAAAATTTGACCAACGAAGTCATATGGCCCGGGGTAGGTTGGTTGAGGCCGATAGTATGGATTACTGGTTGCTGAATCTTCGATGTTTTGCAAACTAAATTTCCCGAAGTTAGAAGTCAGATAACCCACATCATCTTGTGGACCTTATGGTGGTGGTGGTGTTTGGTAAGATTCTGACGCTCCTCTTCCTTCAACCCCTCCACCTCTAAATGTACGAGTGTCATACATTGTTATCGGCTCATCATCTCATGAGACAATACCTCCATAAGAATAAGGATCAACATCATCCCCTCCACCACTAGTGTTAACGTGGGTTTCATCCCCTCCACCCACTCCCACCATCACCCCCATAATTGTCATTATCACTATCAGGCTGCGTTTCATCATCAGATCCAACCACTGAATGACGATTTAATCTTCTTTTCTGCCTCGGTGGTTGAGAAGCCTGCTCCTCCGCTACTCTTTCAGTATTATCTAGCCATGCGGTGCCCTCAATATCCAACACTGGCTCTTCTCTCTCTTCGATCTACTGATTCAAAGGATCATCCTCCGTGAATATATAATCCAACTGAACGGGATTAAAATATTTACTATCTGTAAGGTAGAATATGATAGATGAATTAGTATATGCCTAATCAATTAGATTAAATAAAAATTGTATGAACTAAGACTGAATATGGTTTTTTCCACCCATACGTTGTGACGGGAATATGTATTATAATTCATCACTTTCAAGAGACCATCAATCCATAGTGCATCCGCCAATCAACGGGTTTATCTTACTTGATTTGGGATTGCGCCAACGAGTTTATCGTACTTGATTTGGGATTGCGACACATGTATAATTGATGTGTCACATGTGTCACATACCTCATGCCACATGCGACACATGTGACACATGTAATTGATGTGTCATTGCCTCATGGGGTATGTGTCACATGTGACACATCAATTACATGTGTCGTGACACGTGTAACTGATGTGTCATACATGTGATTGATGTGTCACATACCCCATGACACATCAATTACACATGTGATACGTGTAATTGATGTGTCACATGTGTCACATACCCCATGACACGTGACACATGTGTAACTGATGCGTCATGGGGTATGTGTCACATGTGACACATCAATTACATGCATGACACATCAATTTTGGCATGGGTCACATGCCCCATGGCACGTGACACATCAATTACACATGTGTCATGGGGTATGTGACACATGTGACACATCAATTACATGTATGACACATCAACTTTGGCATGAGTCACATACCGCATGATCCATGTGACACATCAAATACAAATGTGAGTCACATAATTTTTATAAATAATTTAAGGGTTGATAATGAAATTTAGGGTAGATCTTGACATGATTTAATGGTAGATCTTAATACAAATGTAGAGTCTTAAATTTTATATAAATTTTTGAAATTCAAAATGGAGTTGGAAATGAAGAAAGAGGGGTTTAAAACCATCTTTCACGTGTCAAAGAAAATAGGGAGACCCACTGCCAAAAAAATTCAAATTATCGTCCGATAATTTCAAAGTATCGTCCAATACAGACGATACGATCAAATTGTCGTCCGTATAATTTGAAGTTTAGGGAATCTTCCAAATTATCTGACGATAATTTCAAATTATCGTTCGATAATTTGAAGTTATCGCCCGATACGGGCGATAAATTGCCCGTATCAAACGATAACTTCTATATGTTTAGGGAGATACGATAAAAACCCATTTTATCGTATTGCCCACATCCAAAATCGATACGTATCGGTATCGGACGATATTTTTGACCTATGCTTGTTGGACACTTGAAATCATCATCCAACTTTCCACAAAATTACGATAATGCCCTTAAATGTATCAAGTTAGGCAAAGCGTAAGCATCATAGGTCAAAATATCGTCTGACGATACGTATCGGTTTTGGACGTGGGCGATACGATAAAATGAGTTTTTATCGTATCCCCCTTCAAATATAGAAGTTATCGGACGATAATTTGAAATTATCGTCCAATAATTTGGAGGATTTCCAGTAAAAAAAAAGAAGAGGAAATTATCGTCCGATACAGACGATAATTTGACCGTATTGTCCATATCGGACGATAATTTCAAATTATTGTCCAATAATTTGATTTTTTTTGGCAGGGGGTCCCCCTATTTTCTTTGACGCGTGAAAGAGGGTTTTAAACCTCTCTTTCTTCATTTCCAACTCCAACAACCTATTTTTAAGTTTCTCCTCTTGCTACTCTTGCACAAGAGAACTATTTTTTGCATTTTGGTCTCGAATCGCGGAAGAACGTGTATAAGGTACGTGTTCTACCATTTTAAGTCATTTTTTCCTCATTTTCTTATATTTTAGGGTTTAAAATTTCAATATCTACCCTTAAATATGGTAGATCTACACTTGAATTTCAAGATTTATCCATAAAATTTGAAGATCTACCCTCTAAAGTCAAGATCTACCATTAAAATGTCAAGATCTACCCTTAAATTTTAATATCAACCCTTAAATTATTTATAAAAATTAAAATAAGAAATATTAAGAAAATAATTAAAAAAAAGAACTTCTCATAGTTTTGTCATTATTCTCTTAAATTTTTTTAATCAAATGGTGCAAATATATTTAATTATTGATGCATTTTTAAGCATGCTCTATATTTAATTATGGGGTATGTGTCACATGTGTCACATACCCCATAATACATGTGACACGTGTGTAATTGATGTGTCACATGTGTCATGGGGTATGTCACCCATGCCAAAATTGATGTGTCATATATGTAATTGATGTGTCACATGTGTCACATATCCCATGACACATGTGTAATTGATGTGACATGTGTCATGGGGCATGTGACCCATGCCAAAATTGATGTGTCACATGTGACACATACCCCATAACACATCAGTTACATGTAATTGATGTGTCACATGTGACACATACCCCATGACGCATCAGTTACACATGTGTCACATGTGTCATGGGGTATATGACACATGTGACATCAATTACATGTATGACACATCAATTATATGTAGTCATATGTGTAATTGATGTGTCATGGGGGATGTGACACATCAATTACATGTATGACACATCAGTTACACGTGTCGCGACACATGTAATTGATGTATCACATGTGATACATTACCCTATGAGGCCATGACACGTCAATTACACGTGTCGCATGTGGCATGGGGTATGTGACACATCAATTACACATGTGTCACGATCCCAAATCAAATACAATAAACCCGTTGGCGCAATCCCAAATCAAGTACGATAAACTCGCTGATTGGTGGATGCACTATAAAGGTGATGGCTCGATACTGAGGTGGGTTGCAATGAGGGTTTTATCACAAACATGTTCCTCGTCCAACTGTGAGCAAAATTGGAGCACATTCTCTCATTCACACGAAGACAAGGAATAGGCTAACTATGGAACGATTGAAAAAATTAGTCTACTGTCACTACAATATGCGATTAAGGGTCAGGAATATGCAGAGGACCAACCGTGGTAAACAATTATATGAAGTCTTAGTTCATACAATTTTTATTTAATCTAATTGATGAGGCATATACTAATTCATCTATCATATTCTACCTTACAGATAGTAAATATTTTGATCCCATTCAGTTGGATTATATATTTACGGAAGATGATCCTTTGAATCAGTGGATCGAAGAGAGAGAGAGAAAACCATCGTTCGAAAATTGCTGTATGGCCTCGGCACCCCGATTTAGGGCCTCGAGCGATCGGATTTGAGTTCACCGGGCGGTTGCCCTGGACCGCGCCACCCCAGACCCGCTTAACGCCCAAATTCCCCATTTTTTAATCTTTACTTTTCTTTTTCCTCAGTTTTTTTCTTCTTCCTCAATTTTTTATGATCTTGATTCTTGTAGAACACTTTTTTTTTCGGCAATTGAGCAGTGAGCACCATGGATCAAAATTTCGTCTGATACTGATACGTATCGATATCGGTGGTCATCGATACGGTACATTGAATGTATCGTCCGGTACTATCCGTTATCGATACGTATTGTCCGATACGTATCGGTTTTGGGCTCGGACGATACGTATCGGTTTTCCGACATTTTAACCCATGGTGAGCACAACTCGTTTTTTTTGTTCTTTTCTTTTTTTTCTTCCTCATATTCTGGCAAGTGGCGCACACACACACACACACACACACACACACACACATATATATATATATATATATATATATATATATAGTGGCTGCCCGGGTGCCGCCTAGCGATTTCCGCCCGAACATCCCCCTGACTGCTCGAACCCGCCCAACGAGTTTAAGAACACTGGAGCCAGTGTTGGATACTGAGGGCACTGCATGGCTGGATAATACTGAAAAGGTAGCATATGAGCAGGCTTCTCAGCCACCGAAGTGGAAAAGAAGATTGAATCGTCATTCAGTGGTTGGATCTGAAGACGAAACGTAGCCCGATCGTGATAATGATGATGACGGGGGTGATGGTGGAGGCGATGAAACCCATGTTGGCACTAGTGGTGGAGGGGATGATGTTGATCCTTATTCTTATGAAGGTATTGCCGCATGGGATGATGAGCCGGTAACAATGTATGACACTCCTACATTCAGAGGTGGAGGGGTTGAAGGAAGAGGAGCGTCAGAATCTTACCAAACAACACCACCACCACCACCACCACAAGGTCCACAAGATGATGTGGGTTATATGACTTCTAGCTTCGGGGAATTTAGTTTGCAAAACATCGAAGATTCAACAATCAAGAATCATACTATCTGGATACCCAATTTCTAAGATTCAAACCCGTGCCATCAAGACGATCTCCGCATCGCGCCCCAAAACTTAGCACGGAACATTGGTATAACAAGCACAATTTAACAAATAAAACAATTAATTTCATTAAAGCGGAAAAACGTTAATATCCCCAACTGGCATATGCAAAAGACAGTTCTACTTTCATGCCACTGCATGAACAGAGAACCGACCCGAACCATCGGTGATAATCAGATCACCCCAGATGGTTTGCCAAAAGAATAATCTAGTTTAATTACATTGTTTCAAAAATAAAGGCTTGACATACCAAGCGCACTAATCAGCCACAAAATCGACTTTCATCAAAGTGCACAACATAGTCACCTAGAAGGAGTCCTCGGGGGGGGGCTCCAACTCGTCTCCAGGTGCGTAATCCGAATCATCCGGATCCACGCCCCCGCCTCATCGCTATCGGTACCGCGACGTATAGTCTAAAGGGGTGAGCTACATCCTAGCTCAATAGGGAACAACACAATGAACATATAAATCAAAACTCACATATATTTCATGATATTCAAAGCATGATGAATCTATGCATTTGCTAGAAAACCAATTAAAAGCAGATGATTTACACTCAATTTACTGGTAAGTTGCATGTATTACATTATTGTTGATTTAATCATGGATGACACTGAACAAGCCTAAAGCAAAACTTAAATCTTCAACTTAAGTAATCCCCGAGCAATATAGCATTGAGCCCCGATGAGATACCCTTCATCGTCATCTAATTAGACAGTTGTAAAAAATGTATTCCCTGGGAATACGACCCAAGCCCTTCTCACCAGGCGGCGGGGTTAAATATCACACAATATCCCTGAGATGTACTTACGGTCACGGATAAACCTCCGTGCTGGTGTACGGATTCGCCGCCGTATCGGTCACGGATATCCTGCCGCGTCAGTCGTGGGTATCCCGCCATATCGGTGGGGTATCCTCCAAACCTCAAATAACAAAAATATCATGTGCATTACATATAGTTGTTCACCGTGTAAGTGTGCTATCTTATATCAGTTAGGCTTCAACAGTAATTATTCAATCTTATATATACATCCCTGGGATGTATACATACCCGCATCACACCTGATGCCTTATTACTTCCTCATCCCTTGGGGATGTCTCAATCTCATTAGATTACTGGTTCTTAATCACTTGCATCACACAGATGCCCTTATCACATTCGTGGTGTCACATATACACCCATTTTTCACAAAGCTTTTCATGATTTAAAACAACTTCAATTTAATAATTATATCACTACATACATGCTCTTGAAATTAAAGTACATGTTCAAGGTGTTCCCTACCTCAAGTCTTTGAAATTCCTAGCATCAAGGTCCCACGCGACTCCATGTGCTCATGATCATACGTACCACCTATGATATAACATAACACATGTAACTCATCACTAAAGATGTAACAAAGAAGGTCCAAGACCCTCCCTGAATCTCAAGGTCAACTAAGAAGTTAAGTAAAACTGTTAAAGTCGATTAATCGATTCCCAAAATCGATTAATCGAAATGCAATTCGATTAATCGATTCTCAAAATCGATTAATCGAAACCAAAATCGAATAAACGATTCTCAAAATCGATTAATCGAGATTCAAATTCGATTAATCGATCCCAAATCGATTAATCGAGGTCTCCAACATAAAGCAGTCGATTCTTAAATCGAGTAGTCGAGATCTCAAAATCGATTAATCGATCCCAAATCGATTAATCGAAATCCCAATTCGATTAGTCGATTTCCCCAGGTTTCATTTCTCCAGTGGCTGGAGCTTCCCAGTCGATTAGTCGATTTCCAAATCGACTAATCGAAATCCAAATCGATTAATCGAAATTCATTTCGATTAATCGAAATTGGGCTTCCATGACTTTTCAACTTCTGGGCCAAAATCGATTAATCGAACTTCCATTTCGATTAATCGATTTGGCCAGATTCAGCCCCCTTTCGGGCTGTTCTTCCAAATCTCTATTCTTTCTTTCCTATGCCTTTAATCTTTCCTTCTAAGCATATTTGACAGAATTTAATCATCCTACATCTATGCATTACTTCAATTTAAAACTTACCTCAAGAATCCCATCAAGGGATAGATTTGTTGGGTTTTGATGGCTAGGGTTCCATCACTCGTTTCACGATCCCAAACGCTTTGAATCCGTCAATGAATGCTCTTATCTACCCCTTTGATTTACATTCACCCCCTCCTCAATAACTCCTCTTTACTTCTCTCTCTCTCTCTCCTCTTAACTCTCTCTTCAATGGTTCAAACAAAAGAGAAATAGGGTTATTAAACCCTTATATCCCTCTTGTCTTGGTGTTAAGCACATACACCTAGATAGATGTATCTGACCCCATATTCACATTACACTGCACATACTTACATTATATTCATATCACATCTGTTCATCACTTCTCAAGTCAACTAGTGAACTCCTATTTAGCCAAACATATGACCAGTCGGGCACGGATCCCGAGGTCACTGTTTAACGCAAATTTTCGGGTTATTACACTATCGGCCTCATCCAACGTACCCCGGGCCATATGACTTCGTTGGTCAAATTTTTGGAGGACCAACCTTTACCTATTACTCTGAGCCATATTTGTCGCTAATGCCTCAGTTTCAAGGGAGGCATATATGATCATGGGTATCAATATGACCAACATTATAGGGAAAGCTCGCACACCGATGATGATGATCATGAGGGCCAAGAACCACCACGAAATTCAATGTGGCTTTAAAGTAAGTTTTTTATTACAATATACCTTTGAATTTTGATCATGAGTCATGTACAACGAAATTTAGGTTATGTGTTGATAAAATTATGAAATATGCATCAAATAAGCCTTAAATAAATTTTTAAAAAAGTTGAAATAAATAGAAAATCATTAAATTTATTTTTCTTGATTTTTTTAGTATTTTTTGGGAATTTTTTTTTCAATGTATCAAACCGATGCATTCAATGTATCGCCGATACATTGAATGTATTGGACGATACTCGATACGTATCGTCTTGGAGGTCAGGACGATACGTACCGGAAAACCGGTATTTTGACCCATGGTAAGCATTCTATAGCTAGGTGGCCTCCCTAAGCGGGGCCTAGGTGCAACTTTTGACAACAAAGATTGCATATATATATATATATATATATATATATATATATATATATATGGATTCATCCATTGTTCTATATCCAGCTTCAAATATTTGATGAATCAATTTATCCAAGCAGTGTATGTTGGTGCTACATTACAAGCTATGTATTTCGTCTACCAAGTGTATGAAAAACACAATCTTGTTTCCTACTAGACCTAGAAACAATGCCTCTTTGAAGGAGGAACACATATCCAGAAGTGGACCTTCCATCATCGATCGCTTCTGCCAAATCTGCAATAGCATATCCCTGAATCTCAAAAGCTTGTTTTCTTGAAGACAAAGTTTATAGTCCTTTATACTTTTCAAGTATTGAATTTTCTTTTCACTTTCTACCAATATTTTGGGCCAGAATTTCTTTGAAATCAACCCACAACTTCCATTGTATGGTTATTAGAGTAATGGAGCATTAACATTCGATTCAGCATGTCTTATGCAATTTTAGGAAAACAAAGAATGGGTAAAGAGATAATGTAGAAGCCTTTCGCTGGATAAATCAAGCACATCACACATGAAGAAAACAACAAAAATTAACTATATATAAATATATGCCGTACTCTTTTCTAATAAATATCAAGATCATTCAAAACTAAGACCATTATGCGATCAATAATGAAAGGAATAAGAATCATGGGCTGATCAAAATGAGCAGCTGTTTCAATGGCAGCTTGTTGATCCAATGGCAGCTTGTTGATCAAAATGACAGCTTGTTGATCCAATGACAGCTTGTTATTTCAATGGCAGCTTGTTCAATGACAGCTTGTTGATCAAAATGGCAGCTTGTTGATCCAATGACAGCTGTTTCAATGGCAGCTTGTTGATCAAAATGACCAGATGTCGCATATCTCGCAATCATACCTGTTTCAATGGCAGCTTGTTGATCCTATTTGTTCGCATAATTGACGGGGACGCCACCAACAAGGACGTAGGTTTCATGCCGTATAAGGTGTACCGGCGGAAGAAGAAGCGAAGGAGGAGCCATGGAGCTACCGGAGGAAAACATTAACGAGCAGCCCAAGAGAAGAGTCTCTGCTTAGGCTCGCTCGAGCGAGAATGCTTCAGAAACATGGGAAAAATTTCAGGTTTTGGTTGCTCGAGCGAGGGGACAATAGAAATCCAGGCCAAGACTTTTGGCCAAAACTTGCTCGAGTGATCCCCTGTTGTCGCTCGAGCGACCTCTCGTAAAGATTCCCGCTCGAGCAGGAACCAAATCCGCTCGAGCGAGTCACGTGACACACTTTGTCCTTTTTATCCTTTTTTGTTCTTTTTTTTCTTGTGTCACATGTAAGTTACCCTTTTGGGTAACATGGTACTTTTCTATTTTAGATTTTTTCTTATTTGTAATCGCTATAAAGCACATTTTTTAAGCCAGTTTTGGCAGTTGAAAATTAATGAAAGTGCATTGCATTTTGAGCTTGAGATGAGCTTTGAAGAGTGAGTCTTCTTCCCCATGTGGGTTTGGTGTGTTATCTTCGATCTTTTCTTTACTTCTTGATCTTGCTTGATCTTTCTATTTCTATTTTAATCTCTTGCATCCAATTTCCCCCCTTTAATTGATTGTTCAAATCCCAAGCCCTAGATCTAGAACAACCTTGATGTCCATCCTTGTGGATTGAATTCAATCTTAGCCCGTCGATCCATGACCGTTGTTAGGCTCACGCTTATTTGATTTGTGCCGTTAATTGCCTCAGTTCAAAAGCTCTAGCGAGGAATTGCCGATTCCACCGCGAGCTACGATCTAACGCCCCGACAACTCTCGCTTCGCCTCTTCCGCATTTCCTGACGGATCTCGCGCGTCGGCTTGGACCCTACGTGAATTAAGCATAGTCAATTAGACGAAATCCTACAAAATCCTAAGGTAGCGCTTTAATTTGTGAGTTATTGTTCAATTAATTAGTTTAATTTCAGAAAATTAGCATATCGTGGGCATTCATGTAATTTAGGGTCGTTGTCCCGCGTCGATAATGCTTTTCGCTTAAAGGCGACAACAATGGTCTGCTTTAGAGGAAGCTCACTAGCGGTTGCACCGATCCTTTCATCGACATAACAGTTTCTCAAGAAGACAGTACATAATCTTTATCACAGCCTTGTCCCATCTATTTATCACAAAGACAATACAATGAACTTAAAATGGTGGGTTTGAGTTCCGCTCAAACCCTGTAGCGCAAAACAATGATGAAGAGACTCGATTTGACGAAGCCGAGGTTGTAGGATATTTAGAAAAGAGGTCTTTGATAGGATTTTTGTAAGATTTGATGAAGCTGATGATGAAAAATTGGGTTTGACAGAAGAGGGTTTAGGAAGGGATTGTTGCAAGATCCTTAAAAGGTGGAGTGTGGAGAGGTTTCTAAGCATGAAGATCACATGCGAAGGTGGAAACCACTCACCGTTTCCCTTCATCTTTGCCCTATTTAAGCCAAAAAATTGACTAGCCATTGGATGCCACCAGCCCAACAAGCAACTCAGATTGCTGAGGTCGTTAATGGGGGTTGGCTGCTCTAGGTTGAAGAAAGGAGCTCTTTTTTTTTTTCAGTGTTTTTTCATCTAGATGTAAAAATTTCCAAATCAAACCAGTAGATGAGATTAATTTGAGTTCGAATCCTCCCCCCTCTTGAGGCCACCCTAGGAATTTGTCTCCCATGGTGACCCGACACGTGCTAACTTGGGGTGCGCATATGCCCCTGGGATTCGTTGGGTGTTTTAAGATGCCCAGACATCTAGGTTACAAAAAAAGAGAGGATGAGATTAGTAGGCAATAGGGTAGCTTGGATGCTAACTGGCAATGGCTGTTAGGTCTTTTACCTTGGTGGGTGAATGAGAGGATTTCCTAATGGGTAGTAGATGAAGAGGCATGTTGGTAGTTTTGGCTTTCAAGGATGTTTTTCGGTTTTTTCTATAAAGCTAGCTAATAGATGTCTTTAAATGGGTGGTTTGAGGGTAATGAAGTGAGAGAAGGGAGGTCACGATGTGGTTAATAAGTGCGTTCTAAAATCTAATGGGTACTAGGGTGATTTTTCTAAATTAGGGGGAATGAGGTGAGATAAGTTGGTGGGTTTGGGGAGCCTCTATTCAATATATAAAATGCCATGGTATATTGAGTATGCAATGGCATACTTTAGTATGCCATGACATACTTTTTAAATCGCATAATCCTTCATACTTGTGCGATTCATATATATGCCATGGCATAAGTGATTGCATAATCACTTATGCGATGGCATATGATAACACTGGATGGGCCCTTAACATTTCTTTTAAAGATTCTTTTCTATTTTTTTAAAAGAAATGACAAAAATGCCAGTTTGAGAGCCTAAAAATGATTTGATGTTTTGTCTAATTTTGGGGGTCTACACAACCATGTTCTAGTGAGTCGGTGACTGATCAAAAAATCACGGTTGAATGATCATGATAAAATTTTCATGATCGAACAATGATGATTGATTCATCATGACGATCAAATGGCTACAATCAATCCATACTGTTTGAAACAGTTGTTTAAGCCGCCGCGATCAAACTGTCATGTGCAAATTATTGGAGATATTTCTGAACGAAGCTGTAGCTAAACCATTGATGGAATTGTCAATAACCGAGAGTGATTGCTAAATCATTGAAGCTGACAAAAGAAGACCTAGCCTAGGTAGGGCTTTGATACCAAGTAGAAACGAATAACCTAATAACAAAAGAGGAGAGATACCCATTAGGGTTTTACTAGAGAGAGAGAGAGAGATATCCACGAAAGAGTGAGCCCTTTATATAGAGGGCATACAAGACACAACTTATGTTCCTAACTAATAGGTGATGCGGGACGAAACACACGCTAATCCTAAAATAGCATAAATCCCGCACGATAGAGGTTAGGGTTCTCAACCTTCAATTAAAACAAAAAAAATAAAAGAATAAGAAAGAAGATCTTCGGATTTGCTTCAAAGAGGTTTGTCGGCTTTGCACTAACAATAACTTTTAAGAATCACTTCTCAAAGGCGAAAACTCTTCTCAAGTTTTCTACGAAAGATTCACTCTTTTACAAGATGCACAAAAGCAACTTAAGTTTTCCATTCCATCATAATTCCCTATTACAAAGTTATAAGGACCTTATATAGTAGGCCTCCAAAAGAAGAAAACCCAAAAACAATCAAAACTCTAAAAGAAAAGTTTGCCCATAAAAACTAAATTCCCTCTTTTGGTGGATCCGACTCATGCGACAAATCGATCGATCGATTTATAAAGTTATAAATCGCATGAAGTCACTATTGACATTCGATCGATCGAAAATAGGGATTCGGTCGATCGACTGAGAGATGAAATTCGCCAAAAGCCCTAAAGCCTCTGGCCTCAATCGATCGATCGACCAAAACATGCCCTCAATTCTGCTTCACTTCCTTGTTGACATTCTTCGTTTGACTCGGTCACGATCCAAACACGCGGATCTAAATTCCGCATCAATGAGAGACTAAACCTACTATGCATACCTCACAAACATAAAGATATAATGTTACTCACTAACAGACCTATTATATCTCCAATACAAATCAGTCAGTATCATACTAGGAGATTTATGAGAAAAAATACTTAACATCCAATTGATTTTTTCAATTAACAAAATGATCCTTAAATTTATAAAAGCAATTAAAGATATATTAAGGAAAGAAATCATTCCCCATGTTACTTACAAAATGGATTGTATTTTATTTGAAAGCAGCAGATGATATAACGTTATTTATTGAATATTCCAATTTATCTATCTAAAAAAGAAAAAGAATACATTCAGTTTAAATTTGCTGACCCCAAATTGATGGGAAAAGGCGACGATGAAGACAAGCGATGATTCAATTTTAAATTTGTATCCAAGCAGACCCTTTTATGGGATGGAAACATTATTTTTCAAAGAAAAAGGGATGGAATCATTACAAAATTTGAACGTCATTGGTGATGTTGATCCTTTCTCACGTTTTAAATAGGGATGCTTCACTTTGGGGACTTGAAATGTTTAAAGTAGTCAATTTGTATGGACCAAGGGTCTTATACGTAAAGAGCCCAGCATGCATTGCCATGGGGACATATGCCAAGACAGGAGTCCATCTCACAATCAGAGAGTCCAAGTAATATTTCCATTGTAGAAATCGCAGATATGCTAACTCTGACCTTCTGGTCTTATGTTTCAATTGGAAGGTAAATGTGCAATACGGTCATGTTTAGCATGCAATAATGCAATGAACAATTGGTTAGATTATTGTCAGCTAATTGGCTTGATTTCTGGGCTATAGCCTATGGCGACTCACAGTTGAATCAAATTGCGATCAAATATGTGGCCGGGCTAGATTGATGATAACCTTTGTGGTAGTTTATGTAGTGAAATCTCTTTATTGCCTGCAGCTACACCATGTCTTGTGACTACTGGCCTAGTGGTTTTGATGTATACTTTGTGTTATACTTTCTTTCTAACCTTCTCAAGATTCCCGCCGTGGTTCTGAATGTAGTGCACTTGACTACTTGTATACAATCAATTTAGGCACCGAATATGATGGATATATGCAAGATAGGCTTTTCTTCCATCTCAAATCCAAGTTTTTTGACAAGAAGTTTTTTCCTTCTCCAGGGTTCACTTTTTCTAGTGATTAATATGACTAGCATTGTTTTTGGGGTAAGTAATATGACTAGCATTGTTGTACTGTACAGAGATGATGAAATATATGTAAGAAAATTACCTATCTGGAGCCATGAAAGGATCACAAGACATTTGTGCGAATTCGACTGAGAAAGCTTCTCAACTGGTGTATGAGCCTATCCAGGTATGGAAGCTTTTTTATGCAGGCAATTATAAATCTTAGGTAATTAGCAAACTATGTGATTACTCTGTATTTCCCCCATCAATTTTTACTAGGTGCGATCATTAATTTTATGTGTTCTTGACTTTAATGATCTTTTCCTTTTAAACCTTATTATGATTCTTTTGATGAAAGTGGCATTCTAGTTTGTCGATTGGGTACTATCCCAACTTTTAGAAACATTTGTTACATGACTTTATGTTTATGACATTGTACTTGTATTAGAAGAACTCAATACAGTTATTCCTGCCTTTATCATACAACTATGAGAAACAGCTTCAAATCAAGGACTAAATCTCACTATTGGTGGCCGACTCGGCTAGGACCAAACCATATGGATTGGGTGGTTGGCTAGTTGTATGCTTATGAGTCTCAGCATTAGTGGAGCTGTAGAGACATGCAAGTTGGCTTGGTTGGTTCTTAACCACTCGGATGAGTCTTAGATTTTGTTTCAAAGGGTGTATCCTAAACGTCGTATGGTTAGGCTCTTGAGATTCTTACACTTGCTTTTGTATTGCTTATAATATTGTTATTATTATTGTTAGTTGTTATTTTCTATTTATTTTAATAAGGGTATGATTTTATAAACAGAAAGAATGCAATCAGTGGAGCCATAAGAAAAAGTAAAACACAGGCCTTGCAAGAGGCACAGGCAGTAGAGGAAGAAAACCAATTTTGTTATTCGTTCTATGGTAAAACATGGTTTCCCTACTCCCTGTTCCGTGGGGAAGTCTGCCTCTTGATTTTCGCTCTTTGGTGAGTGCTGGAAGGAGACAATAATGGTGCTGGCACAGACCTTGAATTCGTTGAAATTCAAATGGTTATGGCATTATTCTTGTATGAGATATTGAAGTTAATAGTAGATAGGAACCATAGAAAGAATTTCTATTTCTTTTGAGGATCATCCATTTATTGCATCGAAAAATTAAAACAAAAGATCTGCATACAAGCTCTAACGGGACACGTTTTAAATTCCTTTCCATTCCAATATGAATTCGGCATTTCATATTGGTTATCCAATCTGTCGATACTCTTCTGTATAGGTGTGTATTGGTTGATACATATAATTATGCATTTTCAAGTAGAAGTTGGTATGAAACCTATTTGGCATAAAAACTGAAAGATGTTAGTCTAGAAGCACATGGTATCCTTGAGGCAAGACCACAACACTAAACCCCATTTTTAATAGTTGAGATTAAAAGTTACAATTTTGAACTATGAAGAAGATATGAGTAACATGTTGAATTTCATAAAAGAACAAAGAATTGCATTTTAAATATTATCTTTGAATCTGATTGGTTTAATCCCTCAACACAGTCCCTTCTAAATTTAGAAACAAGGGTTCTAATGATAGATCTTGCTTCCAATTAGTCTAGGGCATTGAACGACGTCCAATGGTGGTGTCTTTCTAGCCCATTCTAGGTTTTGAAAGAAGGATAGACTTAAATTGTTTTAAAATTTAATTTTCAACAATAAGGAATTTTAGAATCGACGAAACTCGAAGAATAGTTGAATGCATGAAGAGAAAGAAATTTAAAGAAAGTACCACTTATACCTATCTCGGGAAGAAGAAGAATATCATATCAAAACAAAATAAAAATCTCCATTTCCACCCATATATATACTCTTTTCTAATCCTAAGCATAGTGACAAATTTCGCCGAGATTCGGCGAAATTTCGTGAAATTTGCCGAAATAGGGGTCAAACGAAAATTTCGGTACTATTCGGCATTTTCGACGAAATTTCAAAAATTTCGGTAAATTTCGATATTTTCTTTTTTTAGTTTTTTTTTTTTTTCGGCAAAAGAATAGTTCACTCTCTGGCATACCACAAGCGTGGATTGTGCTGCGTGGAATGTCAGTTAAAGTAAATGGAGAGCACTTTATATAGGTGGCTAGAGTGAAGAGTTTTCTCTAGCCACCGATGTGGGACTAAGTGGAAGTTACAAAGACGTGCAGTTTGTGGGTACCATTATACTCACCGCACTGGGCTGCTTTCTCACCCCACCTTCTTCAGCCGACATGCATTGACTGCCCTTAAATTAGATGGTGGAGGTTGTTTTTCATCCCCATCTTTTGCACAATGGATTTACGGATTGTGGGGGTACCATCAGACGGTCGATGTTTTATTACACATGACACATATCTCAAAAAGTGACCCTAAAATCCTATGACCCCCACCACGCTCAAGCATAATTTTAGCGTCACTTTTTGAGATGTGTGCCATGTGTAATAAAAACCCAACTGTCTGATGGTACGCTCACAATCCATAGATTCATTGTGCAAAAGATGGGGATGAAAAATGACCTCCACCATTTGATTCAACGGCGGTCAATGCATGCCAAGTGTAGGAGATGGGGTGAAAAACAGCCTTTCGGGTTGAGTATAACGGTACCCTTTATCAATTTCTCCTCTATAGTTCCATAATTGAGCTTGGCCACTTGGATCAATTGCAAATTTTTTTTTAAATATTAAATATATTATATATATATTTTAAATCCCCGAAACTTTCCCAAATTTTTTTCGAAATGTATCGAAATTAATCCAAAATGTACCAAAAGGGACCCCCCACCGAAAAATTACCGAAAACGAAATTTGTCACTATGATCCTAAGGCCTTTCCTAACATAATTGGACTCATATTGACACAAAGACTAAAGTACTCCTTTTGACATGGATGTCCCTTTGAAATTGATGGCCATCTTTCATGTGACTTCAAGTTGACGCACAGTCCAAACCTCTCGCGCGCAATGTAGTTAAATGACATATACGACGCTATGCGATGGCATAACCCCATCGCATATGCTGGTCGCATATGCATTGTGCCATGACACATAATTTTTTTTTTCAAAAAAACCCAAAAAATCCCCAAAGTTCCCCATATTGAAAAGTAATATGTTTGTGTTAATTTTGTACTCTATTAATTTTGTAGTGTCTATAATGAGAAATAAAAGTATTAATATAAGTATATAACTCAATTTCATTGATGTTAAACAAAATAGTACAAAAATGAGCATAGGAACATTCAAAAAAGAAGGAAAAGAGTAAAGAGGAAAAAATTTATCTAAGTAAAAGTACCTAAATGACATGCGACGCTATGCGATGGCATAACCCCATCGCATATGCTGGTTGCATATGCATTGTGCCATGACACATAATTTTTTTTTTTTCAAAAAAACCCAAAAAATCCCTAAAGTTCCCCATATTAAAAAGTAATATGTTTGTGTTAATTTTGTACTTTATTAATTTTGTAGTGTCTAGAATGAGAAATAAAAGTATTAATATAAATATATAACTCACAAGTTAGAAGGAAAAATATAAATTTCATTGATGTTAGACAAAATAGTACGAAAATGAACATAGGAACATTCAAAAAAGAAGGAAAAGAGTAAAGAAGAAAAAATTTATCTAAGTAAAAGTACCTAAACATTTGTTCCTACTTCCTAATGATAGTGTACTGACAAAAAAATCTACACATTGGTTCTTAACCAACAATGGTACGTCTCCACCTCCACCATCGTGGTCACTTGCATTGTTGTCATCATCCGAATCGTCTCCTTCAACATATTTTTCTTCTCCCTTGGTTTCTTCATCATCCAATCTCACTAAGACGGTATATACGGGTGCTTCATGTATCTCTTCTTCTTGTTGTTGACACGAGTTTTAGCTGTCGATCTTCTCCTCTTATATCTAAAAGTGACATTTTTCACTTGCTTCCCCGTAAGATCCTCATCCGCAAAGACTCGCTCATCGGAAGCATCAGCCATCCAGGGAGAATTGGATGACAAGCTTTCGAGAGAGATGAGATCATAATGTCCTGAATGTTTCCGATTTTTTAGGAAGCAATCCCGTAGCTTTTGGTTGTATTGCACAAATACCAAATCATTGAGTTTTTTTTGCTCAAACTTGTTCCGCTTCTTCATGTGTATCTATTTAAGAGGAATGCTTAATACATATTAATATCTATTAAAGTTTAAACAACAATTAAATTAAAATTATGAGACTAAAAATGAAATAAAAATAAACTAGTTATCATCTCAAACGTGCTCTAATTCCATTCACATGCTGAGACGACACATGTAAGTCCAAGAACCTTAACGACCATCTTCTTCAATAATCCACATTTTGCCACCGAATCCACACCATTGGATAACCACCAATTGGCTACAAACAATAGTATTAATTAGATATATTTATAAAAAGAGACGAATTATTTAATTAGAAATTTAGAATAAATGAAATGTAATAAAAAATAATCACAAACATATTTACTAGGTATTTTGGATTCTCTTTGTCAAACTATAATTATTTTTTCGAACATCCCTTGAGCATTCTTGTATCGGTCGAAAGAGTTGCTAATCCGATCTTGCTCGTCTTTGTCCCATGCCATCTTCTCTAAAACGTCAAAGAAACTACTAATATGTGTTGCTTCCTAGTTCGAATAAGAGAAATAAGCCGTGGGATTTTGGAGGAATGTGGCGGAATACAACGGGCTAAACATTTAGACCCCCGTCTCTTATCAACTATGTGAATAATTGGTTGAAAGAGACGAGATTTGTACATATTATTAGATTTAATTTTTTTTATAGCTTTCTCCATAAAACTATAGATATAGCCCATAGCGAGCTTCTCATCACCATCAACCAATCGTAGTACTTGTATGATTGGTTGCGAGTCTTTAAGTGATTGGGCAACGTGATTCCAAAAAGAGTTGGTTAAGATGGTGTGTGTCGCCCACTTCCTTTCGACCTTCTTTGACCAAGCTCCATTCCTCCAATTGGTGGAAGTTATAAAACTTCTAAGCTCTCTTTTAAATGCTTTGTAATGTCAAAATGGGTGATGGCGGGGCGTTGCAAATTATCCCAAATTGCTTTACGTATGTAGTGGAGTAGAAGTGTATGCTTATACATATACACTACTACCTTCTTAGCCTTAACTACGGTTTTAATATGCATTTTTCCTATGTCTTCTAAGATTAAGTCTAAGCGCCCATGAGGTCCAATATATGTGTGGTTTCTGTTCCATTATTAGTCTACCCGCAGCCACCAAGTTTGTCGCGTTGTCCGTGACAACTTAAACAACATATTGTGCACCAACGTCATTTTCTATCACCTTATCTCTGAGGGAAAATAGGCCGTGTGAGAATGTGCCGAAACATCTTCGGATTTAGTGAACATAGTTCCGGTAGGACAATTTGCCAAAAAGTTGATGATTTACTTACTGGCCCTATCAGTCCAACTGCCGGTCATTAGTGAGCACCCATATGTCTTCCTATTCTCTCGATACTTCTAGAGAAAAGCTTTTGTGAAGTCTACCTCATTTTAAAGATATGTTTGTCTTATCTCATGATATGATGGAAGTTTTAGGCCAGGCCCAAATTGTCTAAGAGCTTCAACCATCACTTTGAAGCTCTTTAACTTTATGGTATTAAATGTAATACCGGCTTAATACATCCACTTAGCCACGCATTGAATATTGGCAGGCCAATCCTTAGCTTTAAACCTATTTTCTATAGTGGTTTGGGGCGGACCCTTGCCCCTAGCATCTACCACATCCTTGGGATGTGGTCTACAAGAGATGAATTTATCTATTCCCTTCCCTTTCCACCGCATGCTCTTTCAGGGGGTGGTGGTTTTACACTACGAGCCGTGGAGGGAGTAGATCTATCTTGTTCTTTCTCATCTTCATCAACATCATAGTATTATTGTAAAATCACTTCGTCATTATGTTTCGACCTCGAAGTCTTGTCCATCCATTGCAATATCTCTTTTCGAATCTTTGACGTGATGCTTGAACATGCCTTTGCATTCGATCTAGGTTGCCAAGCAAGATGCTGCTTGTCACTCTCTATTCCCCCATGCTTATATGGGTGCATAGGGTATATTATTGAATCTTATTTTTTTCGGTCACACTTTTATAACGTCCATATTTCCAACCTGGATCGGCAGAATTTTCCGACCTAAGAGCGTCGTTCGAGGACGTAGACATAATGACAATGTAATTAAAAGAAATGGGTGGGAAGAGAGATTAACAACCACACTAAAAAAAATAAAAAAATGAAAGAAACGAGGTGTAATAAGGAGGAAAACTCCCTCTTTGCTTGAAGAATGATGGAATGACAATGAAGATTGAAGCTCTTAATTCTTTGTTTAATTAACTACAAAATAGAGCAAAATAAATTATGAACAAAGATTAAGATAGAGAGAAAGCGAGCACTAAAAACTCAAAAAAGAGACCAAAGAGACACAAATCATACCTTGGATGGATGTGGTATGGATTAAGTATAGGAACCCTCCATTTATGGGCTTTGGGGAGGTTTAAAAAGCAAAAAAAATATAAAAAAAGCTCCAACGGTCACAAATATGACCGTTGGAGGTGTATACTATCGCATACACATGTATGCGATCGCATACTGCCTCTATCGCATATGCCATCATGGCATATGCGGCAGGATGAATTAGGTTGGCATATGTGAATTGATGAGTTGGGTTGGCATCTGCGATCGCATAATGGCATAATCGCATATGACAATAGTGCCCACACGTCTCACAATCTGAAATCTTTTGAAAAAATGACTTTTGAGTCTCGTTTTAGTTAAAGGGGCACAATTGGATCAATAACGCATATTGCAACTTTATTAACACATCTAGTATAACTCCTATAACTCAAAGTAAAACTTCAAAATGAAATTAAACACATTCTATGATGACTAATGGACCAAAAAGTCAATGGTCCATCATACGATTAATGATCCACATTCATCCAACAACCTATGTGATGCCCAATCACGATCCAATATTGAATATCTAGTCTAGTAAAACGGTGGTTCAACGGTGCAAAGTAACGATCCGATGATCGAAGTGGCTTGAAAAAGAAATGAAATTCAACGATCCGCTTCATCCCATGTGCACGTCTTTTATGATGGTTCACGTGCACACATGGGGCCTTCAATTGCCCATAAAAAATGCCTCATGTGGCATTGATCTTTTCGATCTCTTCTTCCTCTCTAGTTCACTTTGAAGGCCCGATGTTCACATCAACTTTCACCAGCTGAAAATGACTTACCCCTGATGAGGCACGACTGTGATACCTTTCAAACATGTCTAGGTCCAATCTTTGAAGCTCATGTCTCCTGATCCAAGTGCTCTTTGATTTTGGCTAATCTTCCCATTTCACAAGATATTTTTTGCATTCCCCTTGGGTAGTAGAAACCACTTGATCTTTCAAGTTTCGAGATACCTCCAATAATTTCTTTTCTAGGACGTGAGGGGTAGGGGAGGCTGCACTGGCTGTAGAACTAGGTAAACTCAAGTGGGGAAGAAGAATCATGGAATGAGCTGTTGGGAATAATTGTTGAACCTAAAAATGGAACAAGTTCTTCCACATTGAGTGTCGCATTGATGCCATGTTAGGTGGAAGCAAGGATTAAAATGCTGGAAAACCGATATGTATCGTCCGAGCCCAAAATCGATACGTATTGGACGATACGTATTGGTACCGGAACTGGCTGTAGAACTAGGTAAACTCAAGTGGGGAAGAAGAATCATGGAATGAGCTGTTGGGAATAATTGTTGAACCTAAAAATGGAACAAGTTCTTCCACATTGAGTGTCGCATTGATGCCATGTTAGGTGGAAGCAAGGATTAAAATGCCGGAAAACCGATATGTATCGTCCGAGCCCAAAACCGATACGTATCGGTACCGGACAATACCGGACGATACATTGAATGTATCGTCCAGTAAATACATATAAACCACCGATATTGATACGTATCGTCCGATACATATCGGTATCGGACGAAATTTTGATCCATGGGTGGAAGACCTAGAACATACTCATTAGGACCAATCCATTTCAAAATCTTGAAGGATCCAACACTGTGTGCTTGTACTTCCTTGCAACTCCCTGTGGGAATCTCTCGAACCTAACCCCAACCATGACAGTACTGAAAATTTTTGAATCTTCGATGAGAGTTAGCCGAAGATTTATATTTTTCAATGTTCAAAGTTATTTTTCTTGTAATCAGCATGCAACACATGAATGTGACATGCAAATGCATCTGTGAATCTTGAAGGGCTATGCGTAGCTGATGTAGGGATGAAATTTATTGGTGTCCTAGGCTTGTGCCTATGCACTATCTTAAATGGGCTCATGCATAATGTCCTATTTATTGAATTATATGCAAACTCTGCCATTGACAAGATTGAATCTCAACTCCTAGCCAACTTTGATTCATGTAGACGCTTGGCATAGACTTTCAAGACACGTTTGCCCCTTCGACTAAACTCAATTCTATTCTTGTTCTTCTGGCCCTTGCCGCACATAAGAGGTGGCCATTGTATCAGTTTGATGTAAAGAATGCCTTTCCTCATAGTGACCTGGAAGGAGAGGTGTACATGTTACTGCCTCTCGGTTTTATTCCTTAATAGAAGGAAGGTCAAGTATGCAAATTGAGAAAAGCTATTTACGGTTTGAAGCGAACTTGGTTTAGTAAGTTCATTGATACTATTATCAAGTTTGGGTATGGAAGAAGTCACTATGATCACACCCTATTCACGAAGAAGGGACATAAGCCAACACTGTTATAGTCTATGTCGATGATATCACTGTCACTGGGAATATGACAACGTGAAGATAGTAAAGCTCAAATATTACCTCAGTCAAGTGTTTGACATAAAGGACTTGGGTCCTCTTCGGTATTTTCTTGGAATTGAATTGGCCATACACAAAAGGGTATTGTTCTATCATAGAGAAAGTATGCATTAGTAAATAGACTGGGATGTTTTGGGGTAGGCCGACCGACACCCGTATGGATCTGGACAATAGGATCAACACTTAACAAGGGGAACCTCTCAGGGATGTACAACAGTGCTAGAGACTTGTTGGGAAGCTGATTTATCTTACCATGACCAGGACAAACATAGCATATGTTGTCAGTATTGTGAGTCAGGACATGCACTCCCATTTGAATGTCGTGTATCGGATCTTAAGGTTCATGAAGTCTAGTCCCGGTAGAGGTCTTCCATACAGAAACCATGGTCCCCTCTATGTTGAATATTCATGAATGCAGACTATACCAGATCTGTAATTGATAGGCGGCTTACTTCTGGTCACACTCTTCTGTGGAAATCTTGTTATGTGGAAATGTAAAAAACAGGCTGTTGTTTCTAACTCAAGTGCTGAAGCTGAGTATGGGGCTATGTCACACGGAGCTCGAGAAAGAATGTGGTTATGCTTCATTCTCTTAGACCTTGACATCTAGGTTGATCTCTCTATGACTTTGTATGGCAATAATGAAGCCGCCTTACACATTGCTAAGAATCCTGTCTTCCACGAACGAAGACTGTCATTTTATATGAGAAAACATTGAAGCCCAAGAGTTCTGCACGCCTCAGGTCGCCTCTGAAGATCAACTTGATGTTATATTCATTTAGGCTTTCGGGAGGATAAAGTAAAGGCATGACCTCCAAGTTGGGCATGACTGGCATCTATGCACCAACTTGGGTGTCTTTAGCATTAGTAGGTGTGTTGTAAGTAAGTAGTGTTAGTTTGGTTATTTCTCTTATTTCTTTAATTCCGATATATGTGAGATGTAAGTGTCTTTGTATGTATACTAAAAATAGAAATGGTCTGAGCTAATGTAACTCAACCGTAATTTTCTCCATTTATCTTCTCTTCTCTGTCCTCCTCCATCCTAACTTGATCAACCACCATTAATCACATCTATTTTCCCTCTCCGTCTTTGAAGATCAATTTGTTGTTATATTCATTAAGGCTTTCGGGAGGATAAAGTTAAGGCATGACCTCCAAGTTGGGCATGACTGACATCTATGCACCAACTTGGGTGTCTTTAGTATTAGTGGGTGTGTTGTAAGTAGTGTTTGTTTGGTTATTTCTCTTATTTCCTTAATTCCGATATACATGAGATGTAAGTGTCTTTGTATGTATACTAAAAATAGAAAGGGTCTGAGCTAATTTAACTCAACCTAATTTTCTCCATTTCTTCTCTTCTTTGTCCTCCTTCCTAACCCTAATCCTAACTTGATCAACCACCATTAATCACATCTATTTTCCCTCTCTGTCTCTCGTCATTCCACGCTTAACTCTTTTCCTTTTTATCTCATGCTTGCAAATCCTCACTGCCATGCAAGGATCAAAATTTCTGCCGAAATTATCGGTTTCGGTCCCCACTGAAACGATAATATGGGAGCGAAATTTCGATCATTTTTGTATGGGGTTGAAATTTTCAGCCGAAATTCAAATTTTCGGCCGAAATTTCGGTTTCGGTCCCCTCTGAAACCGAAATGAAACCCGAAATTTTGATCCTTGCTGCCATGCACCTACCTACTATTGCTCCAACTTGGTAACTCATCTTTTGATGTCACATATTGGATGGAACAGCTGCTATCTCTAAAGATTTTGGAAACTTGCTGTTTCAAATCTTGTAGAGACCCCAAGACCTCCTTTTGTAGAGATATTGGGGTCCCAATTGAGTGGCAAGTGTGTAGACCATGGTTTTAAAACACAAAAAATTGACTCTACTTGAAAGTCATTTAAATAGAGTTAACTCGGAAACTCGTTCCGACTCGATTTGTATATATATATAAATAATTGGCAAAAAAATACATAAACATAAAAAATTTCAAAAAATCTAATAGACTCATTCACCAAATATACATTCATATGAGAACTAATGCAGAATGTAACTACGCGCAAAATATATAAATCCAAGTGGCAGAACATCTTATGTCCTCTGTGCAGCCCCAAGAAAATGCTCTTTATAGCAGGTGATTTTTATATGATGTTCAGGGACGGACAGTTTGGACAGAAAACCTAATTAAATTTAACTGAATGTCAGAAAAAAAAAATCCATGTCCCATGGCACTACTGGATTATATTTAAGTTGTCCAAGTGCTCAAATCTATATTCCCTATTCCTATTCAAGTTGTCCAAGTGGAAAAACATCTTATGACCTCTCGGCAGCCCAAAAAATGCACTTTAGGGAAGGTGATTTTTCATATGGTGTTCAGGCAGCTTGGACAGGAAACCTAATAAGAATAGTTAAATGGTGCTGCCAGATAAAGCCGAAAAATTAACACTGAATCTGCTACTAACTAAGCAAAAAAGATTGACTGGAAAATCTGCTAATAACTAATAGTCAAAGTCAAATAATCTGAAAGATAAGGATTGACTGAAAAATGGATCAATTCAAGTTCTCCAAGTGGCAAAACATCTAATGATCTTTGTGCAGCCCGAAAATTATGCCTGTTGGAGGATCCATCCCATCGAATTCAAGCACTTTAATGTGAATCCTACATTAGATATGAACAGCAATCCATATAAAACTACTTACATAGAATGGTTTGAAGTTGAACCCTCTGAAGAGCTTGTTTTTCTTTGCTGGGTGATATTCATCATGGATGAAAATATCGTCCGATACGTATCAGTTTTGGACTTGAATGATACAGTAAATAGGGTATTTCTCGGGGACCCTTAAAAACAGTCAAATTATCTTTCAATTTATGATTTGGATCATCCAATTTATCGTCCAATAATTTCAAATTATCGCCCAGTGAGGATACAAGTTTTTCCAATTATCGGTATGTATCGTCCGATACGTATCAGAAAACCGAGATTTTCTGATAATGATCCCCCCCCCCCCAAAAAAAAAAAAAAAAACTGAATTACAGGCCCAATCTGAAAAAAATGATGCCCAAATTTCATTGAGCTACAAGCCCAACCCCTAAATTTTTTTTCATCATCTTCATTCACCGTGAATCACTATGACGCGAATACGACGAGGTTAGTTCAGATGAACTTCTTCTTGTTCTTGCTTACAGCAACTTCAGGTTATTTCAGAGTTCAGATGAAAGAGAAGGGTTCGATACGCCATTCGATTTGGACCAACATTCCTATATCATCCATACTACATTGTTTTAGATGTTAATGAGGTTAAATCTGTGCAAAAGGGGCCTGAGAGATTATGAACTCATGGTGTTTTTTGCCCATTAGGGGAGGGGACAAGTGTTCCATTTCCTTTGTATTTAAACTTTAAAGTTGTGCCCAGGATGCCATGCTTGCAAGTGGCCATAGGCCTCACTACTTTCATGACATACTAGACCCTGAGACACGATGGAGGAGGGTATCTTAGGACTCTATGTTAGGCTCTTAGTGGCCATTAGTATTTTGTTTTTTAAATGTATGGGAGCAATTTGTTGCCCTCCCAAGACCTTAACACCCCTAACTCGTTAAAATGATGCAAGGGGTTACAAATTTGAGCCTTGGTGGTGTTTTTTTTTCTGGGGGTCGGGGGGGTGGTTCTCAGAAAGTTGAAAACGAAGGTTTTTTTACACCCCACATTCCTACGAAACAGTGACACCAGGCCCGTTGTTGCCCTTGAGGCAAATTTTTGAAGGCAAGAGAGGCAGACGACTTCGGGGCTAACATGGTTCTCAGAAGCGAGAAGACTAAAAGGTTCCCTACCCTAAAACAATATATATGTGTGTGTGTGTGTAATACTTTTTTCAAAATGATTCATCATCATTTGATGAGAAGATTTAAAAACAGTAACCATATCGGTTCTTTTTTGCAATATATAAAGCTATGTAATTGGGAAGGCATTATATGTAAAAATAATAAAAACACTTTGTCTCACTTAAAAGAACTTCAAGATATGGATCCCAACATAACAGAAATAAACATCTCCAGATTGGTCTTGAGTCTTGACTATGATTTGAATTTCTTTGAAAGAGCACTTAATGACATGATAGTGCATATTGTGGAACTATTCATCTCGAACATCTACACGCTTAATTATTGATGGGTTTTTCTGTCTAGTTGAATATAGTAAACTGTTTTATTAGCTTCTTTTCTATAGATAATGTATTGTGTGGCCTTGAATGAATGTTCCTTTTTTTTTGTTATTTATTTCTTTGGTATATCCATCTATTTTAGCGATTTTTTATTTTATTAATAAAAAGGTGATTGTTTATGTTTTATTGATTTACTGTTGCTTGCTTGTCTAGGTTGATGTACATGGATCATTTGTTCCTGCATCAGGAGATGAAGTCATAGATGTTGAGCATTTATTAGCAGAACAAAAAAATGAGAAAGCTTTAGAGGATGACATGTTATTTTCCTCAAAGTACTTAGCATTTGAAGATTTTCCTTATCCTGTTGATTGCTGTCTAGTAAAAACTGAAAGTGGTAATATTTTTATCAAATTTTCGTTATATTATTCCTATGATTTATGACCTCTCCTGAATTTGCTTTTCATGCAATTCCTTGCTCTTCTAGCAGGTATTTGATATTCATTAATCAATCATAGTTATAACATACTATTTCTTCCCTACATGCGTACTGTTGACACCATAGGTTGTTTTGGTGTGATATGTATGTGGTTAAAAACAGACAACTGAATGTCTAGAGCACACTCACTGCAAGACATTGACACACATCTATATCCCAAGATATTACATAGGTAGGAGCAGTTAGTGTAAATGCCAGGTCTCAAGATGATCCACCACTTTATTTTTCTGCCGAAAATAATGGGTTGCTGTATAGTTTGAGCTGCAGAAGACTACGCAATCTTGAAGCACTAATTCAGCTGATTAAGATTCCACTACTTTACCTTTCACGACTTCAATGGATTAAATGAATCCTCTCAATCCACAAGTGAGTTGCTCCAGATCTGATTGTCCTTTGGATTCCTTGTCTAAGAGCCCAAGCTTCAGTTGTTATGCTGTTTTTTACCCAAGATAATTCTTTGAAGCAGCAATAAACCCTAGTCACAAAAGTCTGACTTAAAAAAAAAAATCAGGCGATTTGCAGTCATCCTGACCCCATCGCCGAATTATTGGCGATTTTGTAATGATGTTCGTTTTTTTTTTTTTTTTTTTTTCCCACTTATACTTAAAGGGCTATCTCCCTCTCAGCTCCATACCCGTCTCAGAGCTCATTGCTCTTGTTCTTTTTGCCTATTTTGTATTATTTTGTTCATGAAAACCATCATTTTAAACTTGAAATATTATATGCTATATTTTTAAAATCTTTTAATATTTTATGTTCCTCGATTTTTTTTTCCTACTTTGACCGGTTTTTGCAGACTTAGACCCTTTCCGATTTATTGCTGACTCCCGACTTTGTGACTATGCAATAAACTGTTATCAAAGTGCCTCATATTGTACTGGCAGTTGTTGTGGTCAGTGTTTCCCCTACCAGATATGTCAAATTCAACTTATCTAGCATTGTTGAGGTGGCTTTATGCACACGAATGTGCACCGTGTGGACATGGTTAAAATCTTGGTCAAGTCGGCACTACACAGCCCAATTGACTCGAGAGTCTATTTAAGTTCTTCCAGTTCAGATTCTTTTACTGGAATTGACTGTGTATATGTCATGATTGGGTTGGCGACCAATGTTGAGATTTTATTCCTTGATTGGGAACTTGTCTCACCTTAATTTGGTTCGGAGTCATCAAAATAGACGACTCTTCGAAACGGTTGTGGTTAAAACACAACATTCTTAAAACACGAATTTTGAGATTTTCTCCTTGTCGACTTAGTCCCTAACTCCAACTTGGTGAGACTGAAATTTAGAAGATGTTAGTTTTCGTTGTTTTCTTCCTTGGCCTTCATAATAAAGTTAAAAACCAGTATTAATAAAGACATAAACCATGGAGTAAATGAGCATGATGATGGATTGATGTGTTATTTATCAATTATCATAATTAAGGAATGATATGATACATATTTAAACCTACAATGTACAATGGTATATGACTATAACCTTGTGACTGTAACAACTTATTCTTTGCCAATTTTTGTTTTCTTTTGATGTTAGCAATTCCTTATACGATCATCATGAAAATCACTAAAATTTTGAAGAATATGAAAAGACAACAAAGGAAACTAAGCATGAACATGCAAAAATCTTAAAAATTCGGCCTAAGAGCCAAAGATTTTCTAAATCATTATGTTAAGTTACATTAGCTAGAAGTCCTTCCCTAAAATCTTAGATATGTTAGCTTTTATGTTGTTGGTGTGTCCACAGCATATATAATTAGTTTGTGTGTAGGCTTTTCTCGTATATGGGTGGGTATGTGAATATTAGTTTGTGTGTTATTGTCAATTTGTAAAGGATATAAAAATTAATGATAAAGGGTGTGAGAACAACTTTCTCATAACCTTAATTTTCTTTATCATCTCTCGTTCTCTTTCTCCCCCTCCAGCCAAACCCTAACCATAGCTAACATCATCACCAAATCTAAAGTTGGTATCCAAGCAGACCAATCTGGGATAAACTTACTTGCTGAAGTCACTCGAATGTTCCTGATGTCAGCATGACGCCATGTTCACGTCAGCATCAATAAAAAAATGACCCTGAAATGCAAATCCAACTATCTGGGTAGCATCAGAATATCAAGGTGAGTATATATTTAAATCCGGACATATTTGGATTTGAAGTCTTTTAAGGTGGTTTTTCAAGAGGTTTTAGAGGAATTCCTGATTCATGATTTTCTGTTTTTGATTGGTTTTCCCTAGGGAACATGCCTGGAAGATTTTAATCTCAGTTTGATCAGTTCTTTGTGTAAGCTTTTCGATTTCCTATTTCCTCTTGTCATGGTCAGATTCACAGTTGGTGTCTCTGATCCGTCTGCCTTCAACTGGCACTTGATTCTGCATGAAGAAGGATCGATTTTCTCCTAAGAATCTTTTGCTCCAGGTCCCACTTAATTTGGTGAAGTGATGACGAAGTTGCGTTGATTTTTCCTAGGCGAGGTCCGCGGTAGATCTGAAACTGTTATGTCATATAGATCTATGCTCACTTGTTGTGTAGTTTCTGGTGAACCGTTGTTTGAACCTAGAAAACTAGCATCAACATATTTTGTTACGGTGTGTTGATGGAGAACCTTCACAATGGATGAAGTTAAGGCGAATGTGGGTAGAAATGTTGAAGGTGGTCATGGACTTCAAATTACTACAATTAAATTTGATGGTACCACATACTTGGCGTGGTCTCGGTCTGCAGAGTTATTTCTCAGCTCAAAGCAAAAATTGGTATTTGTCGATGGTACCATTCCCGAACCTATTCCTACCAATGAAAAATCCATTGATTGGTGATCTGACAACATGACCATGATGACTTGGTTGTTTCATTCCATGCAACCTTCTATTGGGCCAAGAAAGTACCGTAGAGGCCTTACTTCCTTAGGTTTTTTATGTTAGAGACCTTGCTGAGATAGCACTTCAACTTGAAGATTTCTTCACTCTCATCCCCAATGACAAGGATGCCATCCACATAGATGAGAGCAGTGGTACGTGCTCCTCTCTTCACAAATAGTGTGTGGTCATAGTGGCTTCTCTGG
Source organism: Chloranthus sessilifolius (assembly GCA_021018995.1). Lineage (NCBI taxonomy): Eukaryota > Viridiplantae > Streptophyta > Magnoliopsida > Chloranthales > Chloranthaceae > Chloranthus > Chloranthus sessilifolius. Next base: position 136,833,421 of record CM037587.1, read on the forward strand.
AACCCAAACTGCATCATAGCATCGCTGAATTTCTTAGACCAAGCTCTTGGAGACTGCTTAAGGCCTTAGAAAGCCTCTCTCAACTTACAAACTTTCCCCCCATGAAGTAGAAACCTGAGAGGTAGAGCCATGTACACTTCCACTTGGAGGTCACCTTGTAGCATTGCATTCTTGACATCTACCTGATGCAGTGGCCAATCCTTGTTTGCAGTTAGAGATAGGAGGACGATGATGGAGTTGAGCTTGGCAACTGGAGCAAATGTCTCTTGAAAGTCAACACCATGGATTTGAGTGAACCCCTCGGAAAATGCCGTGTACCTCTCATTGGACCCATCTGGGCGATACTTCACTGTATACACCCATTTGCACCCTACAAACTTCTCCCCAATAGGTAACTTAGTAATCTCCCATGTCTTGTTCTGCATAAGGGCTCTCATTTCCTATCTCATTGTATTTCCATTTTGGGCTGCAATAAAGCTTTAGATACAGAGGATGCAATAGATGTGGAATTCGAGGATGAAATGAAGGTTGAATGACAAGATGATGGAGCATGGTCAAATAAAAACTTATTGATGGGATGTCTAGTACCTTTGCGAAGGCAATAAGGAGGTTAAAATCACAGACTAGCTTCAGGATAAGATCTTTGATCCACGTCGTGAGCAAGAGGGATAACAATAGCTTTCGGTCCTCATTTTTTCTTCCTTACAAAGAACTTGCCTTCACCAATATTTCCAAATCTATCCCACTGTGGTACTTTAGGATCACTTGCACTTGCCATCTCAATATCCTCATTAAGATTTTCCTCCCCATACAAGGTAGAGGAAGAGGATTCTCTGAGCTCTCTTCATTACTTGGACACTCCCCTTGAAGAGGGCATTGAAAGGGATCAAAGAAGGGGGTAAACTCAATGAATGTAACATCCATAGTAACAATGGATGCTACTGTAGATGAATCATAACAATTATGAGTGGCAAGTACCCCACAAATACACACTTTATTGCCTTAGCTTAAAGTTTGTCATGCTTGTTTGAGGGAATGTGAGAGACAACCAAATATCCTTGGGGCCATAAGAAAAAGCTTGTCATTAGGACACAGTTTGTAAGGAGACTTGCCCCCAAGGATAGGTGTAGGCATGCAGTTAATGAGATAGCTAGAGGTGAGAACAACTCAACCCCATAGGCAGTTGGGAACATTCATACACTATAATAAAGATTTGGAGACCTTAAGAAGGTGATGATTCCTCCTCTCAACCACTCCATTTTGTTGTGGAGTGTAGGGAGAAGTGAATTGCCACTTAATGCCATGCATCCATAGATAAGATTGTAGATCTTGGGAGTACTCTCCCCCATTGTCGGATCTTAGCGTCTTAACTTTTGCTTCAAATTGAGTTCCAACCCACTTGTGATAGACATGAAATTTGCATTGACCTCCCCTTTAGTCTTCATCAAAAAGAGGATGGTGTTTTGGGTTCACTCATCAATAAATGAAACAAAATAACGATACCAACCAATAGAGACAACAGGGGATGACCCCAACTATCAGAGTGAACAAGTTTGAACGAAACATCACATTTACTGATAGAAAGAGGGTAAACAGTTCTATGATGCTTTGAAAATTGACAAGTATCACATTGAAATTTTTATAGGCAAAAACATTGAGCATAGAAGGAAATAATATATGCAAACGAGGAAGGGGAAGATTTCCAAGCCTCTTGTGCCATAGGTGGCACTTTCCATAGAAGCAGATGTAGTAGTCGCCGTGCAACACTTAGTGGCTTTGAGTCTTCAAAGATGTAGCCCATGGCCAAAGTCCTCTTCGTGGTTAGGTTCGGAAACACATAGTAGGAAGGAAAGAAGGTTATGCTGCAGTTCATATTCTTTGTAAGTTTTCTCATAAAAAGGAGACTAAGTGATGGGGACATCACGATCAAGAGCATCAGACTTTGAATGTGAAAACGTTTTTTATTATGATTCTTTTAATAAGTGGTTTGTTTTAGGATTAGTTTCCTTATTTGAATCAATTAGAGTTCAGGCACATATATGTGATATGTGATTGTTAATTTCGTCACTTTCTGTGCAACCATCGGAAAAGTGGTCATAAGTCTACCAATATGTGTTGGATTTGATAAGCTTTTTCACGTCAATCGGACATCGTTTGACCCTTCTTAAAGTGGTTGCGTAATAAAAAAAGGGGATTAATAGTGAAATTAATTGTGACCGTTAGATTAGAAAGTTTTAATGATTGATTAAGAGTTTTATTTTAAGTAGTATTGTTAGGTTTTTGGTTTGCCTATTTAAAGGCTTGTAAACAACTTTATTATAGTTTTTTGATTAATGAAAATTTGAGAGTTGCTTTTGTGCAAACCCTAGAGAACTTGTGAGGAGTTTTCGATCGAAGGAGCGAATCTTTCGAAACTTGAGGAGTGTTTATGCATTTCTTGTGGGACTTGGCGTGAAGTCGATGTGCAGCCTTGCTGTGAAGCCTTGGAAATCCTTGGTGTGAAGCCTTGGACCTCTACCCTCTTATTCCATCTTTTCTCTATTTATCATATGGTAATATTTTTCCTTTGCTTTGATAAATTCCAAAACCCTCAAAATATTATTAGTTTCAATCTTTTGATCTACCATTTTATTTGTTTTAATCCTTCAAGCCTTATTTATTCACCCAAGAGGAATCAAGAGACGTTACCGTGATTATCGCTTGATACCCTAAACTAGAGTGAAACTCGAATCCTTCATCGGATCCGTTTTTCTAGATTGAGAGATTTTAATGCATGCGAACGCTAAATTGAGTTACTCTAATTGTTTAATTAAATTCTTTAAACTTTATGTATTTGAGCGATTTCAAATATTTTCATTATTCAATTTAATTTGTGGTTAATCCCAAACTTGCATAATTAGGATTTTAGCGTTTATCCTGCATCACTAAGTGACATATGAGGAATATGTAGTGTAGAGGTAAGCGACACACTACCAATATGAACATTCCCTTGCCCTTGTATAGGAACAACAGAGCTGGGAAGGCATGGGAGAAGTCGAATCAATCCAATAGACGTACCAGACGTGGTATGTGGTTCTTGAATCAATAATCCAGGAGGACAAGATGAAGAAGTGCCATGGACAGACCCAATGGTACCCGTCTTTGCGAAATGGGAGGATGAGGCTTGGTCGATAGAAGCTCTGAGGCTAAGGTACTGATACTTTCTCTGGGAAAGTGTCACTAAAGGTGTGACTTGGGACATTGGAGCGTAATGAGGCGGTTGTTGACCAGTAGAAATTAAATTTTCATTCTAATTTTACAATGTTAGAAACCTCTGTAAGGTCCAAGTTTTGAGATGAAGGGCGTGCTTGTGCTCCGGGCGGGGGATTGGATTTGCTCCCACTGCCGGAATGTTAATTTCAGGCAAAGGACGGTGTGCCACCGATTTGGGTGCCCGGCTCTGCGGTCGCAAGGGACCATTGTAAAGGACGATGAGGTCCCTACTTCCTTTGGGGTACACCGACATCAAGTTTGTGTTAGTATGGCACAACTCCAGGATATTGACCAAGGATGGTCTATTGCAGGGGGCAGAGGGAAGATGCGGATGGGCTTGAGGAGCATCAATCGAGGGACTTCGTTCCTGGCGGTTGATCATCGACAGGGGCGGCCCTTTGCTGAGGTGGTTAGTGGAGACCCAAGCTTCTTCCTGGGGGGAGAGAGAGAGAGAGAGAGAGAGAGAGAGAGAGAGAGAGAGAGAGAGGGGATGCCGATAAGGGGGAATGAAGACCTGTCTACCGGCTTCTACCCGTCCCCTATCACTGGTAGGGGGGGAAGGGGATTCCAAACATTACTAATGTATCGGTTGATTCTGTAGCAAGAAATATAAAAGATTACTGGGTCATCATATTCATTCACAAGGACAGTTTACAACCATTACATATTTACTACTGGCTACAGAACTGGAATCTACATGATAGACCGAGTGTCTCTAGGCTAACTGAGACTAAATTTTTGCTATGTTGTCCATCTACCATGGTGGCCAACGAGATTCTGTCCAAAAAAGACTAACTCATTAATGGCATGCTGGTGTCTTGTGCTAAATGGGATCCCCTTGCAAACTCCATTCTCCCCAGCCGGTGGATGGGAGGAGGTTGGGTTCGGCTATTCGGTCTGCCCTTGCATGCATGGACCGCTGAGATACTCAGGGGGGTCGCGGAGGTTTGGGGGGAGCCTCATTCTCATTGACAAAAGTACCCTCGACCTGTGGGAGACTCCCTCCGCCAGGATCCTCGTGAGAAACGACCTCTGGGAGCACATCCCCTGTTCTTGCGAGCTCTGCCTCAACGGCTAGAAAATCGCTGTCTTCGTAGAAGTGGAGTGTGTGGAGGGGATGGTCCGCTCGCATCAACCGAACTACGAATCCGAGCGGTTCGGGAGTGGCGAGGTACACATACTCCGTGGTACCACAAAAAAAGTCTCGCCGTTGATCGAACCACTCAGGCACGGGGAACCACGGGCCATAGGGTATTCGATGGGCCCTGCGTAGAGGGGCGCGATCTCGTATCCGGCGCTCCATTGGTGGTCGATCTCGTTCTCGAGCCCTCCAGACCGACGTAAAGTACCCAACAGGGATGATGAGAGGGGTGGTGCGGCGAGGTCGTCTTTCACCTCGTCCACCGGTACTGCTGCTGTCATCAGTGGCCATGGAATGGAGATGCTGTCAGACGTGATCAAGGATGGAGAGGTAGAGAACACTTGTTGCGGGGCGAGGTCGCCGGAGTGGAATGTGGCGGAGTGGTCTGCTAGAAGGGAGGGATCAGATGCTTGCGAACGGCCGACGAGCAGATTGGCACATCTCAGGTTGCCGGAGTTGACCTCGGGAATCTCTGATTGTGACTACCTACGGGACATCAACCCGTTGACGATATCGACGACTCAGATTACTTCGTACCCTTACAACGTTGGATGGAAGGAGACATCTGAGGGGGTAGGTGAACCGACAGAACTAGATGGCGGCAGAGATCGATCCTCAGATCTGACAGGATCAGAGGCTTCCCTGTCCTTTTTCAGGGAGACATGCAGAGGAAGAGAGATAAAGAATAGGGTTTATGCTCGAAGGACGAAGGGGTTATCGAAAGAGAGTCGGCTAGGAGGTACTGGATGGGTGACACGTGGACTGCCTCGGGGCGCGAGATCGATGGGGATGCCGACACGTATGGCTATGGGACCTGCTGCTCTTACTACCTTTTCGTTCTCGCGTCTGGAAGGTTCTGTGGAAGGGGAGGGCTTTAAGGGCCTTGTACAATCTGCCGATGACGACACGTGGTACCGACGCAACGCAAGAGTCTGAAAGCCATCTGGCGTCGACTTCGCTGCTTCAAATGGTAGAGGAGGAGACACGTGGGGAGGCTTCTGAGATGGGATCCACGTGGAAGGGTATTAAGACTTTTAGGTGTATTGGGGGACAACTGGCGGATGGTTGGGTTTGGGCCTCTTTGAACCCATGGGGCTTTTCGGATGAAAGGGGGGAGTGAGGGACGGGCCAAAGATTTCGGGCCCCCTTGCTATCCCTGAACTCTGGGCAATCTGGGCCTTTTGGCCAGGTCTCGTGGCTGAAAGAGCTGAGATCTTGGGTCCATGGGACGAAGGTGGAACCACAGGAGAATGGGAGGGAGAGGGGAGGTAGTGGGGGAGAGGCTAAGGGAGGAAGACTGCAATCAGCCAACTCCCAATCCACCCATTCGAACCAGGATACTTGGGAAGAGAGCCCCTGCCCCTGTGCCGGTCCCTTGGTACCGGTTTTAAGGGACACGAGGCTGGGTGAGGTAACAGTTATGGATGATGTAACACCCGGGGACGACATCTCTGCAACTTGCAAGTCGTAGGCCAGTCGACTTATTGACCTGGGAGGAAATGAGGTGGAGCTGAGTAGGACAGTTGACATCGACCGGCTTATTAAAGTTGGACGGGATCTCGAGATGTCTTTCAAGGGGTTCGATGAGGAGCTACGGGATGTGTTCCGATCCCTTCTTAACAACCACAAGGAGAGTAAGGCAAAGCGGAGAGGTCGGGCACGGGAGCTGGCCAGGTTGCAGTGGGGGATGTCCGATGGGAAGGAGGCAAGAGGAGGAGGAACACAGACGTTCACGGATATGGGAGGGCATACTGCTGGTGATTAATGAAGATACTATCGTGGAATGTGAGAGGAATCTGCGATGCGGGCAAAAGGGTTGGGGTCAAACGGATGATTGCGCTGATCAAACTGACCATTATCACCTTACAGGAGACCAAGTGAGGGTGCTGTGATAGGTGGAAAGTGTCATCGGTGATTGGGGGAAGGCACTGGGATTGGCTGGGAGTGGATTCGGAGGGTGCTTCGGGAGGCATTCTGGTCGCATAGGATTCCCGGGTGTTCGACAAAATGGACAAAGAGTTTGGATTGTACTCGGCTGCGGTGGTACTTCGAGATAAGGTATCTGATAAAGTGTGGATGTTTGCCGGAATCTATGGGCCGACCTTGAATGCTGATAGGCTTGATTTTTGGATGGAGATGGCTGCCCTTGCGGCCAGATGGGATTATCCCTTCTGCCTGGGAGCAAGGGTCAAAATACCGGATTTCCGGTACGTATCGTCCTGACCTCCAGGACGATACGTATCGGGTATCGTCCGATACATTCAATGTATCGGCGATACATTGAATGTATCGGTTTGATACATTCAAAAAACCGGTATTTTGAAAAAAATTCCCAAAAAAATCCTAAAAAATTCCAAAAAATCTGAAAAATTATATTTATTTATTTTGTATTTATTTCAACTATTTTTGCTTTTATTTTTGACTTATTTGATGCATTATTTAGATGAATATATAAGTAAGATGCCTATTTTGTAACTTAACCCAAGTCACATGCCTATTTTGTAACTTATTTTTGTCTTAAGATCACATTTTTGACTTAATGTAATAGATCTTCTAACATTATGTTCGACCAGCTGATCACATGCCTATTTTATTAACAATATTTCATAATTTGATCGACGCAGACACGCAGTCACGCATAAACTAAATTACAATGTATATTGACAAAAATAAATTATATATTGTCAAAAATAATAGCTATGTTGATAAAAATAAATTTAATTGTACATGAAAAACTTACTTTAGAGCCACATTGAATTTCATGGTGGTTCTTGGCCCTCATGATCATCGTCATCATCGGTGCGCGAGCTTTCCAGCCTTTGCCTATAATATTGCCCATATTGATACCCATGATTATATGTGCCCCCTTGAAACTGAGGCTCAGTGTAGTACGTAAAGGCCGGTCCTCCAAAAATCTGACCAACGAAGTCATATGGCACCGAATAGGTTTGTTGTGGCTGGTAATATGGGTTACTAGTTCAATCTTCTGTATTTTGCAAAACCGAATCCCAAGCTAGAAGTCATATAACCCATATCCGTATCATCTTGTGGTGGTGGTGGTGTTTGATATGATCCGACGCCCTCTTCCTTCAACCCTCCCATTCTAAATGTAGGAGTGTCGAATGTTAATTAGCGTTGAGTCATCGTCCCATGCCGTCATATCTCTATAAGGATCAGAGGTACCAGCATCCTCCCCTCCACCACTAGTGCCAACGTCCCCTCCACCATCATCCTCACCACTCTCATCATCACTACCGGGTTGCGTTTCGTCATTAGATCCAACCATTGAATGACGATTCAATCTTCTTTTTCGCCTCGGTGGTTGGGAAGCCTGCTGCTCCGCTACTCTTTCAGCATTGTCCAGCCATTCAGTGCTCTCACTATCCAAGACTGGCTCTTCTCTCTCTTCGATCCATTTATTCAAAGGGTCATCCTCGAATATATAATCCAACTGGATGGGATCAAAATAATCACTGTCTGCAAGGTAGAATATGATAGATGAATTAGTATAATATGTAAGACTTCATATAATTGAGGATCTAAGACTTCATGTAATTGCTTACCACGGTTGATCCTCTGTATATTCCTGACCCTTAATCGCATGTTGTAGTGGCAGTAGACTAACTTTTCCAATCGGTCTATAGTCTATTCCTTGTCTTAGTATGAATGAGAGAGAAAGTGCTCCAATTCCGCTCGCAGTTGGACGAGGAATACGTTTGCGACAATACCCTCATTGCTACCCGCCTCAATATCGGACATCACCTCCATAATGCATCCACCAATCAGCGGGTTTGTCGTGTTTAATTTGGGATTGCGCCAACGGGGTCCTAAATGACCCATATCTCTTGCGAAACATGTCAATCTATAAAGATGAAACACAGTAAGACACATATCAATAAATAGATGATAATATCACATGACATTTGACTTATTACTTATAAGGTATGATACTATGATCACTCACATCTCTTATGGCTTGGCCTTGGTCCGCCAACTCAGGGAGCATTCTTTGGATTGCATTGAGCAAACCGGTATACACTTCATCAGTGTCGCTCAGCTCGAAGCGTCGCGTATACTGGAAGGCTGGATTCAAGTAGTGTGCTACACATCAAATATGAGCAATTTCATCAGTATATGAAAATAATGAATAAATAAATAAAAATCACTACATAATTGTGCAACATGTTATACCTGTTGCATGCAAGTACTGGTGAAATTGTGCATCCCACCTCTTGTCGATAATCGCCCAGTATCGTTTATATTTTGTAGGGCATTTGATTTTTATAGGCAATTTTGCCTTATCCATTGACTCATAAATGTACCCCCATCGTTGGTTTGTCATCACCATCAACCAATCTCAACACTTGCACCAACGGGGTAGTGACGGCGATCAGGTGGTCGACATCTGCCCAAAACTGCGTGCTGTAGATCAGGTCAGCAACTTCAGTGCAAGCTAGTCTCTTCGCTCGTGGGAGTCCTATTTCATGTTGATTCTATTCTTCCGACGACACTATGCTTTTCAGCTCACGCCTATATCTAGCCAAACTATGTAGGGTTAAGAACTGTGTTGTAAAACGTGTAATCGCAGGTCGGAGCAACTCATTGTTCGTGAAGGCTCTCATTAAATTGACCAACATCCTTTGTTATGCAATCTTCCTTTTGAATAGTTGCTCGTGCCTTGCTTCTCTTTCCTAAATCCTCAAGAATGAGGTCCACGCAATGTGCACACGGGTCCAAAGATAGTGACGTCTCTTCGCCATTAGTTTTAATCCAACGGCTTTGTAGTTTGCCGCATTGTCTGTTACCACCTGCACAATCCGCTGCTCTCCAACCTCATGAACTACCATATCCATTAGTTTAAAGAGGTAGTCAGCAGTCTTTACGTGTCTAGAAGCATCAATCGATTTCAAAATATCTCCCCAAGATCGCTAAACCAAAAAGTTTATCAAACTCTTCTTTGTGGGACCAGTCCATCCATCGCACATAATTGTGCAACCTCTCTCATCCCATACATCCTCAAAACTCTGTACATAGGCAGTTATCTCATCGTACTCATCTGTTAGTAAGGGTCCAGATATCTCATATGGAGAAGGCTTTTTAACTCCTGGACCAACTTCTGCACTTGTATCAATCATGCTTTTGAAGTACGGCGAGTCTGCTACTTGGCTCGGAATGTGGTTGTATATAAAAAACTTGACAATGGATTTTCCAAGCTTCTTCCCCATTTTTGTAAGTGAGATTGCGCTCAATTTGGTTTGTTTGGAGCTTTCAGTGCGATATATGAATAGATCCATGGGGGCTGTAGTACGGCCTCTAGTAGACGGCCTATAATCCCTCCCTGATGCTGACCTACGCAATCCGGCAGTCTGCTCAACATCCTCATCAACATCAACAACATGTGGCCTATGACTAGATCCACCACCGGTAGCAGGCATGGATGGGCCCCTCAACCTGAACCGAAATCGATAATCGGCTTCTTCCTGATCTCGCCGCTGTTGTGCTTCCCTGGCACTCTCTCATAGCTCTCACTATCTGCTCATCTTCATCCTCATCCTCATCATCCTCAGGTGCACCTGATGTAAACTCTGGATCTGGCCTCCTGATTCTCTCATACATTTCCCTATCACGATCGGCTTCAGCTTTTTTCTTTCCCTTTGCCGCTTGTAAACTACCTCTGATATTTTCTTTTACCTCTCTGGGTACACTAGGACACCCTCTTGTCTCTCCCTTTACATGAGCCAGATGCTCCTTTAATCATGTGATACCTCCTCCCAGCAGTTTTTTTCTACAAAGCTTACATTGTATCTGGAGTCTATTACCATCTATTGCTGTACCATATTGCCACGCTGGATCTGTCGAACGTACCATATTTATTTATTTCACCTGCATGAATGAGCAAACGATTGCATTAGAGTAAACATCTAATTTACACTTGAAAATAAAATTTATTTTTTAATTATTGCTATTTTAAAAATATTAGATTATATTTTATTAAATTTATTTGATATTATTCTAATTTTTATAAAATTTAGATTACATTTGAAATTTTATTTTATATTATTCTAATTTTTAAAAGATTAGATTATATTTTATCAAATTTATTTGATATTATTATAATTTTTGAATATTTATTTGATATTATTTTAATTTATGAATGTTTATTTGATATTATTTTAATTTATGAATATTTATTTGATATTATTATAATTTATGAATGTTTATTTGATATTATTATAATTTTTGAATATTTATTTGATATTATTATAATTTATGAATGTTTATTTGATATTATTTTAATTTATGAATATTTATTTGATATTATTATAATTTGTGAATGTTTATTTGATATTATTATAATTTTTGAATGTTTATTTCATATTATTTTAATTTTTGAATATTTATTTGATATTATTTTAATTTATGAATATTTATTTGATATTATTATAATTTTTAAAAATTTATTTGAAATTTATTCCATATTATTCTAATATTTTATGGGACATATCCCATAATATTAATTATTTTAATTATATGTGACGGTCACATATAATCAATATGGGTCACATATAATTAAATTTATTATTAAAATTAATATGAGTCACATATAATTTTATATGTGACCCATATTAATTTTAAGTTTAAATTATATGTGACCCATATTGACCCCATTATTTTATTAATTATATGTGACCCATATGATATGACCCATATTATATGTGACCCATATTGATTACATGTGACCCTTAATTATAATTATTTATATTATTTTTGACCCATCAATTTAAATATTTTAAATGGGATCACATATAATTATTTTTGACCCATCATATTATTTTTGACCCATTATTTATATTATTTTTAATTAATTTAAATATTTTAAATATTTTAAATTATTTTTTTCCTATTAATTTAAATATTTAAATTATTTTAAATAATATTAATTATTTTAAATAATATTAATTATTTTAAATAATTTAAATAATTAATATTATAGGTAAATGATAAAATTTAAAGGTAGATCTACCTAATTTAAGGGTAGATCTACACTTATATAAGGTAGATCTACCCTTAAATAAGGTAGATCTACACTTATTTAGTGTAGATCTACACTTATTTAGTGTAGATCTACCCTTATTTAAGGTAGATCTACACTTATTTAAGGTAGATCTACCCTTAAATTAGGTAGATCTACCTTATTTTAGTATTTAAAATGAAATAAAACGATAGTAAAATGATAAACACGTACCTTCCACGTTGATCCTGTGATTTTTTGTGCGATTTGGCGCCGATTTAGGGTGTAGATAATCGAAAAATGAGAGAGGAAGAAGAAGGAAGAAGAGAGGAAGGAAATGAGGGGAAAAAAGGGGTTACCCGACTAAAGAATCGGGTCTATGGGTGGGGCCCACCAAAATTTCAAATTATCGGACGATAATTTGAAATTATCGTTCGTATCGGACGATAATTTCAACTCTTTGCTTTTTTCTTTTTAAATTTCAGCCAAATTATCGGACGATATTTTGTCCGTATCGAACGATAATTTAGTCATTTTAAGCAGGGTACGATACATAGGGTATGTATCGTACCGCTGACCTCTAAAACCGATACGTATCAGTATCGGACGATATTTTGACCCATGCCTGGGAGGGGATTTTAATGCGATAAGGTGGGGGTTCGAGAAACAAGGGGGGCCACCAGATAGGGAGGTGATGAGGGAATTCAACGCATTCATATTGGATTGGGAGCTGATGGAGGTACTACTATGTGGGGCAAGATTTACATGGTCTTCATGAGAATCCGACACTGAGCAAACTGGACAGATTTCTTTGCAAGTTGGATTGGGTAGATATCTTCCCAGGTGCAAGAGCTCAATGCTTGGCAAGGGCTGTTTCGGATCACCGGGAGGTTGTGCTGATGTGCGAGTCAAGGGGGAGGGGGGCGACACCGTTTAGGTTCGAGAATATGTGGCTGTTGGATGAGGGATATTAGGCCTTAGTTCCAACGTGGTGGGGAGAAGAGACACCATGGGGTACGGCGGCATTCCGATTCATCTCTAAACTACAACGGGTGAAAAGGAAGAGCATACAGTGGAATAAGGAGGTGTACGGATCTGTGCATGTCAAAAAGGAGGAGATTTTAAGACAGCTACAAGAGTTAGACGAGGTTGAGGAAAACCGAGGTCTCACGGCGGATGAGCGGGAGGAGAGGTACCCGAAAAAAAGGGAGTTTAATTTGGTTTGCAGGGCTGAGGAGATGTGCTGAAAGCAAAAATCAAAGGTCAGATGGCTAAAGGAAGGGGATACCAATACCAATACCAAATAATTTCATGCAGTCGCCAACGCGAGGAACAAGGTGAATTACATCGGTAACTTGACTGTTGATGGGGTGAGCTACTCGGACGAGAATCAGATTAGGGATCACATTGTTGAGTTTTATTCCAAGATGTACACGGATGATGGTTTCAGCAGGCCACAGTTGGATGGACTATCCTTTAAGACACTGACGGAGGATAACCGGAGGAGTTTTGAAAATCTGATCACCGACGATGAGGTGTGGAGAGTAATTAAGTGTGGTGCCAACAAACAAGGCCACTGGACCTGATGGCTTCACAATGAAATTTTTCAGATTTTTTTGGGCTATCACCAAAGATGAGCTGATGGAGGTGATGCGAGAGTTTCATAATACTGGGTTCATTGGGCGTAGTCTGAACTCTACCTTCATAACCCTCATACCTAAGAAGGAAGGGGCTGATGATATCGCCGACTTCAGGCCAATCTGTCCTACCAACTACCTCTATAAAATTATCGCTAAGGTGTTGGCCAATAGACTCAAACCTGTGCTGAGTACGATAATTTCAGAAATTCAGGGGGCCTTTGTCAAGGGTAGACAGCTGGTAGACCTCGTGGCTGCGGCGCAAGAAACCATCCATTCGCTGCATCATGGTCGGCAATCGACTGTCCTCTGGAAGATCGATATGGGGAAGGCTTATGACCGGATCAGTTGGGACTGCTTAGATTACATGCTAGGCAGAATGGGGTTTGGGATTGTATGGAGGAGATGGATGAGGGGTTGCCACTCTTTAGTTTGGTTCTCTGTCCTAGTCAATGGCACGCCGACGGGCTATTTTAAAAGCTCCAGAGGGCTAAGACAAGGGGATCCCTTATCTCCTTTGCTGTTCAATGTGGTTGGCGAAGCCCTATCGGGCCTCATGGTGCAGGCCAGGCAGCGTAATTTTATCACGGGCATCAAAGTAGGTGCGCAAGGGAGAGTCATCTCACACCTCCAGTTTGCTGATGACACCATGATTTTCGGGAAGGCTGAGGTGCAGGTGTTCAGGTACATTGGGGATGTGATATCTGTTTATGAGGCGGTTTCGGGGCAGCGTGTTAACCTATCCAAGTCGGCAATTATGGGTATTGGGGCTGATGCGAGGGTGATGGACGAGCTGGCAAGGACGGTCGACTGCTCGATAGAGAATTTTCCAATCAAGTACTTGGGGTTACCACTGGGGATTCGGCTTCCTGCGGCTAGGGATTGGGAACCGGTGGTGCAAAGATTTGAGCAACGTCTTTCATCTTAGAAGGGAAAGCTACTGAGTAGTGCGGGAAGATTGCTCCTGGTCAAGGTGGTGCTTAATCGGCTTGAGCTCATTCAACGTAACTTTCTATGGGAGGGTGCGGGTATGGGCAAGTGTTATCACCTTGTCAATTGGGACACGTGCCAACTACCGCTAGACTGTGGGGGGCTGGGGATCTGCAGTCTTAGGTGGATGAACATCACGATGCTAGGGAAGTGGTTCTAGAGAGCGGGGAGGATGGAGGAGGCGGGCAAATATCTGGCGGGATGTGATGCTGGAGAAGTATGGCCAACTCAGGGGTAACTGGGGTGTAAATGTCACGGTTCACAGGGGTACTTCGCGGTGGTGGAAAAGTATATGCAGCACGTGGGGACTGTTTGCTAAAGGACTGAGATTCAATTGGGGATGTGGCACCCATATTAGTTTCTGGGAGGATGTTTGGCTGAATGGTAGGGCCCTCATGGAGGTGTTCCCTGAGATCTATGCCATTGCTGTCAACCAGGCAGGGAGGATTGCCGACTTTGTCGGAAACGGAGGGAGGCAGAGTGTGGAACATTGTTACAAGAAGACTGCTGAGGGAGGAGGAAATGATCCTGTTCTCTAACCTGATGCAGAACCTTTATGAAGCAAAGCGTCATCAGCTGGGTCCGGACCGCATGAGCTGGAATCCGGGGCATGACAGTGTGTTCAGCGTCAAAGCCTACTATAGGATGCTGACGCGCCGCCCGCTGATCAGATTCCGAGGGGCAGGTTTATGAAAGGATGCTATTCCGCCAAAAATAAATTTTTTTGCGTGGACGCTATTCAAAGAGAAAATCCTGACTATTGACCAGCTTATCCGAAGGGGAAAGGAGGTCATGAACTCCTGTGTGATGTGTCGGGAGGAGGAGGAGAGCGCCTCTCATCTCCTTATCCATTGCATATTGGCGGGGGAACTATGGAACATCGTCCTAAAGTCCGGATGAGCTGGGTTATGCCTGCCACGCCCTACCATCTCTACCTGATGTGGGAGGACAGCAAAGCGGATGGAGTGTCTGGGGCTTATTGGATGGCAGCTTTCTATGCGGTGCTGTGGTGTATTTGGGGTGAAAGAAATCTTTGGATATTCGAGAGCAAAACCAAGCCCGAGTGGAATGATTATGAGGGCCATCCGAGACTTGGTCTGATTTTGGCTGGAGAGGGGAGGTAGAGTTCCGCGGGAGGAAGCTTGCGTGTGGGACCCAGGTTGACGGGTATATTGTTTGCTGTCTCTGTTTTGGTTTTTGTGGGCAGTATTTGTTGCTGTTTTTGTTTTTCTTCCTTTTGATCGCTCACTTGTATTGGTTTCTCAGCACCTTGCTGCTTCAATATAAGTTACTTTACCGATATAAAAAAAAAAAATATGACAAATAGCCTCACCAGTGCATTGCCATTGCCTAGCGAACCTCATTCCATGACCTCGCCATATCGACTTAACTACCTTGATCTTCACGCTGAATCTTCAAGCGCCAAATACACTGGCAATGAACACATGATGGCTTTACAGAGCACTCACTACATTTTCCACTCCTCTAGCTCATCCCACATACCACACAACTGTTTATAGAAGTCTCCAATAGGCTTCTCACCTTGACGCATCCGACATATCTTTTCAAGGAGACTAAAAACTTTTGCATAATCATACTTTTAGGCATAAGCTTCACCAATAAACATCCATAACTATCTAGCTGATGAGACATACATAAAACAACTGCTGATAGAGGGCTGCATCGAATGCAAAAGTCTTGTCATAACTTGCGTGATATCACACCTCCAATAGACGTACTTCTCATCTGAAGGATTCAGATCTGGGATGGACCCATCTACAAACACAATCTTCCTCTTAGCAGATAGAACAACTCCGCATATCTAGAATCTATAGGTAATTACTGCCGTCAAACTTAATTGTAGTGATTTGAAGGCTGTGCGATCCATCCATATCGCTGCCCATGTTAGTTTTATTATCCTCCATTACACAAGGATGAAAGAAAAGCTACCCCTCGGTAGCAATAACAAGGCACTATGATCGCAACAACAACGAATGTTACAACCCTTAAGACAACGACGAGAAATTCATACAAGTGCTATGGTTACACAGCCAGCACTGAAATTTTTTTCAAAACACATAAGAGCAGTGGGGTTGATCTTATATTTCATCAAAAAAACTGAATTCACTGTGTCAGCCATTCAAAAAGAAAAACATGAAACAAAACTCCACAATCACTCCACTTTACACACAACAAATCCACAATTACTGAAGCAGATTCACAGAAGGAAAAATTTAGGTCATTACTTCATCTCTCTCCCAGTCCAAGCAAACAGTCACCGGAATTTTCCAGAATCTGAATCCTTGCCGGGAAACCAAGGCTTTGTGAAATACGATGGAAGAAACTCAAAAACTAATCAAACCACAAGAAATCTGTAAATACTTTCCGGAAATTGAATTCTGATTTAAATGATACCCTTCTTGTTGCTGACAAGTTGTTCTACTCCGAGATCTGTGAGATCTAGTTGTGGGAAGTTGTCCTCCATAGTTGCTTTCGACACACAGGATAGAGGGTTCAAATCACGATGTGACTTGAGACAAAAAAGGATCTCTAGTGAATTCCAATCCCAACCATATAAAAAAAATCCAAGTTTTGGGCTCAATGGGGTGACCCTTCTGACATCAGCATGGCAGTGATGATGTCAGCAATCACCAATGAGATCTCAGGATCTTTGCTCTGATACCAAGATAGAATTAGTGTGATCTATTTAGGGTTAGGTGAGGAAGAAGAAGTAGAATGGGGAAAATAGGGTTGAGTAGTTATCCAAATCCTATTCTGTTATTAGTATTTACACTATGTACATATAATCTCACGTGAAAAACTGGAAATAGTTAAACTAACTAAGTGCGTACACCACTACACTCACACACCTAAGATTCCTGACTACACAGCACACCAACTATTACATAGTTTGACAAAGTTACTTAAATAGCCTTCTTATAGCGACCCTTGCAAAAGATACCTTTTTTTCGTTTAGACTAATACTAATTACACAAGTAGCCATAACATATATCTTCACAATGCTACTCCTTGATAAAATAATCCTACATGGACCATCTCAGCATCTCACACGATTAATCAAATCCAACCACTTACCCTACAAATATATATATATATATATATATATATATATATATATATATCATGTTCTCAACTATCATCCCCTATTCAAAATTGCCTATCACACACCAATAATCAAACCATACACACATTTACCGTCAAGCACCAGTCCAGGTCACTACAGTTCTACTTGTGTAAAAGTTACAGATGGAGAACAGTCATGGACAGGCTGCATGCTTTGTTACTTTTTCTGTTATTTCCTTTTCACATGAAGGTTCTTGAGTTTTCACTGGTTCTTTTGTATAGTTTCATCAAGTGTGCCTGGAAGTTGACTTGCCAACTTCTCCTGTTTTGAAATAATATCATGATATTTCCATCTTACACAGCCATATTGGGAAGGGAATGCGTGTATATATATATATATATATTCAACATTTTTTTCCACATTAAAAGGCAATTCATTTTGTCATTTGAAAAGGCAAGGGGCTATTTTTAGCATACAAAAAAGGAAAGGGCTTAAAGAACACCCTTTAATAAAATACGACAACACTCGTTTTGACATGTGTATTTTTCTAATCAAGGGTATGTCAAATGATCATAGAGTTTTTTTTGGAGGGGGGGGGTTGGTTGATGGGGACATCCGATTCAAGCAGTTGCCCATAACATATCGGAGGCGGAAGAAGAACGTCAAAGTAGTCAACAAGAAAATGCCCAAATTTGAAGAACTGAAGACATGCTTTAGTCGATCGATCGATAGTGGACAGATGACATTCTAAGTGCAGTTATATTTCTCAGTCGATCAATCGATCCTGAATTTTCGATCGATCGATTAGAGTCAGTGGTTTCGGACAATTTAATTATTTTTCAGTCGATTGATTGACTCTAGAATCAATCGACCGATCGTGCGAATTTTGACGGGATTTTGTTATTTCGCTCAAAATTTTCATTTTAGTGTTTTATTTGCTTTAGGACTTTTCTAATTTCGTATTAGGGTTTGGTTAGCCTATTTAAAGACTTGTAAAACAACATTATTAATAATGATTAATGAATGAAAATTTGAGAGCTTGCTTTTGTGCAAACCCTAGATGACTTGTGAAGATTTTTTGATCGAATGAGTGAATCTTTCAAAATCTGAGGAGTGAATCTTTATTTCTCGTGCGACTTGGTGTGAAGCCTTGGATCTTATCTCTATTTTATCTTTTCTCTCATTATTATTTGATAATATCTCCCCTATTTGCTTTGATAAAATTCAAAAATCCCAAATCTTTATTAATTTATATCTTTGATCCTACCCTTTTATTTGCCTTAATCACTTGAGCCTTATTTATTCAAATATTAGAGGAGTCGAGAGGCGATACCATAATTGTCGCTTGGTGCCCTGTGCCCTAAACTAGATCGAAACTCGAGTCCTTCATCGGATCTGTTTTTCTAGATCGAGAAATTTAATGCATGCAAATGCTAAATGAAATTAATTTAATTGTTTTAATTGAATTCATTGAATTATTTTATGTCTTTGGGTGAATTCGAATATTTCCGTTATTCAATTTTAATCTAGAGCATGGATCAAAATGTCGTCCGATACCGATACGTATCGGTATCAGACTTGGACGATACGGTACATTCAATGTACCATATCGCCATTTTGTATGTAGATACCTGGACGATACATTCAATTTATCGTCCGATATTTTACTATTCCGATGCGTATCGTCCGATACGTATCGGTTTTGAGCTCGGACGATACGTATCCGATACCTGAGATTTTGACCCTTGATCTAGAGTTAATCCTAAATTCGCATCATTTAAAGTTTAGCGTTTGTCCCACATCATATTTAGTATCAAAGCTTAGTTAGTTTAGGGTTGTCGGTGTTCATATAGGTTCTAGGGTTCATTCCTTTTATTTTAGTTTGCCTTGCATCATTTAGTTTTGTTTTTGCATAGTCATGGATCCCAGTAAGATAGAAGCCCTACTTAGAGACCTTACGTCTAAGTTGATCGCGAGTCAACCGCCCTTCAAGTTCAGATGGCTGAACACCACAATCAATTACAACAACAGTTGCGTGATCAATAAGCCCAACATGAGGCTTTAGAGACCCGAGTTGAAGAGATAAATGAGTTCGTCATTGAAAATCACAATAGAGTCCACACTAATGACCGTAGGAGAGAAGGCCCTCACCGACGTGAAGTCCAAACCGACCAAAGCCAACATGGAAAACTACTTCGAGTGGCATGCCATGTCTGCAGAGCGTAAAGTCTGGTTTGCCAAGGTCAAGCTCGTGGATCAAGCTAGACTTTACTGGATGGGATTAGAGCGTTGTAGGCAATCCCAGGGTCTTCGTCCCATTTTGACTTGGGCTGAAATGAAGATCAAATTGAACGAGAAATATGTTCCCCTTTCATATGATAAATGCATTCTTGATCAGTGGCAAATGTTGCGCCAAGGGAATTCGCCGGTCTAAGAGTACATTGATAAATTTGAAAATCTGATGTCCCAGGCCAATGTGGGTGAGCCGGAAAGAGTTACCCTATCTCGATTTCGAATGGGCCTTCTCCCAGAACTACAGAGGGAACTCATTCCATACCCTGTTACCGATCTAGATAAATGTTTTTCTAGAGTTGAGGAGTTAGAGAGGTATCTCAACGCTTCAATTAGTGATCGATCTAAATCCCTTAATCCCGATTCTCGATCTAATCCTACTGAAAGGGGGTATAATACCTATAGTCAATCCTCAAAACCCGTGAATCCTCAGGTTGACAAGGGTAAAGGACAATTGATCGAGAACTCTAGGCTCGCACCACAACAGTGTTATAAGTGTCAAGGCTTTGGTCACTTCCATCTCAATGTCCCAGTAAAACCCAAACCTTGATTATTCATGAGCATCCCGAGAAAGAGGACAATGAGTTAAAAGAAGTGTACGAACCTATTGAAATGCCAAGTGACGATAATGAAATTCCTGTGAAAACCGTAGGTTGTATTAAGAAAGTTCCTATCCAAACCGCATGAGTTGTTAGATTCGGTAGGAACGTGTCAACATTCTAATTTGCATGGGATTAACGAGAAGATTTTATTGAATGATGAAAATACACAGGATGTCACTAACAGAATGAATTTGTTTAATGAGCTTAATAATGATAATTTTGTGTTAATCTATGAAAGTCCCAAGCATGTGAAAATTTTTTCGATCTTAAAAAAGTAATGATGGAAGTCTAGATTTTCCTCTAGGCAAGGGTAATCATCCAATAGTTGTGGTGGAAAATTTTAGACATATTCTATGCCCTGCAACTATGTCTTTTGACCCATTCGTTGTTACCCAAACAACCAAGCCAGGCCCCTTTATCCAACTCAGAACCCGTACCCTACCTTGCAATATGAGAAAATGATGAATGAGGAGGTTCTAGAGTTTTCAAACGTCACTGCCAATGAGGATAAACATCAGACTTATCTCACAACATGGAATGACAAGCCGGGAGCTGAGCACTCAAACTGTGCCATACGTGGGTTCTACAACTCATCGGTGATGAGTTCTTCTAAGCCGGGGAGAATTGATGGGGACATCCGATTCAAGCAGCCGCTCGTAACATATCGGAGGCAGAAGAAGAACGTCAAAGTAGTCAGCAAGAAGAATGCCCAAATTTGAAGAACTGAAGACATGCTTTAGTCAATCGATCGACCCCATCCTTCGATTGATCGATAGTGGATAGAGGACACATATTCTGAGCGCATTTATATTTCTCAATCGATCGATGGATAATGAATTTTCGATCGATCGATTATAGGTAGTGGCTTCGGGCAATTTAATTATTTCCCAGTCGATCGATTGACTCCAGAATCGATCGATCGACTGATCGCGTGAATTTTGATGGGATTTTGTTATTTCGGTCAAAATTTCCATTTGTGTTTTATTTGCTTTATGACTTTTTTAATTTTGTATTAGGGTTTTGTTAGCCTATTTAAAGGCTTGTAAAACAACATTGTTATTAATGATTAATGAATGAAAATTTGAGAGCTTGCTTTTGTGCAAACCCTAGAAGACTTGTGAAGATTTTTCGATCGAAGGAGTGAATCTTCATTTCTCGTGCGACTTGGAGAGAAGCCGATGTACAATCTTGGTGTGAAGCCTCGGAACCCTTGGTGTGAAGCCTTTAATCTTATCTTTATTTTATCTTTTCTCTCATTATTGTCTAGTAATATCTCTCCTATTTGTTTTGATAAAATCCAAAAACCCCAATTCTTTATAAATTTATATCTTTTGATCGTACCCTTTTATTTGCCTTAATTCCTTGAGCCTTATTTTTTCAAATCCTAGAGGAGTTGAGAGACGATACCATAATTGTCGCTTGGTACCCAAAACTAGATCGAAACTCGAGTCCTTCATCGGATCCGTTTTTCTAGATCGGGAAGTTTAATGCATGCAAACACTAAATGCAGTTAATTTAATTGTTTTAATTGAATTCATTGAATTATTTTATGTGTTTGGGTGAATTCGAATATTTCCGTTATTCAATTTTAATCTGGAGTTAATCCCAAATTCGCATCATTTGAAGTTTAGCGTTTGTCCCGCATCAGGGAGGTTGTTGCTTTCAAAGATAAATAGTATTGTTTGGAATGTGTTGATTGTCATTGTTCGACCTTACAGAATTTCATTGCATGGTTGATGAGTTAGCAAATGGGATAGTTGAATTTCCAAATCTGTGTAGACGCGAGTTGGAGGCAATGCATGGTGCCATGTAATTGCGCTTATGTATGCGCAATTATGCTTCTGCTTTAATATAATGGTTCTTGTCCTGAGAAAAACTAGCATAAGTGATTGGCTGATACCTAGCATATGATTAGCATATATTTAACTGTTTGGAAATAATTTTAATGTTACTATTTTCTTCTTCTTTCACTCTATAGTCTTTACTCTGTTCATTATTGACATTATTTATTGCTTCTTGAGAAATGTATCTGAACTTCTGAGCCCTTTGTTATTATTATTATCGTTGTTGTTCTTATAGCAGATTTTGTTCACTTAATTCCGGCATGTACTTTTTCTACATATTAGAGTTCGCTCCTTCTAAAACAGATGCATTTCTATGTGATTTCTTTTTTAGGCGCTCTGGATTCTGGTACTCCTCAAGAAGGAAAACAGGACTCAAATTATGAAGTATGTTTCTTTATATTTGATGAATATGCATGAAAAGAAAATAATGCTCATTCTCCTTTTTCACTATAAGGTTATAACATGCACAAACAATGAAATGCAGTCATTTGTAATAAAATGAAGGAAATTGTCGTTAAAAGGAAAGGAAGCCCAAAAAATTAATTTGATGGAGAAAAATAAACAAAAAACAAATGGGAAAGAAGTTCGTGGTCTTTGAAACAGAGTGCTTTGCTCCGAAAATCAAAGAAATGGATAAAAACAAAATGTGTTTTAGGGTGTGGGTGTCTTTCCTTTTTGATTTCCTATAAATGTTTCAAATTTCCAAAATGGGATCTATTCATGGTTCGGTATAAAACACAACATATAGAAAACGATCAGTATCGTTTTCTGACCATATTTTGAATCAAAACGTCTTGTTTCGTTGTATTTGTTGGATCTAAAGTTTAATTTCCAATGCTATATATGATGGAATGAATGCTAGTAACACTTAGTATTTCATGGAAATGATCATATAGATTGCTATATTTCAGTTTTTAATTTTGCAGGACGTTTATTTTTTTATATATATTTCTCAAAATTTCCTATTTAGTTATAATTTTTTTAGTGTATCTTATGGTACAAAATACAATAATTCCAAAAGATGATACACAATTTGACAACCTTAGATTTATACACTTCCTAAAACCCAATCTAATTGTAGATTGTAAAAGAAAAATTGCAAAATAACTCACGTTGCTGAAACTAGGTACCACTAATTGGATGTGAAAAAATGTAGCTTGATCCCCAAAGTAAAATAGGTTGAAAGCGCGTAAGGTTTTATCTTACTTTGCCTGGAGCTAGGATCTTTCTGCCTTTTTTATGTCAGCCTTGCCATGAGGCAGACGTAAGTTGATATTATGATTTTTTTTTGCTGAACAATGTATATTCACAGCACTGTATGTTTGTCTTGCTTTTGATTGAAGTAGGGGCACTTCTTCAGGAGCTAATATGTCCTCTGTTTTGTTTAGTTTCTTGATGGTGTGTTACAAGGAGTTGATGAAGAAGAGGATCTTCATGTAACAAGTGCTTTTTCTAGCGATTGTGCTGAATATCTTTTGGGTGGGTAGGCATTTGTGGGGTCATAATACTTTCAGTCTCCAAATAAATGTTATTCTTTTTTTCAATATAATTCTTCTACTTAATCAAAAACTTGGTTTTTGTTACAGATACTGGATTTGTAGAAGAAATTTCTGATTTGGATTATGGTCTATGTGAACCTCCTAGTTTGGAAAGTTTAGGTTCTGAAAGTCGCTCATTAGGCTTGCGTGAGAGGGGAAGTGGTGCCATTGAGCTATCAGATATGTCTAGTAATGTTATTGCTCTCCCCAAATCCGTAACTGATCAGAGCATTTTTTCCCTTGAAAGCATGACCATTCGTGAGCTTCATGGGGCCTTTAGGAGTACATTTGGACGTGAGACATCTGTTAAGGACAAGCAGTGGCTAAAGCGCCGTATCTCGTTTGGTTTGCAGAACCTTACCGAGTCAGAGAATACCTCTAGTATCTTGGAAAGTGGACTAAGTTCTAATGAGACTGAAGATGGCATGATTCTCAAATGTACTGATGCCTCTGACAGAGTATACCACACTTTCACAAACGTACCTGGTAGCAATACTCTACCAGAAAACAGAGATGCAGCGAGGGAAAGGCATGCTGACAGGGATGATTTTGCAACTGGTTTGCCGGTGGCAGGCAAAATTGCAGTTGGAATCTTAAATCTAGAAGATGGACAAAGTGGAATCATAAGCCAGAAAAGATTGCGTAAACCTACTCGGAGGTACATTGAAGAATTATCAAATGTGAAATCCAGATATTGTAGTGGAAGATCAGAAACTTCTATTACTAATCCGAGGCATAAGTTTTTGCAAGTAATGTCTCACAACCAGCATCATCAGAAAGGGTTTGGAGCAAAACCACTGGTTTGTAGACAGGATACTGTTGGGGGTTCTGGTATTTATGAACCGTTTGGTTTTCGGCCACGTAGGGGGCGACCAAGGAAAGACTTAAATTCCCTCATGGTATGGAAATTCTTATTATTATGACTTGCATGAAAATCTGCTTCACCATTGTCTGTCCTCTGTTATGTTTAATGAGAGATTGCTGAGCCATTCTGATTTTTTTATGGTGCTCATGGTGATCTCCTACAATGAATGCTAAGGTTTCTTGTCTACTTCATTTACTTTCTCATTCTTGCTTTGGATATTATCTAAAGTTCTTTCTTTGAAGTTCTATCTATTGTTTCTTGTGACTATAGTTGTAGTTTATAACTTGTTTGAGTTTTCCATCCAACAAAGGCACCCTTATATCAAGTGTAATTACCACCTGTGCATATGCTTTGCATGACAGAATTTTTGGAGCTTGGTGCAAAGCCGCTTCTTAGATTGTGATGGCAGTGCATTCCACTATGAAATTGAAACATGTGTAATAACCTTTTCATATGTCACTATTTGCAACTCCATCTTTTGCAAGTGAATCGAGTTAGAGAAAGAGATATGATGTTCGTGAGATATGTTCAAAGCTTCTCCAAAACAATTTAAGAACCTTTGGGGAGCTCCCCTCTGTTATCCATCTAATAATGCTAGAGGATTCTCTTATTGGTTTTTAGGCATAGCACAAAGTTTTAAGTAATGAAAAATACACCTTTTCTACTTGGGAAGTTCTTCTAATTCCAAAGCTCGGAGAGAGTATAAAATTAAAATAGAATGGAAGAGACGGGTGGCATATTTATTTAAATAAACTTCTCCTATTTGGAGTAGGATAAGTCAAAGCCTTCTCCAACTTTGACTCAATAATGACCAACAGGTTGACACCTGCGTGGGTCCCACTTTTTCTCTCTCTAAATCTCTCTTTTTCCTCTTTTCCTTTCTCTCTGCCTCTGACCATGCAGGGATCCACCGGCGTGGGTCCCCTTCTCTCTAACTCTCCCTTTCATTCTTTCTCTCTCTTCCCCTGGCCCACGCAAGGACCCACACTTCTTTCTCTTTCTTTTCTTCTCTTCATCTCTCTTCTCCTTGGCCCATGCAGGGACCCACTGGCGTGGGTGGCTTCCTTTCTCTCTTTCTCTTTCCCTCTCTTCCTCCTTGGTCCATGGAGGGACCACCTGCTTGGGTCCCTTCTCTTCTTTCTCTCTATCCTTCTCTTTCTCTCTCTTCTCTCTTGGCCCACGCAGGGACCCACCTATGTGGGTCCCTTTCCTTGTCTCTCTCTTTGTTTTTCTCTCCTTCTCTGGCCCACATTGGGACCCACATGCGTGGGTCCCTTTTCCTTCATTTCTTCTCTCTGCTTCCTCTCTCTCTCTCTCTCTCTGACCCAGACAGGGACCCACCTGCGTGGGTCCCCTGCACTTTCTCTCTTTATTGCCATGTGGCCCAAGCAAGGGTCAACTTACGTGATTCCACCTTTAGAATTTTATTAATAAAAATTAAGGGAATAAAAGAGACTCCTAGTTCTTCCTCACAAACACCCCAATAATCCCAAATGGCCCAGATTTATGATGTTGCGTGAGTCTAACCCCACGTCCCTCGAATCTTATTGGTTTGAGGGTCGATTAGGTGACAACCCTTACCATCAATGCAGACATAACTTCCACTTCTCATCAATCTGCATGATACACGAGGCCCATGTAGCCCATTCTCACTTTAGATCTCTTTCAAAGACACAAAGACTGTACGATGGTAACTTCCAGTAACCATCGCGGTCACTCGACAAATAGCGAGTCCCAGATCATTCTAAGGATTCAAAATTCTTACCTCGATATTCTGTCGAAGCTCTGCGCTAAGATTTTGCGAGATACCTTATTCCAGGTATCTCTCCCTCTAGTCTTCTCTCTTCTCACTAGGTTCGACACTTAGATTATGTGGGCCTATCACTGGATCATGTCTAAGTTTCGCCAATTCAGGCCACACTTAGGTTATATGGGTCTATACTAGACCCATGCCTAAGACCCTCGTATACTTGGGTATACTTAGGTTATGTGGGCTTATTATTGACCCATACCTAAGACCCTCATTTAATTGGGTTGCACTTAGGAAATTTGGTTATAACACCCATACCTAAGGCCCTCTTTATATACAAGGTTACAACTATCAGCTGCAAGTTGACTTTTCGTATATTAAGCGTTATGTCTATGAATTAGAGATAAAATCGGGCGGTGATCATGATCACATGGCCAGGATCATGATATACAAAAATGCCACATCATAATCAATCCCAATCAACTGTAAGATTATACAATCATGGTCATAGTCACAACGTTGACTAGTCATGATCATAAACATTGGAGTTTCCCTCATGGTTCGGGTTATCACTCCCTTAAATTAAGGGTTCGGACATTAACCTTGAGATCAAAAATTCCTTTAGAGATTGTGGTTCGATCCTATGGTGGAATTATCACAGATTGATCAAATCATAAGATTGTGGTTCAATCCAATGGCGGATTTGTCATATATTGTCCAAGATTGTGGTTCGATCCAACGATGGATTTGTCATATATTGACCAAATCATAAGATTGTGGTTCAATCCAACATTGAAATCGTCACATATCGACAGAGTTAACAAGATATTGGTTCAATCCAATAGCATAAATCTAAAACAAAACATATAACTTCCAAATTCTAAGGAATTCGATGATATCTGACTAAGGTCAGGTATTCCTATGATTAAAAATACTAATTATTTTGATGATCAGCCATCAAAAATCATGGACCTGGTATTCGAGTTCATTTTCGAGACGAGACATCAAGAGTTTGTTTTAAGGTTCATTCACGAGCTTCTCGCTCCTATAATGATCCATGCTTATCAATTCGATGGGTCCGGCTTCTGGCGGAGAGGTTCTTTCATCCATCGTCCCTTGTTCCATAGCACTGGGGTTTCTGACGAGGATTGTATGCTTGGCATTTATCGCGTGACAGATTGATGTCAAAGACAATAATGCTAATAAAGACTTGGAGCTTCGGAAATTTGATTTATTTTTAGGGATGCAATTATCTTACTTTTCTTTAGTAACTTTTGATTAGAGGTAGTCAAAATTTTGATGTAATTAACAGGGCATTGACTGCAATACCAAGAAGTGTAAAGTCCACTATTTCAATCCTTTCCTAGCAAGGGGAAATTTGTTACGATTTATTTGGCATGAATTTATTTTTACACAAAGTTGTTTACATTGGTTCAAACCAATGTTACCCAATTCCTTGAACCCTCCACCCGACTGCGACCCAGTTCGATAACTGGGTGAACCGGGACGTTTCACACACTTGGGTAAATTTTTTTTCCGAAAAAAGAAAAAAACATTGGTAGGGGGATTTGAACCCTGAATAACTTGTTATCACGCCTCACATGTTACCATCCACTCACTTTATGTTTTAAGTTATATGCGTGTTGAATTTATTATAAATAGTAATAATATAAATATTATTTTTATAAAACTCATCCTACCCCAGCGAATCAGGTTAGGTGTAAAGTAGCTAACCGTGAACCTGAACTGAGCGAACCAACAAACCAGGTAACATTGGTCTAAGCTTATAGCACACCGAGCTAGGATACTCATTAGACTAGCCTTAATTTTAGCATCAAGGTACACACTTCCCAGAAGCAACTGAAAACACTAAGATTGTCATCACAAATAAGCACAAAGTACTCCTCTGCCACCTGATGGGCATAGTTTAACAGGTAGAGAGAACATTCTACTTGATCGGTTTCTTGATTTTAATTGCACTGTAGACAATTTCTGCCCAACTTCTTAGAAAATCATCTGCCCTAAGCCTCTTACCATCTAAATCAGTGACATAAAAACTGGATTGGTTTGCTGGTTTGACTTGGTTTGTCGCAAATGGGAGTTCCAGTGGCCGGATTGACCGTAAGATTCATTTTGTTCTTTGTTAAGAACATCCTATTTGAGTGGTTTGTCGATTTCAATTGCACTGTAGAAAATTTCCTTGTTGCTTCTAAGAAAAGTGTCTTCCCTTAGCCATCTAAAACCTGAACAGACTAGCCGGTTTGACCTGATTCGATTGTAACTGCAGGTCTGGTGGTTCGGTTTGGCTATAAGAGCAATTTTCTGGATTTTTTGTGGTTTAACCGGTAGACCAATCAATTTTCCCATGAATATACAATTTCATCTGTTTTAACAAAGAATAGTCCAGTTCATTTATTTTCTTTTTAACTCGATTTGAGCCTACTAACTTCCCTCATATGATGACAGCTAACCAGGATCCATTCATGGATTATTTGTAATAAAAATGTCATATTTATAAATATTATGGAATAAAACATTATAAATTTTTTGTAAAAGTATTTATAAGTTATTGATTAACTTTTAGGTTTCAGAAAAAAAAACTGATACATGATTTAAAAAAAAAGAAAATATTAATATTTTTTATTAGCATTTTTTATCTTCTAGTTTTTTCTGTCACTTTAGTAGTTTCTTTATCCCTTTCAGTCACCAATTGATACTATTTTTTACCTCATAATAAGAAATAATCACTCATTACTACAAAAGCATTCTCTTTATTTATTTATTTATTGATATTTTACATTTGTTTAATATTAGAAAGTATTAATTATTTTATGTTCATTTTCAATTTTAAATTTTGGTTTCCCTGAAACGCACAATATTGAGATAATTTAGGACTACTTAAATAAGGGAAAATGGGACAAAATCTATTGGTTTAATCTAACTACTAAACTAGGTGCTTATTTTCTTTTTTAGTTTTTAGTGTTTTAACAATTTCTATGTTATAGTTAATTGTAAGGATTACACTTTAACTTTTTACTTCATATTTTACTTCAAGAATTTCTGACATTTGTTGTAATAACGCTGCCTGCCAGCTTTGGCTTCCGAGCTTACAAATGGGTAGTTTGTTGGTTGCTGCCTTAATTTGCTGAAGTGCTGAAAATTGTTCTCAATTGTACACATACTGCCAATCTCTTGTTGATGTATAAGTATACCCATTATGCTGGTTTAAAACAGTTTTGCACTTAAAGGTATTCTAGGTTGTGGTACTGTCAGAGTGCCTTCTATATTGTTCTCAATTGTACACATACTGCCAATCACTTGTTGATGTATAAGTATCCCCATTATACTGGTTTAAAACAGTTTTGCACTTAAAGGTATTCTAGGTTGTGGTACTGTCAGAGTGCCTTCTATAAAAGGAACAGAATTGTATGGAAGGAGTGGGCCGTTGGAATTCGCATTAATTGTTCGCACAACAAGATTTTCCAAATTCTGTTGCATGTATCTTACCTCTTGTGTGTGAGAATCAAAACATCTCCACTGTATATTTTGAGGCTTAAAATCTGGACCATTAAATTACAGTCAAAATTTGACTTTCAATTTAAAATTTAGTTTTGAATTTTTTTATATTTTTAAAAATTGATCCATGTAACCTGCTGGAGCTCCAAGTGGCATCAAACGGTGTTTGGGTGCTAGGGGTGTCAACGGGCCGGGCCGGGTTCGGGCCGAAATTTCCACCCGGCCGGTTTAAAAATAAAAAAAGAGCCCGGCCTGGCCCGAATAGCTAATCGGGCTGGGCTGAGCCCGTTTATGAAATCCATAGCCCGAACCTGGCCCGATTAGCTATTCGGACCGGGCCAGATTCGGGCCGGGCTTATAGTGTTTTTTAAAGGGATTTTTTTTAAAAAAAATTCAAGCTAAACGGGCCGGGTTCGGGTCCGATACTTTGCAGCTCGAGCCCAGCCCGTTTAGCTGAAATGCAAAAAATTTGGGCCCGAACCCGGCCCATTTGGGCCCGGGCTGGGCCAGGCTTCAGCCCGCTTCGTTGACAGCCTTATTGGGTGCCACATGGAGTTCCATGTTATCTTTGTGTATTCTGGTGCTCACATGGAGCACAGGCAGTTTGTATGGATCAATTTATAAAAACAGAGTTAAAAACTAAATTTTGATTGAACTTCAGTGGCTTGATTTCAAGCCTCAAAAACATATGGTCCAGCTGCATTTTCAATATTTTTTTTTACAAGGTGATACAAATGACGTCACCTTGCTCCATGTGGACCATGGAGTACGGTGAAGGTGCTCCATCGGTGCACCTTACCGGGGGTGTGTGTTTATAGAACTTATCATATTTTATGATGCATCTTACTGTGTGTGTGTGTATATATATAGAACTTCTCATATTTTATGATGCATGGGATTAATTGCTCTCAGATGTTTGATAATCAAAATTTTGTTCAGGGGTATGACTCTCACAATCGCAAAGATTTCAGTCTACGATCAGTTTTCCCCAAGAGAAGTCGTGGCTTGGGAACTTCTCAGAGCAAATCACTATCTGACATGCCTGATGGCTGTGTTGCCACAGTTAGAGCTGAAAAAGGTCGTATTCGCAGGAACCATCACAGGCTGTGGGCCCTTTCTGAGGTGTTGACACTAATAGATGGTGTTTCTCGTTATGGTGTTGGGAGATGGACTGACATAAAAAGGCTGTTCTTCTCATCTTCTATTTATCGCACTTCTGTTGATCTCAAGGTTAATATCCTTGATGCTTAATCTCAATTGTGACTTTCTGAACTTGAAAGTCTGTTTTATATACTTGCTCACTTTGCAGGATAAATGGCGAAATCTTCTGCGGGCTAGTGGTATGCAGCATCAGAGCAAGATAAAGGTAAGATATTTTATTGTTTTCCTTCCATCTATTATTGTTTTTTCTTCAAGCAGTTATTATGGTGAAGCTCAATTGGGAAATTAGGAATTTCGGATGCAACACCAACCAAATTTTTTTTTCCTCGGGTGAATGTTCCAGTGCTTGGATGACTTTCATAGCAGTGGAATGCAATTATATTTGTAAAATTTAAAAACAAAAATGAAAAACAACATAGTTGGGAAAACAGAAATATGTGATAAATTCCTCAAAAGCGGGAATTTACCATAACAATGGAAAAATAAAAATGTTAATACCATCTCTGAGAAGTATCATGGATGTAATGTATGTTTTTTTTAAAGGGGTAAAACTTTTGTTTTTCACAAAATTCTAATAAACAATTTAAGAGAAGTAGAGACTATCATCTGAAAAATACTTGGAGACGAAAAGGTTTCATGTGATATTGTCCTCATTAAGTTTGATCATGGTATTCCTTCAGTCGGCAACTATTATATCTTTTTTCAAGCTATAACTATAGAGTATAGGCTTTATTTACCCCTTTATGTGTGTCGTAGGAATAAGTAAGAGAGTGGGGGGAGGGAGGTGACTTTTCTTGTTGTTCCCAACATCGATATTGTTGAACTTTAAGGTTATGGGCAAGCCTGCAAGGTTGTTGAAAGCGTTAGACGGGTCCCGGCAGCTAATTGATGCCGAAGCGTCGACGCCCAAGAATGTTGCTAATTATAGTAAACTACTAGGGATCTATAATAAACGATAATAAATAAGGAATTATAATGAGAAAAGTGCGATTATATACTCTTTCAGACTTAACCGTCATGTAAAATTGTAGGTCGAGAGAGTAAAGTAATAGCTAACAACTAGTAAACAAACAATTTACAAATTAAACGAACAAAAAAAAAACAAGTACCAAATCATAATAGTTTTAGAATATTTGGATTTTAAGGGCATCTATTGTTTAATATAATAAAATTTAAAGTTAGTTTGACACGATTGAATTATTTTTTTGAAAAAAAATTCAAGATAGTGATTTGATCCAATTTCATTCCGATTGATCTATAAAAGATTAGGAAGCTGAAATTTCTAAGGGATTGAGGCTTTGTTCACGTGTTGATGCCTTGAAGCATGTAGTTTAAGGCCAATGGTTTAAATTGCATCTTTACTTGTGTTGTTTTTATAGTATAATGTTTGATGAGAGCCATGATTATATCCTTCTAGAAAGGAGGAAAATCAACTAGTTGTATTATTGTATAGCTTGGGAGCGGTATTTGACGTCACATTTAATACCCGCTCTAATGGCCATAGGTAGGCCCACCTAATGCCCTCCTAAAAATCTTTCGTCCAAGGTGGGCAAAGTGTAAGCGGGCCATACCTTGGCAACCACCCTCCCTAAGTAGGGTCTAGGCGGCGAAGCAAGGCCTAGGCACAACAGAGGTTTTGTGCACACTTGTGAAATTCTCCTCATTACTGTCCTTGGATTTTCCGATCATTGAGGGCGTGCTAGTTAGTGTTTAGTCTTCCCAATGATTTAAAGGTATCTCCAATACTCCCAACAATTCGTAATAGCGATACTTTATTTTGCACGGATATGAAGGATTCATCAAATTACCTTCAGTAATCTATAGCTCCCACAATGAAAATCAATGAACCTTTCGAAAGGCTTCTTCTCCCCTCTGCGAACATGGCTTTCGTATGCAAGGAAGATGATGCGGGACGACCCTAAAATGCGGAATATGTTTTTTTATGCAGATTTTGCCAAAATTAATGAAATTAAATCAAGTTTAATCGCAAAATTATCTTTGATACCTTTAGGGTTTTGCAGAATTTTGATGGGTAGATCACACGAGATTCATGTAGGGTCCAGTTCGATGCGCAAGTACTTTTAGAGTTGAGGCGAGATCGACCTAGAGATAGGACTCTAGCTTTTCCAGGCTTAGG
This sequence comes from Chloranthus sessilifolius, assembly GCA_021018995.1. Classification (NCBI taxonomy): domain Eukaryota; kingdom Viridiplantae; phylum Streptophyta; class Magnoliopsida; order Chloranthales; family Chloranthaceae; genus Chloranthus; species Chloranthus sessilifolius. Next base: position 136,866,243 of record CM037587.1, read on the forward strand.
CGCTCGTCTTCGATCCGATGTAGATTCACGGATTCCAAATTGGGTTGCAAAGGGATTTATGGTTTGTAAAGGGCTTATGGGTTTAGATCGATTTATGGTTTTGGAATGGGTGTTGGCTTTGTGTGGTTTAGGCTTCAAAACAGGTTTAGGGTTTCGGGGATCACAAGGAAGAAATTAGGCTATGGTTTAGAGAAGCACGCAGAGATTTAGATAGCAAATATAATAAAGTAACAATGACTTTTGGGAATCACTCCCTTGGCCTCACACCAAACCCATCTCAGGCAGAAAATATTCAAGCATAAAAGCATTCAATATTCAATCAACTAACTATAATGTTCTTTTTAATGACCTTATATAGGAGGTCTTGCAATAAAAGAAAACCCTAAAACGAATATTAAATAAAGACAAATAAACCCTTGAAATAAAAGTTCGAAACTCAACTCCTAAAACAACTAAAATAACTCGGCACGATTTTGATCGATCGAAATTGAATTTCGTTCGATCGAAATTCTTATATACATAAAATATTGCCGTTGACATTTCGATTGATCGAATTTTAATTTTGATCAATCGATTTTTCTGTGCTTGTTCAATTTCCAGAATTTCATCTTTCCTTAGCTTTGACTTCCATAACGTTGCTTCTTTCTACGCCTGTAGAAACGATGCGGTCCGAATCCAATGTCCATGTATGTGGCGTCCTGGTCAATTTCCCTGGACCAAAAAGGTTTCATCACCGATGAAACACACTTATGGTAGATGTCTAGCAGGTCGGAGTTCAAGCGGAGAACCTCATTCTCGTGGACCCAAGTGTTGTCGGATTCCGGTTGGCCGACCCATATAACCAAGTATTTCTGGAATCCGCCGTCATGTGTAGAGACGGCATGATCGTTGATTATATCCTCCATCTCATCTGATTTCTGTCTGCTTGGGGAAGGAAGAAGTATAGGTTGTAAGGTTGGATTGGGGCTGGGACTAGGAAGTGGTTGGAGTGGGTTTTTTGGAGGTGGGGTGAAACCCAAGTAAGGAACTAAGTCCTCTACATTGAATGTGGAACTAACCCCTGTACCTGGAGGAAGCTCGAGCACGTATGCATTAGGACCACTCTTTGCCAAAATTCTAAAACGCCTAGCGCCTCGAGATTGGAGCTTCTTTGCGGATCCCGATGGGAACCGCTCAGGCCTAACCCGGGCCATCACGTAATCACCCACGTTAAATTCTTTACAACACATGTGAGCATCTGCAGATAATTTATATTGATTGCTGCTTGAATTAATTTTCTGTTCAATTTCGGCATGCAAGCTATGAATATGTTGTGCAAATGCATCGACGGACTCTGACACTCTATGGGATGCAGACATGGGGATCAAATCTAATGGGGTCCTAGGCCTATGACCATGCACTACCTCAAAAGGACTCATGCCTATGGACCTATTGACAGAATTATTATATGCAAACTCAGCTGTGGGTAAGATGATATCCCAGGTCCTAACATGATCACCGACAAGACTACGAAAGAGATTCCCAAGGCTCCTATTGGTGCTTTCGGTTTGGCCATCCATTTGAGGGTGGTAAGCTGTAGAGAATTGGAGCAATGTCCTCATCTTGTGCCAAAGGGTCTTCTAAAAATAACTCGTAAATTTAACATTCCTATCATACACAATGGTTTTGGGCAACCCAGGAAGACGCACTACCTCCGCGAAAAATAGTTTAGCAATATGAGACGCGTCGGAGGTTTTTGAACAAGGAATGAAGTGGGCCATCTTGGAAAAGCGGCCCACTGCGACAAAAACGGAATCGTGCTTTCTAGGGGTCTTAGGAAGTCCAAACACGAAATCTATAGAGAGGTCTTTCCACGGTGTGTGTGGCACGGGTAACGGGGGTGTACAAGCCGGTATTTTGTTTGTTCCGTTTTGACACTTGGTAAGTACGACAATGCTTAACGACCCGGACGACATCTCTCATTAGGCTAGGCCAAAAGAACCTATCCTCTACGAGCGCAACAGTTTTATTACGCCCAAAATGTCTTGCCATCCCTCTAGCATGTAACTCCCAAGTGAGAAAGTTATGCAATGAAGTGCGAGGGATGCAAAGGCGGTTGCCTCTAAACAGGTACCCATCCTGGATGGTGTACATGGAGTGTGTGCTGGTCGGGTTACGAAGGAGAGCAATGTACTCAAACCCAAAATCTGGGCACACAGTACTCATCCTTTAACTTTTCCAACCTGACGACCTCGGTGCCCATTATGCGCAAAGTCACTACTCGCCGACTAAGTGGAGTATTTTTGCTTCGCCTCGTTAAGTTTTTCATTAAAATAGGCCACAGGGTGACCCTCTTGGCTAAACACTCCTTCTATGCCTACACCCGAAATGTCACATGCGACTACAAAGACTTTAGAAAAGTCCGACAATGGCATGATGGGTGCACTACTCATTTGTTGTTTGATCTCAACAAAGGCTTTTGTCGCCGCTTTGCCTCATTTAAAGTCCCCATTTTTCATACAATCAGTAATTGGGGCCATGATGGTGCTAAAGCTTCTGATGAAGCGACGATAAAAAGTAGCCAAACCATAGAAGCTACGGACATCGTGCATGTTCTTAGTCTTGGGCCACTCCACAATGGCTCTCATCTTTTCGTGGTCCGCGATCATTCCATTGGCTGAGATAATAAATCCCAAGAAAACAACAGAACATTGCATGAAAGTGCATTTCTTGAGATTTGCAAACAACTTCTTGCCCTTGAGGGTTTCACAAACCAGCCTAAGGTGGGTCAAGTGTTGTTCCTTGTCATGACTGTAGATCAGGATGTCATCGAAATAAATAACAAGGAACTTGTCGAGAAACAGTCTTAACACTTGGGTCATGAGTCGCATGAAAGTACTTGGGGTGTTAGAAAGCCCAAATGGCATGACCATCTACTCATAGAGACCATCCTTAGTCTTAAAAGGCAGTTTTCCACTCATCACCGGGGCGGATATGAACTTGATGGTAGCCACTCTTAAGGTCTATCTTTGAAAAGATAGTGGCACCAACCATCATATTAAGCATGTCATCGAGCTTTGGTATGGGAAACCGATACTTAACGGTAATCTTGTTGATTGCACGACTATCTACACACATGCGTTATGTACCATCTTTCTTAGGAGTGAGTAGGGCAGGTACGACACACAGGCTCATGCTCTCCTGGATGAACCCCTTCTGAAGGAGCTCATTGACTTGCCGAGTTAACTTGGTGTGCTCAACCGGATTCAACCTATAGTGGGGCAGGTTCGGTAAGGTAAATCCGGGAACCAAGTCTATTGCGTGTTGGATATCACACAGAGGAGGGAGTTCGTTTGGTAAGTCTTCAGGGAAGACATCCGTAAACTCTTTTAAAATCGGCTCAACCTCCTTGGGACACTCACTCGCCGACTCGGGAGCACTCTCTACGGTGACAACTACGTAGACCACACTCTCATCTATCGATGCTTTCTCGAACTCAAAAGGGCTCACAATATTAATGGATTTAGAAGACTTGCCCTTCTTTTCGACTGTGTTGGTCGATTGTGTTTTGGGAGGCAAAGGGTGTAAAGTGATCTTTTTGCCCTTATGCATGAACGTGCATATGTTTGATCGACCAGAAAGGGTCACGTCCATGTCGTAGAGCCACGACCTTCTCAAAATGATATGACCCACATCCATCGGCACCACATCACACCATAAGGTGTCCAAATAAGAACCCAATTGAATGGTACATGACACCTTTTCGACACAGGAATGGATGAAAAATTGACCCATGCGACTTTATAAGGTTTCGGCTGGGCTTCAGGTGTAAGCCCTAAGCGACGTACCGCATGAGTGGATATTACATTGGTACAACTACCGCTATCCACGATGACCTGCAATTCTTTTCACCAAATCTGGCAAAGGTGTGGAAGATGTTCTCCCTTCGCCAATCATCCTTTGCAAGGGCACACCGCACAACTAAATCATGACCAATAGCATCACCCTCATCGCTGGGTGTGCTAACCGGTTCAAATACTTCTTCAACCACTACCTCATCATCATCCTCCTCTCCCTTAATGAAGAGAGTCCTTTGGGGTTCTTTCGTTGGGCATTGGGTGGCAAAGTGTCCCATCCCATGACATTTATAGCACTTTATTTGAGAATTAACCCTTGAGGATTCTCCGACTACACCTTTTCCCTTTTCAAACCTAGAATTGGTAGGGGCTGGTTGTGTAGGTTTGGGAGGAGGATTGAATCGTCCCTCACCGGATCGTTGGTTACTATATTGTGGCTCGGTTCTCTTCACTACCATAGTTTTTATATACCGTTCGAGATCTTGCACGACGGCATAGCATCTTTCAAGAGTTTCTACGGGGTGAGAAATTAACTCTTTTTGCAATTCAAGTCGCAATCCGATGTGGAATCTAAAGAGTGATTTCAGGTTCTTCCGATACTTTTGCCCTCATCATGAACTAGTCAAATTTGGCAATGTAATCAGTCATGGGCATACCACCTTGACGAAAATTTTGCCACTAGTCGAGGAGGCGTTGGTAGTATGATAAAGGAACATACTTCTCAGTAAATCGTTCCTTCATGTCGTCCCAACGGGTAATGGGAGGACAACCCGCGTTCACCCTAATGCGCTCAACATTGAGCCAGAAAAGTCGAGTTTGACCAACCAACTTCATTTTAGCGAGTCTAACGCAATGGTCGTCATTCATGGCATACCAATCAAAGTGTTGGTCCATGTCAGAAAGCCAATCGAGGAAGACGGTAGGGTCCATTTTTCCATCGAAAGTCGGAATCTCAACTCGGACGTTCTGAAGGAGTTGAACTTTGGGGTCATAGTCATCTCTACAAGGATCCCTACGGTTCCGGTTCTCTTGGCGACCATTACGTTCAAAGTGTGGACACTCACGCTCTTGGTGTTGATTTTCAAGTCCACCCATCGCTTCCAGTTGGTTGATTCGATCACGTAATCTATCATTACCAATTCTTAGAGATGTTTGGGCTTGCTCAATGGTATTCAGACGTGCACTAATCGCACCCAATTCTTCTCGCATAACTCTTAGAGTATTAAGAACCTCATCCGAAGCTATGGTGATTACAAAGTCTATTAGGGTTATAATATGGAATGCAATATGGACTCAAAAAGGAAAACAATGCAATAAAATAAATATGACAAGCAAAGATGCCCTAACCTAGAAAACCTAGGGCTCTGATATCAAAATTGACGCGGGACAACGACCCTAAAATGCGAAATATGATTTTTATGCAGATTTTGCCAAAATTAATGAAATTAAATCAAGTTTAATCGCAAAATTATCTTTGATACCTTTAAGGTTTTGCAGAATTTTGATGGGTAGATCACACGAGATCCATGTAGGGTCCAGTCCGAAGCGCAAATACTTTTAGAGTTGAGGCGAGATCGGCCTAGAGATAGGACTCTAGCTTTTCCAGGCTTAGGCGCCCGTCTTCGATCTGATGTAGATTCACGGATTCTAAATTGGGTTGCAAAGGGATTTATGGTTTGTAAAGGGCTTACGGGTTTAGATCGATTTATGGTTTTGGAATGGGTGTTGGCTTTGTGTGGTTTAGGCTTCAAAACAGGTTTAGGGTTTCGGGGATCACAAGGAAGAAATTAGGCTATGGTTTAGAGAAGCACACAGAGATTTAGATAACAAATATAATAGAGAAAGTAACAATGGCTTTTGGGAATCACTCCCTTGGCTTCACACCAAACCCATCTCAGGCAGAAAATATTCAAGCATAAAAGCATTCAATATTCAATCAACTAACTACAATGTTATTCTTAATGACCTTATATTGGAGGTCTTACAATAAAAGAAAACCCTAAAACGAATATTAAATAAAGACAAATAAACCTTTGAAACAAAAGTTCGAAACTCAACTCCTAAAACAACTAAAATAACTCGACGCGATTTCGATCGAAATTGAAAATTGTTCGATCAAAATTGAATTTTGTTCGATTGAAATTTCGATCGCAATTTCAATTGATCGAAATTGAAAATCGTTCGATCGAAATTCTCATATACATAAAATATCGCCATTGACATTTCTATTGATCGAATTTTAATTTCGATCAATCGATTCTTTTGTGCTCCTTCAATTTCCAGAATTTCATCTTTCCCTAGCTTTGACTTCCATAACGCTGCTTTTTTCTATACCGGTAGAAACGATGCAGTCCGAATCCAATGTCCATGTATGTGGCGTCTCCGTCAGAAGAACTACTTTTTTTTGTTAGAAAGATTGTTGGTTAAGCAATTTATTTATTTATTTATAATAATTTTTTTTCCAAGATCGTATTATTATTTTTTTAATGTCTTTATTAATGATGAGCTGGTTCTATCGTTTTTTTTTTTCTTTTTTCGTTAGTATTGGTATTTGGTTCTAGGGCTAGAACTGGTATTGGTACAAAAGATTTGCATGAAGCACAATTTCTATCATATGATTCAACACATCAAAGCCCATCATCTGATTCAGCAGTTGGCTGCTTTGTGCCATCATAGAAATTGTGTTGTGTCAATCTTTTGCACCAAAAATCTTTACTTCATGAACTTCAAATCAGACAGTTTAGATAGTGTTTCGACGTGGCACAAGTCGAAATAATATCAAGTATTTCTTTTAAATAAGATGCAATAGCACAACTTTTAGGTGCAAGTAATGGCTCCATTTTTTGTATTGGGAGCTAATTTGGGCAGCTTTAACATAGAATTTCGTAGAATGCTGTTCTTGGCAACTAATTGATAATCATGTGCTACAGAGTTTGTTTACAAATACAAATTGTTTGACTTATTTACGAACTCATTGACATGTATGTACATCAAAGGTTCATCGGCAATAAATTGTTGTCTAATGAATGATGACTTAATGATAGCTTTGTTGCTAAATGACACGGGAAAAACTCTAAAACCCTATTATGTGATTGGGATTAAATGAATTGAATAGCGGAAATATTTAAAATCAAGCAACACATAAAATTAATTCAATGAAATTAATAAAACAATTAGATTAATCCGTTTTAGCATCGCATGCGTAAAAATTTCCCGATCTCGAAAAACGGCTCCGATGAAGGAACTCGGAATTCGTTCTAGTTTAGGGCATCAAGTGATAATTGTAATATCGAATTTGATTCCTCGGGAATGTTGGAGGAGATGAAACTTGAATAAATAGTTCAAAAAGGGAAGCTCAATGACATCATGGAGTACGATTCTTTTGAGATTTTGTTTTTTTATCGATGGAAAGAAAGAAAATTAATACTTGATAATTAGAGAAAAGACAAAGGATTTTTCGAAACTTCACACTACGGCTGTACGTTGGCTTCCACCAAGTCGCACGAGAAACGATTGCTCACTCCTCAAGGTTTGAAGGATTCACTCCCTCGATTGAAAACTTTTCACAAGCTTTCTAGCGTTTGCACAATAGTAACTCTCTTTCATTCAATAATCAACTCCATAATTACAATGTTTAAAGACCTTATATAGGGGTCTTACAATAAAAGAAAACCCTAAAACGAATATTAACTAAAAGACAATTAAACCCCTAAAGTTTAAAGTTCGAGTTTAGAAGTTTAAAGCAACTAAAACAACTCGACGCGATTTCGATCGATCAAAATTGAAAATCGATTGATTGAAATTGAATATCGTTCGATTGCAATTTCGATCGATCGAAATTGAAAATCGTTCGATCGAAATTCTCATATACATAAAATATCGCCGTTGACATTCGATCGATCGAAGTAAGGCTTCGATCGATCAAAATTTTCAATCTCTTTTTCCGAATTGTCGTCTTTACGCCTAGTTTTGGTTTTCGCTCCGCTTCTTGGCTGGAGAATCTATTGCGGCTCGAACCTACGGCTCTTGATCTTGGCGTTCCGCATCAATCTCCTCAGGTGGGAAAAACTCATCTCCGATGAGTTAGGGAATCTATGGATGGCACGCTCCGGGAGCTTCATTGGTGGCTTACCTTTCCACGCTGTGAGATACTCATGATGTTTACCTTCATTGGTATAGAAGCTTGGAAATTCTATAATCTCCTCATTCGACCTTTTCTCATGTTGCACAGGAATGGTATGGGATAGAAAATGAGACAATGAGGGTAGTTCGATTGGATGCTCAAGAAGGAATGAATCAAAGGGCGGGGTATTGGGATCAAGAATAAGTGTAAGATCTGTTATGACAACTACCGGATGATTGCCCTAGTCTAGAAGAAGATCTAGACCTTCACCCTTACCTCTCTTCGAGATTGGGAAAGATTCCACATGCTCAGAACCATCAGGAATTAACACAAAACTGTTAGTATCAAATTCATTAACTATATTCAATGTGTTAATCCGATCATGCGTATTTCCAGTGCTTAATAAATTCAGATTGTTAATCCCATGCAAATCAGAATGATGATGCGATCCTACCAACTCTAATGACTCACTTGAGATGGACACATTATCAACACCGTCCTCGAAAATGGGAATTCTCCTAATGCATCCTATGGCTCTGACCGGAACCTCACCTTCGTTATCACTTGGAGTGCTACATGGTTTGTACACTTCTTTGGGTATCTCGTTGCTCTCTTTCTCAGTATGATCCTGAATGATCAAAGTTTGACTCTTACTAGGACATTGGGATGCAAAGTGACCAAAATCTTGACACTTATAACATTGTTGCGAGGCATGCTTAGAACTTTCGACCATTGGTCCCTTTCCTTTGTCAACTTGGAGAATTATGAATTTTGAGGATAGATTAGAGGCATTATTTCCCTTTTCGAAAGGGTTAGATTGATGCTCAAATTTGGAAGACTTAGATCGGCCATGACTGGGGGTGTCGAGATACCGTTCTAATTCTTCGACTCTAGCAAAACATTCCTCAAGATCCGCAATGGGATAAGGAATGAGTTCCCTCTGTAACTCTGGTCGAAGACCCATTCAGAATAGGGAGAGGGTAACTTTTGCTGGTTCATCGACATCGGCCTGGGTCATCAGGTCTTCAAACCGATTGATGTACTATGTAACTGGGGAATCTCCTTGATGCAATGACCGCCACTGATCAAGAATACGTTTATCATATGATACGGGAACGTACTTTTCGTGCAGTTGGACTTTTATTTCAGCCCATGTGGAAATGGGACGAAGACTCTGGATTTGCCTACGACGCTCTACTCCCAACCAATAACGTCTAGCTTGACCCATAAGCTTAACTTTGGCAAATCTGACCTTGCGCTCTTCGGACATGGAATACCACTCGAAGTAATTTTCCATGCTGGCGACCCACTCAAGAAAGACCTTGGGTTGTCTTTTCCCATCAAAAGTAGGGGCGTCCATTTTGACATATTTCATGACCTTATCGTCCAAATTGACTTGGACCTCACGTTGGGGAGGAACATCTCTCCTACGGTCACAGTTGTTGACTCTATTGTGATTCTCAACGATGAGCTCATTGATCTCTCAAAACGGGTTTCTAAAGCTTCATACCTAGCTTGTTGATCAGCGATGTGCTCATCCATCCGAGTTTGACTAGTAGTCACCTTAGATGCAAGATCTCTAATAAGGGCTTCTAAGCTACTGGTATCCATGATGGAATTATGCAAAATTAGATGGTGTAAGATAGATCTGAAATGGAAAGAAATAAACCCTAAAATCTATATGATGCGGAGAACCCTAAACTAAGACTGTGCTTTGATACCAAAACTGACGCGGGACAATCGCTAAAATCCTATTATGCGATTTGGGATTAACTTTAGAATGAATTGAATAGCGAAAATATTCAAAATCAAGCAACACAAAATTAATTCAATGAAATTAATAAAACAATTAGATTAATTCGTTTTAGCGTCGCATACGTAAAAATTTTCCGATCTAGAAAAACGGCTCCGATGAAGGAACTCGTAATTCGTTCTTGTTTAGGGCATCAAGCGATAATTGCAATATCGGATTTGATTCCTCAAGGATGTTGAAAGAGATGAAACTTGAATAAATAGTTCAAAAAGGGAAGCTTAATGACATCATGGAGTACGATTCTTTCTGGATTTTGTTCTTTTATCGATGGAAAGAAATAAAATTAATACCTGATAACTAGAGAAAAGACAAAATAGAAATGATAGATTCCAAGGCTTCACACCAAGGATTTTCCGAAGCTTCACAACACGGCTGTACGTCGGCTTCACACCAAGTCGCACGAGAAACGATTGCTCACTCCTCAAGGTTTGAAGGATTCACTCCCTCGATTGAAAACTTTTCACAAGCTCTCTAGGGTTTGCACAATAGCAACTCTCTTTCATTCAATAATCAACGCCCTAATTACATTGTTTAAAGACCTTATATAGGAGTCTTACAATAAAAGAAAACCCTAAAATGAATATTAACTAAAAGGCAATTAAACCCCTAAAGTTTAAAGTTCGAGTTTAGAAGTTTAAAGCAACTAAAACAGCTTGGCGCGATTTCGATTGATCGAAATTGAAAATCGATTGATCGAAAGTGAATTTCGTTCAATCGAAATTCTCATATACATAAAATATCACCGTTGACATTCGATCGATCGATCGATCGAAATTTTCGATCTCTTTTCCCGAATTGTCGTCTTTACGCCTAGTTCTAGTTTTCGCTCTGCTTCTTCTTGGTTGGAGAATCTGTTGCGACTCGAACCTACGGCTCTTGATCTTGGCGTCCCGCATCACTAAAGTTCAAAATTGTTGAAGGAATTGAAATATGTTTTTCATCCATTCCCTTTCTAAGTCGCGTGCCTGGGTAGTTGGAAACTTATAATGCAATCAGTAGTGGCATTTTAGTCAAGATAATTACTTCTTTCTGGCCAATAATCTAAAGGTGTTCGAAAACATGGAATTTCAAAATTGATGGTGGAATTGAATTTCCAATTCCAAATTTTCTTGTTTGATTGAAAGCATGTGTGGCCCACTTTTGAATTTTGCAATTCTACGGAAGTCATTTCCCAGATAGCATAGTCAAACAGAAGTGTCACTTCCATAGGAAGTCAATTCTCAGGAAATTAGATGAAATTTTAAATTTACTTCCCAAGTTTGAAATTCTTTGTTATGAACTACGGAAGGGAAAGAAAGTGTCCGTCATATTGTAATATTGTAGCTCTTTACATTTACTCTGTTTTCTATCATCATTTTATCACATTTATTTGGGTTGATTTTGGTACAAATACTTTTCCTCATGAGCAAGCAGGCAAACCTGGTACCATCTCTCTCTCTCTCTCTCTCTCTCTCTCTCTCTCTCTCTCCATTGGTTGTCGTCTGATGTAAAGTCCCATCTAATCTAGCAGAAAATTTATTCCTGTCTAGATATCTTTAGCCAAGTAGTACAAGTGAAAATTTATTCCTGTCTGATTTTCTTTGCCTTCCGCCTTCCAAAACTAAAACCTTTTTTTTGTTTGCGCACGAGTTCAAGATGGGCACCCATCCATTAAAAATTTCACTCCATAATGCCTTATAAATTTTTTGTTTTTCCCATTTTTTATGACAAGGATTATTAGGCTTCAAAGGTAAGGAGTCCTAGCTGAACGAGTAGTGGACTGTTTTCCGGTGATGAAGGTCGAGAACTTCAACAGCTGTTTTTTCACATGAAGAAAGATTATAGGGGTACTGTTGTTATTTCCTTATTTGTTTGATAATAGCATCCCTCACATTGATTCGGTTCACTAATAGGAGGCGACACTGGCTTAGCCACATAGAAGGGTGTGGGGGCTCAAGCCCCCATTTAACATTAGAGTTTCTATTAAGTACGGTTCTTATGCAACTTTTGTTTGTATATAAGCCCCCAAACCTATGATGTAGAAGCCCTCAAATTGACTCAAACCCTCATTTAACTCTAGAGTTTCTATTAAGTATGGTTCTTATACAATCTTTGTTTGTATATAAGCCCCCAAATCGATGGTAAAATAACTACTAACAGTATATTTATCATTTGTAGCCCCCACCAACAAAAATTCCTGGCTACGCCCCTAGGAGGCGAACTGAACAACGCAGATAAGTTTAAAATAAAATGTAGGTAAGAGGTTTCAAACCTCCGACCATCATCATGGGAATCACTCTAATGAAGTCCTGCTGTAATGGCGTTATTTTTTTAAAGAGAACATAATTTTTTCCAAGTATATATTCAATAATTATATGCACCACTAACATTAGCCAAAACTCATCCTCCCCCAAGTGAACTGGCTTTGATCAACAGTAGCAAACTGCGAACCACAAACTCGAACCCATATCAAGCAAACCAGTGAATAAGGTAACACATTGATCAGGACTGGCATTTTACCGAAACTAAAAGTTCAGTGCTCTTGTTGGACGAATTGACCAAACATTATGAAACTGGTCATTTTTCTCGGCTAGGTGGTTGATTCTCGAACTGGTTGTCTGCAATTTTTTTTTTCATCAAACCCAGTGATCATTTGAAAAACCTTAATGGGCTGATCTGTCTTTGCAAGGTGGAGAAAAGAAGGAATCATACATCCTCACTGCCTATACCACAATCTGCATTGAAGCGTGTTAGAGAATTGGCTGTCATACACCCGTATCCAAGGGAGAAGAAGTCGAGGCTATCACATGCTGCTGCCACAAACCCCATAACTACCATTGGTAGCAGAGATAGAGATATCAGCCGCAGCGGAAGGATTCTACACAAGAAAATAATGTTGGAATCCTAATTTAAATGCTTCAAATTTCAGGAATCCATTGAAGGAATGTTCCGATCCCAGAAATTGTGATCGCCGATGCAGCAGTTGTACTAATAAATAGAATTTTTTCTTGCTTGGAGATGTATGTATGAAAAATGATTTGCTAATTATTCAATCTATGTATTCACTTGAATTGAGAAAATTTATAGGGTATTAAAGAGCCTTTCTAATTTCTAGTAGTGATGGTGCTGTTCAATTATTAACCATATTGGTTATAAAATCAACTGTACGAATTAAAGCGTATTGCTGTTCTATTATTAATAATCATTGAGATCAACGATATGTACTCGTATGATAAAACAAACCCTAGGTCCGTACTGAAACTACACATCAGCGGAGGCCCTCTGATCAATCTCCCACCCACTGGCAAACTGGGAAAAGCATGGGTATTTTTGAGAATGAGAAATCACTGTTGGAAGTCCAAAACCGTACTTTCATTGATTTATGGGAAATTTACCTAACAGGCTCTGTTAGATGCGCCTTTCACGTCAGAAGCCATATAGTTTCACTTTTACCCAAACAAACCCGCTGTGCGTCGAGATAACGCACGCCTGTAGGAAATGACCAAACTACCCCCAATGTAATAAATAGTCGTCTTCTTTTCAAATCATTTACTGTTTACTTTTTATTTTTTCGTTCGAAGTCGGTGGAGAGTCGTTGTCGCTTCGTGGGCGCTCGCGTTCAAATCTAGAACCTTCGAGCTACCAAATTTGTAAGTTAGAATTAAAATTACCTTCCATCGCTATAGATTTTTTTTTTCTCTTCTCTTTGGTGCACACTTTGACATAATTTTTTTAGGTTTTTTCATATGTAATCGATATCGATCTTATATGCAATCGTTAACGATTACATATTGAGTTGCTATCGATTATATGTAGAATCGCTATCGATTACATTTAGAGTCGATAACGATTATATATGTAGTCGTAATCGATTAGATAAATACTCGATAACGACTCTATAACAAATCGATATCGACTCTCTATGAATATAATTAATACCCATCATATGAATTAATTTTCCTATAGTTATTACCCTCGATGCCATAATAAATCATACGAGGTTTTATATTTATCTCAGTCGACGTTCAATTTATTGCCAACTACCCTTTTGTAAAACCATTATGGCAAGTTAGGTTGGAAGAATGAGAAAATTTAATACAACGATTCGTATTCCACCATTAAAGAGCTTTAAATACAGGTATAATTCGTCCTTAGCAAACCTATCATCCCTACCAGCCCATATTTTTTCCAATGTCAGATGACGAAGAAAAAACCTTTTATAATCCAATCAAGTTCGAGCCTGTATGGGAGGACCCACCACCACCACCAGAACCAGATCCTTTGCAGTTCCTATGGGACGAGTACGATGAAGTAATGGAGATTTTGACGAAGGAAGAAAGGAAGAAGAAGAAGGAAGAAGAAGAAGGAAGAAAAGAAAAAGAAGAAAAGAAAAAGAAACTTAAGACGGAACCACCCGCCTCTCCACCCCATCCACCACCTGCTCTTCATCTATCTTCCTAAATTTTCTTTTCATTTTTAATTGTAATTGAAAAATTTTGCAAGTAAATGAAACATTTTGGTTAAATGGCGACTTCATGAAATCTTTTGAGTCAGTAAATTAAATATTTTTTATATAAATAAATATTTTGAGATCATTGCGACTTTATATTACGTTGATGGCGATTTCATATGTAATCGATATCGATTACATCTAGACTCGATATCGATTACATATAGAATCGGTATCGATTATATATAGACTCGATATCGATTACATCTAGAGTCAGTATCAATTACATATAGAGTCGATATCAATTATATATATAATCGATATAGGTAAAGAAGAAGGAAAAAAAGAAGGAAGAAAAGAAAAAGAACAAAAGAAAGAAAAAGAAACTTAAGACGGAACCACCCGCCTCTCCACCCCATCCACCACCTGCTCTTTATCCATCTTCTTAAATTTTGGTTAGAAGCGGAGGATCGCTTTTATCGAAGAATCTTCCTTAGGACGTTGCTGCAATATTTTCTTTTCATTTTTAATTGTAATTGAAATATAATGAATGTAATTGAAAATTTTACAAATAAATGAAACATTTTGATTCAATGGCGACTTCATGAAAGCTTTTGAGTCAGTAAATTAAATATTTTTTATATAAAAAAATATTTTGAGGTCATTGCGACTTTATATTGAGTCAATGGCGATTTCATATGTAATCGATATCGATTACATCTAGACTCGATATCGATTACATATAGAATCGGTATCGATTATATATAGACTCGATATCGATTACATCTAGAGTCAGTATCGATTACATATGTAATCGATAACGACTCTATATGTAATCGATACAGGTTTTATATATACATTTCATCAGCATTTAAACTATCATTGTTAGTATGAGGCTCAGTCCTTTTTTTTTTTATTACAGTTCATTTCACAAGGCTGTCAAGATGGTTGTACACCGAGCTATTGCCAAGTGTTCGCCCAGTGCCATTTCGAATCTCTACGAAAATACTACCCTAGTTCGGAAGAAGTTGCTGAGAGATTCAGTTTTTGGTGGAATATTTCAAATGCCTAAGGGTGTGAGATTTCTTTCCGATGTGGTGGATGCGATATTGACATTTTGGGTTGAAAATAATCACTTCCGAATTGGAAAGACTGATGTCTATCTTCGGAAGATAGACATTGCATTGATACTGGGCCTTGCCGTAGTTGGCCCAGAAAAGTATACTCCATCCGTTAAACCATCGGAAGAACAAACCATTCGATACAAATACTTTCGTGGAACGCCTCCTGGAAAAATTCTCCGGTCTCATATAGATGTTGCAATTTGTAGAGCGGAAAGTGATGAGCACTTCGTAAAGTTGTCCCTTCTATTTGTGCTGTGCATATTTCTCTTCCCCGGGTCCCACCATCAGCTTTCGGAAGATCACATCGACCTCATCGATGATGTGGAGAACTTTAACCGAACTCCGTGGGGTCTGCACGTCTACCAAGACTTGATCGAGTATATAATGAAGGGCGCGACGAATAGAAAAACTGTCGAAATGGATAAAGCCCTAAATACGTACAATACATATGGATGCATATGTGTACTTCAATGGTGGGCTTATGAGATCTTGCTCGATATATCGCCATCCCAGCTAGGCCTCAAGGACCCTTTCCCACGGCTGCTGAAATGGTCGGGCAGGGCGCAGTCAAGGATGAAAGGTTATACTCGCGGACAGATGTTAGACAGTAAGGTATGAGGTCTATTGCCAATTCAAAAAGTAACTTACCGATTCATTCTAGAATCGATAACGATTCATTACAGAATCGATAACGACTTTTTAAGAAGTCGATAGCGACTCAGTACAGAATCGTTATCGACTACTTAGGACGTCGATAGCGATTCATTTAGGAATTGATAACGACTCATTAAATAATTGATAACGATTCAATAACGAATCGATACCGATTTTTTAAATAGTCGGTATCAATTCTTTACATAATCAAGAATGATTTATTATATATACGATCATTTTATTCGGTTATTCACCATGTTTCCTTTTCTTTCAAAAGGTTCGCGCTCCCCTCGTGCCTCAGGGCTTTGAATTAGAGATACCCGTGTTAAGAGAATATCTACGGGTTCAAAAGGAGGTTGGGGGGAAGAGGAAAGAACCGGTCAAGAAAGCTGTGGAAGAGATGCGGCCGAAGAAGAAAAGAAATTACATTTTGGTCGAGAATATTGATGAGGAAGAATGGGATGACGCATCGACGTCATAAGAAGAACCCCCATCGAAAAAGGGCCCCGTCCATGTCGAAGAGGGTCGACCAAGAACTAGGGGAGCCACCAAGGAGAGCCTGACAGTGAAAGATAGCCCAGCTGAACCGTCCACCTCCAATGATCTTTTGATGAGGAGGGTCGATCATTTGACGATGAAGAACTTGAAGCTCACCAAAAGAGTGAGCGATTTGGAGGGAGAGAATAAGGCCCTGACTAAACGTTGCGCTTCTGTAGAGAAACTATGCAACTCCTTCAATGAGAGGCTGAATTCAAGGGATGGGGAGTGGCATAAGTTAAATCGATAGCGACTATAAGTACAGTCGATAACGATTATATTTAAAATCGATTTGGACTTTTTAAAATATGGACCAAAAATTAATTCTTATTTTGCACCATTATTTCGATGTACAGGATGTGGCTATGGAGGAGCTGATATCGAAGGTGTGCGACACAGCCGTCGATAAGGAACCATCAGCTCCTGCGCATCAGGTTCCTCCTCCTCCCGTTGATGAGGTGAAGGCAGCTGCTGACGAGCAGCCTGCGACTCAAACTGATAAGGGTCCTGCTGGTGAAGAGGAAACCTCTTTTCAATTGCCTCACCAACAAGCTGAGCCTCGCTTAAGACCTAGGCAAGCAAAACTCAGCAAAGTAATTACCGTCAAACCTAAGGTACAGCGAAGGGTAGCGACTGAAAAGAAGCCTACCGAGAAGGCTAGCGAAGGACCAATCACGAGCTTGGACCAAGGATGACCATTACCGGTCCTGGGTCTCAGTGAAGATGCTCTGCCGAGCTTCCACGAAATGACAATGAGCAAAAATATATGCTAGACATATGGAACAAGCTTCTGAAGGAGGACGAGTAAGTTATTCTTCCCTGAATACTAAACTTTATTATTATATATTTATCGTGAAGATTAGTTAAGTTGGCCATTTTTTATGCAGAGAATATGTTAACACTGTCGGCAAGTATAAGCTGGTGGTGCAATCCTTCAGATGTCTGGCGGCCACGCAGTATCTGGATAACTTTGTAAGTTTAACATACTGTAGGCAAAATCAAGAATGATTAAAGCTATCGACGACTCGAAAAAGAGTCGATATCGATTCATTATAAAGTCGATAACGATGACTTACATAATCATTATCGACTTTCAAATTAATCGATATCGATGGCTTTTAGAGTCGACAGTGATGGCTTATGTAATCGTTATCGACTCTTTAAATAATCGATATCGATTCATTTGGGAGTCGATAACGATGACTTAAGATATCGTCATCGATGACTTATAGAGTCGATAACGATTATATATTTCACTCTAACTGCATATTTAAATCTAACTACATTGGTTGCAGGTTATGGGCGCCTACTTGAGACATTTAGAAGTAATTGATGATAAAATTCATCCTGATAAAAATCTCAAAAACTTCCTTATGGACCCTGCCGCGTTGACGTACATGGGCTATGAACTGAGAGATTTCAACAAGTTCCTGCTTGCTGAAAAATTATACGACCAATCGATCAAGGTTCAAGTTCAACGGTGGACTGTCTATAAACAAAAAGAGACCGGAGGGAAGAAGCTGATGGAAACTTTCTTCTTCAATGAGCTCCGAAATCTGTGGGCTCACGAATGCAACATAGTATGCTTTTATCCTCTTTGTAATTATTCTTTTTAATTTTTCTATCATACCCTTTGAGATTATATTACTTTTTTGTAGATATTTATACCAATATATTCAGAACAACCACTACACTGGGCGCTTGTGATCGTGAAGGTAGTCGAACGATCGATAATGATCGTCGACCCTATATTTAATAGGCCCTTTAAGGAAAGATATGTGTCCCAATTGCTGGCGCTGGTAAGATATTTTACTTAGCATATCTTTTATCATTGTTAGCTTAGCATATCTGACACTCCTCTCTATTATTTTGAAACAGACCCAATACCTTTCCGTGATTTTATATTCGTACGGTGACTCCGCTGCACTGATCAAGAAGAACTATCCTTGGTCATCTAGTGACTGCCGGATCAAAGCCCTCCCCCGACAGACCCACTCGTGTGATTGTGGAGTGTTTGTTGTGAAGTATGTCGAGTACTTCATGATGGGGAAGAAATTTGACTTCGCACAATTAGATATAGATAGGATCAAGGCAAAAATTGGCCATATACTGGCTACATACACAGGCGATGGGTGAGTACTGACGAAGAATGACAAAAAGGAGGGGGAGCAGCAGTAGTGTGGTTGTATTTTAATATTTTTGTAAATGTAAATGAAATATTTTTTCTTAATGAATTATTTTGAATATAATTGCACTATTTTTATGTAGCTGTAGTTAAAAAGTAGAAATAGTAGCCATTATCGACTACATATATAGTCGTCATCGACTATATAACTAATCGGTAACGACTCTGTATGTAATCGCTATCGACTATATATAGAGTCGTCATCGACTATATAACTAATCGGTAACGACTCTTTATGTAATCGCTATCGACTATATGAGTAGTCATCATGTATCCATAATCGATACCGATTCTTAAATGAATCGATATCGATTTTATAAATAGTCGATGGCGACTCTATATAGAGTCGATATCGATTATGGATACAGTCGATGACGACTCTATGATTCATCAGTAAAGACAATATTACAGTAAAAATATATGAATTCTGAATTTCTCGTTTACATTCAATCTATCATTATTAAAAATATACACTGTCAACCCATCGGTCCCACTGTCGTGTAGCTCCTGCGGTTGTGACCATATTCACTTTTTTTACCAGAGTGCCCTAACCTCACCCTTAGACCTTATCCTTCTCTTCCTCGGACGGCTTGGTGGTTTCACTTTCATATTTTCAGGGAGTTGCTCTGCTTGGAACTCCCATTGACTTTTATCGAGGGTGGGAACCCATTGCTCGTCGTATATTTGTCTAAAGCAAGTGGTGAAAAACCATTTCTCACAAAAGTTATGGTAGTCGTAACTTCTTTGATTGATGACCGCCACGGCATGGGAGCAAGGCAAGCCATGAATGTGCCAACGGCGGCAACTACAGGTCTTGTGTTTCAAGTCGACGTGATGAATGAAATTTTCGGAATTGACTTGGAATTGATCACGCCCGTATGGTTGAGCTCTCTTTCTACCGACCCATTGCAACACCTTCTTCATGTACGCGTCTGCTTTCGGGCAGAGAAGGGTGGTCCATTTCTCAGATCTCTCTGCGTTTTTGAAAATGATCGGCGACTTTCTCTCTAGTAGTTCTGATTAAGTCGATAATTGGTCTCTCTTGAGCTATCTTTAGCACGTTGTTTAAACTTTCGACAATATTCGTAGTCAGGGAATCGTACTGCCTTTCTTCCATATGTGTGCGTGCCCAATGCTTCGGATCTATTTTCAAAATATATTCTACGGCCTGAGAATCAGCAGGATCTTTCTTCATTTCGTTAATAAAATAATCAAATTTCTCTTTCGAATATGCACGCGCGGCGCACCATCATAGACCCTTCACATTGTTCCTAGGATACTTGTGCTGCAAATTTTGTGTCATATGCCGCATGCAGTAGTTGTGATATGCGTTAGGGAAGATACATTTCACCGCATTTATTAAACCCTTCGACCTGTCCGTGATAAATACGAAATCTTCGTTAAACCCACCGATCACGAACGCACCTACCCGTTCAAGAAACCACATCCACGTATCCTCTTCTTCTAACTCGACCACGACAAATGCTAACAGTAATATATGACCATTACCGTCTTGCGCAGAGGCGATAAGTAGGATCCCTTCGAAACGTCCTCGTAGGTATGTGCCGTCTACAAGTAATATGCGACAAAGTGTATTGCGATAGCTTCCGATTCATGGGCCAAAACTCTAAAAAAATCTTTGAAACTTACCGTCAAGAGTAAGTTGAAAGGATGTTTATACATTAGGATCTACCCTCTCCATCTCCTTCACGTAGGCCGGTAGATCAACAAATTGTCCTTCTCAACTGCCTCTAATATCATTAAGGGCAAGTTCTTTTCCCCTTTAAGCCTTTGCATATGAGATTTACACATTATAAGCTTTTGCAATATCAAACATTATCGATGCCGGTGTATAGTCGAATCCTTCCATAAGTTTATCCCGTACATAATTCGCTACGAAAGAGATTGTTGCATTACGGTGACCGTGCGGTCCGATCTTAGCGGCTCCGCATGTGTGAGTACTATTGAATGTCTTGATTTGGAAAGAATCAAGCCCAGTCAATTCAGAAGCATGTATTCGCCACGAACAATCGGGTTCGTAGCATCCGACTATCACTCAATAACTAGCGGTCCTCAAAGGCAGAATTTGAAAGTTTTTCTCCACCGCGTGCTCTTTCAATGCTCTTTGAAATGTTTGTTTGTCTCGGAAGATCTCTCCAATTTTAAACGTCTAATTCGGATATTCAGTTTCCACCTCTTCATCGGAGGAGTCGCTCGATGTCTCTGACATTTCGTAATCTCCGTATACTAGGGGATTGTCAATGTTTCTCAAATTTTTTTTTGGATTCTCTTTGATAAACACATCCGGTTCGCCTTCATATTCTTCTTCTAAAGTATCTTCATTCATGGCTTGAGGATGACTACGCCATTCACTAGCGGTGTTCTGGGGTGGTTGACTAGATCCTTCACCGAAGGAGTTCTGATGTGATTGACCGGATCCTTCACCGAATGGATAATGGCGTGGTTGGCTAGGTCCTTCACCGAAGGGGTGCTCATGTGTATAGACATGGGGTTGAGTTACTCCGGTAATTCCCATCGATGGCATGATAGAACATAAGTCTTGAGTAAACTAAGTTGTCCATCCATCGGGAAAGATATGACTAAAATCGTCGGTATGCACCACCCTTTCTGAAGTATAGTCTAACCATTGACTACATTGTTGTGACTCATGCATGTATTTTACTGGGTCATCATACGATTCAATTGGAGCATCGTTTAAATCAAATGTTGCTTTCCCTCTGCCATCGTTCGCCGCAATATAACCGTCATCGCCTAACGGGACGGTATCGTATACAGTTTCATCCTCAAACTTACATGACTGAAATGAATGAGTCACAAAATCAGTCCCGCCGATATTTACTTGTTCAGCTTCAATTGGGAAGGATGACGGTTTCTTAATGATGAATACTTTTATAACGTCCACTGCGGATTTATAAAACGTAAATAATGTAGCCAAATTATCAGAGTCCAAAATGTCGGCAACCACAGGCGTATTCACTATCTTCATATGAAATTTTGTGAAAACTGTTTCATCAGCCTTCGCAAAACTAACATCAGACATTCGCCTTATGAATTGTTCATAAGAAATTTCAGTTGAAATGTTAATAAGCCTCCGCCGGCCACCTTGATACAAGCCATCATCGTTTACAAGAAGGCTATCATAGTGACAAAGAAGAGGAATCCTCACGTCCGTCAT
The DNA here is from genome assembly GCA_021018995.1 of Chloranthus sessilifolius. Taxonomy (NCBI): domain Eukaryota; kingdom Viridiplantae; phylum Streptophyta; class Magnoliopsida; order Chloranthales; family Chloranthaceae; genus Chloranthus; species Chloranthus sessilifolius. The sequence goes on from CM037587.1 coordinate 136,888,140, forward strand.
CGTCTGTTTAAGAATGAGAAGGAAGCAGTCATAAGACTAATGAAACAAAAGAGAAAAGATGACTATAAATCTTAGCCGATTGTGTATACAATCGATATCAACTCTATATGGAGTTGATGACGATTGTATTTGCAATCGATATATATTTTTAAAAAAATGAATCGAATGATACAAAGACCTTTCTTATATTATACGAATAGGAGATACTGCATCACTAAGAGACATTAATAAACTGAAAATGAGGTTTAAGTAGGATACCTCGCATCGCAAGGACAAACTTCAGGATCTTTTTGCCACAATGAAGAAATGCAGGGGCTGCTTCTCCCAAGCCTCTGTTTTCTTTTTCGAAATAGTAGATCGGAGAAATAGCAGATCGGAGCAGATCAGATTAAATAAGGAGACGTCGTTTAGGGTTTTGCACCTCTAACTTTTTTGCAGGATAAAATGAGAAAGAAGAGGATGCTTTGTTGGTTAAAAAAGGTCATAGAAGGGGATAATTTGGACTTTTTACTCTCCTTAGGGTCGGTTAGGCTTGGAGCTGATTTATTTGGGTAAAAGTGAAACTACAGTGCTTCTGACGTAAAAGGCGCATCTGACAGGGCCTGTCAAGTAAATTTCCCTTGATTTATGGGCTCATAAATAGCCGTGGACCACCTCATGAGGCATTTGACTAATTTGGCAGGAGACTGGCGGTTCTCTAGTGGGGTAATTTATACGACTGTTTCATGACATCTGCATGTTTATATTGGAAAAGTTGGTTTAAGGAACTCGATTCAAGAACCACCCCAACCAAACTTGGGCAATGTCCTGATATTGTTTTTAACATACCAAATCGGGCAGAAGGTCGAAAGTTTACTTTCACTGATTTGTGCGCTCATAAATAGCCATGCATCTATGGAGACTTGACCAATTGAGCAGAATGAGATTGGCTGCCACTACTGATCGGATACCTAATACCAACTCATTTCATAAACTAACCACTAGTCTGCTTTAAGGCAAACATTTATGCAAAAGTGTTTCAAAATACCTGTTAATCTTCTACATATTGTTACCAGGTTCAGCAATCCTACTTCTCATAGGCAATCTACATGCATAATTCACCAAACCAAAGTATTATAACTCCCTGCACATGCCTGATGATCTGCTCAGAGCCTAATAGACAATATGATTGTACATATAAGAATCATACATGCAGGCGGTGGATAATATGTCATGAGATTGAGAACAATCCGCAAGAAAATAACCATACAAATCGTGAGGCTATGGTCCTTTCCAGAGTCTCGCTAATAAGTAAATGCGCTTATTGATGATCATGAAACGCTACAGATGAGTGGAGCGAAACACTAGTTATAAATATATTAAGCTGCATCATCTGGATCTTCCGAAAATTTAAAAAGTTCTGTTCGTTCAGTTTTTGGTGCCTTGATCTCAAAGTCCTCGTGAGCCTTAATATCTATTTCTAACTAATTGATACAACCTCTCTCTCTCTCTCTCTCCACAAACCGCTCCATTTCACTCTTCAACTACAAAAGTATCATCTCCCAGCCAATTCTTCTGCAGTTAAATTCAAAGTGTCGAGAGATCCCTTTTTCACTTCTTCACCGCGAGCAGCCAAAAAATCCTCTACACTCCCGGCTTCTCCGAACCACCCCAGCCGATCAGCAATAAGATGCATGTTGTTGCAACCTCCACAGCGGACCACCACCACTCCTTTTTCATATGATTCCCGGCAGGCTGTTTTAACGGATCTTGTCTCGCACACCTTGCATGTAAAGACCATGGCTAGATCGTGCCGCGTTGATGTTTTTAAGTTGGACAAGGCCGTGAATTTAACACTACTTAAGTTACCATCTGGGTAGTGCATTTTAACTGAGTCAGATACAGGCTCTGAACTGTTACAATCAGCTCTGTGATGCTCTGTATCTCCATCACCAGTAGTGGATTTTGTGTTCGTCTGGATCCCTCTTGTCTCTCTGGTTATCCAAGCAAGTCTGTCTATGCCCAAAATTGCATTCGGGGATGGAGGAAATGGCAACAAGAGTCCTGCGACGAACAAAAGAGTTAAAAAGCTTGACCTGACAATGCAACATTATGAAGAAGCAGATAGCACTGCAGGTTAGGCAAGTAGTTGATTTGAACAATATTCTCAAGCAGGGTACCTTGACATCTTTGAGACTGGTGTTATTACCACAATACAACATTCAAATTTTCATCATGTTCCAGTCATGAGAGAAGTTTCTATCAAAATATGAGTAAAAAAGGCTGGCGTTATTACCACACCACTTTATGTTACAGCCACCTCACTTAAAAAAAGGAAAAATTCGTTGACTATTTCGGGTTAGACAATGGAGATGCTTTTTCGTTCCAATCTTCCAAACAATAGATCGTGAGATCATAGGCCTACCAACAGACAGTTAGATGTTAATTCCATGTGGCACACATCTCAAAAAGTGAACATGATCATAGTGTACCATCAAACATGGATCACATTCATTTTTTAGCATGTGCGCCGCATGGAATCAACATCCGACTGTCTGATAGTAGGCCCATGATCTCAAGATCTATTGTGGAAGATTGGGATGAAAAATGATCTCGGTCATCTTATTTAAATCATACAACGGACTGTTTCTTTGTTTAATAAGTGAGGTGGCTGTAACATGAAGTGGTGTGGTAGTAACACCAGCCGACAAAAATCTCCAATATTTGTAAGGCAAAATTAAATGTAAAAATCCTGCCATGAAGGCAGCACAGAATCATTTGTAGTCCAAGCCCAATACTGTTGCTAACATTTTCGAAGAGGAAAAAATCGAGTCCATCGCCAATAACAACAGAGAAAAAGGAATTGAAAAAGAGAACTTGATTCACACCAATACAACCAAATAGACGAACATACAACAAACAGAAACGGAGGGGTCATGAAAAGTAACTATAAGTAGCAACCAAAACTAAATGATTTCTAGTAGTAGTTGTTTAAGCCTAAGATATAATCTGAAGTTTCCAGAAATGAAAATTACATCATCCTGGGACAAGGGTACATGCACTATGTCAAAGAGTTATTTTATACAACAACATGACACGATTGACCATTATATGATGCTCAAAACTGCCATTTTGAAAAGGCTACCAACTTCATAGCAGTGTATTCCTCATAAGTGGTGAATGCCTAATGTCATAAAAGTCCCAAGGAGGTGTGAGATAATCAAATTTATATTATTGGAACTTCATTCAGGTATGAAAGTTTATTGGGAAATTATGTTTACGATAATATATATTCTTTTAAAAGACCATCTTATCAATATAATAGACAAGTTCAACAAAGATTCCCAAAACTCTTCCTACAAAACTGAAGCAGTAAAGGGTTGTAGCAATTGGCACCATTTATAATAAAAGGATTAAAATCTTGGTAGCTTTGGTACTGAGATGAGCTGATATTGGTTTGTATTGTTTGAAATGAACCAATATGTCGTTGAACTCCGATACTGAGGCTTATTGGATGATACGGCTTGGTGTAACCCAAGATACTATGGTTATAGTTTCTCCACAACATTAATTAGTCTTCTATAAGAAAGGGGATAAAAAGAGGACCCGGTGTATAAAACGGCTAAGCATATCTAAAGATATCAGTTATGTATAAGAACAGTTCTAGGGAAGTTTTCTTCAGAATGATAAACAATTTAGCTAATAGAAGGTTACGATCTGATCTACTGTAGGACAGAAACCTAAGGCCCCTGTCATGTAAATTAGCTTAACTAGAGCGCATGAGGTAATGCAACTGCAACAAAAGAAAAATGAGTTTCCCCAAACACAAGTTTGGAAGTGAGCATACGAAGATACTAGTTTGATGTTAACAAGGAAATAATAAAGCATCATACAGAATAAAAACTGCATTTCCAGTTGCAAAAGTTCAAAACCATAGGCTTTATAATGTAAATTGTTTACAATCTCAAAGCACTGGATGAAAAAGCATGCCTTATACACACACACACACACACACACACACAGACACACACACACACACATATATTCTAAGGTCCAATGCTTCAATTGGACGTTAGCATTGTCCACTAATTTCTTTAGGCAATAAATGCTCTTAAAAAGTAATTTTGTCTTTATGGAAACTTATGAAGGCCATTTAGACCAATGTGCATTAAGATAATTTTGTAAATATGAAGAATAGCAATGTGTTTTATTTTAGCAACCATTTTTTGTTATCAAATCATGTACTTAGTGTTTATATACAAGATTTCATCTTGTGTATTTTTTATTTATACAAATGCACTCACTTTTTTCATATTAAGAAAAAAGCATCCACATAAAGAGAACAACAAAAAAATTATTATTCAAGGGCATGCACCATCCACTAAATTTTTGGAGAAGCTAATTTCTCATTGAAGCATTGGAGTAAATATATATATATATATATATATATATATATATATATATATACATATATATATAACGGGAAAATCAGAAATGGATTCAAGTGCAGCGTTTGAATGCTTCACCCAAGTGGCTTTCCCATGCCACGTGGCATGGGTTCCCTATGTCCAGTCCTTAGTGTGTTTTAGAATATTTTTTTAAATCTACGTGCATGATCTTGATTTAATGGTGCAAAAATCGACCACTTGCATGTCCACGTGGCACCCTATCCTATGATACTCAATTCTTAAGCGTTTTGCGTTGCACACGAATGCACAACCCTGGGTCACACACACACACACACACATATATGCGCTTGGATTTGCAGTTTTTCGTCCTCCTAGAAAAAGTGTTAAAAGGACAAAGTGTAAGCTCCGGTTTGAAGTCTATTCCTTCGGTATTATGTGAAAATGTAGATGGTTCAATAACCTAACATTTGTTTTAAAGTGTAGGAAGGCAGAGAAATCAATCGATCATCACTGTTCGACAATTGGGAATGTATGGCACGACTTAGTACAATTCTTTGTTGTTCAGTGGAAGGGTGGAATGGTGTCCTTTTGAGGAGTAAGGCTGAAGTTGATGATGCTTTCTTCCGTTTCTTTGGTTTGGAAATTTGGAAAGAACAAAGTAAAATAAGAGGATCACTAGGAATTCCTACCCCTTGGAGATATATATGAGGGAATCTATTATAGCAACCTTACACATGCATATGTTACCAAAGAGTGTTTCATGTTTTTGTTGGCAAAGACATCCTTTGCAAGCAGAAATGGTGGTTAAAAGTAAAACTTGACAGGTCAAATTCCAAGACATATGAGAAGTGCCACCAAGAGGCTCCTTATTGCTCAACCTTGATGGCAGTTGTCTTGGTAACCTGGTCCTTTGGACATAAGGGAGTGGTTCTAGATGACTAGCCTAATAGGAAAACAACATTTATAAGACCAACTAGAATTAAAGACACCACAAAAGTGTATCAGAGCTATTACGATCAGTCTAAATATGATAGAGGATTCACTTAACATGGCTAAAAGTTTACAGGCCCTGTAAGGATTAGGGTTATTCACAATAAACAATTTTACATGTGAATTTCATGCCCCACTTTATCCACATCAAGAGATAAAGGAAAATGGTCGGCCATTCCTAGCTAGAGTGGCCCTCTTCATATTGTGAACATAGTTCGTATTTCGCAATTTCTAACTTTTTTATTCATATTTGACAAAATTCATCATTCACCAGAAAAAAAAAAATCGTTCAATTTGCGCCACTATAACAGATGCCAGAAATCCACTATCATATGTTGGATCTCTGAACCGAAAATAGCTTAAGAAACTATGATCGCTGATCAATTCTTAGTACAATTCTCTTTTGAAGGAAAGAACTATAGATCTATCCAAATCTTACTCTCTCCTAATCGGATCTTCAAAATGTCCGCTGCTACCAAGAATAACAGGGGAAGAAACCAGAAGGAAAACCCTCCCTCAAACTTATAGGAGAAGTCATCGCAGAAACCCACCTTGGGTTAAATTGAATCAGATCTTATATAAAAACACTAGAAAGGCCAATGAGTTGAGATAATCAGATTACGAGAAGTTTCATTGCCTAATACTTACCTAATAGCTTGGTCACTCAGACTCTCACAAAAACATGATTACAATCACTAACAGTAACAAGATAAAAAAAGAGCCTGGATGTACAGATCAATAAAGAAGGGCCATGAAAGTGGAATGGTAAGCCCCGGGATTCTATAATCTTCCGTATATCTAATACTTCAAATTCTAAATCTATCCGTTTGTAACTTCCTTAATGCGGCGAAATTGCACAAAATTCTTCTTAATTTCTCAAATAAAATCTGTTCACTGGTATGAGTTAGCATCTACCATATCGATTATAATTAACAATTAAAGACAATTCTAACAGTACTTCGATTAAGTTCTACAAATACTTAACTGTTAAATATGAAGAAATGTACAAAATTCTTCTTGATTTCTCAAATAAAATCTGTTCACTGGTATTAGTTAGTATTTAGCATATCGATTGAACTTAACGATTAAAGACAATTCTTACATTAATTCGATTAAGTTCTACAAATACTTAAACTGTTAGAGATGAAAAGTTCACATGTCTAGATCTAAGAGCATCAAACAAACAAGTTCGGTAAGGCTTGATGTGTGGAATTCTATTTCTACAACCATCAATAAAGTTTCAGATCTCAAAAAACGCTAACTAGATTAAATTTTCCCGAAGACTTCCATACTCAGACGCCACAGCTTTCTATTAAAACTTTCATATGAATTCCAACTATAGCAGCAGGAAAAGTAAATTTTTATAAATAATCAGTGATTCTAGGGCTTTGATCACATTGAAAAGAAAAAGATAGAAAGAGAATTTAATTACCTTTGGGAAGAGAGATAGGAGGTTGTTTACGGTGTAAATGAAAGTAGAATCGCCTCTGCAACAGGCGAGCCGCCATGGAAGACGTTTATTTTTCGCAGGTACAAGTTGATAGTTGAAAAAGTCTGGGTTTTTTATTTCTGTTTTTAAATACGAAAATGCTGTGGGTTTTGCGTTTCAGAAACTGAAGGTGTTTTAGAGGAGTTGGTATTAGTTACATAACCCGTGCGCTATAGGTGCTGCATGGGTGAATGAGGCAGTGTATGGCATAGCTCTCTACTAGCCCCAGCCATAGCAAAGTTCACCTGCTTTAGCAAGTTCCCATCCTCTTTGCTAAAATTATACTACCTGCTTCCTTTCTACTCACTCCTTGCCATTTGCTCTGATAGGGAGTTAGTAAGGAACAGAGAGGTTGCTAGTAAGGAGCAGAGAGGTTGCTGCTAGAGTATGTAAATTATTCTTTTCAAAGAGTTAGAAAAGAAAATGGGAGCCAACTAAAGCAGGTGACTGTGGCGGGGGCTAACAAAGAGCTATGCCATACGCAGCCTGAATCTCTTTGATTATGGGCATTGTTATCGTTACCACCGCATATTTTGGGAAAATTGGGCCAAAAAATAAAGGTGAAAAATGGGTAAAGTTTTGAAAAAACATTCCAAACACATTTAGGTCCTGTTTGGATACGGGGAAAAGAGAGAAATACTTAGATTTAAATTATATTTTCTGCAATTTTCCGTTGTTTGAGAGCGATTTAAGGGTCGAAAAACAAAATAAAAATTTTACGCTCATTTCCGACTTAAAAGCTCGAGGGTACCCCTCGGTATTCAATTTACCGAGACCTCGGAAAAATAAGAGTGGAGAAGAAAAAGATAAGGGTACGACTCTTTTCACCCGCTTATTAGTAATATCGCATAATTTTTTCACGGATAAAAACCATTGACTGATTTAAATCAAACGATGAAGATTATTATTATTTTTCTAATCTTTCTCATGATAGATCTTAAGATCATGACGCCCCTATCAGACAGTCAGATGTTGATTCTATATGACACATTCCTAAGAATTAGAGGCGGAGCCACTTTATTACTTAAGTGGTCAATTAACTACCTAAACGTTCCAAAGATTTGTTACTAAGCTTTAGGGGTCTTAATTTATATTAGTGAATTCTCATCCATCCAAAATCATATTGACCATCCAAAATTATAAAAAATATTCAAACAAGCCATAAAGGTTTTTTTGCACATAACAAGATTTGAACTTAGAACCTAACTTTCACAAAGTACTAAATCAACCGCTAGAGCAATTCACTAAGATATATGAAGAGAAATTTTATATATATATAAAATATTTTTTGGTCATTTTTGTGAATCATTTTTATGAAATTGCAGCTATTTTTTAGTTTGGATGATCTTTTGTGGTATTATGACTATTTTTTTGTTAGAATATGTTATTTTCTTACAATTTTCTGCATATGTATTCAAACACAAGATTTAGTTTATGATTTATCCAACATTTTCTCAGCTAGCAATGTGATTATTCAAATAGCAAAAAAACAAAAGAAAACAAAGGAATCCCATGATTTCTTATTAACTTATGTATCTATGAGAATATATAGGAATATTATTTTACTTTCTTATATTTCCCGTATTTTTATCCAAACATGCTGTTAGGATAGAAGAAAAGGAAAAAAAATCATAGGAAAGAAAAAGGAAATATCTTAATTTCCGATGTTTGGCAACAAAATTGTGTCATTGAAAATAATAGGAAAATTTAAAATTTTATTTTCTATTAGAAACCGACAAATCCCTCTAAATTAGGAGGATTTCATCATAAATCTTTTCTTATTCTCAATTTCTCTTTCTTACTCTCCTTGTATCATTCACTCTCTATCTCTCTCTATCCTTTTTTTACGATTAAATTGAAATAATATCAACTATCAGAAAAATAACAATAATAAAATAAAAATAACAATAAAAAATAAAAAAGTAAAAAAAATAAAAAATAGAAAAAAATAATAATAATAATAAATTTTTTTTTAAAATAATATATATAAATAATAAAAATAAAAATTAAAAAAATGAAAATAATAATAAATAATAGATAAACAATAAAACATAAAAAAATAAAAAATAAAAAATAAAAATAAAAAAATAAAAAATAATACAAATTTTAAAAACTAAAAAATCTCTCTCTCTCTCTCTCTCTCATCGAGTCTTTGCTCCGCTTTCTCTTTCCTAATCTCTCTGTCGGGATCTCTCTCTCCTAATATCTTTTTTTAGATGTCTCTTTCTCTCTTCGAATATCTCTCTAATATCTCTTTTAATTTCTTTCTCTTAAGTTTTGTCTCTCTTCCCAAATCTCTTTCTTTCTCCTAATTTTTCTCTCATAAAATCTCCCTGATAATAGAAGGTTAGATTTATTGGGTGTGACAGAAGTACACCATCGATAGTACTCATTTTATATTTTCTATATATAATTACTCAATTCAAATATTGAAAAATAATAAATTCTTATAAATTCTCAAAGAAATAGAATCCATTGGATGTATAAATCCATTTCCTATGTTTTCCGAAAAATTATCAAGCAGACCCTTAAGAAAAAAGGAATATAAATATTAAAATATATTAAAAATAAATATTTCTCAGCAAAAATGAGGACAATTTCAGAAAAAATTGTAGATAAACACATTTTTAAAAAGTAAAATTCACATTTTTTTTAAAAGCATGTATTTTTGAAAAAAAATATATGTTAAACGCGTTTCTAACGGTTTTGTACAAAAAGAAAAGAGTTGTTTTAATGAAAAACACTAATTCCGGTAACTATGATAATAGTGATGTTGTTACATACCTTTCCCATTAGGCAACCAAAATTTTTGCTCGATCCGACGACCTAGCGAACAAAACTCCGTTGGCAATGCTCCGTTATGACTTATGATGGAACCATATATGTTATGCTCTGCATTAGTGCATCAACTATTTCTCAGATTTATGTGATGCATGGCACGCATGCTATGGTAACCTTACAAAATTTTAAAATATTATTATTAATTTTTATCTCTAGAGAGTCCATAGAAGCAAAAGGAACATTTTAAGAAATTTTGGGAATTACAAATAAAAAATTTAATAATTAAAAATACTAAAACATGTATTAGCATATTTAGAATAAAAAATAATATTTTAAATAATGAAACAAGTAAATTATACAATTCATTATTTGTAAGCATTATGAATTGACAACCATAATTGAACGTTAAAAAAAATAAACCTGTGAATCTAACTTTAGAAGTTACCTCGATGAACTTCAAAAACTTTCATAAATTAGTTGAAATTTCGTCGAAGGTTTTGGTGGTGGCCCATTCCGAAGAAATTGCATTTCGAAGAAGTTTCAAAGCATTTTGGAGAAAATTTGTCACTATGGTAGAGCCCGGACCTAAAAGGTACTTTCATATTACAATCATATGACCTATGGGGTCAGCACAAAAGTCTTAGTTCAGGTAAAATTTGCTTTGAAATAAAATTGGTATAAAATAATTTTATCACTTAAAATAGCTTCCCATACTATAAAAAATAAGAGTATTAGCGACAATTTTTTGTAATAAAAAAGTACCGCTATTAACAAAAATATTATTAAAACTATTAGCGACAGTTTTTTTGTTAATAGTAGTATTTTATGGCTGCCGCTAATAATCGTTTTTTTTGTAGTGCCGTCAGAGCAGATGAGGCAGAGAGCTGTGTTGCCAAATGTAAAAGTAGTTCTTTGTCACACACAAAAAAGTGAAAGAGCTAGTCTTTGCCCCAAAAGAACTAACCCAAACGCAGCCTAAGTAAACTTATAGGGGAATCATGTGATACACAGGAAAGAGAACCCATAAATTGGAGGAACTCGTGTGATTTATGGGGGTAATAAAAAGAAACACCGGTGCGATGTGCGAATTATTTTAGTGCAAAACCATTGAAAGCTCAAAAGTAAATATGCACCATTAACAATGAAATTGACATACTTTCTCAGTTTAAATATCTAGTTCTCTGAGCTTTCTTTTGGGGCTTTTTAATTTTGTTTTTGTTCCTTAGGCTTTCAAGTTATGTTTCTATGGTTTGCGTCCCTGACTGTTTAGGGGGTGATGGCATTGTCAAAGCTCTCTTAGCAGTTGGATAATTTTCCTTCTTGTTGTATGTGATTTGGCTTTATTCTTTAATAGTAGGGTGAGGTCCCTTATCCCTCAGCTTTAATTATTAAAAAATAAATGATGAAATTGGCATAGGCACCATTCGCGGTGCTAGTCCCCCTTCAACACAAATAAATAGAGAGAGAGAGAGAGAGAGAGAGAGAGAGAGAGAGAGAGAGAGAGTTTGAGTTACACCCTGAAGGTTGCAGGTTCGAGGTTAGTTTCCTATCAAAAGAGAGAGAGAGAGAGAGAGAGAGAGAGGAAGAAGTTGACGTTATTTTTAAATTTTGTCTTTTTTTCAAAACTTTGTCATAACAGTAAAGGGGGACAACTGATCATAGAGAGAAAAAAGAAGTTGATGCAATTTTTTCTTTAAAAAAATGTTGTAAAAATAAAATTTTGGGAGCTACAACTTGCACACGGAACTTGTATCGTGGCATATTCATCAAATAGAAAGACTCGGAACTTTTTAGATATGTGCCATGTCAAACGCCATCTAAGCCCTTGGATTTGAAGGTTATGATGTATAGATCTTTGTTGCCAAAGATTGGCAGGAAACATGACCTCTACCATCTGATTTGTCTTAGGCAAGCATTGAATCAACATTAAATCATAAGATGATCTTTGACGGTAATGAATTAGATGATAGAGATCACATTTCATATCATTCTTTGACAATAAGGATCTTTTCACCACAGCCTTCAAATCAAAGGGTTTAGATGGTATTTCATATAGCAAAATTCTAAAAATATCAAAATTTTCTTTTTGAGCAATGTGCCAAAATACAAATCTCATGTAAGTTGGAAGCTCCCTAAACTTTTTCATTTTTCTTATATTTAAAAAAGAAAAGAAAAATGGCAAGTATTCTAAAAACTCTGTAAAAAAAATTCGAAGGAGCTAAGAATAGACGAATGTGCGTCAAACTAGTGACAATGGGGTATTGTACACGAGTGATCAATGGATTAACCCATATAATGCACTAATATTTTTTAGCGTCAAATCATAGTGACAAATTTAGTTTTCGTCAATCTTTTGCTAAGGGGTCATTTCGGTTCATTTTGAATAAATTGCTGGAATCTGAAAAAATCAGAAAAATTGTGGATACAAAAAATATGTTAAACATATCTTTAATATTTAAGAATATTATTTAATATATTAAAAGACCAAAATTAACAAACTTTCATTAATTTTTTCCAAATCTCCGAAATTCTCCCTAAATTTGAACCAACTCCTTTTTTGTCAAATTTTGATGAAATTTTGGCAAACTTTGCCGTTTACTATGATGCAAGACAGCTCTCCTAGTCTATACTCTACAGTGATGGGAAATGGTCAAGTCCATGCTTGAACCTTATTTGCAAATCAACGAATTTGGTAGTCATGGATAAACCAAAATCTTGATTTTTATGATTCTCTTTTGTCCAATGGTTGAGGAGGACCAAATCAGGTTCAAGCAATTAGGACAAATCTTGCAATGAGCCGAACATAAAATCATTCAGACATAGGTCAACAGTTTGGGCGTTTAGGGTCCCACTAAAAAATCAAAATCACGAATTAATGACTTCAGAGTGTATTTTTAAGGTTGGTGTTATTACCACACTACTATTACAATCACCTCACTTAAACAAAGAAAAAAATATATTGATTTTTTTAATTGGGATTATAGAAATTTTTTTTCCTCTCAATCTTTCACATTATATATCTTGAGCTCATAGACCTACTAGTAGATGTTGATTTCAACGTGGCACACATTTCAAAAAGTGAACGTAATCAGTGTACCATCAAATACGATTCGCATTCACTTTTTGAGATTTGTGTCATGTGAAATCAATGTCCGACCACCGTCTCCTAGTAGGCCATGATCTCAACATTTGTTTTGTGGAAGGTTGGGATGAATAGTAATCTCCATTGTTCAATTTATAATAATCAACAAATATTTCTTTTATTTAAGTAAGGTGGCTATAACAAAAAGTGGTGCAACCAATTTTTAATATACGGAAGAATAATCCATGTCCTTAATTCATATTAATTAAGAGTTAGTCTACAATTGGAGTCCACTCATCATAAGTGGGCATCCAGGCCACGTCCGTGTGTGATTGAGTGACTTGCAAGGACTCTTGGAAATTCATGGAAGTCCCTTACTCATCGGGACATGTGGACGCTCATTGTAGACTGACTCTTTAATTAATTGTCCGAGATTTTAGGTGAGGACGCCAAAATCCGGTGCAAGATATTCCACTAGCCTCGTCATCTTCAATTGCTGATTGTCATGTGGTATCCCTCCATACCTAGAATCCACTAATTCACGATCAAACGGCTATAGAAAAGCCTCATTTTTTTTATATACGCCTGTATCCCAAATTCCAATCCAGACTTTGGATTTGGGCTAAAGGCATCAATAAACGTGGCTAGTTAACATATATTACCAAATGGCCCCTCGGATCATGATGGAACGTAGATCCGTTTAATTTAGTGGTTTAGGTGGAGCATGTATAGCCGTTTACAGCTTCTTATGAGCTGGTCTTATGTACACTGCCCGTGTGGACGGGACTGCTCAAGTCAGTTACGCTTCGAAACCGATCAACTCTTGGGGCCACAAAGATCTAGTATCGATTTATACGTCTAGGCCAAACTAGCCGATATGTAAGTAGTTTTTTATTTTTAAAATATTTAATACATATAAAAATAATAAAAAAATTTGTCCAAAGGATATTAAGTCGGATACATATTCGAGTCATATCGGATAGGAATGCCCTGATATGCGGGATATGCCCCATTATAATTTTCATATGCTCAAATATATTATATTTTAAAACTTTTAAAAATAGTCGGGGATTGTTATATATTTTAAATAGTTTTAAGTAACTTTTTTTCTTGATTTATTTTCTGATACATTTTTTAGTAATAAAATAAGATTTACAATTTTTAGTGATAAAGTAAGGTAGCTTTCTCTCGAATAGACTTATTTTGTAATACGCTAAATTTCTAAGCGGTTAAATCTTAACCCCTTTAAAAGACATGTCAATTATTTTTAGATTTTTTTTTTTTTTTTTCCAGTAAATGTGTCTTAATATCTAATATCTTTTTTTTTCTTCGGAAAGGTGCCTTAATGGTTAATTTTGTGAAAAAGTTTTAACAATTATTTTTTATTTATAAAAAGATGCGTTAATGTTATCTTCCTATCTAAAAGGTTACTAATTATTTTTGGTCATATTACGTAATGTTTGGAATACTTTTTGTGAATGCAAACACAAAAAAGAATTACAGAGGATTGAGCTTGGTTATATCATAGGAGCGTGTTTGCTATTTTATTTTTTTGATGTCACGATTTTAATTGGAAGGAGATAAATAACGTTTAGAGAAAACGTTTATCGTAATGTGCCTCTAAATTCTACCCTTAATTTCTTCTCTTTTAATTTTTATTTTCATCCTTCCAATTTTTTAAACATATTCTCTAATATTTGACCTTGTTGTCCCGACTTTGTCGCTTGCACAAAGTCGTGGGTGTATATCATCTTTGATATAGCCTGACACAATATATATCAGCTAGGGAAATTTACCTGGCCGGCCCTGTCAGGTACGCCTTTTACGTCAGAAGCCCTATAGTTTCACTTTTACCCAGACAAACCAGCTTCAAGCCTAGCCGACCCTAAGGAGAGTAAAAGGTCCAAATTACCCCCTTCTAAGACCTTCTTTAACCAACAAAGCATCGTCTTCTTCCTCATTTTAACCTGCAAAAAAGTTAGAGGTGTAAAACCCTAGACGGAGTGTCCTTACTTAGTCTGATCTGCTCCGATCTGCTATTTCGAAGAAGAAAACAGAGGCTTGGAAGAAGAAGGCCCTGCATTTCTTCATTGTGGCAAAAAGACTTTAACTTTGTCCTTGCGACGAGAGGTATCCTACTTAACCCCATTTTCAGTTTATTAGTGTTATGTAGTGATGCAGTATCTCTTAGAAGAAGAAGGCCCTGCATTTCGTCATCGGCTCCATACACATCCGATATCGATTTCACATACAATCGTTATCGACTCCATATAGAGTCGGTGACGATTGTGTTTAAAATCGATATCGATTGTGTATAGAGCCGATGACGACTCTATTTGAAATCGATATCGATTATTTATACAATCGATATCGATTGTATGTAGAGTCGATGCCGATTGTATATAGAGTCGATGCCAATTGTATACACAATCGATATCGATTTCCAATAGAGTCGATATCGATTTCCAATAGAGTCGATATCGATTGTATTTGCAATCGACTAAGAGTTATAGTCGTCTTTTCTCTTTTGTTTCATCAGTCTTATGACCCTTCCTTCTCATTCTTAAACAGACGATGACGTGAGGATTCTCTCTTCTTTGTCACTATGATGGCCTTCTTGTAAACGATGATGGCTTGTATGAAGGTGGCATGGAGGCTTATTAACATTTCAATTGAAATTTCTTATGAACAATTCATAAGGCTAATGTCCCGCCGCTTTATGGGCGGATGAAACAGCCACAAAGTTTCATATGAAGATAGTGAATACGCCTGTGGTTGCCGACATTTTGGACTCTGATGATTTGGCTACATTATTTACGTTTTATAAATCCGGAGTGGACGTTATAAAAGTATTCATCATTAAGGAACCGTCATCCTTCCCAGTTGAAGCTGAACAAGTAAATCTCGGCGGGACTGATTTTGTGTCTCATTCATTTCAGCCATGTAAGTTTGAGGATGAAATTGTATACAATACCGTCCCGTTAAGCGATGACGGTTATATTGCGGCGAGCGATGGCAGAGGGAAAGCAACATTTGATTTAAACGATGCTCCGATTGAATCGTATGATGACCCAGTAAAATACATGCATGGGTCACTGATGTGATATTTTTACTGTAATGTTTTACTCACAAGTGCACGAATCGGTTTGTATATAGTGGGTGCGGAGTACGAGATCGTTCCCACGAGGACTAATTTTGAAATATCTAAAAGAGACAAGCAATTCTAGAAATCTATTAAGATCTAACAGTATTCTACCAGTTTTATGATTTAAGCGGTTGATGAGATGGTAATTAATGACTACAAACTAAAATTCAATTGATAATTCAAAAATAAAAGTGAAGATGATGATGATAAAGATGAAGATACTAAATCCTCCCATCTTTGATCCGTTCTTCCTATAATATAAATCTAAGGATTAAATTATGAGATATTTCATTGGTAACAAACATCTTTTCTGGAAGATCAATGGTCAACACCCTAATAGGTTCCACGTTGCATCCCTGCAATCAGGACTAAGATGATTTTCATATATAGATCTGGGAGCTAGGCACACATGATCTCAGGTTCAAATAAAAATCATCCCCAAGGTGGGTGAAAATTCCAATAAGAATACCACTTATAAATCTGAAATCAAGGGCATGACTCGGCACACTTTATTCAGATTAGGGATTATTTAAGATAAAATTACCATTACATAACCAAGATCCAGGGCATGGCTCGGCACACTCGATCCCAGAATATAATCGTAATTAGATCCACACGATGAAAGCACAAAGACCATAACAATGATTGGGTAAAATTACCGTCACAGATTTGAGATCCCGGGCATGGCTCGGCACACGCGATCCCAGTTGTGGCGAGGATTTCATCCGTTCATGATAGCACAACAACCATAAAAATAAAATCTCATATTTTAATCCTAAATTTATATTATTAAAAGTACATCCCTCGGATGGGAATCATTAGATCTCCATCCCTATAAATTTAGCCACACATATTGTAAGTAAATGACATAAATAAATAAAGACGGGAAAATAACATTAATTAAAATTACCTCAAACTTCAAAATAAATTACCTTGATCCACAAATATGATGATCTTCAGAAACGAAATTAATGCAGGAATAAACTTTGAACAAAATTTAGGAATGAGTACTGAAAAATTAAAGGGAACAAAGCTCTCAAAAGAATAATAAAACTTCCCTATTTCTATGTCTAACTATGAAAAATAATGGCTAAAAACTAAGAACACTAAAAACTAAAACTCTTTCCTACAACTAATTCCTACGTAATTCTAATTCTAAAAAGATATATATTTTCCGAAGTGTTTGAGTCGCTTTAAATAGACCCGTCGCGCGGAAGTCTCTTAAGCCAAATTTTTAGGGTCGATTAATCGACCAGGGAGGGTCGATGCATTGAGCCGCCAAAAAGTCCCAAAAATTAGGTTTCCAGTGTCAGTTTCGTGTCAGACTCTGACTCTGGCTCGATTAATCGACCTGTAGGGTCGATGCATCGACCCCAGAAATCCGTGAAATTCAGCACTTCTTCTTGGTTCAGACACTGCTTTGGTATTTTGGCCATAACTTTCTGTCCTGAACTCGGATTGAGACGATTCTTACGTCGTTAGAAAGCGGATGAAAAGATCTACAACTTTCATGTTTTGACAATTTCGTAATTCGGCCGTCTTGAAGGCCCAAATTTAGCCACAAGTCGCACCAAGTTCTTGATTACCCGAAGTTGCAGTGTTTTGACATTATATTCAAAATTCTTGGACTGTTTTCTATACTTGGCTTGTATTTACCTGAAATACTTCAAATCTAATCAATCTCGTTAGATAGCCTTCATCGGACAGCTAAATATAAGTATTTAGGGGTGAAATATCCTCATTTTTCAGTACTCATCAGTCACAACAATGTAGTCAATGGTTAGACTATACTTCAGAAAGGGTGGTGGATACCAACGATTTCAGTCATATCTTTCCCGGTGGATGGACAACTTGGTTTACTCAAGACTTATGTTCTACCATGCCATCGATGGGAATTACCGGAGTAACTCAACCCCATGTCCATACATATGAGCACCCCTTCGGTGAAGGGCCTAGCCAACCACGCCATTATCCATTCTGTGAAGGATCCGATTAATCACATCAGAACCCCTTCGGTGAAGGATCTAGTCAACCACCCGAGAACACCGCCATGAATGAAGATACCTTAGAAGAAGAATATGAAGGCGAACCAGATGAGTTTATCAAAGAGGACCCGAAAATTTTTGTGAGAGAAATTGACAATCCCCTAGTAGACGGAGATTACGAAATGTCAGAGACATCGGGCGATTCCTCCGATGAAGAGGTGGAAACTGAATATCGAAATTGGACGTTTAAAATTGGAGAGATCTTTCGAGATAAACAAACATTTCAAAGAGCATTGAAAGAACACGCGGTGGAGAAAAACTTTCAAATTCGGCCTTTGAGGACCGCTAGTTATCGAGTGACAGCCGGATGCTACGAACCCGATTGTTCGTGGCGAATACATGCTTCTAAATTGACTGGGCTCGATTCTTTCCAAATCAAGACATTCAATAGTACTCACACATGCGGAGCCGCTAAGATCGGACCGCACGGTCACCGTAATGCAACAATCTCCTTCGTAGCGAATTATGTACGAGATAAACTTATGGAAGGATTCGACTACACACCGGCATCGATAATGTTTGATATTGCAAAAGCTTATAATGTGCAAATCTCATATGCAAAAGCTTGGAGGGGAAAAGAGCTTGCCCTTAATGATATTAGAGGAAGTTGGGAAGGACAATTTGTTGATCTACCGGCCTACGTGAAGGAGATGGAGAGGGTAGATCCTAATATACAAACATCCTTTCAACTTACTCTTGACGGTAAGTTTCAAAGATTTTTTTAGAGTTTTGGCCCATGCATCGGAAGCTACCGCAATACACTTCGTCGCATATTGCTTGTAGACGACACACACCTACGAGGACGTTTCGAAGGGATCCTCCTTATCGCCTCTGCGCAAGACGGTAATGGTCATATATTACCGTTAGCATTTGCCGTGGTCGAGTTAGAAGAAGAGGATACGTGGATGTGGTTTCTTGAACGGGTAGGTGCGTTCGTGATCGGTGGGTTTAACGAAGATCTCGTAATTATCACGTACAGGTCGAAGGGTTTAATAAATGCGGTGAAACGTATCTTCCCTAACGCATATCACAACTACTGCATGTGACATATGACACAAAATTTGCAGCACAAGTATCCCAGGAAAAATGTGAAGGGTCTATGGTGGTGCGCCGAGCGTAAATATTCGAAAGAAAAATTTGATTATTTTATTAACGAAATGAAGAAAGATCCTGCTGATTCTCAGGCCGTAGAATATATTTTGAAAATAGATCCAAAGTATTGGGCACGCGCATATATGGAAGGAAGGCAGTACGAGTCTCTGACTACGAATATTGTCGAAAGTTTAAACAGCGTGCTAAAGATAGCTCGAGAGAGACCAATTATTGACTTAATCAGAACTACTAGAGAGAAAGTCGCCGATCATTTTCAAAAACGCAGAGAGATATCTGATAAATGGACCACCCTTCTCTGCCCGAAAGCAGATGCTCACATGAAGAAGGTGTTGCAATGGGCCGATAGAAAGAGAGCTCAACCATACGGGCGCGATCAATTCCAAGTCAATTCCAGAAATTACATTCATCACGTCGACTTGGAACACAAGACCTGTAGTTGCCGCCATTGGCACATCTTGCCTTGCTCCCATGCCGTGGCGGCCATCAATCGAAGAAGTTACTACTACCATAAATTTTGTGAGAACTGGTTTTTCACCGCTTGCTTTAGACAAACATATGACGAGCAATGAGTTCCCACTCTCGATAAAAGTCAATGGGAGTTCCAAGCAGAGCAACTCCCTGAAAATATGAAAGTGAGACCCTATTATTGCTGAAAGCAAGCCGTATAAGGTCTAAGGGTGAGGTTAGGGCACTCTGATTAGCAGTGCAATGAATATGGTCACAACCGCAGGGCTGAAGGCGGGGACCGATGGTCTAACAAAGGTATTTTTAATAATGATAGATTGAATGTAAATGAGAAATTCAGAATCCATATTTTTTTACACTGTAATATAGTCGTTACTGATGTATCATAGAGTCGTCATCGATTGTATAACTAATCGATATCGATTCTATATAGAGTCGCCATCGACTATGTATAACGTCGATATCGATTCATTTAAGAATCGGCATCGATTATGGATATCGTCAATGACGACTACATATATAGTCGATATCGATTATTTATACAATCGACGACGATTATGTATATAGTCGGGAGCGATTACATACAGAGTCGTCACCGATTATTTATATAGTCGATGACGACTATATATGTAGTCGCTAATGGATGCTATTCTACTTTTTAACTACAACTACATAAAAATAGTGCAATTATATTCAAAATAATTCAATTTACAATTACAAAAATATTCAAATACAACCACACTACTGCTGCTCCCCCTCCTTTTTGTCGTCCTTCGCCAAGATTCGCCATCGTCAGATATATGTAGCCGATATGGCCAATTTCTCGATCCTATCTATATCCCGATTCATTAAGTCAAATTTCTTTCCCATCATAAAGTATTCGGCATACTTCACAACAAACACTCCACAATCACAGGAGTTGGTCTGTTGGGGGACGGCTTTGATCCGGCAGTCAGTAGATGACCAAGGATAGTTCTTCTTCATTAGTGCAATGAGTCACCGTCATCAATATAAGATCACGGAAGGTATTGGGTCTGTTTCGAAATAATAGAGAGAAGTGTCAGATATGTTAAGCTAACAATGATAAAAGATATGCTAAGCAAAATATCTTACCAGCGCCTACAATTGGGACACATATCTTTCCTTAGAGGGCCTATTAAATATAGGGTCGACGATCATTATCGATCGTTCGACTACCTTTACGATCGCAAGCGCCCAGTGTAGTGGTTGTTCAGAATATATTGGCATAAATATCTACAAAAAAGTAATATAATCTCAAAGGGTATGATAGAAAAAATTAAAAAGAATAATTATAAAGAGGATAAAAGCATACTATGTTGCATTCGTGAGCCCACAAATTTCGAAGCTCATTGAAGAAGAAAGTTTCCATCAGCTTCTTCCCTCCGGTCTCTCTTTGTCTATAGGCAGCCCACCTGTAAACTTGAACCTCGATCGACTGGTCGAATAATTTTTCAGCAAGCAGGAACTTGTTGAAATCTCTCAGTTCATAGCCCATGTACGTCAGTGCGGCAGGGTCCATAAGGAAGTTTTTAACATCTTTCTCAGGATGAATTTTATCATCAATAACTTCCAAATGTCTCAGGTAGGCGCCCATAACCTGAAACCAATGCAGCCAATGCAGTTAGAGTTAAATACGTAATCGTTATCGACTCTATAAGTCATCGATATCGATTCATTTGAGAGTCGGTAACGATTATTTAAGTCGTCGAAATATTTATCGACTCTCTAATGAATCGATATCGATGATGTACAGAGTCGCTAACGATTACATACGCCATCGTTAGCGACTCTAAAAGCCATCGATACCGATTCCATAAGCCATCGATAACGATTACATAAGCTATCGATAACGATTTTGCCTACAATATGTTAAACTTACAAAGTTATCCAGGTACTGGGTTCTCGCCAGACATCTGAAGGATTGCACCACCAGCTTATACTTACCGATAGTGCTAACATATTCTCTATATAAAAAATGGCCAACTTAACTAATCTTCACGATAAATATATAATAATAAAGTTAAGTATTCAGGGTAATTCTACTTACTCGTCCTCCTTCAGAGGCTTGTTTCATATGTCTAGCATATATTTTGCTCATTATTAGCTCAAAGAGAACATCTTCATCGAGACCGTGACCGCGTAATGATCGCCACCGGTCCGTGCTCGAGCTTGGTCCTTCACGCCTTCGGTAGGCTTCTTTTCAACCGCTACCCTTCAGGGCCTTAGGTTTGATGGCATTACTTTGTTGGCTTTAATTGCCTAGGTCTTGCCAAGCTTCACTTGTTGGTGAGGCAATTGGGAAGAGGTTTCCTCTTCACCAAGACTTTATCGCTTGAGTCTCGTGTCGCTTGTCGTTGCCTTCACCTCATCAACGGGAGGAGGAGGAGGAACCTGATGCGCAGGAGCTGATGGTTCCTCATCGAAGGCTGTGTCGCACACCTTCGATATCAGCTCCTCCATAGCCACATCCTGTACATCGTAATAATGATGCAAAATAAGAATTAATTTTTAGTCCATATTTTAAAAAGTCCAAATCGATTTTAAATATAATCGTTATCGACTGTACTTATAGTCGCTATCGATTTTATATATGATCGTTATCGATTATATATATAGTCGCTATCGATTTTATATATGATCGTTATCGATTATATAAATAGTCGTGATCGATTGTAAATAGAATCGACATCGATTGCATATATAATCGATAACGATTGTATATATGATCGGTATCGACTCTATATATAATCGATATCGATTTATGTTAACAAAATTGAACATCTAAAACTAAATTTTAATACATACCTTAGGTCTCGCCTCCAATAAATTTTCAAGGAGTTCTTTTATATCAGTCTGGCCCTTTCTGACTAAATAGTTGTAGTAATTTAACTTCTGCCACTCCGCATCCCTTGAATTCAGCCTCTCATTGAAGGAGTTGCATAGTTTCTCTAAAGAAGCGCAACGTTTAGCCAGGGCCTTATTCTCTCCCTCCAAATCGGTAAGTTGTTTTTTTTTTTAATAGACAATAGACCTCATACCTTGCTGTCTAACATCTGCCCGCGAGTGTAACCTTTGATCCTGGACTGCGCCCTGTCCGACCATTTCAGCAGCCGTGGGAAAGGGTCCTTGAGGCCTAGCTGGGATGGCGATATATCGGGCAGGATCTCATAAGCCCACCATTGAAGTACACATATGCATTCATATGTGTTGTACGTCTTCAGGGCTTTATCCATCTCGGCGGTTTTTCTATTCGCCGCGCCCTTTATTATATACTCCATCAAGTCCTGGTAGACGTGCAGACCCCACGGAGTTCAGTTAAAGGTCTCCACATCATCGATGAGGTCGATGTGGTCTTCCGAAATCTGATGGTGGGACCCGGGGAAGAGAAATATGCACAACACAAACAGAAGGGACAACTTTAAGAAGTCCTCATCACTTTCCGCTTTATAAATTGCAGCATCTATATGAGACCGGAGAATTTTTCCGGGAGGCGTTCCACGAAAGCATTTGTATCTAATGGTTTATTCTACCGATGGTTTACCGGATGGGGTATACTTTTCTGGGCCAACTACGGCAAGGCCCAGTATCAATGCAATGTCTATCTTCCGAAGATAGACATCAGTCTTCCCAATTCGGAAGTGGTTTTTATCAACCCAAAATGTCAGCATCGCATCCACCACATCGGAAAGAAATCCCACACCCTTCGGCATTTGAAATATTCCACCAAAACCTAATCTCTCAAGAATTTCTTCCGATCGTAGCACTTTCGTAGAGATTCAAACGCATCGGGCGAACACTTGGCAACAAATTTCGGTGTACAACCATCTTGACATCTTTTGAAATGAATCGTAATAAAATGAAAGGATCGAGCACCATACTAACAAGGATAGTTAAAATGTTGATGAAATGTATATATAAAACACAGACGATTACATATAGAGTCGTTATCGATTACATATGTAATCGATACCGACTTAGATGTAATCGATATCAATCTATATATAATTGATACCGATTCTATATGTAATCGATATCGAGTCTAGATGTAATCGATATCGATTACAGATGAAATCGCAATCGACTCAATATAAGGTCGTAATGACCTCAAAATGTTTATTTATATAGAAAATATTTAATTTACTAACTCAAAAGATTTTATGAAGTCGCCATTGAATCAAAATGTTTCATTTACTTGCAAAATTTTCAATTACATTCATAATATTTCAATTAAAATTAAAAATAAAAAGAAAATCTTGCAGCAACGTCCTAAGAAATCGGTAATCGATATCGATACCGACTCTATATATAATCGATTGCAAGTCTACATATAATCGATAACGATTACATATGTAAGCGCTAACGACTCTATATGTAATCGATATCAATTATCGATGAAATCGCCAACGACTCAATATAAATTCACAATGACCTCAAAATGTTTATTTATATAGAAATTACTTAATTTACTGACTCTTAAGTTTCTTTTTCTTTCTTTTGTTCTATTTCTTTTCTTCCTTCTTCTTTACCTACATCGATTACATATATAATCGATATCGTTCCTATATGTAATCGCTACCGACTCTCAATGTAATCGATCTCGATTACTTATGAAATTGCCATCAATTAAATATAAGTCTACATTGATCTCAAAATATTTAATTTACCTGTCAGGTAAATTTCCCTTATTTACATAGAAAATATTTAATTTACGGACTCAAAAGATTTCATGAAGTCGCCATTGCATCAAAAAGTTATTTCATTTACTTGTAAAATATTTCAATTACATTCAAATTTTTTCACTTATAATTAAAAAAGAAAAGAAAAGTTAGGAAGAAGGATGAAGAGCAGGTGGTGGATGGGGTGGAGAGCCGGGTGGTTCCGTCTTAAGTTTCTTTTTCTTTTCTTCCTTCTTCTTTTTCTTTTCTTCCTTCCTCTTCTTCTTCTTTTCTTCCTTCGCCAAAATCTCCATTACTTCATCGTACTCGTCCCACAGGAACTGCAGAGGATCTGGTTCTGGTGGTGGTGGTGGGTCCTCCCATACAGGATCGAACTTTATTGGGTTATAGAAGGTTTTTTCTTCGTCGTCAGACATTGGGAAAAATATGGGCTGGTAGGGATGATAGGTGGTTTGCTAAGGACGAACTAAACCTGTATTTAAAGCTCCTAGATTGTGGAATACGAATCGTTGTATTAAATTTTCTCATTCTTCCAACCTAACTTGCCATAATGGTTTTACAAAAGGGTAGTTGGCAATAAATTGAACGTCGGCTGAGATAAATATAAAACCTCGTATGATTTATTATGGCATCGAGGGTAATAACTATAGGGAAATTATTTCAAATGATGGGTATTAATTATATTCATAGAGAGTCGATATCGATTTGTTACAGATTCGTCATCCACAGTTTATATAGTCAATTACGACTACATATATAATCGTTATCGACTCTAAATGTAATCGATAACGATTTTCGATGTAATCGATAGCGACTAAATATGTAATCGGTAACGATTATATATAGGATCGATATCGATTACATAGAAGATCGATATCGATTACATATGGGAAAACTTAAAAAAATTATGTCAAAATATGCAACAAAGAGAGGAGAAATAAAAAATCTATAGTGATGGAAGCTAATTTTAATTCTAACTTACAGATTTGGTAGCTTGAAGGTTGTAGTTTTGAACGCGATCGTCCACGAAGCGTCAACGACTCTCCACCGACTTCGAACGAAAAAATAAATTCAAAACAGTAAATGATTTGAAAAGAAGGCGGCTATTTATTACTGTGGGGGTAGTTTGGGTATTTCCTACAGGCGTGCCTCAGCTCGGCGCGCAGCGGATTTGTCTGGGTAAAAGTGAAACTATAGGGCTTCTGACGTAAAAGGCGTATCTGACAGGGCATGTCAGGTAAATTTCCCTATCAGCTAATATACCATGTGATGCCATAATCTAAAAACATAAGTTGTCAAAGATTATAACAAAAAACACCATCATTACTGTGTGATTCAAAGTGATTAAATATCTTTTAAAATAATTATTACTTCAAATGTTAAAATCAACTTTAGATTTTAAAGGGATTTAAGCGCTTTGAATGACAAGACAAACAGTTCTTCAACGTAATCTTTAATATTTCCAAAATGAGCGACCCTTTTTCCAATGTAAGTGTGGAACGGGTTGGTTACCTATCTACGCGATGACCATGCTTAGTATCTATCAAGGAGGTGTAAGGACTGATCCCCCTAAAAGAAGTTCTACAGTGTCATTGTCAGGGAAAAAGTATAAAAATATGATAATAAAAAACACGCAAAATAAGTAAAATATAAACACAAGATTTATATGGTTCGACAATTTGCCTATATCCACAAGTGATGCTGTGCCTTTTCACTAATATGTGAAAACTAAGATTACATATCTCTCGGATCTCACCTCTCTTAATACAAAAATCGAGTTTCCTTCAATCGAGCTACGTCTATGGGCGCAACTGTGGTTGGGTGCACAGTCCAATCTGTTGATCAGTACCGTTATCAGAATTTAAGACATAATTTCAACAAACAAAAATCTAGAAACCCTTTGAAGGTGTTTAAAATGCTTCTGTTTGGTGCTCAACCGTACACCAAACCTGGTGATAGGTCACTCTCCCACCATCTGAAGATGTTTTAATAGGCAAAACATGCTTTCAATGATTTGGTGCTCATAAATAATATTCATCTCCTGATGTTTGAGAAAGAGTTTGACTAATGCACTACGTTGGTATTTTTCTTTCCGAGCACTTTGCCCCCGGCCCTAACAGCAGCTCTTGGGCTCCCGCGTGGCGGCCTGACAGGCCTTTGGTAAATCAGCTCCTTGCGCCAGTTGCATTGAGAGCAGATATACCCTATAAGCAGGGAGCTGGAGTGTGCTGGCGTAGAGCTAAGCCAAACACACCTTAAAAATATTCCCCCTACTTTTTTCTCTTTGCCTTTGACAAGGCCGGTGGTTTCGGATTTGATAGAGGTACTTTTTCACTAGGTTTGCAATCTATGCTGACGTATATCAAACATACATATAATTCCATGGACATAGTTGACATGTGTCAATTTAGTTGGTTAATTTCAAAGTTTTAATTCATTTTTGGAAAAAAATTGAAAAATGAGACTACTTGAAGAAAATTTTAGTGTATTATCCTACTTTCAAAACACTTAGAAAAAAGGGATTGTCACAATTTCCAAGGTCCTTATAAAGTCGCTCGGTCAATGTGTGAGATAAAAGGTGATTTAAAATTATGAAACAAAATCCCCAAAAAGTAATTCGGTCAACGTATGAGAAATATTTATAATTGAAATTATGAAATTACGCTTCTACAAAATGTCATATATCACAAATGATATCGCGCATTTAAATGGGAAGAAAGGTTATTTAATAATTTCAATTATAATTATTTTTAACCCGTTGACCGAATGTCTTATTGAGAGCCGCAAAAAGCGTGACAACCCTTTTTTCTAAAACATTTTATAGTATAGCAAGATATTTTTGTTTTACAAATAATCATTGTTTTCTAAAAAGCCCTTATTTTAGTGGGTTTGACATCCTATTCACTATTAAGGACTCGTTCGAGAGTCTAGAAACACTATGAATCTGAGTTCTTGATTTAGAAAGTAGTGTTTTTGAACCTTTTATGATATTTTCCTTTGTTTGTGAGTGCATTTCGGAATTCATGCTTTTTGAGTATTTTCAAGTGAAAACAACATATTCATTTCTTAGCAAAAGACTCGGGAATATTCAGAATTTGAAGGCAAAATACTCTTCTAAATTATGAATTTGAGAACTCAAGAATACCAAAATTTGAGTTTTCTGGGAAAAACTTAAAAAACCCAAAAATTTGATCTAACTCAAGAACAATACTCAAAAAAGTTAGAAATCACAATGCACTCGGATTTTGCAAGATTCGTAGCGAATCAAATTCTGAGCTTTTCTAGAAAAAGCTCAGAATCAGCCGAACGAGACCTAAGAGTATGCAACATGATTGGTGACTCAATTTTTTGTTGACAAATATCACTTTGACTGAATCCACACCAATGCTAATGACACATGTATCTTAAACCTTTTTAAATTCACAACGGTTGTAACATTCAACTTTGTGATTTTTATTTGTGAGTTTACACCCATCTTCTACTGTTTTTTTAAGAGGTTTTGCCCCAATGACTGTTCCCAATGCCAATAATAATTTTGACCCTTACCTTGCACATTTTTTTCATTTTTATATTCTTCTCCATAGGATACACAATTTGTGCTAGAAAAATATCTTGGATTGAAAGAGAAAACAGGCTATTAAAATCTTTATAAGTGTTCTGCAATTAATTTTTATACTTGGATAGATGAAAATTTTAAAAGCTCTCTTCTTTGATTTAGATATTTGACATAATAGCTCCTGCTATAAAATATGTTAATATGTTATACCAAAACACATCATCTCGGTTTTCTGATAGCGGTCTGTTGGAGTTCAAACAAACACCATCACTAGAAGAAAAATAAAAAAACCCTTGCGCCTCGGGTTCGTCGAAGTTCAAATAAGCACAGTCGTTGAAGCTCAAATAAACGACATTCAAGTGAAAACCCTTGCGCCTTGGGTTCGTCGGACGCCTCGAGTTCGCCAAAGTTCAAATAAGCACCGTCTTCGGAAGAGAACCCTTGCGCCTCGGGTATCTTCTCCGAAGGGTCTTCTTCAAAAACCCTTGCGTTTCGGGTACGGCGAAGCTCAATTAAACGCCATCATCAGAGCTACTTTATGACATAAATGTAATTTCCTTACTTTTTAAGGGTAAAAATGTAAGAAGGGCAAAATAGTAAACGACCAAGGTACTTCTAAGTCGCCCTACCTGCACAACGATGCATGATGACCCGTTTAGTGTTTGGACGCTGTTCGAGAATAAAATAAGGCACACACCTTTTTCATCATAAAAAACAACAAAGGGCACCCTTTTGTAAATCGCCCTTTTTTCTAAAGGTGATTGAAGATTTATTGAAAGGAATATTATTGTGTGACTTTTTTTCCTCTCTCTTACTTGATTAATTATGTTATTTAATATTAACTTGAGCATATTTGAATATATTTTGGCTATGAGACAAGATAAAGTTCAACATATCAATCTAAACACCGATTGAGTGGTAGTTCAGTTGGTATCCTCCCTCCTTTGTGAGGTTTAAGGTCGTGGGTTCTAAACTCCACGTTTGTTTCCTGTCTTATATTAATAATGTGACGATTATTGCGTAGGATTGATTCTCCTATGTGTTAATCAATGTGAGTGCTTTGGTGTGTGGGGTTTATTCCACAACTGCTGCTCCTAAATTGTCATATTCTCTACAACATGTAAGGTACAATAAGTTATCTATGTCGTATGACATCATTAAAAAAATAAACACATTGATCTAAACATTGTGAAAGTACTTAATTTTTGTACTTAGAAATTTTGTTTGCTTACACCCTCGTGTTGACAAAGTGGATAAGTATGGGTAATTTTTCATAAAAAATTGATGATTTTTGTTTACCTTTTTTTCTTGTATTCACTAATTCATATTTCATATTCTTGTAAGCAACAAATTTTGTTTTCAGCAATGCTTCGGTACACTACAAAAAATAAGACTATTAGCGGCAGTTTTTTTTAATTAAAATTGCCGCTATAATTAATCCTCGCTACAAAAAACTGCCGCTATTATTTTTGTAACGACAGTTTTTTGTATCGACAGGACTAATAGCGACAGTTTTTTATTAAAAAAAACTGTCGCTAATAGTCTTATTGTTTGTAGTAGTAGGGGGTTATTTTGGATGCACGTTAGGAAAATTTTGAAAACTTTTGGGGGTACTCTCTCTCTCTCTCTCTCTCTCTATATATATATATATATATATATAAGTTTTTATTTAAAAAACGAAAAATATTATAAAAAAATCTTTAATTTTAGCAAAATTTCGTTAATTTGCCAAAATTAATAAAATTTTGGCGATCTCTGAGATATCACCAAAATTTTGTTGAAAAAGTTTCTCCCAACCCCTCTTTTGGTGAATTGTGAGTAGATATTTGAGTTGTGAGTAGATATTTTCTGGCCATATTTTTAATGCTTTATAAAAAAGTTGCAGCAACAATTGTTTTATTTAAAGCAACAATATGTATATATTTTTTAGCCATATTTTTAAATTTTTTGAAATTTACAGCAACAATTGCTTTGTCACAAGATGTATTTATTTTCTACCCATATGTTTAGAAGCAGCAACCCAAGCAAACCTTGTAAGTTTTAATTGCTTTGTCAGGAAATGGCTAGGTCCAACTGGTTGAACTTGATGTCGTTTACAATCGGATCTGTTATCATCATATATGAGAGAATCTTGATTATGTGTTCCTATAAAATTAGAAATCGTGGAAGTCAAGATTCTCTCATATCCGATGGCAACAGAAGAGGTTGAACACGAAATCAGGTCCAACCAGTTTTATCTTACCATTTTCCTTGCTTTGTCTCAGTACAATGACCATATTTTTTAGTCTCCTGCGTCCCTATAGTGGGTGGAGCCAGATGCCGATATTGCATCAAATCCCCTGAGTTATGGGTATTTATTTGGGCTTTGTACAATAAGGCGCCCTGCGCCTTATTTTATCTCCAAAAAAACATGCGCTTATTTTTATTTCAAAATAACGGCCAAACTTAATTTGCCCGGAGTCTTGCGTATTAGCCCACCTACCATCGTTTGGGTAATTACAATAATACCTATTTTATAAATAGCAATTAAAGAGGCGTTTTCTGGTATACACGCTCATTGGTTCTTCTCTGCTAAAGAACCCACCGACAGCTCTGCAAATCCTTCGAGATCGCCGGAGAAGAAGACTTTAGGTAGTCTAAGGCTTTGCATACTCTGGCAATCTAAAAACCCCTATACCCTTCGTGTATTTCTTCGAGATCGCCGGAGAAGAAGACCCCTAAACGGATGAAATGAAGCCCTAAAAACCCTTATACCCTTCATGTGTTCCTTCAAGATCGCCGGAGAAGAATGACTCCTAAACGGCTGAAATGAAACCCTAAAAACCCGACTGAAATGAAACCCTAAAAACCCCTATACCCTTTGTGTATTTCTTCGAGATCGCCGGAGAAGAAGACCCCTAAACGGATGAAATGAAACCCTAAAAACCCTTATACCCTTCATGTGTTCCTTCAAGATCGCCGGAGAAGAATGACTCCTAAACGGCTGAAATGAAACCCTAAAAATCCGACTGAAATGAAACCCTAAAAACCCCTATACCCTTCGTATATTTCTTCGAGATCGCCGGAGAAGAAGACCCCTAAACGGATGAAATGAAACCCTAAAAACTTCTATTTGATGTTGGCCGACAATGTTCACGATCGCCGGAAAAGACACTCAAAAGTTGAAGGGCTATTCGGTAAAATACATTTTCACCGTGCATCAACTCGGGCTGTTTAAAAGCTTCAGGTGCATCAATGCGGGCCGTTTAAAAGCTGCAAGGGCGTTTTTTAGTAATAAAAAAAAAATCAGGGAAATTGTGATAAAAATTGTAGACTGGCGTTTTCTAATATTTTTCTCTATTTATTTTGTAGCCCGTAATTTTGTGTTTCTATGTCATATACCCCCCTTGCCATTAACTAGTCCTGAGTTTATGGACGGAAGGACTATTTTGCCCTTAATGAAACCAATATTCTAAAAATAACACCATTCTAAAAGGCCCTTCATTTATCTGTATCTACAAGTCATGCCATTAAAATTTACCACCATTCGAAAAGGCCCTTCATTCACCTTTATTTACAAGTCATGTCATTACAGTTTACCATCATTCTAAAAGAAGTACCTTTAAATCCACCCACAAAATTTTGGAGTTCACCCACGCTGAAACACATCGACTGCAATGAATGAGACGATGGAGATTGTTTATCGTCCCAATCTTTCATGAGATCGATCTTTAGATCATGGGTGTACCATCAGACAGTCTATTTTTTATTTCAAGTGGTACACACCCATAAAAGTGACCTTAAAATCAATTTTAAGCGTGCACATTATGTTAAGGTCACTTTTTTTTATGTGTGTCACGTGAAATAAACATCGACGTTGAGGTACGCCGACAATTCAATCCATCATTTTTAAGACTCAATTTGTAGATTTAAAGGCAATTTTCAAAACCCTTCATTCAAGATTTATCGATTCAAGATTCATTAGAGATTCCCCCATTAAAGCATGCCAACTTTTGGACGAATGCTCAACAAATGGAGGATTTGTGGCCAACGATACAATTATTCTTGTAAAGAAAACCTTCAATCTATCCACTCAAAATACCCGACCCTCCAATTTGCTATATGATTCAAGACTAATCAGAAGAAAGACCGATTGGTATTGGCTGATACTTACCGATACAACCTGTTTTCTACATGTTTTTTAAAAAAGATCGATTTAGTATTGGTGGTACCATATTCAAATCAGCCGATATGTATCAATTCAAGATGGATCAATACCTGATACTGAAATTGATACCCCGAGTACAGGTCGGATTAGCCAAACCAAATACAAGAAGTATCAAAGTTTGGCTAATCTAGAAAGATGGGAACCAATCTTCTCCGCAATGCAAGACCAGATACAAGAAACATCAAGGTTTGGCTAATCTGACTTGCACTCATGGTATTAGTATCGGTATCAGGTATTGGTCCAACTTGCATCGATACATATCGGCTGATATGGATACGGTACCACTAATACTAAATTGGTCTTTTTTTAAAAACATGTAGAAAAAAAAATGTATCGGTAAGTAAGCGCCAATACCGAGGAAAAAATTATATCAGTAAGTATCAGCCAATACCAATTGGTCTTTCATCTAATGGGTCTTGAATCATATAGCAAATTGGAGGGTCGGATATTTTGAGTGGATAGATTGAAGGTTTTCTTTACAAGAATAATTGCATCGTTTGCCATAAATCCTCCATTGGTTGAGTATTCGTCCAAACGTTGGCATGCTTTAATGGGGGAATCACCCATCTAATGGGTCTTTAATCTGATGGGTGAATGAAGGGAATTTTAGAAAAGTACCTTTAAATCCACCCACAGAATCTGAGTCCACCCACGCTGAAACACATTGATTGAATTGAATCGAACGATGGCGATAATTTATCCTCCCAATATTTCACACGATGGATCTTGAGATTGTCGGCGTACCTTCAGACGATCAGTGTTTTATTTCATGTGACACACATAAAAAAAAGTGACCTTAACACAATGTGCACGCTTAAAATTGATTTTAAGGTCACTTTTAGACCCAATATAGCAAATATAGTGGGGGTATTGAGTAAATTTACTTGCAACCCAAGGTCAAAACACTGGGAATCTATTCGTAGGATGTTAAGATACTTGAAATAAACAATGCATTACAATTTTACAATATAGTGGCAAACCTAAACTCTTAGAGGGGTTTATTGATGCTACTTGGATTTCTGACTCTTCTGATTCAAAATTCACAAGCGGATAGATTTTTATTTTGATAGGAGGAACAGTATTGTGGGGGTCTAGAAACAGACATGTCTTTCTGATTCAAGTATGGAATCAGAGTATATCGCATTGTTTGTGGGAGCAAAAGAAACAGAGTGGCTTCGAAGCTTATAAAAATACTACTGAGAGATACGGTGTTGAAAACATCGAGGGGGATAGGCCTAAGACCGATATCTTTAAAGGCACAGTAGTTGAACCTCAACTTAGTCGAGTTGGAGATCCCAAATTCTAAGTTCAACGAGATAAGAAACTACTCCGTGATCCATGAAAGTGCACAAAGGTATGTTACCTATTGGTCATCCCTATGGTGTTAAATTTTGTGCATATCTCTTGTAACGTGAGAGAGTGAGTTTAACTCTTAATGATTCTGTAGGCATTCATTTGCTGGGGTGAGAAAGTAGTTACAAGAGCAGCCATGACAGATTCACCTATATGAGTATGGAAGTGAAGCCGCTTCAACAGAGATTCGGTCCTCTCTCTGAGATACTCATAAAATCAGGATTTTAGCGCATGACTGTAAAGCGCAGGCCTTATGTCACTAATGATTTAGGTCATATTAAGTGTATATGTAATTCCGGTTTGTTAGACAGGTTTTAAGGCTATAAGCTACTTAAAGTCCTTACAAACTTTGAGTTGTATGTACTAGTCAAAGGTTCAAACCGATCGGTACCTCTGATGATGCTTAGTATGATCGCTCTGATACACAAATTTTTTTTATTTATTTGAAACAAGTGGGAGATTGTTATATATATTAATGTAGTAATATATATTTTATTGTTTCAAATTTAAGTTTATAATTATCATTATATATATGTATTTATTTATTTTGAAACAAGTGGGGGATTGTTATATATATTAGTATAGTAATATATATTTTATTGTTTCAAAATAAAGTTTATAATAATTATTATATATATATTAATAATAATTTAATGGCAAACAAGTAAATATTATTTTCCTAAAGAAGTGTCTTTTAAGATTTGAATTTATCTCTTCACCGTAAATTTGAAAAGACACAAGTCTGACATCTCTTCACAGTAAATCTGAAAAGACACAAGTGAAATCGACTTTTCTTTTTACTGTTATCTGAAAAGACACAACTCTCTCAAAAGACACAAGTGAAATTTTGGATTTATCTTTGTACCGTTTGTTGAAAAGACACAAGTCCGATGTCTCTTCACAGTGAAAAGACAAGATCTTTTCAAAAGTGTTTTCACCGTAAATTTGAAAAGACACAAATCTCTTCATGGTGAAAAAACACAAACTTTCAAGATTATCTCTAGTTATTATCTGAAAAGACACAAATCTCTTCACGGTGAAAGGACACAATCTTTCAAAATTACCTCTATAAATAGAGAACAGATCCAGGTTAAAAGATAAGTAAGATATACAACACAACAGAAATAAGATATATTTCTCTTTTTTCCCTTTCGTTCTTATCATTTTGTGTATCAAAAAATCTGTGTGACAGGTTCTTTTTCTAGAAAGTGCAATCTAGAAAAGAACATACGATTCTTGGCAAGACCGGACTCTGTTGTATCCTGAAGGCAGATTCGCTAGAAACTTTATTGCATCTTCGTTTATCCAATAGAGTGAGAGCGTCTATTGTCTTTAAGACAGCGTAGTGAACTACGTGCTTCGGAGCCATTATCAATACCAAATTTTCATCAACATTGTGATGATGCCAAATTTGTTAATACGTTGTATCTCTTTGTTATCTCACATTCTCACTGACTAAAGGGTTGTCATATCGGCTGATAACTTGGGTATGCTCTCGAAGGTCGTGAGCATTGAACTACTGCTCTTTTGTAATAATCGGGTGTCAGTCGTGGCACACAAAGTGCATGAATCCCGAAATACTCAGCTGCATGATAGGGGTGATGCCACCATAGAATTAGTCCAAGCGCAGGCTTACTTTATAAAAAGAAAAGAAAAGGACAGTGTAGAAGTGAACAAATTAATTAGTTAGCTCATAGCACCTTTTAATTCACTGCTACAAGCAAAGAGGCAATTGTTTTGGAATTTTTTATATTATATTCAAGAGCATAATCAGGATTTTCTACCGACAGGGGCTAACAATGATTTCAAAGATTTTAATAATTATTTTGCCCACGATTGAGGAACTTGTACACCATGGATATGAGGGCTTAGCCAATAGATTGTATAAAAAGCATATCTTATGAATCATCAAATGGGGGCTGAGCCCCCACACCCTTCTTCTATGTAGCTCCTCCAGTGATTATATTAGTTTACACTTTACAGTCAGTATTTGGGTCAAACCACTTAATCTAGAGTCTCATTGACCAAGGAATGTTGAGTAATATATGTAATTACTATTGTGGTTGGAGGGGGCTCAGCCTTTTCATTCAAAGAAAATACAGAGCAAAACGTAGACAAAATTGAGGTAATATATTTGACTGCTGCAACCGCTCTTAATGTTGGTGGAAAGATGCGAATTAAATGGATGAAACAGAAAACATATTAGACTAACAAAACAGAGACTAACCCCTAGAAAACGAAATTTGTCACTACCCATGACACCCATCCTAAAAACTTGACTAGAAAACCATGTGGCAGTGGCACACATTGCCTTCAAACATATTCTCAGATAGCTCTGTGGGATGTGTGCCACATGCTGGCAAAAATTGGCCGTTTGTTGGTACGGCCATGATCTCAAGGTTCACTGAGTGATAGTTTGGGATAAAAAAGTAATCATCGTTTGTGATTCAAAGTAGTCAATAGTGCTTAGCGTAGGTGCCCCTAAGGATTCAATGGATGTGCCAATAACTAAAACACATGTATGTGACAAAAATAAAAGACAAATTGATGGAAAGTATATCTGTTGACATCGATGAAGAAAATTTAAAAACATAGAAGCGACTGAAGGAAGATTGATGTTAAAATTTATAACTAGACAGAACAATAGTATCATATGTTTGTATTTTTCTTCTTTTTTTATCATTTTGTATCTCTCTTTCATCTCATCCCCATAAACAAAGAGCGACTTCGGTTACAACTACGCAGTTGCGTCCACTTCAAAAAATTGACGCATCCTCGCCGCCAAATTAAAAAAATTATTAAAAATGGGTGGCCGAGATTCATTTACCGAGGAGCTAATGACACAGTGAACTCGGTCGGAATCTTCATCTTTTCCGACCACTTCCTTGATTCCAAATTGAGCTTCGAAATCTTCCCTGCAACGCGCCGCATATCCGGCCGTTTATCAGCCTCCACGTGTACACACTCCAAAGCGACACGTATCATCTTCTCCGCCACTTCGACGGGGAACGAATCCCTGAGTCTTCTATCAACCCACCGCCGTAGATTCCCAATTTCCGTTGACTCAATCGCCTCTCTAGCGCTATCAATCAAAGAAATTTTCAGATAATCTCCACTCTCCTTATCATATCTGTACTTTACATTCTCTTCTCCTGAAAAGAGCTCCAAAAGAACCACTCCGAAAGCGAAAACGTCCGATTTCTGAGAAACAATCCCGTCGGCGATCAATTCCGGCGCCATGTATCCTCTCGTTCCCTCGATCTTCGATACTCTCGTAAATTCCGGTCTTTTTGATGTATCAGATGGACTCATCGAAATTTCTCCAATCTGATCCCCGGAGATCTCGCCGGAGAGTTCTGCGGTGCCGAAATGACAGATCTTGGCATTGAGAGACGGATCGGTAACGATGACGCTTGTACTCTTGATGTGATTATGGACCGTACACATCTCCAATCCCGTGTAGTGGTGTATGTACTCGATCCCTTGCGCGAGGTCGGTGGCGATGTGCATTCGCGAGATCCAGCTCGACAGCACAGTAAAGTCTGGGTTATTTGGGTTTCTGAGACAACTGACGAGATTTGCCCCGCTAACGTAATCGTAAACGAGGAAGATGTGGTCACCCGAAATCGAAGCGCCGAGAAGTTTGATTATGCTTCCGTGGTGGCTTTTGCAGATGGTCAATAGCTTGTCCCGAATATGCGATATGTCGACCCGGCGGCGAAGTTTGCGCTGGATGACGACAACGTCTTTGTTGCGGATTGAGCAGCGCCAGGCGTCCGATGATGAGGAGAGGCGTTTGGAGAGGAAGTTGTTAGTAGCGGCACAGATCTCAGGGAAGCCGTAGATGTTAGGGTTTTCGGGCAAGGAGTCACGGAAGCTCGCTAGGGATGTTCGGGTCGATGATGAGGTTTTGGAGGAGTCCTTGTAGCGGCTCCAATCGGTTGTGAAATCGGTGCTGGTGTGGCTGTTGGACGGCAAGGAGGTACTGGTGGATTTCGGAGTGGCTGTGGATTTCGGCGTGCCCGTGGATTTCGGGGTGGCTGTGGATTTCGGCGTGCCCGTGGATTTTAGGGTTCTTGACATTTGTGACGCAGATTTCGGCTCTGTACCGTCCTTTCGCTTCTTCCAACACATGAAATATTATGATAAACCCTAATAAGAGATGAAATGGAGGAGAGATATGGGAGGAACCAGAGGGGTAAGATTTTGAGAATCTAATGGGGGTTGCTGTGGAAGGAAAACGTGGCTGCAATGGAAGAAAAACTCCGGATAAGTCATAAGTGGAATGGGTTTTGTTTTTAAGAATGAGCCCAGCCGCCAGTAGCATGGGGATGATAATATTGGGAAGAAAGGTTTTGTTTTTAAGAAGGAAGCAAACCGATAGGATAATAGGAATTCACCAAAAAGTGTGAGTTCGGCAGGAAATTTGGGGGAACTGCGCCGGGAGACGGCTCGACTGGAGGTACTCTTCTTTGTTTTGGTGGGTTCTACGGTTTAACCTTTAAAGAGGTCAAAGGTCAACAAAGCGCACACGTGGTTGGGAAGGCTCATGAAAAACGAAGAAGAGCTTTTTGCAGTTTTAAGGTGTTCTGGTGTGATTTTGTGACTTGAGCGACTTTACAGAATTGAGAATTGAGATTTGAGATTTGAGATTTGAGACTAGAGAATGAGAAGCTACATAATTCTGGACTTTGGAAATTTTCTGTGATCCATTATTAATACTGGTCATAGGAAAACTAAGGATAAAGGACCATCAGACGCATCATCGTGGCGATGGCCCTTTTTAGCCTTCTAACCTCACCGATTCAGTCAAAATTCTTGAGACAGATCCTAGTAGCCTTCGTCCACTTCTGATAGGTTTGCTGTTGGGTGAAGATGGTTGGGACTCGGGAGCATAGTTACCAACTCAATCTTGGGGAAAAATGGGCATGACAAAAGAAGGGGAAAAGAGTGTGAAAAAAATCGATTAAATTCGGAAAATTCTTCGGAAGGATGCACATGGGAAAAAGTAATAAAAATATTGAAAAATAAATAATTATTTAACAAAAATAAGGAAAAATTTTTTAAAAAATCATAGAAGATGCGTTTAAACTTTAAAGCATAAAGAACTTTTTTTTTTTTTTTTTTTAATACGAGTTTTAAATATGTTTCCAACTTTTTACGAGAAAACACGCTTTAAACGAGATTTTTCCAATAAAAAGGGGATTTTGGTAACCACGGTTGGGAACCAATTAATCAATCTAGTCTAAAAATTGGACTCGGACCATTCTGGTTTTGGAATTTGTTCAAGTCTAAGCTTGGTCCACTCAGCTTTGTGTTCAAGTCTGGGTTTAGTTAGGCAAGCTCCTGACTTGAACCATTATCATTGGCTTGGGTCCCGGTTTGAGTTCGAAATATAAAACTTTACAAACAACGAGATATCCAAAGCATTTATATTTCTTTTCTACGAAAAGACCCATTTTAAGCCACCACTTTCAGTAATCCAAATCATTGCTCATATTGGGAGCTTTTTTGGGCTAAAAAATTATAGTCATTTCCATGCACTAATAAGCACTACTATGGAGGGCCGAATTTTTTTTATTTTTTTTTAATGCACTCTGAATGAACGATTCGAATGTTATGATAACCTACCTATATGCTCAATGTAATACAACTGTTTTTTTTTTTTTTTTTTATAATAAAAAATCTTTGAATAAAAGAAATTAATGAAAGTCAAGTTACAATGTAATTATAAATCTGAGGGGGAGCACCCTCCATCCAAACTTCATCACAATCATCTCTTAATCTTAATTTAACTGGTGCATCACCTGTCGAGTTACCCGATCTCCTGATAAGAGAGCAAGATGAGTACTCCAACATAGAGGTCCATTGTTTGATATTGTCAAACAGAAGAGATAAATCAGACAAATCCCTCTCTGAACAAGCCACGGTGTTGATAATCCTAAAGGAATCTCTTTCAAATATTAGTTTCTTGAACCTGCATTGCACCGGAATTTTACTTGCTTCCAGAAATGTCAATGCCTCACAATGATCAGAAGATGATGCACAAATAATATTCTTTGCTAACGAAACCATCACTTGTCCCTCATGATCCCGAATAATAACCCTAATCCTAGTCATTTTGCTTTGATGCCTCCAATAGCCATCAAAGTTGGCTTTGAAGACACCATAAGGGGGAGGAGACCATTTAGAAATTGAAGAGTCGCTCATAAGATATGAAGATACAACATCACAAGATTTTGGTGAGTTAGCCTTTTCGTAATTAAAGAGGTATGCTTCAGCCCTAGTTGAAATAAGATTCAGGTTTCTAGATTTTTCCCCATGGCAAACACTGTTTCTTTCCCTCCAAATTGCTCAAGCGACAATAAAAAATGTATGAAGCTGATTTTTTTTAAACATTTTGTGAAACTCCATAACCCAATCTTTGAAACTATACTCCCGACAAAAAGAGGCATGCATACTTAAAGAAGAGGAAAACCAACACACTTTAGCTTTAGGGCAATCCCTAAGAGCATGTTCACAAGTTTCAATTTGATCTTCACAAAGCTCGCAAAATTGTGGGATATCTTCAATTTTCTTGTGGAGAGAGAACTTCTCTAACGTCCCGATAGTTTTGTACTTTGAATGGTGCACCTCAGGAAGTGTGCCCGATTGGTCGCTTGTTGGACCGAGTCAAAATTGACTTAGTTGACTTACTTGGTTTATTTTAATTAGATAAAACTGTGGTGTGTGTAATAAGAGTTAGTTGATTGGGTTCCATATACCTAGTTAGGTATTAAGAGGGAGTGAAGGAGAGGAGCGTGATTTTGTGTGTGAAATTAAAGGCTACGTACTAAATGCGAATGATTGTGTGTGGATCGGATAGCTTACGGATTAGAGCTTTTGCATCGGAAAAAGATTTGAGATTTGGGGTTGTGAAACCCTTGGTGTGAAGGGAAGCTTGGGATCAAGAGATCCGATCAGCCTCATTTGGTAAGCTCAATTGTTTTAATGAAAAGCTAATGTTTATGCTGTGAATTTTGTTTTACCTAGTATGATAAATGATCAGGAATAGGATAAAAGTGTTGAAGAAATGAATTGGAAGTTTGAAACTCGATTCTAATCTGAAGTTGATAAAATCGATCGAATGGAATTAGTAACCATTCGATCGATTTTGCCAAGGAAGAATAATTGTAGTGCTGATATATGAGAAAATCGTTCGAACAATTTAGAAAACCGTTCAAACGAAATTAAGATCGTTCGATCGGTTTTGTTGAAGAATAAAAGAAGGTGTAAGGGATTTTTGAGGAAATCGATCGAACGAAATAAGATCATTTAATCGATTTTGGAAAATTGTTCGAACGATTTGCAAAACTGTTCGATCAATTTAAGAATCATTCGATCTGTTTGGGCTGATTTAGGCTGATTTGGGCTTTTATTGGGATTTATTTTATGAATTATTTATAAACAATGTTTAGGCTTCTAAGCTCCACGTTTTACACCGTTTATGATACATTGCACGTGTTTTGGCCATGCCTAGGTTGAGACGGACCGTAGGGTGGTTAAGGCTAGCTTGGATTGAAGAATCCGTAGATTTAATTTACGTATGAGGTAGGGAATATTCTAAATATGTACACTTGATTACGAAAGTATGTATATAGTGATGTTCTATCTATGTATGTTCGTTTAAAATATAGTTAAGTGCTTGTGTTTAAAATGTTAAGATAAGTATAGTTAATGTAAATATCTACGTGATGTGAAAGTGCGTGAATGGGATTTGAACAGGCTTTGAATTATTAATATTTAGCATAATTATGCGGTGAATAACTATATGTAATTGCACAATTGATTTAAGGTTTTGAGAATACCCCACCGACATGGCGGTGTACCCGCG
This sequence comes from Chloranthus sessilifolius, assembly GCA_021018995.1. NCBI lineage: Eukaryota > Viridiplantae > Streptophyta > Magnoliopsida > Chloranthales > Chloranthaceae > Chloranthus > Chloranthus sessilifolius. The sequence continues at coordinate 136,929,324 of CM037587.1, forward strand.
ACTGACTCAGCAGGATATCCGTAACCGGTACAATGGCTAATCCGTACACCAGTATGACATCTCAGGGATGTATATGAGTTATGTGTCTTGTCGCCTATGAGGAAAGGACTTGGGTTATATTACATAAAAAATAGTCTGATTGGACGACGATGGAGTGTATTCCATCGGGGCTCAAAGCTATATTGTTCGGAGATTATTTAAGTTACTTGATTTAAGTCAGAAGACCAGCCTTGTTGTAATTTGAGAACCAGTTGAGCATAAGATACCATGTGTAGTGTAATAGATACATTCCATTCATTCTCTCAATAATTCAAGATGTTTTTTTAACTGTATTATATTGATAAATTCATGCTTCATTCATGTCATGAAATGTATGTCAGTAAGATAAATTTATATGTTCAGATATCTTTCCCTATTGAGTTAAGATGTAACTCACTCTTTTGACTATACGTCACAGGTTCTGAGATAGTGGCTGCATCTAGAGACGTCGACCCCGAGGACTCGGATTACATTCCTGTGGAGGAGTCTGTGTCCCCTCCTGAGGTGTTCTTTTAGAAGACCCTCTGTATACTCGTTTTGAGAGAGAGATAGTACGACTTGGTATGTCCAGCCTGTTTTTTTTTTTATAATATAATTATGTAAGATATTCTTTTGTCGAACCATCTTAGGTGACCGTTGTTCCGTCACCGATGGTTCGAGTTGATTCTTTTGCCCATGCAGTGGCATGAGATTAGAATTATCTTTTGGGTTATATGTTTTGGCTTTAATTTATAAAATTAGAGATTTAGTTCTGTATTAGTTCTTTTTTGTACATGTTTTACTTAATATGGTTGTGTGGATATACCAAGTGTTCCGCGTATGTCATTGGGGCACGACCTCAAGGGTTGTGCCTATGGCACGAGTTTTGGGGTATCGAAATCCGAGCTGTCACAACTTCACAAGGAGAATATTATGACAAGCCCTTCAAGCAAATTTTTTTACCTTATTTGGAATAGGCAATCCCCACACATATTTCCAGAAAGCTCCCTTAACAGAGGAGCTTGAAGAGGCATTATAATTGTGAAGGTAAAAATTGGACGCCACATTATAAGCACTTCTAACTCTGAACTTGCTATTTTTTTCATAAGCTCAAGCAATTCGATCATCGCAAGAAATTGCTGGTAGTAGAATTCGAATGATCTCTTCCGCATCTTGACTCTACACAAGAAACACTAAAAATAATTAAAGATGTATGCCACATGGACTAACTGCATGCTTTTCATGCCAATATCAATCTAAAGCAATGATAATAGTTGGTTTAAAAAAAAAATAGAGAATCAAAACTTTAGTTACTGTTCATATTACTTTCACAACATACATAGCTTCAATTATCTACTTCACACAATCACCTACAAAGTAGTCTAAGGCTCTATTTGGATAGGGGAAAAGGAAAAAAAATCATGAGAAAGGAAAAGAAATATGTTAATTTTATGTTTGACAACAAAGTTGTGCCACCGAAAATAATTAAAAATTTTAAAATTTTCTTTTCTATTGAAAAAAGACAAAACCCTCTAAAATAGAGGGATTTCATCAAAAATCTTTTGCCTCCCTCTCCCCACTCTTTTTGTTGCCTGAAAACTCTCTCTCTCTCTCTCTCTCTCTCTCTCTCTCTCTCTCTCTCTCCTTGATTTCTCTCTTTCTTTCTTTCACTTTCTCCTCTATCTCTCACTCTCTCTTTTTTGATGAATAAATTGAAATAAAATCAACTGAAAAAATAAAATAAAATAAATTAATAAATTAATAAAAAATAGAAAATAGAATAAAATTATAGTAAAATAATAATTATTATTATTAAATAAATTTAAATTTAAAATTTTTTAAAATAATAAAATAATAATAAATAATAAAAATAGTAAAGATAATAAGATAATAAAATAATAATATAATATAATATAATATTAAAAAATAAAAATATAAAATATAAAATAATAATAATAATAATAAAATAATATATATATATATAAAGATATAAAATAATTCTTAAAAAAAAAAATATAAAGATACAAAATAATAATAAATAAATTAAAATAAATAAATAAATAAATAAAGTAAACAAATAAAAAATCTCTCTCTCTCTCTCCCGCTAGCTCTCTCTTATCGTGCTCATAGTCTCTCTCTCTCTCTCTCTCTCTCCATTCTTACGCTCTCTAATTTTTTATTTGGTGTATGTTGTGTACACTAAAGGTGGTGCTCCATTTTCTCTTTTCTAATCTTTCTATTCGAATTTCTCTCCTAAACTCACTGTTTTAGATATCTCTTTCTCTCTCCGAATCTCTCTCTACGCTTCTCTTTTAATTTCTCTCTCTTAATTTCTGTCTCTCTCTCCAAATCTCTCCCTCACGTAACCTCTCTCTTTCTCACTACTAGTTTTCCTCTCACAGAATCTCTTTCACAATAGAAAATTGGATTTATTGGGTGTGTGAGACATACATTATCGATGGTGCATATTTTCTATTTTCTATGTATAATTACTCAATGCAAACATCAGAAAACAATGAATTTCTATGAATTCTCAAAGAGCTGGTATCCATTGAATTTATAAATCATTTTTTTATGTTTTTCGAAAAATTGCTAAATAGACCCTAAGGAGAGGAATATGCCTAAAGGAAAAATTACCAAAAACTAGCTGAACAAACAAAATGCATAGAGTGTAGTTTAAGTGATCATGAGCCCTTTGTTAAGAAAGAAGGCCAAATAAACAAGAATGCATATAATACCAAATATTTAAATAGCACTCCAAAATGAGAACAATAGTACTCCCGCCTCAATGGCATCTATCTCCACATATGTTCAACACCTGGAGGAGAATTTAGTTAAAATAAAAACCATATATTGTCGTAGATTTGGGTATTTAGTCTATATTTTAGAACCAAATGATAGATTAGAGGGCATCCCAAAAATATTAATATAGGTTAGATGATATGGAGCCAAGAAAGCATAGTATTGTGTAATTCAAGAGTTGCATTTCAATTGAAGGAAAGTTCTTATATAGGAATAATTGCTCTTGACCAATAGTTAAATTATAGAATAGTTTTTAAATGATCTTATACATTAAAGTTAAACTTTTAATCTCACACCATTAAACCTTTCATATTATTTTCATGTTATGCATAACTTTAATTATCTACTTCACACAATCACCTACAAAGTAGTCTAAGGAGAAGAATATGCCTAAAAGAAAATTGCCAAAAATTACAAGAACAAAACAAAATGCATAGAGTATAGTTTAATTGATTATGAGCCCATTGTTAAGAAAGAAAGCGAAAATAAACAAAAACGCATATATTACCAAAGATTCAATCAGTACTCCCAAGTGAGAACAATAGTACTCCCCCTCAATTGCATTTATCTCCACATATCAACAGTATGAGGAGAATTTTGTTAAAATAAAAACCATATGTTATGGTAGATTTGGGTATTTAGTCTATATTATAGAATCAAATGATAGGTTAGAGGACATCACAAAAATATTAATATAGGTTACATGATATAGAGACAAGAAAGCGTAGTATTGTGCAATACAAGAGTTTCATTTCAATTGAAGGGATGTTTTTTATAGGAATAATTGCTCCATTAAAGTTAAACTATAGAATAGTGTTTAAATGATCTTATACCATTAAAGTTAAACTTTTAATCTCACGCCATTGAAGTGTGCATATCATTATGCCATGTGGTGAACATCTGTGATCAATGTAAATTGTCCAAGCGGCAATCTATCAGCTCAGAGAAACATGCCTATAAATGGATGTGAACCATCTAATTGATGAACTTTAATATTAGGAATTAAAACTGGGAACAACGGCTTATATTAAAGTCCACAGATTGGATGTTTAAATCTCCCTAAAACACTATTTTTGAGCCTATTACATGTCAATTTATGATATATCAATTTGACGATATGGGTGACCCACATCTTAAATTATTGGTGGTGTAAGATCATTTAAACACCATTTTGGTGTTAAATGACTATGAGGAGAGTCGGGCCCTTTTATAAGACATTGGTAAGACTTGACATGTTATATTGTCTAGAATGTTAGATTAAGAAAAAGTGACAACAAGATCGAGTGTATAAGGCTAATATTAATATCATGGGTTAAAATATTGGGTATCCGATACGTATCGTCCGAGCTCAAAACCGATACGTATCGGACGATACGTATCGGAACAGTAAAAAATCGGATAATACATTGAATGTATCGTCCGGGCTTTCCATATAAAGTGAACGATACGGTATATTGAATGTACCATATCATTCACCTCCGATACCGATACGTATTAATATCGGACGAAATTTTGATCCATGATTAATATGTTAAAATGGATGTATGAAATAGTAGAAGCAGCCTCTTATGAGGTAGCTTGGACGTGCTCATGATCAATTGTCAAAAGCCAACCTTGTACGAATGATTGAAATGCAACAAACATAAGAAAGTATTGGAAGAAGAAGACCAACGAAAACCTCTAAGGAAATAGTGCTTAGTGACATGAAGGAGCATGGAGTTATGGAGTGCTTATAGAAAAGAGTGGAGAAACACAACTCACAAACTCGGCTCCAAATAGATGAGACTAATATGATTTGGGGACACCCTAAAGCTTATGAGATTCTCAATTTTAAAATGTCAAATCTTTTCAATCTCGTGGTCAAGAGAAGGAGTCGTAGCGTGTGGCCTTAAGACGGCATCATGGATTTACATCAATCTTAAGAGGATATATTTTATGAGGACTGGGACTTTACAATCTGAGTGTGGCAAAAAAGCTCTATCTATAGGGTATATAAAATCACATGTCACGCGGCATGATCAATCAAAAATAACAATCATTTTGGTTTGATCAGTCATGGAACATGCAATTTAAAAAATAATTTTTTTTCTTTTTTTTACTTTTTTCTCTTCGTTTAATAGGTCAAAAATAAGTTAATGTCCAATCAATTTGGTGCATTAATTTTAGATATATTTGACCACATGTTTAACAGTGGATATGTATTAGATAGAGCCAATTTTTTAAAGTGATACTTTATTATTATTATCCAAGCTACTACTGAACGCGATCCTCGGATCCTCGTGAGAGCCACATGGTGCCCAAATGGTCTAATGGTAGCATTTTTTTCTACACTCTAGTGTATAGTCTCAGGTCTCATATTTTACCAAGGCTAGAGGTATTTACGTCGAAAGATTTGTAACTAATAGGTCTCATATTTTAATTAGGATAGAGACCCAAGGACCCTTCTCATGGGATAACATGCTTACAGATGTGTTCCCCGCAGAATCATTTGATAGATGGGCCATGATCTCAAAATCGATAATGTGAAAGACATGGAGTAAAAACAATCTTTACCTTCTGACTCATTGGAGTTAAACGGTGCAACCATCAATTATACATAAAGAAACTGCTGTTGCAAATACCGCTGCCCCTATCTTTTTTAAATACCCCACGACGCCCACGCTTAGGCATCGGTAACAACTATTTTATGATTAGGAGCTTATTTGTGATTACTATATGAGACATAATAGAACCGGATTTCAACGTTTGGCCCAACGAACTATTTTTATAGGGAGTCATACGCTTTTTAAGTGATTGCATTTAGGTTAAAAAAAAACTTTATATTTTATGGACATATGACATGTGAAAATACAATTTGGACCCTCTGATTTAAAGTTTATGATCTATAGATCCTTAATAGATAAGATTGACATAAAATATAATCTTTATCATGTGATTAAATATAGTCAAAGACTATTAATTGATTCAACGATTGACAACAATAGATCATATAAAAAATATCGTGTTTTGATTCAATCTTATCTACTAGGGATCTATAGATAATGAATTTTAAATCAGAAGGCCTAAATTGTGTTTTCACATGTCCCATATCTCTAAAATACAAAATCTTTCTTTAATCTCGGTGTAATTACTTAAAAAGCGTGTGCAAATAATGGCTTCCCTCTTTAAAAATTTCATCATCTCCCTTTGAGTTTGTTAAGACTTTATCTACGACTCTTTCATTATATAAAGTATAAGCACGCACTTATAAAATAACAATATAGAAATGTTAGTTAACATAACATTGTTCGAAATATGATTGATCGATCGTGTGGTTTGGGGACGACCATTTGTATCATCGCGTCAGCTGATGTTCTGGATTGGTAGTGAGACATAAAGTACCTGCACACCAACTATATCTGCCCTGTGATTGGATAATGGCAGACTCACTTAAACTAGCTTAAATGTGATTGGTTTATAACGAATCTAAGCCACCATTAATTATCACAGCTGACCATAACAGTTGACAAAAGCGGTGATCAAGGATATATATAGGATCAATTGACAAAGTATCTATCATCTTTAATCTTTTGACTTTGAATAAAGCATATATATATATATATATATATATATATATATATAGGAAAAGGCCTCCGTCCTCCATGAGAGGACGGTCACCGTCCTCCAAGCTTCCACGTGGAGCTCCACGTGGCAGCCAACATATTATTTCGATGCCACGTGGAGCTCGAGTGCATTGCTTAGATCATATTTGTAAAAAAAAAAAATTTAAATCCATCTCTACCGTGTGTCTTTTGAACCGTGAAATGTGGATCAATGAAACCCATGAAACTTTGACTTGTGGGTTTAAAAAGTTTTTTCAATTTTTTTCTTTTTAATATTAATCTATACCGTCCACTTGTGCTCCACGTGGCACCCAAACAGTATTTTCGATGCCACATGGAGCTCCATGAGAATCTTGGGACGGTGACCATCCTCCATTGGAGGACCTAACCGGCTCCCTATATATATATATATATATGAAAAAGACCTCCATCCTCTATGGGAGGACAGTCATCGTCCTCCAACCTTTTCCACGTGGAACTCTATGTGGCATCCAAAACACATTTTGGGTGTCACGTGGACCTTGGGCGCATTGCTTAGATCATCTTTGAAAAAAATAATAATTAAAAACCCATCTCCACTATGTATATTTTGAATCATGAAATATGCATCAATGAAAATTATCAAACTTGTGAGTTTTAAATTTTTTTTTCGAATTTTTTTTTTTAATATTGATCTAAAATATCCACCTGTGCTCCACGTGGCACCCAAAGAGTGTTTTGGGTGCCACGTGGAGCTCCACGTGGATCTTGGAGGACGGTGACCGTCCTCCATTGGAGGACCTAACCAGCTCCCTATATATATATATAGGAAAAGGCCTTCGTCCTCTATGGGAGGACGGTCACCGTCTTCCAACCTTTCATGTGAAGCTCCACATGACACCCAAAACACTTTTTGAGTGCCACGTGGACCTTGGGTGCATTGCTTAGATCACCTTTGAAAAGAAAAATATTTAAAAACTCATCTCCACCGTATATATTTTGAATCGTGAAATGTGGACCAATGAAAATCATCAAACTTTGACTTGTGGGTTTAAAACTTATTTTTTCGAATCCTTTTTTTATATTAATCTAAATTGTCCACCTGTGCTCCACGTGACACCCAAAAAGTGTTTTGAGTGCCATGTGGAGCTCCACGTGGATCTTGGAGGATGGTCACCATCCTCCATTGGAGGACCTAACCGGCTCCCATATATATATATATATATATATATATATATATATATATATATATATATATATATATTGATGACATTAGGCTGCATTTAGGAACGTGGAATTGGATTTAGGGATTTCAAATTCAAAATTTGAAATATTTGGATTTCAAATCTCTTGTTTGGATGTTTAAGCATTGCCCTAAGGTTTTGCTCATTGATTTATAAATACTTCATTTTGCTATTTTTTTATAAAAAAAATTTATATTTCATTGGTTTCCTTCATATATTATATGTAAGTAAGGATGCAAGCTTGATGTAACAAATCGAATCGAATCCAATTTTTTCGGTTTTCGGCTTGATACACCACAAATCGAAATATATCAATTTTGGTACACTAAATTCCTCCAACAAATAAACCGTTCCCGAACCAAAATCAAATTTTTCGGTGTTCGATTCGATTTGGTTCAATTTGGTTTGGATTTAGGGAAATTTTTTTTTGAAAAATGGGTATAACCAGCAATTTTTTTATTTTTATATTTGTTTATTTACCGAACTCAAACAGAAGCAAACCGAACCGAACCGACCACCGAAAAATTCCTCCAACACAAATTGTTCCCGAACCGAAATCGAATTTTTCGGTGTTTTGTTCGGTTCTGGCTCAAAATGGGTGCAACGAGCATTTTTCTCGTTGCACAAAATGGTGGGCTACAACGGTAAAAAACTAGCCGTTCTAGCCCAACGACAACTACAACTGCAACAACTAGTTTTTTAGCATTTGCAGTAACTACTAAAGCTTAGGTTGGGTCAATTCGGGTCTGGTTCGGTTTGGTACCGATTCAATTCTATCCAATTACCACCGGTTCGGCTCGGTTTAATTCAGGTTGTCTCATGCTCAACCCAACTAAATCGATCAAGCTTAAAAATATTCGGCTCAGGCGAGTTGAGCATCAAGTCGAACCGTACCTATAATAGCACTGAGTAATAACTTTTTATTCACTAAACATAGCCAATTATATGTTTGTGTAAGATTTGGATTTTCAAATAACACCTAGATGGTGTTATTTACAAATCCACTTTTTTACAATACAAACATGAATTTCTAAATTCCGGTGGATTTACCAAATCCAAATCCAAACGCAAAAAGGTGGAGTCAAACGGTGGATTTGAATTTAAGAGATCCAAATCCAAATCCCCAAAGCCAAATCCACGTTTCTAAATGCAGCCTTTTAATGTTTTTAAAATACTAACAATCCCAAAATGGTTTGGCATGGATAGCAGTTGTCGATAAAGTTTACCTTTTTTATTAATAAGAAATTAAAATATTAATCAAACACATCATAAATTAAGGGAGCTAAAACTTACACACAAAATTTGTACCATGACACCGGGAACAACATAGGGAACAACATATAAATCGTCAGATTTCAAAGCCATGATGTAAAGATTTTTAACGTTAAAGATTAGCGCAAAACATGACCGCTATCATCCGATTCAACACAATCAAAGTCTAACATATGATTTAATGATTGAATATATTAAATTAGATAATAAAGATTGTGTTCTGTGCCAATCTTTGGTATTAATGATTATTTAATCATGGCCTTCAAATCAGATGACTTAGATGTTGTTCAACATGCAATAGGTTTGAAAATACCGAGTCTATCTTTTAACCCATTTGCCATAGTACAAATCCCGTGTGGAAGTTCTAGCCCTCATAAATTAATTTAAATATCTCTATAAACTTTTTTTAATTTTATATACTTTATTCTTTCCAATAAAATATAATTGTCAAAACTTCATTAATTAGAAACCAAGGGCAAGACATATTCGCATATTGGCCGGGTCCAAGTCGATATGTCGTCCAAACCATCAGAAATCAAAGTAATGCTTTTCAAAAAGGTTTAATCAAATTAAAAATTTACACAAAGGGTCAGAGGCCTATCTCTGTGCACTGTGCGGGTGGTGGGGATTTCAGAGATAAGACTGGGAATTTTACTAAAGGATCCACGCACTACTATGGTCAAGGGGCTAATAACGAGGCTGAAGCAAGGGCTTGGGCTTACTGAAAACATAAATTGAAGTTGATTCTCTGCTTGTGATAAATGCCATTTAAGAGACCATATCCCTTACAAAATTGATTGCGAAGCTCTTCTTCAACCTACTGCTTGGTGTAATCAGCAAGTGTATCACGAAGCTAACAAGGTGGCAGATGCTCCGGCCACCTTCGCAAATGATACGAGTATTATATATATATATATATAGAGAGAGAGAGAGAGAGTTGTTAGAATAGCCTTACATTGCTTGTGGGCTTAATTTGGAGGTCTTGGGTTATACATAATGACACTCCTCACCTTACAAGCTAATTTTGTGAGGTTGAGTTATAGGCCCGCTGATTTCCTTATAATAGTAATATGTATTTTATTATTTTAAAATTAAGTTTATAATAATAATTTTATATATATATATATATATATATATATATATATATATATATATATATTGAAAATAATTTAATGACAAACTTCTAAAAATTATTTTTTCTCCAAAAAAATATTTGGCATCTCTTCACCATAAATCTAAAAAGACACCAATCTTAAATTTCTTCACCATAAATTTGATAAGACACAATTGATTTATCCCTTTACATTTATCTAAAAAGATAAAATTAAATCTCTTCACCGCCATCTAGAAAGATACATAAATAAAGATAAGATCTCCTTTAGAACGATAAGATTTTCTTCTCTTACGTTCTAATTTTCTTTATTCAAAATTTTTTTGTATATCAGAAAATCTATGTGGCAGATTTTTTTTTTTTAAGTGCAATTTAGAGAAGAGCATACGATTCTTGGGAAGACCGAGCTCTGCTGCATCCTAAAGGCAGATTCACTGAAAACCCAATTGCATCTTCGTTTATCCGACGGAATGAGAGCGTCTATTGTCTTTAAGACAACGTAGTGAACTACGCACCTCAGAACTATTTTTCAATACCACTTTTTAAACAAGTAGAAGTTGTCGTAGCCGCGATGTGAGATTATGTGTAGACGCTAACAAGTTGGGTCTCCCATCTTATGCCACATGATCTTGAGTTGTATTTTTTTATGTTTTGGCTTGTTGTATTTGGGGTGATGGCATTGCCGAAGCTCTAAGTCTAGTAGGCCTTCTCTATTGTGTGATTCAAAGCAGGTAACAACTCTCAATGGGGGTCCCGTGTAATGGGTAGGTGTTGGTTACTTTGAATCAATCGAATGAGCTGTGTTTTGTTAAAATCTTATAGAACATATATTTTTCTATTATTCTTCAAATCACATGGCACACATTAATGAAATCATGTGGCATGTGTCCCAGAAAGTGACATGTGAACCAAGTCACTTGACACTTAACCAACAAGAGGTTGGTGCAGTGGCGAGGACCACGTCTCTAGAAGCGAAAGTCCTTAGTTTGAATGTCACCCCTTATTGGCCACTCACATAGAGACGCGCAAGTCCTTAGTTTGAATGTCACCCCTTATTGGCCACTCACATGAATTTATTCCTATTGACGAGTACGTGTGAGTTGAGGGCGTTGCACCTACTCACTTAGTCGGGTGTTCTAAGGCCGGATATATCACTCTCTTAGGCAGAAGAAGTCACCTGGCCGCTTAGGCTCCACTTCCCTAATACTAATTCAAAGAAATTCTTTGCATAAGAAATTTTAAAAATCTTAGTATAAACATGAGAATTTTGCAAAATATAATACAAGATTTTCGAAGGATCGTATGTGCTTTATAAACACCAATATAATATTCGATCGAATCACATAATCATATATGCATTGTAAACGACAACTGGCAGAATAATTCCAAAAACGTTAAACTATACTTAATTTTACCTCTTGAAGTTTGACTGGAAATCCGAAATCTTAGAAAGCTTGGTAACATTGAGATCCCAGCAGAAGCCAGATAAATAGGAAAGTCAGGTTGTGTTTGGCAATGCTCCTGGTGGGATCATGTCAGCTCCTCGCCACCTTTCATGAAGACGGGCTTTATAATTAATTGCCCTGCGAAGGGTTGATTTTAAATAGAAAAGCTCTAGGGGTGAGAAGCCTTGATTCACGAACATGCCATCATGTTACTGGTCGACTATTATAAATAGATGCCAAACAACTCAATTACCTCAAATAATAGCCATTTATACGAAGGGAATCTCTGTTTTGGTCATCATGTTACTGGTCGTCATTAAGTGGACGCTCTTTACTTGCTTTTGAGTAAAGAGGTTACCTTTCCAAAGTACCTTCCACTTTGCTGTCTCTTCACACGTGGGTTTGATTGGATCATGTCCAGTGATTTGAGTGAGTCCATTTCTTTAATGCTTTGTGTGCTGCTATTGACCATAAAGAAAAATGTCTGAGAAACATTTCCATGTGGAGAGTATCAGAAGCACCTATTTTAGGCCAATGACACATCTTTTTTACTAACTCAAATTATTAAAGTTGGGGAGCAAATACTGGGACACAACAAAATTTTCCAAAACATACTTTAGAAGGAAGACTTGGTATTACGGGGACCTATGTCACGTAAAAATGTAAAAATATTATTTAAGTAATCTGATTTTAAGGTCATGATAAAGCTCTTAGGTGCAAAAAATTGACAGAAAATACAATCTTCATCGTACAATTCAATGTCGTCAAAGGCCCTTATCTGATTAAATAGTTGATTGCGTTGAAAGATATGAAAGAAATTATGCTTTATTTCAATAAATTATGCTTTATTTCAATCTTTTGCGGTAGAGATATTTAGATCATGACCTTCAAATTAGATATTTACACAAATTTATTCTATCTTGGATATCATTGTATAGGGGAGGGTCAGGTAGTGCGCTTATTGATCATGATTGTTCCTAGTTGGAGATTGGAGATCGATTCCGGCATTACAGAGATCAAAATCAGAAAATCATTTCATGTATTTGGTATTTATGTAAATTATACCGCATGATTAGAAATAGTATTGATCGATTGATGTGATTATTATGCACGAAAAATTTTAGTGGATAGAAACTGAAACCCTTTTAAAGCTGAACTGCAATTTATCATCAGTTGTTACTCGATCAAACTACTTGATAATGAACAGATGTTGCTTTAAGCTTGTCTATTTTAAATAAATAAACATGAGGGTATTAGAAAAGGGTACTTAAATGTTGAAGAAGGTTTAATCCCAATCACAGGGGTTAATCGATTGACGTTGAAAAGTCAATCAATTGATTGTTGACCGGTGTCAATCGATTGAAGTTAGAAAGTCAATCGATTGACTGATGGGCGGATGCAGATCCGTAAGTTTTGCTTTATTGGTTATTTTGGAAGTTTGATTTAGCCAAAGTTTCCTAATGTGATTAGGAGACTTAATTAGAAGTGTTTTGAATACTTGAAAGTCTTAGAGATTTGGGAGGCACGTTTCCAAAAATAACTTGGAGCCTATTTGCAGAAAGTTCCTCTAGGGATCCAGAGAGAGTTTGGTGAAAGTTTCATGTGAGAAAACTGTGAGAATATTTTGAGAGAAAAAGTATTGAAGAATACCTTGGGGATTGAAGATCCGATTGAAGCCGTTCTTGTATCGGAATTGTGATTATATTTCGGCAGATCTCCTCTCTGTTATTTGAAGGACTGCATCCTTGGTTTAACAACGGATTTATTGTTGAATATCGTGTTAGATCTTGATTGAGTTTACACTAAAGAAAAGAGAGTGTGTGTTGTAAACATTCATAAAATTAGTGCATATACTCCCATGGACATAGCCCTCGATTGAGTGAACCATGTAAATCTTTGTGTTGTGCGTGTGATTATTCATTGCCTGAATCTTCTTATTTTTCCGCATTCATCATAATAGGGAATTCGTAGAGTGGGTAGAATTCCTAACATTAAAGAGAAAGAAGATCGTTTGGACCAAGGATCCAGAGCATAGTTCAAATTTTGACCGATAATTTAAATTACCCGCCGAAATGTATCAATTTCAGTACCCATCGAAATAAAAATTTGAATCAAAATTTCGGTCAAAATATGTATGGAGGGGAAATTTTTGGCAGAAATTCAAATTATCGGCCGAAATTTCAAATCAAATTTTCGGTTTAGGTCATGCCCGAAACTGAAAACGAAACCGATATTTTGATCCTTGATCCAGAGATTTTACCATACAACTGCTTTTGTTAGAAGTCACTGTAAAAGGCTGAATGCCCATTGGAAACCATAATTTGATGCGATGTAACAAAATCACAAGTCTTATATCCAGTGGCGGAACCACGATTTTCATCACGTTGTGGGCACAAGTCACAGAGACAAATTTCGACGAAATTCTTTGAAACAGGGGTCGGACGAAACTTTTAAGGAAATTTCGGTAATTTCTCCAAAATTGCAAATTTTCGCCAAAATTAATGAATTTTTTTAATTTGAGACCACAATCTCAAGATTTGTGGTGTCAAAAATTGGGACGAAATATATTTTCCATTTTTTGATTAAAAAAGTCAATAGTCTTAGAACTTAAATGCATGTGTGAAGAGATCTACTTTTGGAGATGAGAGATAAGTACCTCTATTTGCGCCCACACATTCTTTGAAAGCGACCACGTCTTAGACCCCTTGAAAGCCATTGATTTGTTCGGATTAGATGATGGAGATCGTTTTTCACCGTGAACTTCCATACAGACAGACAGTAGATTTTGAGATTGTCTCCTTATTAGATGGTCCATTTTTCGTTCCATATGTTACAGATCCCCAAAAAATGACCCTAATTTATGTTTGACTGTGATTTATGCCAAAAAATGCTATATGATTCAAGGATTCTTTCGGGACCTGTGTGACACATGGAATGAAAACGGACCGTCTGATCTATGAGATATGATCTTAACATCTATTTTGTTGAAGATCGGGGTGAAAAACGATCTCCATCATCTGATATAAAGCAATCAATGGCTTTGAAGGGATTTGAGACATTGGCACTTTTAGAGAATGCATGGGCGCAAATAGAGGTACCCATGAGAGATTTACAGAGCAAAAATAGGTGCAAAGAGCATGAGTAATGATGTGTTTTATTATTTGCAACAATAGATTTACTTTTTATTAATAGGTGTAGATGATGATTCCAAGATTTTTTTTTTTTTTTTTTTTTTTTTAAATAACCTTTTAGAAACCTAGTATGGGCGGACGCCCGCACTGGCCCCTTAGTGGTTCTGCCACTGCTTACGTCTCCACTCATTTCTCATTAGAACTAAGCTCCAATATTTCATATTTCTTTTCACACTGCTTCTCTCCAAGTTTATACTAGCCTGCTTACATTTTTGTTCTTGTAATGTTTTAATTCTTTAGTACAAGGTTGTTTCTATCCTTACATGAATTTGATCAAACCACCTCAAACGTCATTCTATAATATTTGTCAATATATTATTTATAGATTCGTCATCTCCTTCGGGCTCCTACCTAAAGTTTGTTTACTTATTTGCATTTTTATAACTTCTTCTCTCCAAGTTCTTTTTAGGGGCAATGTTGTGGGTATCTAATCTCACCCTACCAATAATATAACATGAGTATTGTACCGATTTTGGCTCCAATATATATCGAGAAAAGTACGAATATGCGTCCCATTTATATATTTATTATAAAAAGGTCAAAAAAAATTTTAATTATGAAAATGTGCTCCATACAAGCCTGTATTTACACGCATTCTTCATGCACGTGTCGAATGCCTAATATACAAAAATCAAAAATGAATAAATAAATAGAAATTTGTTGGCAAGGACACCATTATAATAATTCATTAAAATTAACCAGTCCCCTATGTAGGTTGATATGTATGATTTCCCATTTCAGGAACATGGGGGTGATGTTTTAAAAGAAAAAATGGCGTTTAATTTTTCGGAGATAAAAATGGCACAGGGTGCTGTTTTGTAAAAAGTCTTACATTTATGTATCTCTCGTTTGACTACAATGAGATTTATGCATGCATGGGTGTACATTGCACAGCTATTGGCGAAAACCCATCCATAGTGCCACAATCATGGCCATCCATGTAAGTGATCTTGCACCATTAAGGCCTCGTTCGAGAGCCTAGAAAAGCTCAGATTTTGAGTTCGAACTCAGAAAGTGAGCCAATTCTGATAGTTTCCGTGTAAATCTCCTATTCGGGAGTTTGCATTGGGGCATGCACTTTCGGAGTAATTCTGAGTGACAATGACAGGTGTGCGTCCGAGTTTTTTGGTCGAAAAAGCTCAGATTCTGAGCTCCCGGCCGATTGTTGCTGCTAAGTATACTCCGCCATTCCTAATACACTAGATTACAACTACACCCAAGTCCAACGGCTAGTTCCAACGTCGCCGCCGCTACTATCTTCCTCCATAAAGCTTGCATCTGACTTTTTTCTAATCCAATAAAAACAATAAAAATTCAACCTAAGAACCCTGCATCTAGCTTTTCTCTATTCCAATAAAACAATAAAAATCCAACCCAAGAAGAACCGTTGAAATCCTAGATCTGAAGGTCCGAACAAATGACTCAAGAAATTGAGATTAAAAAGTGGGTAAATCATCTCTGACCTCAAATCTGTAAAATCAATGGCTGAGACCCGCCGATCTTGAGTATAGATCGTTGTTGGAGATATTAAGAGAGATGAACTTTAGGGTTTTAGGGGTTTAGGGTTTACTATGTTCTCTCTCTCTCTCTCTCTCTCTCTCTCTCTCTCTCTTGTATTTACGGTTTGTAACTTATTATTTTTGGTGTGAAATGGAGCTAGAGTTGTTCTATAAAAAGGGTTTGAGGAAGAGAGGGTGGGCAATGAATGAGAGAGAGAGAGAGAGAGAGAGAAGAGGATGAGAGGAAGAGAAAAGGCAGAGGAAGATAGAGAGAGATAAAGTATTTACCATTTTAAGATTACACCTTACCATCTTTTGAGGGACACCTATTTGGTGCGCAAGGGAAGCACCTAAATTCGGTGCTTCCCCCAAGAAAACGTTAAAAAATAATAATAATAAATAAATAAAGATATTTGTTGTGAAATTTTATTTTATTTTACTAGCAAATGCACGAATCGAGATGTAGTTAGTGGGTGTAGAGTACGAGATCGTTCCCACGGAGATTGGTCAGAAAATTATGAGGAAACAGTAAATAACTAGAAGAACTATCACAGATTTAGCACAAGATATAAACCGGTTTCTGATTTTTTTATGAGATAAAGATAAAATAAAGGAAGGATTATCCAATGAGATTAAAAACAAGATAAAACAAATGAGGATTGGTTATCATTTACGAAATACAAATCTAACGGTTGAGATACAATATCATCACAAGATGCAACACACATAAATATTGAACTCAATCAAATATTTATGAAAAATAAATCATTAAATCCATAAAATCAAATCTAAAGCATGCTCTTCCTACAACCATAAAAGAAATAAAGAAAAACATTCACCGTAAAAGAAATCTATAGTGACGATAAATTAATACCATAAATATTATCGTGAAAGAATCCGGAGTGAAAACTACATTGCAGATCCGAGATCATGGGGGAAGCATAACTAGCACCCATATCTCTTATGAAAATTAGAGTTCACACATCGGTAAGAGCAATAAGGCATTAATGATCAAGACATCTTTGATTAAATAATATCACAACTATAGATCTACATTATTGTAAATTAAAAATCTCGAATGAGGCTTATTAGATCTCCATCCTCAGGTATAGATCTACATTATTGTAAATTAAAAATCTCGAATGAGGCTTATTAGATCTCCATCCTCAGGAATATTTAGCAACACATGATTGAATTAAACAAAGACATGATTGAAATAAAAACTGAAAATAACATTAAAATATCGTATGAATGCTCCAACAAAAATCCAATAAAGTTTTAGTCCAACGCGTACAATCCTTTCTTAAATGCAAAAATTAAACTAATCTAAAACCTAAACCTAAAAATTGAAAGAACAATGCTTGGAAAGAGAAATTGGAGAGAAACTAAAGTGCTAGAAAATAAAAACTCAGAAGATCCCCCAAACTAATTCTTTGAGTTTGCTTAAATAGGTCTCAAGCTCGGAGATTTGAAATTCAATTTTCGATTGATTGATTATTAAAGTCAATCAATTGGTTTTGAATTTAAAACGTGCGCTCCTCAGTATTTGAAACTCGATCAATCGGCATTATACAAGTCGATTGATCGAATGTATACATAACAGTGAATAGACTTCAAGCTTCCTTTATAATGTCGATCAATCGACCAAATATGGTCGATTATTCAAAAATATCCGAGCTCTGCACTCCCTTTGCTCCAATGTTCCAGTATTAGTTGGTTTTATGTTCCTTTATGCTTCTTAATGCATTCAATGGTCAGATTTTCCCGAAACACTTAAAATCTCACAAATAGCCTTCATCGGATAGCTAAATGTAGATATTAGGATGTGAAGTATAGTCATATTTCACACCTCATCAGTATTTAAAATAAATAATGCATTTGTGAAGGGAAACTTATTGGTGGTTCAATTGGTGATTTGTTTGAGATATTTTCAATAATTCAAGTGATCAATCATTCTCCACAACTAATTTTTATTTAGTACTTTTGTGAGTCTGCCTGGGTCATGAATCGAATTGGGCCGGGCCATGAGCTAATTCAGACATGTTCACAGGTACCAATTTTTATATTAGTGCTTTTATAGGTCTGCATGGGCCATGGATCGGACCGGCTGGGGTCCTGAGCTGGATCAGAACTGTTCATAGGTCAAATCGGGCTGGTTCTCTGACTTGTTCTGTCTTGATCTATAGATTAGGGCTTGGGTAAACTTTTTATTTTTTATTTTTATACAGGGTCTGGATAACAAAATAATAATAATAA
Source organism: Chloranthus sessilifolius (assembly GCA_021018995.1). NCBI lineage: Eukaryota > Viridiplantae > Streptophyta > Magnoliopsida > Chloranthales > Chloranthaceae > Chloranthus > Chloranthus sessilifolius. The sequence continues at coordinate 136,947,743 of CM037587.1, forward strand.
ATAAATATCTTTTGGTCCTCAAGACTTTAAACAACGATATCAGGCTTATTATTCCTCTGTTTTTGGGGCTTCTTATAGCTATGTTTTTGTTGTTTTTTATGTCTTATAAGTGTTTTTTTAATGAAAAAATTAAGACAAAATAATAAATGAAAAAATATTAAAAACACTTTTACTATACTCTACCATGTCCATCTTCATGAGTTTATAATCTTTTTGTATATATGTATATGACTTTTTTTATATTATCTTTCTGGAAGTCGTTTTGTGAAAAAAGGCATATGGCCCAAGATGTCGAACCTCATATGGATGAACAACCCGTAAAATTTTAACCAAATTTGAGTTCGCCTCATAAACAATCACTCAGTCACTACAATTCTTACAAACTTGTGTAGACTATTAAGTTTTTTAATACAAATATAATTGTTGATAATCGAAATAAGACATATCGGCCGGGTCCCAAGCCGATAGATCTTGAGATCATGGTGCACCTATCAAATGGTCAGATCTTGATTTCACGTGGCACACATCCCTCAAAGTGATACTTCTCATGGTGTGCCCATGATCATAATCGCTTTATAGGTGACCACCATCTCAAGATCCATTGTGTAGAAGATGGGGAAGAAAAATGATCTTGATCGTCTAATTTAAGGCAATGAATGATTTTTTAACGCCACCCTTCTAGAAAAAACATCAAAATTATCAAATTCGTCAATTTTGTATTAAATTCGCTATGTGTATATGATGTTTTGGCAATTACCTTTCATGAAATTTTATTTGAAAAAAAAATCCGTCAATTATGTTCAACCTCGTATGGATTAGCAGCTCGTAAAATTTCAATCAAATTTGATTACGACACATAACCCAATGATTGAATAACATTTATATGGTCATAGCACAATCATCCATTAAACCAATTCTGAGCTTTGCCGAGTTGAACTTAAGAACGATAAAATTTTGAGTTATTTGGAGAAAAATCAAGAATCAAAGTAACTTAAGAATGCATCTAGAAAAATTCAAGAATTTGAGTCTGTGAGAAATATGCAGGAATCTGAGTTTTCAGGGGTCTGAGCTTTTCTGAGAAAAATTAGAAAACACCTGAACAAGGTCTAAAGGAGTAAGATGTCAACAATCCGAGCTGTCAAATTAATAGTTCATATGCATTGAATGAGGGTCTGTTTGGTAAAGAATTCTGAAAACAATCCACTGTTTGATAATGCGGTGGGCCCCACAAAAACTTTAAAAAAAAGTGAACTATGACTGATTGCAGATTACTAAAAAAAATCTTATACTTTTTTGTTTTTGTTTTTATAATTCACCGCTAGTTATATATATATTTAGGGAAAGGGGAAAATACGCACTTGCATAGAGATATATTTACGCCAATTGATATAGGCGCGACACGTAGCACCACTTTTGTGAAGTGATGGGTGAGATGGGACCCACTTTACTTTAAAAGTTATATTTCCTTTCAACCGTCATGCTTAACTTTTTTATAAATCTTTTTAAAGTCTTTCTTTTCTCTTTTTTTTTTCTAAGAAAGTGTCAGACTTATTTTTTCAGGTATATTTTACTCAAAAAATGTGAGTGCTCGGTAGCAAAGCACCAGCACCCCAATAGCAAGGCGCTGACACCCCGACGCCAAGATACTAACGCTTTGCTAAAAAAAAATTGGGCATCGATACTGGCACCCCGACGCCGAGGTGCTGACGCTTCGCTAAAAAAAATGGGGCGTCGACGCCCCTATATCGAGGTGTCAGCGCTTCAATAAAAAATTTAAAAAATAAAAATAAAAATTTCGAAGCGTCGGCACCTCTATATAGAAGCGTTGGCACCTCTATATAAAGGCGTCAGCGCTTCGATAATTTTTTTCTTTTTTTTTTTTAATCGAAGCGCTAGCACCTCGATATAGAGGCGCCTACAGCCCTAAAACGAGGCGTCGACCCCCCATTTTTTATTTTTTTAGCAAGACGCCGACACCTCGATATAGAGGCGTTGGCGCCCCTAAGATGAGGCGTTAACGCTTCGCTATCAGAGTGTCGACGCCTTGTTTACAGGGAGTCGGTGCTTGTTGTCAAGGTGCTAGCGCTTTGCCATCGAACGGTCATATTTTTTTAATAAAATATATCTGAAAAAGTAAGTATGACACTTTCTCGAAAAATGGGGAGAAGAATAATAAAAGAGACTTTAAAAAAGTCAAGAATAACGGCTTGAATGGTTTTGAACTTTTAAAATATAACTCTAATTAGTAAAGTGAGCCCCATAGCACCCATCACTTTACAAAATGGACGCTACGTGTCGCGCCCATATCAATTGGCGTTATCTCTACGCCACTATTGTCATATGCGATCGCATATACAATCAAAAAGGGTTGGATCGTATATGCCATAATGGCATATGCGATCCATGAAGTATGACATCGCATACAATTGTATGTCATGGCATACTATCGCATATGCGATAGTATGCCATCCCATACGGTTGGAAGGGTTTTAAACTTTTAAAATATTTTAAAAGTATAACTCTAGTTAGTAAAGAGGGTCCCATGCCGCCCATCACTTCACAAAAAAGGTACTACGTGTCGCGCCCATATCAATTAACGTAGAGATATCTCTACGCTACTGTGGTCATATGCGATTGCATATGCTATCAGAAAGGGCTGGATCGCATGACATATGCAATCTAGGAAGCATGTCATCGCATACAATTGTATGTCATGGCGTATTATTGCATATGCGATAGTATGTCATCGCATACAGTGTATGCCATGACATACTTCTACAACATTAATATATATATATTTTTTTAGCTTTTGGACTTCCCCAAGCCCTATTAATAGGGGGTTTCTCTTCCTAATGCATACCACAACTCTCAAAAGTATGTTTTGGATCTCTTTCCTTCTCTTTTGTATAATCCACTATTTTTTATATTTTCCTTCTAACTTATGGGTGATATACTTTTATTTTTAATTCTAGACACTGAAAAATTAATATAAAAATATTACTTTTCAATATGGAAAACTTTAAAAATTCTTGAGGATTTTTTTTTTTTTTTTTTTTAATGACATAATGACATATGCAACTTACATATGTCATGACCCTATGTCATCGCATATATCATTTGATTACATTACTTTACACCCGTGTGTATATATATATATATATATATATATATAGAGAGAGAGAGAGAGAGAGAGAGAGAGAGAGAGAGAGAGAGAGAGAGAGCTCAACCCCGTCACATGAGGGGAAAAAAACAAAAACAAAAAAAAAAGAGGCAAAACTACCCGACAAACAGAGAGCTACCCGGCCTAAACAGATAGCTAGGCTGTCCAACAATCAAAGAGCTTCCAAAACTCTAATAAAAAACTTAGAACCCAAGAACACCGAAAAAAGAAGAGGCCCAGCTGTCAACGACTCTCGCATGGGACTAAAGCGCCCTTCTACCCACTATGAGATAATTACCTTCCCTTTACGAAGGCTACTCGAATCTCTTCAACAAGCTTAAATAAAAAAGGAAACAAGCATAAGAGATTTAGCCCATTGAAGAGTCTTGACCTTAATATTGTCTCCGACCAACCCTCCTCCCCTTCTTGTCGAGCAGTAAAGACTGCTTTCACCCTTAATCCACTATTTGATTTTTAAATGTAAGTAGTGAAGCAGCCCCTAATCCATTGTTTGATTTTCAAATGTAAGTAATGAAAATCTAGTATTATCTACTTTACACCTCTAAATTAATATTAATTAAACGACATTATAAAAGTCATGTAAAAAGTACAATACAGAATTTTATTATACAAAACAGAATTTTGGAAGAATGCGTGTCTTGTGCATTCAAGTTACCAAACTGACGTGACAGAAAATTATATTTCTTTTCAGAAATTTTGAACCATCTAGTAAATGGGAAAATTTACCTGACCGACCCTCTCAGATATACCTTTTACTATAGAGACCCTATAGTTTCACCTGTACCCAAATCGACCAGCTGGAAGCCTAGCGGACCCTAAGAATAGCAAAAAGTCTAAATTACCTCCTTTCTTTAACGCACAAAAACATCATCTTTTTCCTTATTTTAATCTGCTACAATTTCTAAAAATCAGAGGTGACGAAGGTGACGACGCCTTCTCCTCAATTCAATCTATTCCGATCTGTTATTTGGATCGACCCAAATACACCTATGTAAGGCGATTTCGGCTCTTAAAAAAAAAAATTAATAAATAAATTTAAACAGTCGATACCGACTCTTAACACAGTCGATGCCGACTCTTAAAATAGTCGATGGCGACTCTTAATACAGTCGGTGCCGACTGTTTTAACAGTCGATGTCGACTGTAAAAAAAATAAAAAATTATACAGTCGATGGCGACTGTATACACAGTCGCCATCGATTGTGTACACAGTCGATGCCGACTTTAAAAAAATAAAATAAAATAAAATAAATTTTTTTTTTTTTTTTTTAACTCCGACTGTATAAAAATTTTTATTTTTATTTTTTTATTTTTACAGTCGTCATCGACTGTTTACACAATCGATGGCGACTGTGTATACAATCGCCATCGACTGTATAAATTAATTTTTTTTTTTTTATATTACATTAATCGATGCGCATCGTATACAATGCCATCGATAAATAATGATGTCAATCGTTAAAACATTGGCACCGATCGTTAAGAGTCGTCATCGACTATTTTTAGAGTCGACATCGACTGTTTAAATTTTTTTTTTTTTTTTTTTTTAAAAGAAACGATATCACCTTACAAAGGTGTATCTAGGTCGATCTAAATAATAGATTGGAATAGATTAGATTGAGGATAAGGCGTCGTCACCTTCGTCACCTCTGATTTTTAGAAATTGTAACAGATTAAAATGAGGAAGAAGATGATGTTTTTGCTCGTTAAAGAAAGGGGGTAATTTGGACTTTTTTCTGTTCTTAGGGTCGGCTAGGCTTCCAGCTCGTCGATTTGGGTAAAGGTAAAACTATAGGGTCTCTACAGTAAAAGGTACATCTGACAGGGTCGATCAGGTAAATTTCCCTAGAAATGCCCTCAAACATCAATCTTTTCTTTACCGGCTTATATAAAAGTTCACTAATAATTGGATGGATCATTTCCTTCACCGGCTTATATAAAAGTTCACTAATAATTGGATGGATCATTTCCTCTTATAAACATTCACAGGATGACCAGTGTGTCAAGTGGCCAGATCACATTCCATATGGCACGGTGAACCCAAAACAAATCTTGTTTTAGGTGTTGATCAACTATGAGCCGCGTTTTTAACAGAAAAGTTTTTATTTATTTACTTTTTTGCCTTTCATTTAATAGGTCAAAGATAAGATACTACCTCCAAAACTTTGGTGCATTGATTTTCGCCAATTTTAATCATATTTTTAATTGTGAAAAAATCATCAAAATAAATTATATTTTTTAATAGGATCTGATTGACCTTGCCTAAGTTGTCATAACACCCGATCTTCGCGATGAATGTGACATAATGACTACCTGATGGTCGGCGTAGAGATCGTCTCCATGGCTTCTTATTTTATATACAATTGATAAGAATTATGTAATATACTTACAATAATACTTAAGAATGTCTCGGGCTTTACAAGACCAGTTTGGGAAGTTAACCAAAGTCCGAAACCCAACTACCCTTGCCGAAACATTAACGTAACTGAACTTCGCTACTATGCTCCTAAGTATGATTCTCTGGCGGAACCAGAGCCAATTGTGGGCTACTAGCTGGACTATTTCGATTGCAAATTTGGCCAGTTATGGCCATAGTGGCCATCACTCAGAGCAGAATTGCTCTCATTTTTTCATAATGTCTGGAGAGATCTACTGCCAGAATGTGAATGTCCACAAATTGGGGTCATGATCCATATTGTCAAAAAAACGTTAGGCAAGGTCGAGGTGGTGAAGCATAAGCTTAAAAAAAAAAAAAAGAGTATTATTTTATTTAATTAAAAATTATATAAAACATGATCTATTGTATCATATAAATTACCATACAAATGATTAAAATGAATTGCCGAAGAGGATAATAACATTTATTGTCAATGAACTAATATATGATACTCTTTTCCATATTTAAATTATGCAATCCAAAACAATTTTTTATTGTCTGATCAAAAGCTCAAATGGTTAAAGATTAAACTTTAGGATGAATCTCATTCATATGTTAGCATGCCAATTGAAGAGTTGTTCATAAGTTGATAACAGTTGTACCACAATTTCCCAAATGCCTATGCTTATAGACAACTTCTCGAGTCGAGAATCTGAAGAGAATTCGAAGAGTCGATCACTACTCCGGTGGGGGCACACCTTCCTTCTAAAAAGTATGAAGTGTTCATACGGCCATAGCGGTACGCAATTTTGACCAATATCATACAATTTACAAATGAATAATTTCAGGGCGTAATACTTGATCACGTCATGTGAACAAAAGTACGCCAATCAATGATTGGGTAAAGTGATTAGAATCGCACGAGTTGATGAAAATGCATGTAACTTGTCCAAAAAATTCTCTATCATATTCACAAGTTAAAAAGAATATACTTGCAAGATAATTTCCTCTCTAGTTTCCCTTAATTTACAAATCACTCATTTTTTCTTTTGGTATAACCCCTGAGCAACAATATAAGAGAAAGAGAGAGAGACTTGTCTTCTTCTTTCTTCCAATGCATGAGGAACAATACATACGAGATTTAGGGACTCTAATATAGATGAAAAACCGAGAATATTCATAAATAGATCTAACAAATCATTTTGGTTGTCAGGAAATAAATTTATACCCATTTTAAATGTTAAATTTTTTTTATAAAAAACATATATTCCTCTAAAGTTTTAAGTTATAGCTTATATAATTTTATAATATAATTTTATAAGTTATATAAGCTCTTATTTATCTTAATTATAAGTTGCACAAAAACGCCGCTTTTAAACTTGAACCGCCCACTTGGGGGAGAAGGAGGGGGGATTATAAAAATCTTATCAAAATAAACAAAAAAGACTTAACAAGTATTAAGTAGGTATATTTCATAGGAGAATGGTCAGGTCCTACCAAGCATAATCGGATTTTCAGTCCTACCCCATCTGGTGCCCTTGGAAATCAAAGAATCTTGAGTTTCTTGATTTTCACTTTTTATAGCAAAACGTGCAGCCGAGATTCTCCTATGTCCTAGGGCACCAGATGGGTAGGACTTGACCATTCCCATATTTATTTCATAATCCACATGTATTACTATATAATATGAAGTAATTAAAGCATCTATGAAAATGATAAAAAATTTCTTAAAATTCAAGAGAAATAGAGAACAATCACTAAAAAGTTGGGCAGATAGGATACTTTTGCTAAATTTTTTATTAATTTAAAAAATTATGACCGGCTATGATAACCTATATCGTTCATCATCTAAAGAGCATCTCTAACAAAAGAGCTATCCCACTCGCTATATGCAATATAGCGTTCAAAGGTGCACAAACTAAGCTCCAGCAGCAACGCCATCCCACCTACTATAAATAGCTATCGCTACAGTAATAGCTAAATTTAGTTATTACTGTAGAAATAGCTAAACATTAAAATAATATTTTTTTCTCCTCTCTCCTCGCTCCTCTCTCTTCTCTCCTCTCTTATCTAATAGTAAAATAATAAAATGAAAATAAACTAAAATCGCACAGAAACCCAAGGGTCCTGAACCATACCGAACCGCACCGAAACCCAACACAAACCGAACCGAGCCAAACCCCAATTCGGTTCGGTTTGGGTGGCTTGAAAGCGAAAAAAATCCGAAAAAAAAAACATACCTTAAAAAAATAAAATAAATAAATAAATAACTAGGTATTTTACCTACACCAAACCACACCGAAACCCGACAAACCAAACCGAACCAAACCCCAATTTGGTTCGGTTTGGGTGGCTTGAAAGCAAAAAAAACTTGAAAAAAATCGAAAAAGCTAAAAAAAATACCCTAAAAATATAAAAAAGTTAGGTATTTTACCTACACCGAACCACACCGAAACCCGACAAACCGAACCGAACCGAACCCCAATTCGGTTTGGTTTGGGTGCTTGAAAGCGAAAAAAACCTAAAAAAAATAAAAATAGTAGGTATTTTTACCTACCCCGAACCAAAACGAGCCAAATCGGTTTCGTTTTCAGAAAATAAAATTTGAACCGAACCGAAACCGACACAAACCGAACTGAACCCAAATTCAGTTCGGTTTGGGTGGCTTGAAGCCCAAAAAAAACCTGAAAAAAATGAAAAGATACCCTAAAAAAAAAAAGATATTTTACCTACACTGAACCAAACCAAATCGATTTCAAAAAAAAAAATTGAACCGAACCAAATGGGTTTTGATTCGGTTTCGGTTTGGGGTGTACCAAACCGAACACCAAAAATTTTGAGTTTAGTTCGGTTCAATATACCGAACTTGCATCCTTAAGTGTGGGTAGTAAAATATAATAAAATAAGAGTGAAAAATAATATTTTTTAAAAATGAGTAGCTAATTTAGAGTGTCTGCTAGATTGATATTTACTGTAGTAATAGCTAAATTACTGTAGCAGCAGCTAAAGTAGTGTTTAGCTACTCAAATTTAGCTCTCCTTGCAGGAGATGCTCTAAGTAGTGTCATATCTTGTACCTATCGGTTGATATGCATCCAATTAACCCCATCTGGTACGGATGTATGCAGAGATTTTGTACGGGTCAAATGTGAGGTCAAATATCGGCGCAAAATCGATATATGGTCATATGCGTATATGTGTATGAAATACGAATAGGGAAAAAAATAGAAGAAGCAAAAATGCCTTTTTTTTATTTATTAGTTATTTTTTATATTTTTTATTATTTTAAATATATATAAGGTTCCATAATATCTACTGGTTTGGCCGATACGCATCCAATATATCCCACACAAATCTCGCCGATACATGCCTCGAAAAAGAAATAAAAAAAATTAGTAAAGAAAGAGAAAATATAGCTTACGATGTCTAACCACATCTATATTTGAGTCTCCAGTGTAACAACAAAATAAAAAGAAACAGAGAGCATACAATAACAAAAGAAAGAGAGCTGGAAAAGAGACTTATTTACTCACCCAAGAACCTCGAAGTTCACCACTCAAACAGCTCGTTAAAAGACCACGCCTGCTAAATAAAAATCAGAGAACGCCTAATCCCCATAAGACTGGAGAGCATCCCCAGTCAACCTACAGATCCGCCATTCCTGCAAAACCTGAGCCCCCATCTCCTCATAAAACTTAATAGCATTCACATTCCAATCAAGCACACACCACTCCACCCTCCCTAACCCCATCTTCACCGCCTGCCCCGCCACCGCCGACAACAGCATTCTCCCAAACCCCTTCCTCCTATAACACTCCCTCACGAACAGATCCTCCACATAAAACCCTGGCTTCGCTAGAAACGTCGAATAATTTGGAAAAAACAGCACGAATCCACCCACAACAATCCTACCATCCGATGAAGCCGCCAAGAAAATCTCCGCTTCTGGATCGTCGATCGGATCCTGGAGATCGACGGAGTGGAGGATCGGGGAGAAGAGGTTGTTGGTGTCGGGGAGAGGAGGAAAGGGGGTTGGGGAGAGTTCGAGGATGAGGACAGTGAAGGATTGGAAGGGCGGGGAGTTGAATAGTGTGTCGGCGAGAGATGATTTGGTGGCTGAGCAGAGGTGAGCGAGGCGCTCGAACACGGCCATCTGGTGGATCAGACGGTGGATATGAGGAACATCTTGCTTTTGTGCTAATCGTATTCTGACGTTTATTTGTTTTTCAGTAGCTTTCTCCGGCAATGTGGTGGTGGTGGTGGTGGCGGCGGCCATTTTCTTTGAGGGTTTTGAGGAGGCTGATCAGTAGTTCGTATAAAGATTTTGTTTGTAGAAACTAGAAAGGGTGGATGGGTCTTAGCCTCTTAGGTCATCGGGTGTGTAGTTGCTGTGGTATGCGTAAGAGTAAAATGACCAAATTGTCCATAGTTGATTTTTGGAATGGCTCTATACCGCATAAATCTGGAGCAGAAAATGTGGGATTATGGATGGGTTTAAATGGCCCGGTCCAGCCCTTAAACGTGCTAACTATAATCAGCCTGTTCAGTCCAAACATGACCCGATTACTAACAGACCGGTCCGGGCCTGTCCATATATGAATTGGGCCTACTTAACTTAGCCTATACTAAGTTCATGGTGGCTAGATTGGGCTGAGCCTTAAAATTTCTATATAAAAAAGAAATCATCTGATTGAGTCAGGCCGGGCTTAAATGGGCTATTTTTTAAATTGGTCTCTTGAATCTAGCACATATCCAATCCAGCTTAGTACGGAGGGGCCTATCCCGCCCATTTATGTATGGACCCTAACTATTGTAGATTGTAGCAGACACCCATCCCATTGAAAACAGACAGTATACTAAAAACCCAAAAAAGTCCTCATACATAAAACGTGAACCCTTTCCCAGACGGATCATGACTAAGTCAAGCGTTCGGAATGAGGGAGATGTAAGTTATTCTGGGGCTTTTTGGTGCAGTACCAGCTTGAAAGAAGACACTTGAACAACTTCATGTAAGTTATTTTGGGGGGGGGCTTTTGGGTGTAGTACCTGCTTGAGAGAACAGATTTGAACCACTTAAGACATCTCTTGTATGCCTGTTTAAAAAGCACAGTTTTGAGAGCATGTCGGCCATATGTAAACGATACCAATTGTCTACAGTACCACAGATTAGAGCCACATAAAATTTTGTTAGAATAGAGCATGTATATCTCGTTGGATGAAGTGACCCACAGGTTATATGCAACCGTCAACTAAATCAACAAGGGTGACAAAAATTATGTAAGTTGTTCTTTCAATTACAAAGCCAATACTTTCATAAAAAGTTATTTTAATACCATGTGAACTAATTTTGCAAGCAATCTAGTCACTGAAATTTCACATGGAAAGTAGAATTTACAAAGAACAAAAATGAATGTGCAAAATGAATAGGTATCTCGAATCTCGATTAAGGCTTAAAAGGTCGGTAACAAAGCTGGTACCCTTCATGAAATGTGCTCTCTCTCTCTCTCTCTCTCTCTCTCTCTCTCTCTCTCTTCACGCTCTGCTTGTCTACAGTAATAATTATTTATTAGTGAGGTCAGAGGTGTCTCAAGCTTCACCCAATTTTTCTGTTCAACTTTACATCGGATAATCTTTCTTTGAAGTTTACACCGGTTAAATTATAGCCTTTCCTCTACCCTTACGATATCCTAGGCTCCTCCATTAGTTATGGACAAATTTATCAATGTATCAAAGCATGCCCTTCTTTGCACCATGTCACCCAGTTTAATTGTTCACGTGATTTGGCTCAGCCCTGCAAACACATGTGAAGGGTGCAGGTAGTGTTGAAGTTTAGTCTCACATCGGGTAAATTATAGCCTTGTTTCTCCCCTTATAATATCTAGGGTCCCTCCACTCTTTACCAAGTGATTTTGAGTTGATAAACAAATTTATTACTTTCAACACCAAATAAGATGGAACTCAATGGTCATGGAATTTAAGAGCACGGAATTTCAAGAAATCGTGCGACAAAGGGCACAAATCAAAAACCTGAAGGCCTTGTTCGAGAGTTGCTTTTCACTTGGAATCTGAGTTTTAACTCAGAAAGCAGCTCAATTCTGAGATTTTCTGAGAAATTCTGCCGTTCAAGAGTTTTCCTTGGGAACTGAGTTTCTGACTGTTTTCCAAGTGAAAACAACAGCCAGCAGTTGGAGCATGAGGCTCGGAAATGCTCAAAATCTGAGCTTATTGGCAGTATACTTCTGCTAGGCCACACACATGATTAATGCCTTCTCCAACGGTCAAACAGTGAACTTGGTTTCTCTGAGCTTAACCCCTCTCTCTCTCTCTCTCTCTCTCTCTCTCTCTCTCTCTCTCTCTCTCTCGTGCTTATGTCTTTTCCAGCGAAAAAAACCAAATGCTACCTACTGATCACTATTTTCTCCACGAAACTTAACTTTCATTTTTTGTCTCGCATAGAGAGTAGGCGATTACCTAAGGTAACAACTAGCACAACCGATTATCACAATTCTCTGGCATTGATATCGGGCGGAAGTCTACTTTTGTCAGGATTAATAGGGTAAATGGCTTCCCATATGCTTTGATAATCTTATGATACAACTTATTTACCATTGAGTAATTTTTTTTCATATAAGTATGTAATCCCTGATGCTACTGTGTAATTCCACTAAGCTAGATGCCTTTTTGTTGTAGTATTTAGCATCATGTTTATATTATCTGCATGAGTACATGTAGTTACTTGAATTAGTCAATTGTGCTGAAGTTGCACATCAGTTGTTTGGTAGAATGCTTAGGCCACATTTGGTTTTGCTATGATTTTTTTTTTTTTTTTTAATTTTTTATTTGGCAATGTAATGTACTTTAAGTTCTTAATTCTTTATTCAAAACTACATATATTTCTACCCAGATCAATGATAAGTCTCCATGAAAATGTCCACCTTTGCTTATTCAGTAAGGGACACTTGAAAAATCATCTTCCTCATTTAAAGACTCCGAAAAGTTCATGTTATAACTACCTACTGAGATTTTACGCATCAGAGTGAAATTGAATAAAAAGGATATTTGGTATGCATCGATCTATATACTGTCATCATGATTAATGAAGGAAGTGTGCAAGCACAGAACGCAAATCCATATGTTTCTTTTTTGGTTCTTTCATAGTTCAAAAATTCAGCAACTGCTCAATTTTGTTGAGGAAAAAGAACTAGGGCCTCAAGCCAGAAGAACTTACAAATGGCTGATGTTGGGCCAGGCCCAATTAAAAATACAAAAATGTAGGTCGAAACTGGGCCCATTGACACCCATAACAAGTATCCAATTTTATACCATGTTTTTCAGAAATTTGGCTGAGTTGGCTTGGAAATCTGATTGATTTATAAAACTACAATTTTTAAACATGACATTGTTTTATTCCCTTTTACATTGGCATGTGATTTCTATATGCTTGTATCATGGGACTTTTCAGGGGAGCGACTACTTGCACCGGAAAATTGTGCGGTTACACTTAAGCTGAAGTAAAGATGTGGAATTTTTGGGAACTGTGATGGAGTTCTTACTATGGTCGAATCGTGGATGTAATTGTCTTTTTTGTATATTAATGAAAAATATTGTATGCAACTTTTATTGTGTTCCGCTTTATCCATCTAATCGATTTTAAATAGTACTCTTGTAAGTGCACAAGATCGGTTGTAGCGCGGTGAAATCAAGGGTGTCGTACCCACAAGGAAACGTAAAATTTAATTAATTCTTAAAGAGACAAAGACACCTAAGAAAGTACTAAGGGAGAAAGTTCGATTTGCCAAACAATTACCACACTATTCTAGATGCAATAAGGGAAAAATAATCTATACAAGAACAAGTTCTGATAAATAAAATGACAACTTGAGAAATGATCAAAGAATTTGCTACCCCAGATTTATAACTTTTCTACCAATACACCCACAATTTCATAACACATCAATCACACCATCATTTATCTTAAAGAAAAATGAATCATAAGAAAACGTGATCATCGATCCGGCATACCCTATTTAAAAATGATGATTCAGTCTATCATTGTGGTATGAATCATGTAAAAAGTATAACGTATCTCAAAATTTTTAAATCACGACAATGAGAAAATAATTACTCTGCAACCTAGATCGGCCCGTAGGTACAGATTTAGAGATTATGGTCATTGATAATTGCGATCAATGGCCATAATAAAGCATTCAGAAGATATTCGATTAAACACACTTTTTAGCAGAATGATTTCATGATAAAACTAAGAAATTGTGTAGTTAATAATAAAAATATTACTTATCTGGGGATCGCATCCTCCTTGAACAAATGTTTTAGCCGCGCATCCTTGGTTTGCAATCTCGTTGTAAACTCGAAGTCATTCTCTTCAACATGTATTTTTCATTTACCACAAATATCTATTTACAATGTTTTGGTTCCTAAGTACAAACTAAGCTCCAAAAATTATAAAAGAAAATAATTATAAAACCTAAATACAATCTACTGAAAGAAGAAAAAAACTAAAGAAAAAGAAATAACAGAACAAGAGCCAAAAGGCCAACCCTTAAAACAAAGCCGTAGCTTTGCTTTTATAGGAGCTGACGAGACAATTTCCATAATAGTCTCAATCGATTGAGAATCTCTTCTCAATCGATTAAGTCTAAATTGACTAAATTCGAATTTGAATTTGAATTTGAAGTGGAGGGAAAAAGTTGTCCTTCTTGTCAATCGATTGAGAGTTTGTTCTCAATCAATTGACACATAGGTGCAAGGTCTTCCTTCTTCTGATGGATGCAAGGTCAATCACTTGTTTTCACGGATTTTAATGCTTCTGTTGACCTCTTGGTCCATGGTTCTTGTGTAACCTTTAATTATCATTTTTTATGCTCTTTGAAGATCCGATGGTCAGAAACACCTGCAATCACTAAAAATTTATCCAAGTTCAATTTACCTTTTACAATTTCAGAGATCTTAGGTCCCAACTTCACTGAAAATTTTCATTAGACAACAAAATTAGATAGGGTATCTAGTAGTTGTATACAGGATTTGTTTGTATTATCAATCCATACCCAATACTCTTTCATTTTGGCCATGACCCATCAATATAAGAAATCTTTGATCATGCATAAGGGGATCATACATATAATTTAGATATCCATGGGGGAAAATAAAATTTAGATAAGTACACTATTTGAAGTAACAGCTAATAAAATTTAGATTTTCATGGCATACTATGTTCCATATTGATTCCTTCAACAGCGATTTACAGTGTGGAAGATAGTTGACGACTATAACATAGTTTAAGATTGAATTTTAATCAAACCCAAAAATGAAATAACCAAAAGAACAGAGGAATTTATCAAAAGCATTGTTTATTTTTCAATGCTCCATTAATGTATCCAAGTTTGATTTTTTTTTAAAAATTCATAATTCGACTTTGACCCTTGACTTAGCTGTATGTAGGGGTCTCAATGGGCCAGGCTGCAATGGTTCAGAAGGTCCTTAAATGGGTGGATCATTACCGGATTTCTTGAAGCTCGCCCATACCTGTCTCGATTACTAATTAGGCTGGGCCAATCAATTTATGAATTGGAATATCTTTTTCCCTTGGATAGGCAATCACATAAGTGCATATGCGACTACATATGACAACAATGCTGGGGGTTCATCGAGCAGACCCTACAGCTTCCCAATGCCCCCTAATCATGTCCATCAAAGCTTGCCCATCTGCCATTTTTGCCCCAGCCCATTCCATGATGCTGTCTTTTACGAATTTTAGTACCATCGGAGTTAAATCTCCAAGTATTTTGAAAGATTCTAAATTTCTAATATTTATCTTAAACCAGTTGACCCATATTACAGCGAGCCTAGATTAAACATAAAATGAATGTGTCTATAGCATCAGAGCGGGAGCGTAGCCCGTGATTCGCAAGGGGGTCAAGTCTTCAACCATTGTGGTGGGTTTGTTAAATGATAACACTTCTATTTTGAGCATAGATCAAAATTGCGGCCGAAATGAAACCCAAATCCAGAATTTCGGTCCAACTTGTATGGGGTTCAAAATTTCGGATTTCAGTTTCGGTCATGTCAGAAACCGAAATTCAACCCGAAATTTTGATCCTTGATTCTGAGTATTGAAGTAGACACAATTGAGGTTGGACCGTTAAATAAAGTTACAGTAAATAAGCTTAAAGAAGATATCGAGCTACAAGTCGAGTCCTTAGTTGCGATAGAAGCCATTTATAGAAAGAAGAGACCCCTCAGAGAATTAAAATGACTCTGTAATAAATGGGGAGGTCTGGACATGTTTGAATAGTGAAGAGTATTGTTGCATGTTTGGAGAGAAAGGAATTTTGGCAGAACTATGGAGGAAGGTTGTGCACGCTAGGATGCTATAACGTTGGGTCTTATCCTAGTCTTCATGTGTCCTTCCTAGAGATGCATAGATTGGAAATGTTTTGGAAGAGCTTAGTAATCGGTCTACTAAAATAATATCCTTGTCTACAAGCTCGTGGTGTTGAATTTTATATTTTTTTGCCTAATTGGTCAGTGCAATTTGTAATGCTTATTTTCTAAAGTAAAGAAGAGAAAGGACCTCATCAACCCCATTTGGCTACTGAAAAAAAAGGAGATCAAGGAGTTCGAGACAGTATATGATGGCCGTATAGAGTTTAGAAAATGTCCTATCGCATACGAGGGAATGGATATATAATCCCCCAGTTAATGTAGTTTTTTCCATGGAAAGAAATCCAAGATAGACTGAAGCAGTGGCTAATGAAGCTATCATAGAAGCCTAGAAATACTTTTGGTATTCTGCTCTTTTGTCTTTTAGTGATAGATCCCAAAAACGAAAGGTCTTCTGGTCATTTGTCTGTTTTGTCTTGTAGTGATAGAACCCAAAAAAACTCAAAACCACGAGGTCTTATAGATTCAAAACCCCTCTCTATGTTTTAAAAAAAAAAATTAAGACAACAATTAGCAATTACTGGTCAATTTGCTTGTCACGCCAAATTAGACCAATATGTGTCAGACAATTGTATTGTAAAATGTATCAGACGATTGACACTATATTTCTTAAAAAAAATTAAAATTTCAAGTAACTATATACCAAATTCGTCTGGTACACTAAGGGTCGGTACATTGCAATGTATCGACATGGTGCATCTAAAAAACCAATATGTATCAGTTTCGTCTAGAAATTTGAACCATGTTAACTTTGTTTTACCAATTTTGTCAACTTAATAGTCGACACCTTAAACCAGTGATACATGGTGATAGCTTTTGTAATCCACAATTACAGAAATAGTGAAATGATCTCCTCTGCTGAAGGAGGAAGCTTTCAAGATCTCATATTTTATTCTTGACTCCTAAAAAAGTTTACCTACACTCTCTATCCACAAGGAGAATTCAAATAAAATTAGAAAACATTTAAGTTGTCCATGATTAATTTCAATGTACTACACCCTTAAGTACTATGCTCAAGCATATCAAACACCCAAAATCAGCTACCGTGAATACAATTGAATATAAAAATTAAAAATTTATTTATTTCAATTTACATATCAATATGAAAAGATTCAATTAATTACCTTCAACGGAAGCAGCTCTGGTGGACTCCAGGCTCGAAATCGACCAACTTCTTGGACACCGGATAAGTTTTTCTTGGGCTTCTTTGGGCACCACCGAACAATTAATTTCTGAAAGAAAATATGATTTCTTTGGTGAAAGAGTTCCTCCTACACAAAATTGGTGTACATTAAATGCACGGCCTTCTCCTCTGGCATTCCTAAAAATTTCAAAACAACCTCATCAAAATTGATTTTTAAAAAAACCACAAAAACCCCATAAAAAATTACAGAAAAAACCTAGACCAAAAAAAACTCAAAAAAAATTGAGAGAGGAGAGAGAGAGAGAGAGAGAGAGAGAGAGAGGTTACCTGACAAATAGAACTGAAAACATTGATGGGTTTTTTATAGAATCGAAATGAGAGAATCGAAGTGTCTTTTAAATAGATAGAAACGAAGGGTTTTTACTTGTTTTATATTTTATCGGTTTTGTGGAATGAAGGGGCGTATAGTCGATCGAAAGACTGTTGGTCTTCTGGCATTTTGTTTGTTTTCTCTATGATAGAACCCAAAAACCAAAGGTCTTATGGTGATAAAACCAAACACGAAGGTCAGCTCGTCTTTTGTCTGTTTTGTTTTATCCTCTAGTGATGTAGTGATGGGTCTTTTGTCCGTTTTATCTTGTAATGATAGAATCCAAAAACCGAAAGGAAGTGCTTATTCAGATCGCACTATTGATTACCACTAAAAATAAAAAAATACGTTAGATTCACATTAACACTGTTATGCTTAAATATCACACGCCTTTCAAATGGAGATGCATGAATGAGATTCCCAAATAAAAATTGCATTTCACGCCCAAATTCAGGGCATCTAGGTACATAATCATAACTTTAATTGACAGTTGCCCTTAATAGTTATTAAAACTGTTATTTTAAACAACAATCACCATTCAAGGATTGCTGAATCATTGATATTCAGATTTGAATGCTGAGTGGAATCGTATTCCAGTCTAGATACTTTTATGAGGACCCAAAATTAGGTCCCGTATATTGAAATCATCAAGACATCTGGTAAGATGATGCGTTAACTAAGTACGAAATTAACTATTTTAGAGTTTTCAACATTTATGCTCTGGTTCTATGCGCTATTACTAATATAGATCAGGTCCTCGTAGTATATGTACACCATAGTTGTTTGAGACACTCTTGAAAAGACTTGATCACCATCATTAGATTATACTTTTTAGTCCTATGATTTATCCGAAAGGTCCGTTTCAAATAAGATGAGCCCTCTGATTAAAAGGGATATTGGGGTTCTTAAGGGGTTGTCTAGGCTAGAGATTTGTGAGTTTTTTTGTTTATGATATATTTTCTTATGAACAATTTTCTTTTTTGGAATTTCAGGAGCCCTGGGCTCAAACATTTTTCTCTGAGATCAAGACAAGAACAAAGGGATGAGGACAAGATTTTTATCGCAATTAGAAAATTAGACCAACTTGAAAGCATGTCTATTGATGGAGATATCTATTGGAGTAGAATTCTTATAATGATCAAATTTGCAATAAATTTTCTTCATCCGAATTGGGCATGTAAGTCGTTCTTTTGACAAAGCACTATATTGGGATAAAATGTTCCTGACTCTTCAAAAACACATGGAAATTAATTTGCCAAAATCGTGACCGCATACACTCATTTGATGAACTAAAGGGCTCGATTAGTGAAATCAAGGGCTTAGTTTGTGAACTCAAGATTTGTGAACTCTGTGAACTCGACCGCTCGGTTGAGGAACTCCCGTGGTTGATTCAACAACACCTCAGTGTGGTTCATGAATACTGGGACTTGGTTCATGAACTCGAAGGTTCAATTCTGGAAGTTGAAAGTTCGACTTGGGAAGTTGAAGGCTTCATTCATGGACTGTGGTCGATTTGGGACTTCTGAGGGCTCGACCAACCTCACAACGGGGGCGCACAAAAAATTATAAGAAGAATATGAGAATATAGCAGATGTACTAATGATTGATGAGATGAATTATGCTAATGTAATCATTGAAAGTATTTAAATCTTCAGCACATAAATCTTCATCAATCATAAACCTACTAATAAACCACAGAAAATCAGAGATGCCAATTATTCCATTCCTTCAACACAACCCACATTTATATAAGTCGACTCTCAGTGAAAACAGATCATTTACTGAAAAAATAACATATAACAGAAATCAATCACCCACAATGAACAAAAGTAAAAAGTCCCCTCATTGAATACTCATTATTCATATTAACCTACTGGTAAATTAAACAAAATTAGATATTGCTTCAACTGGTATGAATATTGGAGATCACAAAAAAAAATTTAAGATGCAAAAAATTCAAAAAAAATAATAAAGATAAAATTTTAGAAGCCAACATACCTGCGTTACGACTTTGAAGAGACGATTAAGAGGAATACGAAATCTCTCTCTTTCTCTCTGAAATATAATATGACGCAAAAAAGGGGCGTTGTTAGGACTTTGAAGTGACGACGCTAGAAACAAAGAGGCGTTTTTTAAGGCTTTGAAAGTCATGATTAAGACGAATAAAGGATGGGGCATTTTTTAGGGCTTTGAAAGAGACGATTAAGGGGGGCATTTTTTTTTTTCTCTATTATCTATTATAGAGAGAATATAAGGAGATGATTGAAATATAGGGAGGCGATTGAAAGGGCAAACCCAACTGTTGGTCTTCTAGTCTTTCTCTGGTAGTGATAGAACCCAAATGTCCGTAGGCGATTGAAAGGCCAAGTCTTTCTCTTGGTAGTGATAGAATCCAACTGTTGGTCTTTTAGTTTGTCTTGTAGTATAGAACTCAACTGTTGGTCTTCTACTCTTTGTCTTGTAGTGATAGAGCCCAAAAAAACAAAAGGGAGAATTTGTCTTGTAGTTATGTATTTTTTATCGGTTTAAGATCAGGCCTTACCGTCTCTGGAGGGGCACCTATTTCGTGCGCATGGGAAGCACCTAAATTCGGTGCTTCCCCCAAGAAAACATTTAAATAAATAAATAAAGATATTTAAAATAAGGGAGTCATTACTTGCACCTGCTTTTTAAGTGATTGCATCGAGGTTAAAAAAAGACTTTGTATTTTAGGGACATGTGACATGGGAAAACGCAATCTAGGTCGTCTGATATAAAGTTCATGATCTATAGATCCTTAGTGGATAAGATTGACACGAAATATAACCTTTATCATGTGATTAAATTTAGTCAACGGTTATTATTTGATTCAACGATTGACAACAATAAATCATATGATAAATATCGTGTTTTGCTCCAATCTAATCCACTAAGGATCTATAGATCATGAGCTTTAAATCAGGCGGCCTAGATTGGGTTTTCACATGTCACATGTCCCTAAAATACAAAGTCTTTCTTTAACCTCGGTGCAATCACTTAAAATGCATGTGCAAGTAATGACTCTCTTAAAATAAATAATGCATTTGTAAAGGAAAACTTATTAGTGATTCAATTGGTGATTTGTTTGAGATATTTTCTAATATTATATACCCAAAGATTTTTGTTTGCTTAATTGGCTACTTTGATGGAGTTTCGACAATCCAGATCAGTGCAACGATTGGGAGGATGGATTTGGCATAGATAAAATCTCAAGAGTATCAAAGGGGTATTTTCCATCATCTACCTTTAACACTTTTTTTTCTTTTCTTTTTTTCATTAATAACTTGCAATATGTATCGGTTGTGCACATGTTGTTTATTTTGGTACAATATAACGATTATGTTTTTAATTAAGGGCACTGCTATGTGGACACCAATTTTTTCTTCACACGCACCATGAATATAAATACTTTGTATTTGGGGGACCTGTGCCATGTGAAAACATCTTCTAAGCCGTCTGATTTGAAGGGTATGTGTTGAAGTTCTTAACACAAAAAATTGGCACGGAATATCATCTCTATCATATGATTTAATGCAGTCAAAGGTCATTGTTCGATTCAACAATTGATTGATAAAGATTGTGTTTCATGCCGATCTTTTGCAGGAAAGGTTTTTAGATCATGACTTTCAAATCAGACGATTGAGATGGTGTTTTCACATGACACAGATCCCCAAAATGTAAAGTCTTTTCATTATGTGGTTTTAAGTGGTGTGTGTGAAGAAAAAATAGGCATGTGAATAGTAGGACCCTTAATTAAGGCATTGGGCAAAATACCCTCCGATTTCGATCGCTCGGCCCAGAATGATTTCCTAGACTAAATGCTCCATATTTGACGATTTCGTTCCGTCAAATATGTTCAGCCTCATCTTGATTGCTTCTCGTAAATTTTGAGAGAAATTCGAGTACGGCACATAATCCGATGATTACATAACATTTCTACGGTCATAGCATAACCACCCATTGAATCAATTCTAAGGATTTTCTGAGAAGAACTTAAAAACAAAGGATTTTCATCTTTTATAAGAAAAGTTAGGAATCTGAGTAACTTAAGAACGTATATGGAAAAAGTCAGGAATCTCAGTTTGCTAAGAATCTGTCAGGAATCTAAGTGTCCAAGAATCTGAGCGTTACTGCGAAAAACTAGGTAACACCTGAACAGACCCTAAGCTTTCTGAGAAAAACCAAGAAACACCTGAACTAGCCCTAAGACTTGAATTTTATGATGGAAATGGTGGTACGGATGTGTAACAAACCAAGGTTTTAAAACTCGGTATTGGCTTCTAGATCAGTCGGTCCAAAACCAATCCAGAGTGTTGATATCCATCCGCACTACAAAAAATAAGACTGTGGCTGCCGCTAACACCCTCACCGGCAATTGTAAAAATTGCCGCTATTAGTGCTATCGCTATTTTGTTTTTGCGACAATTTTAAAAACTGCCGATGAGGGTATTAGTGGCAGTTTTTTTGTTAATAGCAGTAGTTTTTGGCTGCCGCTAATAGTCTTATCGAGACCGAGTTTTTTGTTAATCAGTTTCGATAAGTTAATATGCGCATATTTTAGATTAGTAAACTCAAAAAAAAAAAAAAAAAAAACCGAAAAAGAAACTAAAAAATAACTTATCGAGACCAATTTTGAATGAGTAGGCTCTTAGGTGAGCTCCTTCGATTGCTCCTTCTTTTCTGAAAAATTTTAAATTTCAAACTCCCTATCTGATTTCTTCTATTGTTTAAAAAAATATCGGAAACGCTCAAAATACGTATACAGCGTATCTCTCAAGTATCGGTATATAATACAAATACCTTGTCAAAAATAAAGTATTCGTTCTTCCTTGAACGACACCTTATTCGCTTTATTGGCTTTCGGTGCATTAAAATAAAATTATAGTTTCACAATAAATTTTGCTTAATTTTTTTATGGGTACTCGTAGTTGATGAGAAGATTACAATGTTACATATTTAGGTTGAGAAATACAAATTCTTTTTCTCATTATTGATCTTATAGTTTTATAAATGTACTTAATGCTGCCATAAGAGCTGAAAGAAAGCTTCAACATCGATACAAAGTATATTTTATCACTATCCCCATCAAAAGTGTGCATTAACATCTTATATTCTAATGGGCAGAGTCAGGTAAGAAAACTATCCAATCTTAATTACACCATGAAAAATCTAATGGCCAGATCTATCTGTAGGCATTGGTTATGGCTTGAGTTAGAGGCTTAGTGCAACAGGTTTCGGATGTTTTAGAGGTTTACATCTAATCACAGCCCATTTACTGTCGAGACATATCATAATAGGGCCCGACTCTCCTAATCGTCATTTAAATATCAAATGGTGCTTAAACGGTCTTATACTATTTATTAGCTTATGATCTTGAAAATTCATACCATCAAAGTGATATATTTTCAATTGAAGGGCTATAAGTCCAAAAATCACACTTTTTGAGAAATTCGAACCATCTGATCCGTGCACTCTAATACCAACTGTTGTTCTTAATTTTGATGGTTGATATTAATATTTTCTTATTTTTTTTATCAATAAATCGGAATGTATTAAAAAGTAGCGAGGA
Source organism: Chloranthus sessilifolius (assembly GCA_021018995.1). NCBI lineage: Eukaryota > Viridiplantae > Streptophyta > Magnoliopsida > Chloranthales > Chloranthaceae > Chloranthus > Chloranthus sessilifolius. The sequence continues at coordinate 136,970,862 of CM037587.1, forward strand.
GCTGGAAAAATACAACACGAATCCGACCGAAAGGAAACACTATACAAAAAAGAAGAAACAAAAAAGAAAGAAGCCCCACAAGCTCCAACAATAGAGAAGGCTAAAGCCCAAATAAACTATCTGAAATCAAACTGCTCCGGAATATCATCCGGCCCAACTTTCCCCAAACTGACCCACAAACACATTAGATCCTTGATGTTCTTTAAAATCAGCCCACCGAACACCTCTTCCTATGGAAAATACGATTGTTTCTTTCCAACCAAATGCCCCACAAGACGACAAAAGAACCCACCTTCGAAAAAAACTCCTATGGCTAATATTAAAGTTCATCGGTCAAATGTAAAAACATCCACTTAGGCCTTGTTTGGCAGAACGATTTTTGCAAAAAACCCCATAAAATCTCAAGATTTTACGTAAACCCAAACTTTCAGCTGTTTGGCAATCATATGGGACCCATAAATCAGAGTTTTTTTAAAGAAAAACTCGGATAAAAGATTCAACCAAAATATGGTTGAAAATCGTTTCCGCCCACGACATGGGTTATTCCCATTAAAGAGGAATTTTATTTATTACCCTTACAACTCGAAATTCGTTCTACGCAACTCGGATATTTCATGCTAAAATCGTTTGACTACTTTGGATCAATCAAACAAGATTTTTTTCACCATAATTTTTTACATAATGGATCTCGAGACCATGAGCTTATCATCAAATGCCCAATTTTTTTTTTGATGTGGCACATATGTCAATACCTCTCTGTTCACACTCACGTGTTCTCTAAGAGCGCCTACGTCCCAGACCCCTAAAAAAATGTTGATTTCTTCGGATCAGATGATGGAGATTTTTTTAACGAAGATCTTCCACAAAAATAGATCTTAGGTGCATGGCGCATCAATCTAACGGTCAGTTTTTTATTTCTTGTATCACCGATACCCAAAAAATTGCTCTTCAATCATATAGCACACAACATGCTCAAATGTGACTTTAGGGCAATTTTTTGGAGACTGGGGACACATGAAATCACAAATTGACCGTTTGATAGGTGCTACATGATCTTAAGATCCATTCTATGAATGATTAGGGTGAAAAACAATCAACCTCATCTTATCCAAAGCAATCAACAGTCTTCAAGGGATATGGGACGTGGGCGCTTTCAGAGAACGCATGGACGCGAACAGAGATACCCATAAATAAATGTAACCCAACCATTTAAGCTACTTAATTTGAAGGCCATGATCTAAAGATCATAAGTGAAAAGATTGGCACCAAGCATAATCTTTATCATATGACTCAATGCACTCCAAAGCCATTATCTGATTCAACAGTTGATTCTTTCGAATCATATGATAAAGATTGAGTTTTGCACTACTCTTTTGCGTTGTAGATCTGTAGATCATGGCCTTTCTATCAGACGGTTTAGATGCAACCTCACCTCATAATCGTACTATATATTTACACTGTAAAATCGTAACCTCACCCATCTCCTCCAACCAACATACATTGACTGCTTTGAATCTAACAAAGGAGATTATTTTTTATCCCAATCTTCCACATGATGCATCTTGCGATCATGGGTATATCATTAGACAATTTTTTTTTTTTTTTCATGTGGCACTCATTGCAAAAAATGACCCGTGATTTGTATTTGAGCTTGATGTATGTCTCACGAGTTTAGAGTTATTGTTTGAGATGTGTACCACGCGGAATAAAAAACTAACTATTTGAGTGTATGTACATGATCTCAAGACCCATCTTCTAAAAAATTGGAACAAAAAAAAATTCATGTTCTAATTCATAGCGATTAATGCATATTAGCCAGATGAGATGGGGTGAGGTTACAAGTTCATATGGTCTGAAGAATGGTGCCTGAGGAAAATAATTTTACACAATGTAGCCAATCAGCTGAAAAAAAATAAACTTAAACCATTGTAAAATTTTAAAAATAAAACTTCCCATGAGTTCTTTTATTTACAAGCTCATGTAAAGAAAAAAATAAAAAAACGATTTCCATGAGTTTTGTCAAACAAGGCTTTAGATGATCCTTGGACTAGGACATGTTTCAACAATGGATTTTTACTTGGGCAATTTTGATTGATCATAAATATGCCACATGACACAAAGATAAATCACACTGCAATGGCGTGAGATAAAAAGTGAGAAGTTAGAGGTGTAAGATCATTTAAACACCATTTGGTGTTTAAATGTCGGTCAGAAGCCAATATCCCATAATCATATTGGAAGATGACAATTTCATGTGAAAGCACCCTTCTTTCATATATTTCTACTTCTATCAATTTCTCTTTTATTTTCTTCAAATTTACTTAATTATTTGACTATTTTCTTTCATATTTATTTATAGATTTAATAGTATGTGTAAGAAGTACTTATAATATGATCCTTCTTCTTTATGTAGTATATGTAGTATACAATTTAACTTTCTGCTTGCAATTTTGTATTCTACCTTCTAAATCGCTTCTATACATAGGCTTCCAAATCTATCTTGATAACTTCTTTTTAATGTAGTAAAATATTAAACAATCTATTGCATTTTCAAGTTTCCATATATTTCTTTTGGTTTTACGTTTTTGTCCTCATTATGTAGTGTTACTGATGGTTTCAAATCTTGATTTTACTCCAGCGGAGACTAAGGTTACGTATGGCATAGCTCTTTGTTAGCCCATGTCTTAATAGAGTTCACCTATTTTAGCAGGTTCTCATCTTCTTTACTAACATTCTGCTACCTACTTTACCAGGTATCCATTCTCTTTGATAACTCCTTGCATAGCAAAATTTAATGCAGGATTTATCTGTTCAACAATTCTATCCTCATCTCTACTCATTTCTTGCTAGAACAGATTTTATTTGCTCTGATAGAAAGTTAGTAGAGAGTAGAGAGTAGAAAGATTGCTACTAGAGTAGATAAATCTTTTTTTTGCAGAGAGTTAGAAAAGAGAATAAGAACCAACTAAAACAGGTGATCAACTTTACTGTGGCGGGGGCTGGCAGAGAGGTATCTGATACGCAGCCTAATACTATATGATAGTACCAGTCTTGCTTGGGAATAGGTTTGGAATCGGCTCAGTCGGTCTGGATCAGCTGATCCACCCAAGTTTTACTTGGGATCAGCCAACCCCAAAGGGGGCGGAGCCACATATAGCAGAGGGGGGCTGAAGACCCTATTTTATATTCGAAAATTAAGAGAGCAGTGGGCTCCCTATACAACTTTCTTATTAGTTCAAGCTCCCAAATCTATGATGTATAGCTGGAAGAAAATTCTAGCTACGCCCATGCCAGCCAATCCCAAAGGGTGTTGTGCACCCGGCGCACATCACCTTATCCTTTCTCATGAAGCTGAAAGGCCCCAAATCACCTCAACATCGGGCATTCTCCCTGCCTTCTCAAGAGCGGCCTTGGCCAGCAGCACAACTAATATTTGACATGAAAAATCCTAAATGGTGGACAAATTTTGATAGACAATTTTGCAAATAGCTTATGTGGTGTGATGTAGCTGGGTGTAGAGCTTGGGCCGCACTATGTGTGCAATCAATCACATTGCGCCACATAACTTATTTGCATAATTGTCTATCAAAAGTAATCTACCGTATAACAAGGTCTTCTTTGAGATGGCAAAGATGTATAATCGATTTTGGAAGCCCTCTCTAGCTAATCAACAGTATGACACGTGGTTTTGGAATTAAATTGTTTGAACTTTGATTGATTTGTTCTTTTTTCTCGGTGAGGATGGAAATTTTCTGTTTTTAAAGAGCGTAGCTGGGGCTTTTCAATGCCTTTTCGGCAGAGAGAAAGGAGGATATTTGCTTGAAGGATTAGGTGGCTTTTTAGAGGAAATGAGTTTGGAATTGGTGAGTTTGTAGGAAACATTGGGTTGAGAGCATGGATCAAAATTTCGGTCGAAAATTTAAAATTTTGGCCTAAACATTTTGGTCATGGCCGAAATGAAATCGAAACCAAAATTTATATCCAGATTTGCATGGACTCCAAAATTTATTTTCAATCAAAATTTTGGATGTTGGTTTCGGTCATGCCCGAAACTGAAATCCAACCGGATATTTTAATCCTTTTTCTAGAGAGATATTTAATGCCTTTTTTTAGAGAGATATTTAATGCTTAAAAGAGTGTTTTGTATAGATGAGATTGAACCCCAATATGTCTAGGATAGTCTACCATTTGAGCACTAAACTATAAAAGTGTGTGTTAAAGGCTTCATGGATGAGACCTTATATTAATCAAACAAAAGTTCTCTGATTGGATGTTTTTAAATTTTGAATCATCCTGCCAATATAGTCTTTTGGGCTGCGTCACATCCCATGAGCTAGCCTATCACTTAGACCCCTCAAATCTATGAATTTGAAGGTCACCTGTACAACATTTGAATGATAACCAAGGGGGGTTATCATTCAAATGTTGTACAGGTGACCTTCATAGCACTAGTGGTCGTCTACGGGCCCATCTAGTTAACATCAACCGCTTAATACACCAACTTACAATAGAAGGAATAAAGGGTTCGACTCTCCTCACCTTTTGCCTGAGATAAAACCCTCACCATAATAAGCCATATGGTGCCACGTGGCCAATAATATTTCTCCATCCAAAAGTTGTACAAGTTGTAGAATATCTTATCACATGTGTGAAACCTAAAATAATTGTCCACTAGAAGATACTTACTATCAATTCCAAGCACCTTAATTTGAATCATATGTTAGATATAAACAACTATATATATATATATATAGTCAAATCTAAGCACTTCAATTTAAACCTTACATCATATATGGATAACCATCTATATTAAACTTCCTAAATCGGAGAGTTCAAACATTTGATGAGCAAACTGATATTAAAATCGTTTATAGATTAACATGCTCTAGATTGTAAATTTGTAATGCCCATTAGAAGAAACATTTGTCAATGGATGACAAATGTGTCAATGATAATTCTCTATTATTTGGATACATTTGATGTTCAAATTTTTGGTATTCAGTAGGCAGTCCCAAGTCTCAATTTATAGAGTTTTGATGATTTCAGGAGATTCAGATCCTTAGATCCATTCAAGTGCATAAAGAAACATAATAAAGACATTCACTGGAATGTAGATTCAAGAAAGCACTTAGCACAGAAATCAAGGAAAATAGATCGATCAATTTTTAGATTCGATCAATCGAAACTTAAAGAAGAAATTGCATAATTTGTTCAAATGAAAATCGATCGATTGATTTTTAGAATCGAACGATCAAAGCTTTTATAGAAATATGTAATTTCGGTTCTGTCTAAAATTGATCGATCGATTTAAGTGTTTTGGAATACAAAATTTGTAGTCAAAAATTGAGGAAGGAAATTAGGTTTCAAAAAAAGAGCCCTATAAAAGGAAAAGTTAGAGTTAGGGTTAGGCAACTCTCTTTTACCCATTTTCTTTATTTTTCTCTCTATTTTTTCCATTAGTTTTAGCTTTTAGAAAAGGGATTAGCCCAAATTTTGTAAGAATTATCGTACGGAATATTGAAATGTAGCCGTTTTGTGGATGTTAATCGGATATTTTAATGAATTTTTATTACTTTATTTCATTTCATTTCATTCTATGCTTTGTGTAGATATGTGTGACTAAATTTCTAGGGTTTCAGGATCTAATAAATGAATCTCTTATGAGGGCTTATTCATAGATTAGATTTATGGTTGAAAATAAAAAAGATGTGTGTATGATTTCATTGACATCTATTCTTGCCTATTGTTAGAAACTAATCAAGGATCCGAAATATGGGATTTAGTCATATTCTTCCCATGATCATGGATCTGTGATTAGAAATCGTAATCTGGATTCTATTGAATAGAATAGACTCTTTTATTCATTATGATATGATTCATTTCAAATACAGTGAATGTTTAGATTCTATTGTTTAGAAATTTGGAAGGGAAATATATTAGAGATTTATTTTGATTTAATTGTTATATTTTTCATAGCTTATTTATTGGCCTTGATAATCTATGTATTTTTGCATCAAGTTAACTCCAACCGTCGGATCAGATATTTTGAGTAATGAACCAAGGATGAGAAGATTTAGTATCCTAACTCTTTCTATTTTCTCGTGATTACAATCATTATTGTGTGTTTTGTTTATATTTTCATGTTCAAATCTTTGGTATACTAGGTTCAGATTATTTTTAGTTCACAAGCCGGGTCGATGCGACACATCTTAATTTTCAGTGTTCAATATCGAAAATTTTCTCCCAAATCGGAGGAAAATATAGAGTTTATTTGTTGCAGAAAAATCACATTTTCGTAACTTGATCAGTTTTCAAATTCGATTATTCATTTATTAGGAAAACACGAGTTCCTTCCAAATTTCTACTTGTTCCGAAAAGATAAGTTAAAATAAAAGTATGCGTTGTTTCGATCCACAAGCCAGGTCGATGCGACACACCTCGATTTTTGGTGTTCAATATCGAAAATTTTCTCTCAAATCAGAAGAAAATACAAAGTTTATTTGTTGCGAAAAAAATCATATTTTCGTAACCTGATCAGTTTTCATTTATTAGGAAAACATGAGTTCTTTCGAAATTTCTACTTATCGCGGAAAGACAAGTTAAAATGAAAGTATGTGCTATTTCGATCACAATAATTTTAAAGTTCAATAATTACAAGAGACCAATGATTTTATAAAATGATAAATTAAACTAGTCTTAAGCCAAAGTAAATTCATTGTACAAAATCAAAATCCAGTGTAAGTGTCACATAATTGGTCCACGTATGTGTTAGGTCCTTCTAAATCTTTATCTGGCCGCTTCATCTAGCTTTGACTGAGCAGCGTCTATCCTGTCTCTAGACATTTTTGTCATGAAACAACGTAAGCATTAAAGCTTAATAAAGTATTAGTTAGATTTATCATTTCAATTCCACCAAGATTTCAAAATTCATTCAAGGTTTTTGGTCAAATTTTATCAATTATCTAACTAAATTAATAATACTATATTCATATATCTCAGTTCCAAATCCATCAATCTATCCAATTAATGACTCATTAAGTACTAATGAGACAATGAAGACAATGTTCAACATTCATTCGATGCAAGGTGGTCATTCAATTTTTCCATTTTCAAGACAATCAATCATGAGTTCTAATTATCAACATAACTAAAGCCATATCAAGTTCGATTTCAATCATCTATTCTATCAGTATAAATTCAACAATATCAACATTATCTTATCAAATTCAGTTACCAATCTACTATTCAAACAATGTCATCAAGAAGTATCAGATTGCTTCATTGCAATTTAATCGTAGTTTATTCATTTAACTTACTCTTCATATATGTTTTCACAAAATTAGGTAATTAATTTAATGCGGTTAGTTTGTTGATTTATTAATGTCTTTTAAATTGTTTCGGTGCAATAATAGACACCAACCATGGTCCAAGATTCAAGATTCAGATGTCAATGTTATGCAAACAAAGGCTGGCACGCTTTGTTATTTAGTTAACCAAGACAATGGTCAATGACTATGTTGGTCTAACGAGACCTAATCATCAGCTGATATTTCAAACTCGTCTAAATATCAATTGCACATAATGCCAGTTCGCAAGAACAGTGGTCATTTATGCGAGGTTTTCAAGTTCAAGATAGTATCATTTTTTTACTTTTAACATTTCAGGATTCGTTATCAAATAGTTAATGTTCAAAATTCAATATTCAGAATTTTCATATTCAAAGTTCAATATTCAAATATACTTCTTTTAAAAGTCCAATAACCAAATTCCATATCAAAATCTCGTTTGGGGTTCAGATTCAATTACCCATTACAAGTTCAAGTTCAAGTTCAAAATCTCATTTCGGGTTCAAAATTCTAGTATATTTTTTCTTAGTAGTTCAAGTTCAAAATCTCATTTCGGGTTCAAAATTCAAGTATACTTCTTCTTAGAAGTTCAAGTTCAAAATCTCATTTCAGGTTCAAGATTCAAGTATACTTCTTTTCAGAAGTTCAAGTTCAAAATCTCATTTTGAGTTCAAGATTCAAGTTCAAATTCGGTATTTCATGTTCATATTCAAGATTCAATATTCAAGTAACCCATATACAGGGGTTCATATTCAAAGTTCACATTACATCAAATATTTAACGATTTAACCAATCTTCGAATTCAATCTCAATCTATATCAATAATTTAATCGGTGTTGAGTATCAATATGAGTTCCATCAAACATTGATTTCAAATCGAATACAAGTTTTATCAAAATCAGGTTCGAACTCAAATACGAGTTTCATCAAACATCAGTTTTAAATCGAATACGAGTTCAATCAAAATCAGGTTCAGATTCGAATATCGAATTTCAATCAAATATTGGCTTCTCATCAAATACGGCTTCAATAAATATTGGTTTCAAATCAAATACGGGTTTCGTCAAATATCGGTTTCAACTCAAATACGGTCGTCAAATATTAGTTTCAAATCAAATACGAGTTTCGACAAATATCGATTTCAAATCAAATATGGGTTTCGTCAATTATCAATTTCAAATCAAATGCCAATTCAAATACTACAATTCAGCAACTATGTTAAATTCCGGGTCTAATTCAATTAGTCAGAATCCTCAAATCTAGCACATTCATTACTGCAAATGGTTTGATCCCGTACACATAATGGGATCGCTAGGCATATTGATTTTCTGAATCAGTTTACACTATACTTAATGCTGCTGTAATTCAGAGTCCATCGGGGACATACATTTCATAAATAATTCTGTAGAGTTATGGAAGAGGTCTATCTCTCCAATTATTTCAAACAAATTTATGAAGACCGAATCAATGTCAATTATTGGTTGCATACATATAGTGTGTAAACTATGTCTTTCACCAATTTGGGTTACTGGGGGTCTATCTAGGGTCATTTCTCTTATAATTGGTGAAGCTTTGACCAGGACTTTAATATTACAAAACTCATTCACTTATCTCATATTTAGTACTTTTAATCTCTCAATTCAGGTACAGATTCAAGCGGGTGTCCATTTCAATTTTTACTAGGTGTCGTTAATCGAGGCACACCAATTTATAAATCAATGACACTAAGTCCCAATAGTTCATTACTTATGTTGGGTCCATTGGTCGGATCAATTTTGGGTTCTCACGTCCAAATTAGCCTAAGATTTTGGGAGAGTGTAGTATAGAACTCTCCTACATTTTCGCAAGCGTCCATAACAAGGAACTAACTAATTAACGAGGATATTGGATCCTCATTGGGTCTTTAAGAGGTCTCCACATTTTCAATGTAGGTGCTATTAGTCTTTAGTGGGTGTCATTAGTAATGACCTATAAGGCTTCAGAATGGGGACATTTGGTCCCAACGATTTATCCATGGCTCTAGACCATATACATCGGGTCATTCCGGATCCTACATCGAGAGAGGTCCGATATCATACTTTAAGCGTAAGTGCTTCTAAATTTTGAGGGGTGCCAATAAAAATGGCTCACTCAACATCTAAATAAGGACATCAGATCCTAAGTTATCTTGGACTATTTTCTTAGGCCCATGGATCGCACCGCATCGGGTTTCTAGACCCTAATCAGTCTAATTTCAAGAATTCGGGTTTTTGGGCCTCTACGAGTCCCATCTCGATTGGTCAAACCTGGTATTTTAATCAAGGGTCATCAGTGGTTACTGAGACCAAAACAATGATCGTTGATGAACTCTGTAGCACGAGACTCGAGGGAAAGTCGAGATTTTGACTCTATCCCTTCAATACTAGTTATTTCACTAAGCGTTTCGAACCCTTGGTCAATAATCGGATCGTCATTTTCAGCTCCAATCGAGTTTTCCAAGGATTCGAAAACTCAGTGAAAAACGACTAGGAGCCTTATCTTTCACAAGTAATGGAACACAAAAATAAGATCATACGTAATCATGTCCATCGACTTATAGAACGGGTTTTTAACCAATTGGCATATCAAGCCAGATTTCCTGGTCTCTGACAATCCGATCGTAACTTTCATTTCCGACATCGAAACGAGGCAAAATAGAGCTTGTTAGAAAGCTCTTCAAGTTATCTATAATATCTTTATATACTTGTGATACTATAAATATCGAGATCTTGATGGAATCAGGGTCATCTGATTGGATGTCCAATAGTGGTCACGGTGTGTGCCACTTGACATAGTCTCGTACCCTCGTTTTTTAGGTTTTCTATCCATCTAATCCGATCGAACCAAAGGTCGAATCTCTATATGGGTTCAATATTTTTATAAGTTTATTTCCCCAGAATTTTATGGAGTTCTTGGGGTCACCTAGGCCCATGGAGTAGTAGCTCCAAACTGGATCATTTTTCGGCCATGTGGGCTTTCGAGCCTTTTCAAGAGTCAACATTTGACTCTGTTAATAAAGGTCAACCATCAGATTACAAGTCATCAGTGATCATTAAACCTTACTTTTTATCATTAGTAATCACAATATCACAGGATTTAAGGAGAAAGTCAAGATTTCACTTGGTTCATTTTAAAATTTTCAAGTAAGGGTATCGAACCCTTGTCGGTAATCGGACCACCATTTTCAATCCCGATTGATTTTGGAGCAATTCCAAAACCCAGTGAAAGATGATTAATAGCATCATCTTTCACAAGTAATGGAACTCAAAATTTTTAACAGAATTGATCATGGCCATTAATTTACAGTACGTGTTTTTAATTCAACTGGTCATCAGACCGGATTTTAAGGCCTCGAAAAATTAGTCATAACTTTCGTTGTTGATGTCCGATTCGGGCGAGTGAGAGCTCGTTGGAAAGCTCTTAAAGCCCTCTACACTACAAAAAATAAGACTATTAGCGGCAGTTTTTTTAACAAAAAATTGCTGCTATTAGTCTTGTCGCTACCAAAAACTACCGCTAATAGTCTTGCTACTACCAAAAATTGCCTTAACAGCAAGTGCCGCTAAAACACCTTATTTTTGTAGTGTTACGATGTTTTCATATATCAGAAATAGTAATTTATTTGGGATCGTAATGTAAATAGGCTCATCTGATCGACTATCTGATAGTGGTCACTAGGTGGCCACATAAAATGGATTTATACGTTCTTGAACTCCGGAATTTCTACCGGTCATCGAATCAAGATCTGAAATTTTTTACAGTGGTTATACACTGATAAAAATTCATCATATAATTTTTACAAAATTTTAGGATAATTTACATCAAGGGATTCACAGGCTTAATTTCAACCATATTTCTAGTGTACAATACCAGCCAGACCTGCATAGTTCCTCCTTGAAATTTGTGTCGATCAACTCCAAGTTATTATCTCTCTCTCATCCCTCCATTTAAACCTCTTATGTGTCACATGCCTTCAACTCCCAGTTATTTTCTCTCTCTCATCCCTCCATTTAGTCCTTTTATGAACTTTTCTTGATCTTAAGGCCCTCAATCCCATTAAAAGTCAATATTCTCCTTAATCTTGTGGTTGCATGCTTACCTCAATCTAACACCTTAGATTTTCCTAAAGTTTTTCAAGGGTCTACGATGGGGTCAAAGTTGGCAAAGCAAGTGTGTGGCTAGGATTGTATAGAACTTTGTAAAATTATAATTTCTAATTAAAAAAATTAGGAATATTAACTAGAATAGCCCTTGGGCTTAATTTAAATTTACAAGAAATGTCACTGCCCCATGCAAGACACACATACATAGCTAAAGTTGCTTGTGCATTAGGTTCTTTTGGATTTATGGGTCAAGGTTTGACCCAAACCATTGACCAATACCATGATCATCATCGAAATTTGATCCGTTGGTCCATTCTTGAGTCAATGTTCATCAGGAATCAGTTTGGGCCTCTCATATAGTATGAGATGTAGTGTGTGTTTTACTTAATTTCTAACACGCCCATTCAAATAAATAGGGTGTCCTATGGGTGCCACTAGAAATGATACAATTCTATCAATCTACAAGTGGGTGTTTCAAATTTTTGGATGGACCTGACCTCAGGCAATGTGACCTGGCACAGTCAGGTCTCATCGAGCCTCAGTCACCTGGTTGACTGACATGAAATTAGAAGGGTAAGTGTTACAGTTTCTCTTAAAGTTCTTTCCTATGGAATAATCTAACGCTTTAAGGCATGAAATTTGTGATTTTGTCCAAGACGAGAATGAAAAGAAATACGAAGCTTGGGAAAGATTCGCAGATCTGTTGTTAAAATGCTCACATCATGGGTTTGCTAAACAGAGATTGGTCCAATACTTTTATAATGGATTGAACCATACCAATCAAAATCTAGTCGAGTCTATGAGCAGTAGTGGATTTTTAGGACTCACAGAAACTCAATCATATGATTTCTTGGAACAACTTGCTGAAGACTCACTGCAATGGGATTTCACCAACAATAGGGATCAACCGAGTGCTTGATCGCTCTTTGATTATGTATATATTTTATGTTAAATTCAAGTCTTAACCTATTACAAACGCACAATGAAAATTATAGTACTAGCATAGGATCGTTCCCACGAGGAAGTTTATTATCTAATTATTTCTTTATTTTTATCTTTTATTTAAATCTTTATCTTTAAAATTTTCTATTTATCTTTAAGATCTAATCTACTGGAGAAATATGAATAAAAGAATGATTTTTTAATTTAAGTGTATAAAATAAATCCTAATCCTCCTTCTTCAGATTAAGGTCGTCAATCTTAATCTTCAGCTTTCGGATATTTATAAATTTAAATAATACCGTCACACCATATTTCTAGTCCCTTAGCATTGGTCGTCAATCAAGTCTAAGATCCTATCAATACATATTTAATCTAATCAACAACTTCCTAAAATTTGGGCGTCAATCAAACCTTAGAAAATTGAAGATAGAAAAGTAAAATTGTTACACTAATCTGTAAATTCTATCCTGAGTCGTCAATTCAAATCAAAACTTGAAAATATTTACAAAGTAAATAAATCTAAACTAAAAAATAAAGTAAAATATATCCTTCACCCCTCAACCGCAGTCGTCAATTGCTCCTGAGAAACTACAAATATCTACACTAATCTTCAACACTCAATCGCAGCCGTCAATTGCTCTTGAGAAACCTCTGATATCTAATCTATTCTAACTATGTTACACTACTTTGATCGAAAGAAAATTCAACCTCAGGCGTCAATTGATGCTGAAATTCTTCGATGTTTATTCCTATGCCAAGCTCTCTTATTTATAAATCATACAGAGTCAATTTATAAATAAACTACTAAAATAAAAATATCCTAATATAACTCTACTTCCTAATTTTATTCTTTCTTGCTTTTTTTAGTTGATGCGCTTCTAGAGTGTTCTTTAATTAGCAGCAGCAAAGTCTTTCGGAGTTCATCTTCATCAATCTTCTCAGATTTGTGGTTCGTCAGTCTTCTAATTGCAGAAGACTTCTGAAAATATGCATGGCGGTGATAGATCTCTCATTCTACAACAGTGGAAAGCTTCTATTTTTAGGAAATCGTAAATAATAAATTTTTTTTATTCCTTCTGAAAAATCGTAAATCACAATTTTCTATTTTCAGTAGGCTTTCAGCTAACGATTCTTCATTTTGATTCTTCACTTTCTCTTGTATCGTCTTTATTTAATACAGTTTTTCTTTAGAGAATCATAAATTACGATTTCTCTCTTCTTAGTATATTATTCCGCACAATCGTAAAACGCAATTCTTCATTTTTTTTTAGGCGAAGATTTGTCTTTTACGCTCAATGGTCTTTTTACTGCTCTTTGCGTTCATTTCGACAAAGATTAACACTTAGGCTCTCTTTTACTGTTTAGCTTTAATATCTGCACATCAATATCTTATTATTAACAAACTAAAGAATAGCATTACTAAGTTAAGGGTGATAAAATGATAAATTATATGACTGATCAGTACCTCAAACAAAAAAGGGACAACTATATGTCATAAAGGAAGCTCCAAATTCGAGAGCCAGAGTAGATTTCCTCACTGAACATTATTCATTTTGTATAAGCCCAATGCACACCAATGATGCATGCCCATCAATGTAGATTCAATCCCCATCAATGCAAATTCAATCAAAAAATGGGGTTGAACAATTGAATGCATTTAATAACTATGGTCCTAGCGCTGGAAATACTTTCTCCGAGCAATACAACCCTAGTTGGAGAAACCATCAGAACTTCTCATGGAGTCAAGAATCTTCACAATTCGACAACAAAAGGCAGGGGATGAATTCTTTTCCTCAACAAAATTTTGGTTCAAATCAGTATCACTAAAATCAGGGTGGTTCAATTCAATACCATCAAAATCAGATGGGTCAGCAAAGGTAATTTCAGCAAAATAATCAGATGGGTCAACAAAATAACCAGTACTCTCAACCATCACATGGTTATCAGGGTCACCAGTCAAGTCAGTTCCCTCCACCTGGATTTCAAAATCAACTAGGGAATACTGATCCTAGACCCTCTCAACAACAAGCGGTCAAGTTGAGATATCTAACAAGGAATTGAAGTGAATATTTGAAAAAATTGTAAACCCTAACATGAAAGATTGACCATTGAGACTAAATGATGCGCGTGTTATGGGCTTATCGAACAACCTTCAAATTCCCATAGGAATGTCTCCATTTCCGAATGGTTTATGGTAAAAACGTGTCATCTTCCAGTCAAATTAGAGATCATGCATGATGGGCCAAACGAAAATTAAATTTTGATATGAATGAAGCAAATGGCCACGGGAAGTTGCAACTTGATGAGCTTGAGGAAATTCGAGATAATGCTCTCCAACTATTAAGCTGGAAGATCCCGACCTCCTCCTATTGCTCCCAACATTTGGTACTCCGTGTCCTAGTCTAACATTTAATCAAACTTGACGACAAGCAGGGACAGAAACAGGATTTTCTTTGTAATGGATATTTTTTCTTCCATAGAATTTTGATGCCGCTGAGGTCGTCGGAGTTATTATTGGAAGGAGAGAGGGTTTTTAGGTTAGAGTTGCGGCTCAGGCACATCGAGTTTATGCGCGCGTGTCTCTATGTGTGTGTGAGAGAGAGAGAGAGAGAGAGAGGGAGAAGGGTTAGTATGGGGGGGGGGGGTTGGGAATAAATAATATTAAGTATGACCTATGAGTTTGGTTAGCAGTTCAAGCACCAAATGATTTACTACATGGATCAATTATTGGGATGTATGCCATGTGTAATTATCATGTATAGAATTTGATAAATTCTTGCTATGATCTAAAAAAAAGTTCATGTAAAAGATTGAGATGAAAAAGAATCTCTAAACGTTTAATTCAAAGTAGTGAAATGATATATATATATATATATATATATATATATATATATATATATATAGAATGCCTAATACATATGTACACATGCGAACGGGCAATATCTCAAGATAATTATGATTTACGTCAACTCAATTCATCACTATGATTTCAACTTGGCATTAAAAGCGGATATACTTTTCTAATCACATTACTAGTCACATAACAATTATTAAGTGGTTGATATATGAGATTAGGAGGATAATTGAATAAAAAAAAACAGCCCCCCTACTATTTTCTTTTATTTTTGCCTTGATTAGCCAGCTTTCATATGCAACCGCTTTTTGGAAACACAATGGTTTACTAACGTTTGAACCTCTCATTCTTTCTCTAAGTATCAAATCATGATCACTAAAATTTAGGTCATATATAACTATGCTCAGGTCACTCTTCCTACGTCAACCTTGAGAGATGACCCATATGCTGTAGTGCAAAACCAATAAATGGTCAAAAGTGTCCTTTCGCTGATTTGAGTGCGCATAAATAAGAGTACACTTCCCAAAGCTTGACCTATATGGGCGAAGATGGCCTTTCGAACGGCTGCTGGTGGTGATCGGGTCAGGTATCTACTACCAAGTACCGACTGATCGATTTTAAATGTAACCCTTGCAAGTGTACAAAATTTATTGCAGTATGGCAAGAACAAAGGTGTCGAACCCAAAGGGAAATCTTAAATTTTAATTAATTCTTTCAGAGATTTAAAAACGTCCCCAAGGAAATACCAAGGGGCAGATTCGATTTACCAAAAATTTATCACTTTTTCCTAAATGCAGAAAAATAAATTAATCTAAATAACTAATTACCGATGAATCTAAGAACAATATTTAAATAAGATCAAGAAATATGATACCCCAGATTTGTACCCCCCTTTCATTAAAGAATCATTCACACCATCACCATCATTCATTCATAAAAATGATTTGAAATAAAGTATGATCATCAATCCGGCATACCCTATCTAAAAACAATGACTCAACCTATCATTGCGGTATGAGTCATGTAAGAAGCATAGCGTATCTCGTGATGTGTAGATCAAAACAATAAAAACATTAGACTATGGTATTAATCATAAATATGGGTACTTATCTGGGGATCGCATCTTTCCCGATCTACTGATTTAGCCGCTCATCTTTGGTGTATGATCTCCTTGTTCATCCAAAGCCATTCCTCTTTTTATTTCTTCCAAAAAATATTTGGTTACAATGCCTTTTCCTAAATACAATCTATGAATGTAAAAGAAAGACAGTGCAAATCCTAAGTACAATCTACCCAAATCAATCCCTAGAAGAAGGAGAAAGAAGAACTCTTGAAAAGATGCTCAGAGGAGTCTAAAACCAAAAATAATAATGAATAAACAATCCTCTAAAAAAAACTCTCTCTAAAAAATCTCTAATTATTTCCTCTAATTCCTCCCTCTAATTCCTATCTCTAATTCTTGCCTAATTTCCTTTCTTTAATTCCCCCTTTTCCGAAGTGTTTGATCCGCTTTAAATAGAGCCGAAATTTCCCAGTCACAAAGGTGTTCCAACTCGAAAATTTAGGGTCGATTAATTGACCCAATAGGGTCGATGCATCGACCTCCCAGAATTTCGTGAATTCCTGCCGAACTTTACATCAGATACTGCTTTAGGATTTTGGCCATAACTTTCTGTTCCGAACTCGGATTGAGGCGATTCTTGATCCGTTGGAAAGCTGATAGAAAGATCTACAACTTTTGTGTTTTAACAATATCATAATTCGGCCGTCTTGAATGTCCAAATTGAGCTACAAGTCGTACCAAGTTCTCGATGACCCAAAGTTGCAGTGTTTTGACATTATTTTCAGAATTCTTGGGCTGTTTTCTGCACTTGGCTTGTATTTACCTGAAACACTTCAAATCTAATAATTCTTATCAGATAGCCTTCATCGGATAGCTAAATATAGGTATCTAGGGGTGAAATATCATCATATTTCACTACTCATCACACCCCCAAACCTACACTTTGCTAGTCCTCGAGCAAAGCAAACTAAAGAAAATAAATGCCACTTTCGTAGGGAACACGATTACACTTAGCGTGCGCAACAAGCCTTTAAACCCCTAGGTGATCCCTAGTGGAGGAGTTGTGTCTCCTGAGGGTTTACAATGAAGTTACCCACAAACTTCCAAAAATTTCAAACCATCGGCAAAATTGAGTTTTCAAAACATGATTTTTTTTTAACATATATATTATTCAAAAATAAAAATATTAATTGTTTCAATATGTGAATCATCAATCTTAAATATTAATGTCATGTCAATCATGCTAGTATCCATTCAAATTAATCTAATGCTCAAATTATTAGACAACTCATCCATTCATGCCTAAACGTGAAGTGTGTGCATACCCAAACCAAGATTCATCCATCTCAGAACTAGTCCAAACGGAAAAATAAATCGAGTCTGTTGTCTAGACTCAATCCTCACTTTAGGTATACTCTCGAAATAAAATCACTCCGATGATGGGTAAGCTTTCGCACATATGTGAGAGATCAATACAAAACAAGCAAAAAGGTCTCACATGATAACTGAAACACGATGTAATCAATAAACAAAATCAAATCTCATAAGAACAGATACTTGTATATCCTAAGTATGTCATATCAAGTGTCATAAGTATCATATATTTACTCTCCACAAGGCAGTTACCAATGCAAGATCAGATCATGAAGGTCTTTTGTAGGGTTGTAATGGGGCTCAGGAAAGGGTAAGAAAGAAAGGGAATTGAGATTCAAAATTTCAGAGAAATCGGAAAAGAAACAAACTTCTGATTTTTCTATTTCTCTTCTTTTTCTTTTCTAATCTCTCACTATTTTTCTCAATATTTTTCTCAACTTTCTTTTTCTTTTGAAGCACCTCATATTTTTCATTATTTTTCACAACAATTTTTTTTTTCTCCCCCCTTTTTCTTTTATATTTTTGCCATACACTCTCAGTAAACACCACAACTCAGTATCTCTCCACTTACTCTCTTTTCGTTCATTTTCATCTCTCGTTCCTAATTTCTTAGAAATAAGAAAGGTAAACCTGAATTTTCAAAAATGGTGAAGGGTTAAAGGTTAACGTGGCTTATCAAAGAATGTATAAAGGTAAATTTTCCAATAGGCTCAAAGGGGTACTAGAAGGATAAATTTATATGAGGTGGGGCAATTAAGCACAAACGAGCCAAAGATGGCCTTCAATCATATCCTTAAAAGATGGTAACCTTGTCTATTTGTCTTGAGTAGATATACAGTACGTTCTAACACAATAATATGAATTTGATATCATGCAAAGTCACAAGTCAAAATAAAATATATGAGATTATGCAAGATAATTCGTATTCAAAGAAAACTCCGAGTTTATGTATTCACTCATCAACAACGGATATTTGGCTCTAAAGCTTCCTGGATTTAGTCTCCACTAAGAACCTAAGATTCACCGTTCAAAACAGTTCATCGATTTCTAAATCTTAGCTTGGTATAAGTGTAAAAATTCTAAGCATTAATATCAAAATTACCCACAAAATATCACATTAAGCTTTATTATCCTAGATACAAGCATTCAAAATCTGACATCGACATTCTAAAAATTAAATTCACATACATCATCAACTAAAGTTTGAAAACAATCGTAAAATAATGTGCATGATGACTTCAAAATAAAAAAAATTTCTTTTTTTTTTTTTTTTTTTTTTGAAAATATAAGTGACGCAAAATAGATAACCATACCCCCAAACCTAAAGATTACAATGTCCTCATTGATTAAAATAAGTAGCTCACCCTCAAACCTGTTGAAAAGTACCTCAACACAAAGATCAGGTGCAGAGAATATGTGCATCAAATTGGAACATGACCAAAAATTTATTGAAGGGAATATGGTTATACTATTTTAGTGAATTAAAAACAACCTAAACTAAACTAAAAGCTAATATTCTAGAACTAACAAAAACAAAAATGAAAACAAAAATAAATAAAACACACTGGGTTGCCTCCCAGGAAGCGCTGAGTTTAAGTGTCGACAGCTCGACCTCTTCATTGATCAAGAATCTGGGTCACTAAGGTGCATTGCCTCAATTCTCATCTGGGTCATGGGCTCAAACACCTGTTTAAGACGTTGCCCATTCACTTTAAAAACTCGATTGTTCGTGAGACTGCGGATCTCAATCGCACCATGCACACTAATAGAAACAACCTGATACGGGCCTTCCCATCTCGATTTCAGTTTTCCCGGGTGAAGCTTTAGTCTGGAATTAAATAGCCAAACCTTTTGCCCAATGTAAAACTCTTTCCGAGAAATTGACTCATCATGCAGCTTCTTATACCTTTCTTTGTACATCTTTGAGTTTTCATACGCACCATAGCATAGCTCTTCCAATTCACTTAGCTGTAGCCTTCGATTTGATCCTGCTGCTTGTATATCGAAATTTAATCTTTTGATGGCCCAAAATGCTTTATGCTCTAATTCAACAGGAAGATGGCATGTTTTCCCGTAGACAATTCTGAACGGAGACATTCCAATTGGTGTCTTGAAGGCGGTACGATAGGCCCACAGAGCATCAGAGAGCCGGTTTGACGAGTCTCTTCTATCCGATCGTACCGTCTTTTCTAAAATTCGTTTAATCTCTCGGTTCGAAACTTTCACCTGACCACTAGTTTGCGGGTGATACGGCGTTGCAACCTTGTGGGTGACGCCGTATTTCTTCATTAAAGTAGCAAAATGGAGGTTGCAGAAGTGCGAACCGCCATCACTAATGATCGCACGTGGAAACCCGAATCTATTAAAGACCTTTTCCTTCAGAAATTTGACCACCACTTTGTGGTCATTTGAACGGGTTGCCACAGCTTCAATCCATTTGGAAACGTAGTCAACAGCTACGAGAATGTATGAATACCCAAAAGATGGGGAAAAGGACCCATGAAGTCAATCCCCCAAACATCAAAAATTTCAACAATCAAAATCGGGTTAAGGGGCATCATATTCCGTTTTGAAATATTTCCAAGCTGCTGACATCTTTGGCATTCTTTGCAAAATTGAGCAGCATCACGAAAGATGGAGGGCCAGTAGAATCCGCTTTGAAGAATTTTCTGTGCAGTCTTCTGTCCTCCAAAATGGCCTCCACAGGCTCCAGCATGGCAGAAATCGAGAACGCTAAGTTGCTCTTCTGCTGGTACACATCTCCTGATGATTTGATCTGAACAGATCTTGAACAAATGTGGTTCATCCCAAAAATAGTATTTCATCTGGGAGAAGAAGAGGTTCTTATCATTCTTTCCCCATTCAGTAGGGATTTTGCCCGTGACCAAATAATTCACGATATTGGCAAACCAAGGAACTTTCGTAGCGGTCGCGTCAATTGCCATTAATTTCTCATCCGGAAAAGTGTCCCGGATAGGTTCAGGTGTAACCAATTCTTCAAGCAAAATACGAGACAAGTGATCAGCCACAACATTCTCGACTCCCTTTTTATCCTTGATTTCGAAATTAAACTCTTGAAGTAGCAGAATCCAGCGGATCAATCGTGGTTTGGCATCCTTCTTTGCTAACAAATATTTCAATGCAGAGTGGTCTGAAAAGACCACTATTTTTTATCCAAGCAGATAAGAACGAAATTTATCCAGAGCATACACCACAGCTAATAGTTCTTTCTCAGTGGTGGTGTAGTTAAGCTGTGCATCGATCAACGTCTTACTGGCATAATAAATTACGTGAGGTAATTTGTTCACCCTTTGCCCTAAAACAGCTCCGATAGCGTAATCAGATGCATCACACATGAGTTCGAATGGGAGAGAATAATCCGGTGGTTGGATTATTGGTGCAGTTGATAAGAGTTCACGCAGCTTCAGAAATGATTTCATGCAATGCTCATCAAATTCAAAAGGGACATCTTTACCAAGCAAGGTACATAAAGGTTTAGCCACCTTGCTGAAATCCTTAATGAATCGCCTATAAAATCCAGCATGCCCTAAAAATGATCGAATTTGGCGAACACTCTTTGGTGGGGGCAAATTGGCAATTAGGTCGACTTTGGCCTTATCCATTTCAATTCCTTTCTTGGAAACAGTATGCCCCAGAACAATTCCTTGTTGAACCATGAAATGGCTCTTCTCCCAGCTAAGAACAAGTTTAGAATCCACACAACGTTGTAAAACTTGTGTGATTCAAACAAGAACCAAACGTTTTCCCAAAAACCGAGAAGTCGTCCATGAACACCTCGATGAACTTGTCAATCATATCCGAAAATATGGCCAACATACATCGTTGGAAAGTAGCAGGTGCATTACATAAGCCGAACGGCATCCTTCGATATGCAAAAGTACCGTAAGGGCATGTAAATGTCGTTTTCTCTTGATCAGGTGGAAAAATGGGCACTTGATTGTATCCCGAATAACCATCAAAAAAGCAATAAAACTCTTGCCCTGCTAACTTCTCGAGGATTTGATCGATGAACGGAAGGGAAAAATGATCCTTTCTGGTAGCTGTGTTCAATTTTCTATAATCAATGCAGACATGCCACCCAGTAGTTTCACGAGTAGGCAACAATTCTCCTTTCGCAGTTTCTTTCACAGTGATTCCGGACTTTTTTGGGACAATTTGGACTGGACTAATGATGAGTAGTGAAATATGATGATATTTTACCCCTAAATACCTATATTTAGCCGTCCGATGAAGGCTATCTGATGAGATTTGTTAGATTTGAAGTGTTTCAGGTAAATACAATCAAAGTTTCTAAAACAGCCCAAGAATCCCGAAAATAATGTCAAAACACTGCTATTTTGGGTCATTGAGAACTTAGTGCGACTTGCAGCTCAATTTGGACTTTCAAGACGTCAGATTCAGGAAATTTCTAAAACATAAAAATTGTAGAGCTCGTCGTCAGCTTTCCAACGCCTCAAGAATCACCTCAATCCGAGTTCGGTACAGAAAATTATGAGCAAAATATCGAGGCAGTGTCTGATGCAAAGCTAGGCGGGAATTCACGAAAATTACTCTTAGATGTCATTCGAGAGAGGTATTAGGGTTAGGCTATTATAAAAAGGGAAGCCACGAGTTTCTTAGGAGGATTTTTGCAATTAGAATATTATTCATTCTTTATTTTTAGTTTTGAGGGCTCTTCACTTTGGGGGAATATTTTCTTCATCTTTTCAAGTCTTCTTCTCTCCTTCTTCTAGGGTTTATTCAGGGTAGATTGTACCTAGGATTTGCATTATTTTTCTCTGAGAAATTCATAGATTGTATTTAGGAAAAACAATTGCAAATATCTTTTGGAAGAAATAAAAGAGGAATGACTTTGAAAGAAAAAGGAGATCAAACACCAAAGATGGTAATACATCGATGATCGGGAAGATGCGATCCCCGGATAAGTACCCATGTTTATGATTAATCTGCGATCTATTATTGTTATCATGGAATCGTTTTGCTCAAATTTGTGTGATTAGAAAATATTTTGAATGCTTTATTATGACCGTTGATTCTTGGCGTATCAATGGCCGTAATCCTTAGATCTGGACACGGTGATCTAAATGTAGAAGCGATTATGTCTTTGATTATGCGTGATCTAAATATCATGAGATCGCTATGCTTTTACATGACTCATACCGCAATGTTAAATTTGAGTCATTGTTTTTAGATAAGGGTATCTTGGGATTGATGATCATATTTTATTTCAAGTCATTTTCTAGATGAATGATGGTGTGAATGATGATTTAATGGCTGAGTTTTAATGATAGAAAAGTCTGAATGCAGGGTAGCATATTCCTTGATCTCATTTTAATATTGTTCGTAGATTTATCAGTAATTAATTGTTTAGATTAATTTATTTTTCTGCATTTAAGAAAAGTGTGTTAAGTTTTTGGTAAAATTGAATCTGCCCTTTGGTACTTCCTTAGGGACGTTTTTAAAATCTTTAAAAGAATTAATTAAAAATTCACGTTTCCCTGTGGGTTCGACACCCCTGTTCTTGCCATACTGCAATAGATCTTGTGCACTTGCAAGGGTTACATTCTAAATCGATCAAGTTTTTGGCGCCGCTGCCGGGGAAATCGGTGAAATTTTGATTAATTCGGATAGGGATTTTTCTGTTTTGAGTGTTTAAAAAAAAAAAAAAAAAAAATTATTATTTCCCTTATTTTAGGAAGTCTTTTTAGGAAGTCTTTTTAGGAAGTTTAGATTTTTAGGATACCTTCCTTAGGAAATTTAGGAAGTAGAGATTTTTAGGACTTCTTATTTTAGATTTGGTAAGACTCTTTTTCCTTATTTTCCTCTTTTAGATATTTTTAGGATTTTCTAAATTTAGTCATTAACTTTTATGGGACTTTTGTTTTAGGATTTTTAGGAATCTTTCATTCTTCTCCTTATTTTTCTCTTTTAGGAAAGATTTTATAGGATTTTCAATTTTAATTTTAATTTTCGAATTTAATTTTTTTTTTTTTTTTTTTAAAAAAATTTAATTAATTTAAATTCGAATTTTAATTTTAATTTGAATTTTAAAAAAAAAAAAAAAATTAATTTTAATTCGAATTTTAATTTTAATTTTAATTAAAAAAAAAAAAAAAAGAAATCTTTCCTGCTGATATTGGCTACTGTTTATCATCTTTGTTTAAATCGTTTGAAGCAGAATTTTGTGGGTTTGTTGTGGATTCTTCAACCCTGTTTGTGAGTGTTGGTGTATGAGCTTTACTGCTCATCACCCACATACGCTCTGCTTAATCTCGAGATCGAAAGAGCTTGTAGAGAGAATCGAAGAGTCTAGAGGAATCAATATCAACAAACTGAGACCATGGCAGACCAAAGGCAAGAGAGAGATGAGAATAACAACAATGGGAATGTCAATAATGGAAATAATAGGAACAATAATTTTGATGAGGGCCCTAGAACACTGGAGTATTATAACGATCCTGGTTTTTACGAGGATCGAGGAATGTATTATGCATGCTCCCATTCCGTGGAACCACTATGAATTCAAATCGATTCAAATGCTACCAATTTTCCATGGGTTAGCAAATGAAAATCCGCATACGTTCACTTAAATGAATTCACTGGGTATGCAAAATGTTGAGTCCACAATGTCACCGATGAGATAGCGAAGCTCAGGCTCTTTCCGTTCTCTTTAAGAGATAAAGGCAAAACATGGTTCTATTCCTTAGAACCACAATCTATTCAAAGTTGGGCAGAGCTGCATCGTCAGTTCCTTAAAAAATATTTTCCCATGACTAAGGCCATTGAATTGCGTCAGAAGATCCAATACTTTTCCCAACAACCTCTGAAACATTCCATGAATGTTGGGAGCGTTTAAGGAATTGATCAGAAGTTGCCCAAATCATCAAGTTCCAAGGTGGCAACAAGTCCAAAGTTTTTACAATGGACTGATTCCTGAAGAGAGACGCATGGTTGATGCATCTTGTGGTGGATCTTGTGCCACGAAAGAAGCTGACGAATTGTGGGCATTGTTTGAAAAGTTATATCAAACTTCGATACAAAGTGAGACACTGGGGCGAACCAACTTGAACCTGGCACCTAAATCTCATGTGTTGACAAAAGACGGATTGTACGATGTCAACAATAATGCCTCAGATCTCTCAACAAAGGTTGACATGCTGTCCAAACAGATGAACATGTTGTTAGCTGCTACCAAGCAAGCTAAAGCTCCTGTCACCCCCACAGTGTGTTCAATTTGTGACCACCCAGGTCATATGGCTAATGAGTGCCCTACTACCTTGTCATTCTTCCCTGATGAACCTAATCCTCAAGAGCAGGTAAATGTGACTCAATCTTATCAGCGGCAGGGTAGAAACATATACTCCAATACCTATAACCCGGAATGGAAAAATCACCCCAACTTAGGATGGGGTGGTTCGAACCAAACTGGTCAGGTAAACCAGCAGTACAGAGCCAACACAATGGGTGGACAACAAAATTTCCGCCCACAACAGAATCCCACTACCCAGCAAAATTCTAATTTCCAGCAGAACCCTCCTTATTATCATCCGAATTCCGATTACCGAAAAAATCAGAATTTTAATCAACCTCAGGCTACCGTTTCTAGAGATTCTGATTTGGAGGAAAAGGTGATGCGAAGCATGCATGCTTTCCAACAGATGATGATAGATCAATTTAGTCAACTGACAAATCAGCTGAGTCAACGAGAGGAAGGTAGGCTCCCTAGCCAACCCGTCAACAATCCTCGAGGTCAAGCACCACCTGATGCAGGACCATCGAATAGTCAACAGCTGAAACATTACGGTCTTTGAGAAGTGGAAGAGAAGTTGATAATCAAGTGGAAATGTCTGTGGAATCTGATCAGGAAAAAGATGAAGCAAGAGAAGCAGCAAAAGAGAAAGAAAACAAATCAGAGAAAAGAACAGAGAAAGAGAAAAAAAAAAAGAGAAAGAGAAAGAGCAAAGAAGAGAGAAGGGAAAAGAAAAAGTAATCGAGGATGAGTCTCCCTCAACTGTCCAACTAGGACATGAACAAGAATAAAAAATGGAACCTGCACCTTATGTCCCAAGGGCACCATTCCCTCAATGCCTAACTCCTCCATCTAGAATGGGAAAGGGACCAGCAAAAATGGAAGAAATTTTCGAAACATTCAAGCAAGTAAAGATAAATCTTCCATTGCTTGAAACAATCAAACAAGTGCCTGAGTATGCAAAATTTTTTAAAGATTTGTGCACTCGGAAGAGAAAGGCACGTACTCACGTTTCAAAGAAAGTGTTCCTAACAAATCAAGTCAGTTCGATATTGCGATTGGAAACCCCACAGAAACTGAAAGACCCTGGAGTCCCAACTGTTCCATGTGTCATTGGTGGGCAACCAATTGGAAAGGCGTTATTGGATTTGGGAGCAAGTGTTAATCTGATCCCATACTCAATGTACTAGAAACTCGGATTGGGTGAATTGAAACCCACGACGGTCACACTCCAACTGGCAGATAGATCAGAAAGAAGACCGAGGGGTGTTATCGAGGATGTTTTGGTTGGAATAGACAAGTTTGTCTTTCCAGTGGACTTCGTTGTCTTAGACATGGAACCACCTGCGAAATCAATCAATCAAGTCCCAATTATTCTTGGACGTCGTTTGCCATCGCCAACGCTTGCATTAATTGTCGACGAGTCATGGGACGTTTCTTTTGGAAACATGAAAGTCGGGCTTAACATATTCCATGCGATGAACCATTTCCCTAATGAGGATGAGGTCGAATGTTTTACATCGATCGGATGGGCGAAGTGGTGGATGAAGCATTACCATCAATGCTCACCAAGAGGAATTTGACACGCTTTGTTAGCCATCTATGAGGACAAAGGGCTTGAAAGGAAGCGGTAAGAGAAAAGTCAAATTCATCATGTCAAGATGATAACTTATGTGAAGTTGTGACTAAGGTAGAACCACTACCCTCGAGGTAAAGGATGTCTTGACTCCATCAATTGAGCGACCACCAACCTGTGGAATTGAAACAATTGCCGAGTCCCTCAAATATGCTTTTACGGGACCTCGAGAAACACTTCCAATGATAATTTCATCCACATTATCGGAAGAACAAGAGAATGATTTGTTGAAGGTCTTTGAAAGAGCACAAGGAGGCCATCGGATGGACCTTAGGTCGATCTCAAGGATTGACCCATCGGTATGTATGCATAAAATACATCGGAGGATGAGAGTAAACCATCGAGGGAACCGCAGAGGCGACTTAATCCGAACATGCAAGAAGTCGTTTAAAGGAAATCATTAAACTCCTCGATCTGGAATCATCTATCCGATCTCCGATAGTGAATGGGTTAGTCGGTACAAATCGTTAGAAAAAGTCCGGAATTACGGTGAAAGAAACTACGGAGGAGAATTGGTGCCCACTGTGAAACTCTTGGATGGCGTGTGTGCATTGATTATCGAAAATTGAACACGACCACCGAAAGATCATTTTCCCTTCCGTTCATTGATCAAATTCTTGAGAAGTTAGTGGGCAAGAGTTTTATTGCTTTCTTGATGGTTATTCGGGATACAATCAAGTGCCCGTTTTCCGGTGATCAAGAGAAGACAACATTCACGTGTCCATATGGTACGTTTGCATATCGAAGGATGCCATTGACTTATGTAATGCTCGACGTTTCAACGATGTATGTTGGCCATATTCTTGGACATGATCGACAAATTCATCGAAGTCTTCATGGCGACTTCTCGGTTTTGGAAAAACATTTGATTCTTGTTTGAATCATCTTTTCACAGTGTTGCAACGTTGTGTAGATTCCAAACTTGTTCTCAGCTGGGAAAAGAGCCATTTTATGGTTCAACAAGGAATTGTGTTGGGGCATATTGTTTCAACGAAAGAAATTGAAGTTGATAAGGCGAAGGTCGACTTAATTGCAAATTTACCACCTCCTAAAAGTGTTAAACAAATTCGATCATTTTTGGGGCATCTTTGATTTTATAGAAGATTCATTAAGGATTTTAGCAAGGTGGCTAAACCATTGTGCACTTTGCTTGGCAAAGATGTTCCTTTTGATTTTGATGAGGATTGCATAAAGGCATTCCTAAAATTGCGTGAACTCTTATCAAATGCACCAATAATCCAACCACCGGATTATTCTTTACCATTCGAACTCATGTGTGATGCATCTGTTTATGCGTTCGGAGCTGTCTTAGGGCAAAGGGTGAATAAATTACCTCACGTAATTTATTATGCTAGCAAGACATAAATTGATCACCAAATGAATTGCACCACCACCGAGTAGGAATTATTAGCTGTGGTGTAAGCTCTGGACATATTCCGTCCCTATTTGCTTGGATCGAAAATAGTGGTCTTTTCGCACCACTGCTTTGAAATATCTTTTAGCAAAGAAGGATGCGAAACCAAGGTCGATCCGTTGGATCCTCGCTTCTCCGTGAATTCAACTTTGAGATTAAAGATAAAAAGGGGTTGAGAACGTTGTGGTGATCATATGTCTAGAATTCTCAAGAATCATCTATACGAGACCATCCGTGACACATTTCGGATGAACATTTGATGGCAATTGATGTAGTGCAAAAGTTCCGTGGTTTGCTAACATCGTGAATTATCCGGTCCTTTGGCGTAATTCTCACCGAGTGGGGTAAGAATGATAAGAATCTCTTTTCTCCCAAATAAAATACTATTTCGATGAACCATATTTGTTTAAATTCGCCGGATCGGATCATTAGAGATGCGTGCGGAAGGCGAGCAACTAAGCGTCCTAAATTTTTGCCATCTTTGAGGGCTGTGGAGGTCATTTGAGACGAAGACCGCCTAGAAAATCCTTCAAAGCGGATTCTCGGCCCTCAATCTTTCGTGTGTTGCTCAATCTGCAAGGAATGCCAGCGGTGTCAATGACTTGGCAATATTTCCTGACGAAATATGATGCCCCTTAATCCAATTCGATTATTGAAATTTTCGATGTTTGGGGATTGACTTTATGGGTCCTTTTCCACCATCCTTTGGGTATTCATATATTCGGTGGTATTGACTATGTCTCCAAATGGATTGAAGGCGTAGCAACCCGATCAAATGATCACAAGGTTGTGGTCAAATTTACGAGAGAACATGTGTTTAACCGATTCGGGATCCCAAGAGCAATCATCGGTGATGGCGGTTAGCATTTTTGCAATAGCCATTTTGCCACTTTAATGAAGAATGCGACGTCACTCACAAAGTCGCCATTACTGCACCATCCACAGACTAGTGGTCGTGGAAGTGTCTAACCGGAAATCAAGCGAATTCTAGAAAGACGATGCAATGGATAGAAGAGATTGGTCAAACCGCTATCTCGATGCTTTGTGGGCCTATCGTCGCATTCAAGACACCGATCGAATGTCTCCCTTGAAATTGTCTACGGAAGGCATGTCATCTTCCTGTCGAATGGGAGCATAAGGCATTACAGGTGATCAAAGCGATTTAATTTCGATATGCAAAGCGAATTGAATCGAAGGTTACAGTTGAGTGAATTAGAAGAGTTACGCTACGATGCGTATGAAAATTCAAAGATGTACAAGGAAAGGTACAAAAAGTTGCACGATCAATTAATTTCTCGGAAGGAGTTTCATGTTGGCCAAAAAGTTTGGTTATTCAATTCCTTAAGCTTCATCACAGGAAATTGAAATCTAGATGGGAAGGCCGTTTAGTTGTTTCCATTAGTGAGCACGGTCAATTGAAATTCAAAGCCTTGGGACAATCGAGTTTTCAAAGTAAATGGGCAAAGACTCAAACCAATGTTTGAGCCGATGACCCAGTTTAAGATTGAGGCGATGCACCTTAGTGATCCAGATTCTTGATCAATGAAGAGGTCGAGCTGTCGACACTTAAACTCAGCGCTTCCTGGGAGGCAACCCAGTGTGTTTTATTTAGGAGTTGGACACAGGTTTAGTTTAGGATTTAGGATTTAGGTTTTCTCTTTTCGTATGTTTTGTTCTAGAATATTAGTTTTAGTTTAGTTTAGGTTATTTTAATTTCCAAATTAGTGTAGCCACATTACCTTCAATCTATTTTGGTCATGTTCTAATTTGATGCCCATATTCTCTTTTGATCTTTGTGTTGAGGTACTTTTCACATGTGTTTGGGGTACCTACTTATTTCAAACAATGAGGACATTGTCATTTTTAGGTTTGGGGGTATGTATGATTATCTATCTTTCATCACTTATTTTTTATTTTCTTTGAAAAAAAAAAAAAACTATTTATTTGGAACCATGCTACATGATTTACTTTGCAATAGTTTTCAAACTTTAGTTGATGATGCATGTGAATTTAATTTTGAGAATATTGATGTCATATTTTGAATACTTGTATCTAGGATGATGAAGCTTAATGTGATAATTTGTGGATGACTCAAATTCATGCTTAGAATTTTTTACACTTATACCAAGCTAAGACTTAGAAATCGATGAACTATTTTGAGCGTTGAATCTTAGGTTCTTAGTGGAGACTAAACCCGATAAGCTTTAGAGCTAATTTCCGTCATTGATGAGTGAATATATAAACTGAGTTTTCTTTGAATACAATTATTTTGCATAATCTCATACATTTTATTTTGGCTTGTGACTTTGCATGATATCAAATTCATATTATTGTGTTAGAACGCATCTTGTATATCTACTCAAGACAAATAGGCAAGGTTACCATCTTTTAAGGAAATGATTGAAGGCCATCTTTGGCTCGTTTGTGCTTAAAATGCCCCACCTCATATAAATTTATCCTTCTAGTACCCTTTGAGCCTATAGAAAATTTACCCTTATACATTCTTTGATAAGCCACGTTAACCTTTAACCCTTCACAATTTCGAAAATTTAGCTTTACCCTTCTTATTTACGAGAAATTAGGAACGAGGGATGAAAATGAGCGAAAGAGAGTAAGTGGAGAGATAATGAGTTATGGTGTTCTTGAGTGTATGGCAAATATAAAAAGAAAAAAGGGGGAGAGAAAAAGAAAATAAAAAAAAAATAAGAAAATAAAAAAGTATGAAAAATGAGGTGCTTCAAGAAAAGGAAATTCAAAAGAGAAGAAAGAATGAGAAAGAAAAATATTAAAAAGAAAAAAAAAATGGTGAGAAATTAGAAAAGAAAAAAAAAAGAAAAGAAGAGAAATAAAAAAAAAATAAATAAAAAAAAATCAGAAGTTAGTTCCTTTTCCAATTGCTCAGAAATTTTGAATCACAATTCCCTTTCTTTCTTACCCTTACCTGAGCCCCATTACAACCCTACAAAAGACCTTCATGATCCGATCTTGCATTGGTAACTGTCTTGTGGAGAGTCAATATATAATACTTATGACACTTGATATGACATACTTAGGATATACAAGTATCTGTTCTTATGAGATTTATTTTTGTTCATTGATTGCATCGTGTTTCATTTATCATGTGAGACCTTTTTATTTGCTTTGTATTGATCTCTCACATGTGTGCGAAAATTTACCAATCATCGGAGTGATTTTATTTTGAGAGTATACCTAAAGTGAGGATTGAGTCAAGACAACAGATCCGATGATTTCCCGTTTGGACTAGTTCTGAGATGGATGAATCTTGGTTTTGGTATGCACACACTACACGTTTAAGCATGAATGGATGAGTTATCTAACGATTTAGAGCATTAGACTAATTTGAATGGATATTGGTATGATTAGTATAACATTTTTATTTAAAATTGAGAATTTGCATGTTGAATTGATTATTGATTTTGAGCTTTGAAGTTAAATATATGTTATAAAAATCAGATTTTGAAAACTCAATTTTACCGATGGTTTGAAATTTTTGGAAATTTGTGGGTAACTTCACTGCAAACCCTCAGGAGACACAACTCCTCTACTAGGGATCACCTAGGGGTTTAAAGGCTTGTTGCACATGCTAAGTGCAATCGTGTTTCCTACGAAAGTGGCATTTAAATTTTAGGATGTTAGTTTGATTTGCTTTATATTTCTATCATTCTCTTTGCTCGAGGACTAGCAAAGTGTAGGTTTGGGGGTGTGATGAGTAGTGAAATATGATGATATTTCACCCCTAAATACCTATATTTAGCCGTCCGATGAAGGCTATCTGATGAGATTTGTTAGATTTGAAGTGTTTCAGGTAAATACAATCAAAGTTTCTAAAACAGCCCAAGAATCCCGAAAATAATGTCAAAACACTGCTATTTTTGGTCATTGAGAACTTAGTGCGACTTGCAGCTCAATTTGGACCTTCAAGACGTCAGATTCAGGAAATTGCTAAAACATAAAAGTTGTAGAGCTCGTCGTCAATTTTCCAACGCCTCAAGAATCACCTCAATCCGAGTTCGGTACAGAAAATTATGAGCAAAATACCGAGGCAGTGTCTGATGCAAAGCTAGGCGGGAATTCACGAAAATTACTCTTAGATGTCATTCGAGAAAGGTATTAGGGTTAGGCTATTATAAAAAGGGAAGCCACGAGTTTCTTAGGAGGATTTTTGCAATTAGAATATTATTCATTCTTTATTTTTAGTTTTGAGGGCTCTTCACTTTGGGGGAATATTTTCTTCATCTTTTCAAGTCTTCTTCTCTCCTTCTTCTAGGGTTTATTCAGGGTAGATTGTACCTAGGATTTGCATTATTTTTCTCTGAGAAATTCATAGATTGTATTTAGGAAAAACAATTGTAAATATCTTTTGGAAGAAATAAAAGAGGAATGACTTTGAAAGAAAAAGGAGATCAAACACCAAAGATGAGCTACATCGAGATCGGGAAGATCGATCCCCAGATAAGTACCCATGTTTATGATTAATACCGCATCTATTATTGTTATCATGGAATCGTTTTGCTCAAAGTTTGTGTGATTGAAAATATTTTGAATGCTTTGTTATGACCGTTGATTCGTATCAGCGTGTAATCGCTAGATCTGGACATAAGTGTGATCTAGTGCGATTATGTCGATTATCGTGATCTAAATATCATGAGATACGCTATGCTTTTTACATGACTCATACCGCAATGTTAGGCTGAGTCATTGTTTTTAGATAGGGTATGCCGGATTGATGATCATATTTTATTTCAAGTCATTTTTCTAGATGAATGATGGTGTGAATGATGATTTAATGAAACTGTGAGTTTTAATGATAGAAAAGGGGTACGAATCTGGGGTAGCATATTCCTTGATCTCATTTTAATATTGTTCGTAGATTTATCAGTAATTAATTGTTTAGATTAATTTATTTTTCTGCATTTAGGAAAAGTGTGTTAAGTTTTTGGTAAAATTGAATCTGCCCTTTGGTACTTCCTTAGGGACGTTTTTAAAATCTCTAAAAGAATTAATTAAAAATTCACGTTTCCCTGTTGGTTCGACACCCCTGTTCTTTCCATACTGCAATAGATCTTGTGCACTTGCAAGGGTTACATTCTAAATTGATCAACTAACCCATTCACTATCAGAAATCGGATAGATGATTCCAGCATCGAGTAATTTAATGATTTCCTTTAAAACGATTTCTTGCATGTTCGGATTAAGTCGCCTCTGCGGTTCTCTCGATGGTTTACTCTCATCTTCCAGATGTATTTTGTGCATACATACTGATGGGTCAATCCCTTTTAAATCAGCTAGAGTCCATCCGATAGCCTGCTTGTGATCTAAAAGCACTTTCAACAGGTCATGCTCTTGTTCTTCAGACAACGTGGATGAAATTATCACCGGAAACGTTTCTCGTGGCCCCAGAAAAGCGTATTTGAGCGATTCAGGCAACTGTTTCAATTCCACAGTTGGTGGCTCCTCAATTGATGGAGTCGGTTCAGCTTTTACTTCAATGGGTAACGGTTCTATCTTAGTCACAACTTCACATAAGTTATCATATGGACATGATAAACTCAACCTCGTCTCTTGATTTGCTTCCTTTCGGATCCTTTTTCTTCATAGATGGCCAACAAAGCGATTTCAAATTCTTCTTTGGTGAGCATTGATGGTAATGCTTCATCCACCACTTCGTCCATCTAATCGATGTAAAAACATTCGACCTCATCCTTGTTAGGGAAATGGTTCATCGCATGAAATATGTTCAATCTGACCTTCATGTTCCCAAAAGAAACATCCATGACTCCCGTTCGACAATTAATGCAAGCGTTTGCGATGGCGAAAGCAGACGTCCAAGGATGATGGGGACTTGATTAATTGATTTAACAGGCGGTTCCATGTCTAAAACAATAAAGTCCACTGGAAAGACAAACTTGTCTATTCCAACCAAAACATCCTCGATAATTCCCCTAGGTCTTCTTTCTGACCTATCAGCTAGTTGGAGTGTGACCGTCGTGGGTTGCAATTCACCCAATCCGAGTTTCTCGTATATTGAGTATGGGATTAGATTCACACTTGCTCCCAAATCCAATAACGCTTTTCCAATTGGTTGCCCACCAATGACACATGGAACAGTTGGAACTCCAGGGTCTTTCAGTTTCTGTGGGGTTTCCAATTGTAATATTGAACTGACTTGATTAGTCAGGAACACTTTCTTGGAAATATGAGTACGCGCCTTTCGCTTACGAGTGCATAAATCTTTGAAAAATTTTGCATACTCAGGCACTTGTTTGATTGTTTCAAGCAATGGAAGATTTATCTTTACTTGCTTGAATGTTTCGAAAATTTCTTCCATTTTTGCTGGTCCCTTTCCCATTCTAGATGGAGGAGTTAGGCATTGAGGGAATGGTGCCCTTGGGACATAAGGTGCAGGTTCCATTTTTGATTCTTGTTCATGTCCTAGTTGGACAGTTGAGGGAGACTCATCCTCGATTACTTTTTCTTTTCCCTTCTCTCTTCTTTGCTCTTTCTCTTTCTCTTTCTCTTTTCTTTTCTCTGATTTGTTTTCTTTCTCTTTTGCTGCTTCTCTTGCTTCATCTTTTTCCTGATCAGATTCCACAGGCATTTCCACTTGATTATCAACTTCTCTTCCACTTCTCAGCACCGTAACAGCTTTCAACTGTTGACTATTCGATGGTCCTGCATCAGGTGGTGCTTGACCTCGAGGATTGTTGACGGGTTGGCTAGGGAGCCTACCTTCCTCTCGTTGACTCAGCTGATTTGTCAGTTGACTAAATTGATCTATCATCATCTGT
This sequence comes from Chloranthus sessilifolius, assembly GCA_021018995.1. NCBI lineage: Eukaryota > Viridiplantae > Streptophyta > Magnoliopsida > Chloranthales > Chloranthaceae > Chloranthus > Chloranthus sessilifolius. The sequence continues at coordinate 137,005,691 of CM037587.1, forward strand.
TGGAAAGCATGCATGCTTCGCATCACCTTTTCCTCCAAATCAGAATCTCTAGAAACGGTAGCCTGAGGTTGATTAAAATTCTGATTTTTTCGGTAATCGGAATTCGGATGGTAATAAGGAGGGTTCTGCTGGAAATTAGAATTCTGCTGGGTAGTGGGATTCTGTTGTGGGCGGAAATTTTGTTGTCCACCCATTGTGTTGGCTCTGTACTGCTGGTTTACCTGACCAGTTTGGTTCGAACCACCCCATCCTAAGTTGGGGTGATTTTTCCATTCCGGGTTATAGGTATTGGAGTATATGTTTCTACCCTGTCGTTGATAAGATTGAGTCAGATTCACCTCCTCTTGAGGAGTAGGTTCATCAGGGAATAATGACAAGGTAGTGGGGCACTCATTAGCCATGTGACACAGGTGGTCACAAATTGAACACACATGAGGGGTGGCAGAGCTTTAGCTTGCTTGGTCGCAGCTAACAACATATTCATTTGCTTGGACAACATATCAACCTTTGTCGATAGATCAGAGGTATTATTTTTGACATTATACAATCCATCTCTTGTCAACACATGAGATTTAGATGCCAAATCCAAGTTAGTTCGCCCCAGAGTTTCACTTTGTATCGAAGTTTGGTATAACTTCTCAAACAATGCCCACAATTCATCAGCTTCTTTTGTGGCACATGATCCACCACACGATGCATCAACCATGCGTCTCTCTTGAGAATCGGCCATTATAAAAACTTTGGACCTGTTGCCACCTTAGAACTTGATGATTTGGACAACTCTTAATCAATTCCTTAAAACGTTCCCAACATTCATGGAATGTTTCAGTAGGTTATTGGGAAAAGAATTGAATCTTCTGACGCAACTCAATGGCTTTGGTCATGGGAAAATATTTTTTAAGAAACTGACGGTGTAGCTCTGCCCAACTCTGAATAGATTGCAGTTCTAAAGAATAAAACCACATTTTTGCCTTGTCCCTTAAAGAGAAAGGGAAGACTCGGAGTTTAGCTATCTCATCAGTGACATTGTGGACTCTGAACATTTTGCATACCCCAGTGAATTCATTTAGATGAACGTGCGGATTTTCATTTACTAACCCATGGAAAATTGGTAGCATTTGGATCATCGCTGATTTGAATTCATAGTGGTTTCCTGGAATGGGATCATGCATTATACATTCCTCATCCTCGTAAAAATCAGGATCATTATAATATCGAGTGTTCTAGGGCCCTCATTGTAATTGTTATTCCCATCATTTCCATTATTTTCATTATTGCCATTATTGATATTCTGGTTGTTCCCATTCATTTCTTGCCTTTGATCAGCCATGGTATCAGTATGATGATACTGATTCCTTTGAATTCTGTGATTCTCTCTACAAGATCGTTCGATCTCAAGATTAAATGGTAGCAGATGTGGGTGATGAGAACGAGTAAAGCTCATACACCACGCTCACAAATAAAGATTGAACATTTTGCATACCCCAGTGAATTCATTTAGATGAACGTACGGATTTTCATTTACTAACCCATGGAAAATTGGTAGCATTTGGATCATCGCTGATTTGAATTCATAGTGGTTTCCTGGAATGGGATCATGCATTATACATTCCTGATCCTCGTAAAAACCAGGATCATTATAATATTCGAGTGTTCTAGGGCCCTCATTGTAATTGTTATTCCCATCATTTCCATTATTTTCATTATTGCCATTATTGATATTCTGGTTGTTCCCATTCATTTCTTGCCTTTGATCAGCCATGGTATCAGTATGATGATACTGATTCCTTTGAATTTTGCGATTCTCTCTACAAGATCGTTCGATCTCAAGATTAAATGGTAGCAGATGTGGGTGATGAGAACGAGTAAAGCTCATACACCACGCTCACAAACAAAGATTGATGAATCCACAACAAACTCAAAATATTCAGCTTCAATCGATTAAAGCAAAGATTTTCAATCGATTGACACAAGCGCACAATTTTTTTTTTTTTTTTTTTTTAAATCCGAATTTCAAAAATTAAAATTCAAAATTCAAAATTTTTTTTATTTATTTATTTTTTTATTTTTATTTTTTAATTTTTAAATCCGAATTTCAAAAATTAGAATTCAAAATTCAAATTTTTTATTTATTTATTTATTTTTATTTTTTTAAATCCGAATTTCAAAAATTAAATTTTAAACTTAATGGCAATCCTACAAAATCTTATCTAAAAGAGAAAAATAAGGGAAAAAAATAAAAGATTCCTAAATTTCCTAAGGAAGGTATCCTAAATTTATAAACTTCCTAAAAAATTAATAACTAATTTTAGAAAATCCTAAAATATCTAATATAGGAAAATAAGGAAAAAGAATCCTACTAAAATAAGAAGTCTTAAAAACCTAAACTTCCTAAAAGAGTCCTACACAAACTAAAATAAGAAGTCTAAAAATTTCAACTTCCTAAAAGACTCCTACAAAATCTAAAATAAAAAGCCTAAAAATCTCAACTTCCTAAAAGACTCCTAAAAAAATTACTTACCTAAGAGAGAAAAATAAGGGAAAGAAGAATTTGCAAAATCCAAAATTGATTTTTTTTTATAATCAAAACACAAAAATCTCTAACCGAATTAATCAAAATTTCGCCGATCTCCCCGGCAACGGCGCCAAAAACTTGATCGATTTTAAATGTAACCCTTGCAAGTGCACAAGATCTATTGCAGTATGGCAAGAACAAAGGTGTCGAACCCACAGGGAAATCTTAAATTTTAATTAATTCTTTCAGAGATTTAAAAACGTCCCCAAGGAAATACCAAGGGGCAGATTCGATTTACCAAAAATTTATCACTTTTTCCTAAATGCAGAAAAATAAATTAATCTAAATAACTAATTACCGATGAATCTAAGAACAATATTTAAATAAGATCAAGAAATATGCTACCCCAGATTTGTACCCCCCTTTTATTAAAGAATCATTCACACCATCACCATCATTTATTCATAAAAATGATTTGAAATAAAGTATGATCATCAATCCGGCATACCCTATCTAAAAATAATGACTCAGCCTATCATTGCGGTATGAGTCATGTAAGAAGCATAGCGTATCTCGTGATGTGTAGATCAAAACAATAAAAACATTAGATTATGGTATTAATCATAAATATGGGTACTTATCTGGGGATCGCATCTTTCCCGATCTACTGATTTAGCCGCTCATCTTTGGTGTATGATCTCCTTGTTCATCCAAAGCCATTCCTCTTTATATTTCTTCCAAAAAATATTTGGTTACAATGCCTTTTCCTAAATACAATCTATGAATGTAAAAGAAAGACAGTGCAAATCCTAAGTACAATCTACCCAAATCAATCCCTAGAAGAAGGAGAAAGAAGAACTCTTGAAAAGATGCTCAGAGGAGTCTAAAACCAAAAATAATAATGAATAAACAATCCTCTAAAAAAAACTCTCTCTAAAAAAATCTCTAATTATTTCCTCTAATTCCTCCCTCTAATTCCTATCTCTAATTCTTGCCTAATTTCCTTTCTTTAATTCCCCCTTTTCCGAAGTGTTTGATCCGCTTTAAATAGAGCCGAAGTTTCCCAGCCACAAAGGTGTTCCAACTCGAAAATTTAGGGTCGATTAATTGACCCAATAGGGTCGATGCATCGACCTCCCAGATTTTCGTGAATTCCCGCCGAACTTTACATCAGACACTGCTTCAGTATTTTGGCCATAACTTTCTGTCTCGAACTCGGATTGAGGCGATTCTTGATCAAGTTGAAAGCTGATAGAAAGATCTACAACTTTTGTGTTTTAACAATTTCATAATTCGTCTATCTTGAATGTCCAAATTGAGCTACAAGTCGCACCAAGTTCTCGATGACCCAAAGTTGCAGTGTTTTGACATTATTTTCAGAATTCTTGGGCTGTTTTCTGCACTTGGCTTGTATTTACCTGAAACACTTCAAATCTAATAATTCTTATTAGATAGCCTTCATCGGATAGCTAAATATAGGTATCTAGGGGTGAAATATCATCATATTTCACTACTCATCACCGACCCTAAATCTATGTGCTTAAGATTGGGGTAATCCCCTTCAAACCTGTGGGGCCTCAGCCTAGGGGTGTCATTATCGGAGCCACCTTAGTCTACCCCTAGCCTACCCTAGCCTTTAGGATTTCCCCAAACCTTATCAAACTGCACCCATCGGATGACACGCGTCCACCATGGTTCCGCTCATAATTAAAAGATAAGGCCAATATGCTACAATTGGAGAGTACAATATTCCGTCCTGTAGAACGATAGTTATAGATCTTTCTAAGGTGGATCTTGTTTTTCGACTATAGCCTTTAATGTGAAAGACTAGTATACTATATTTTTTTGGGAAATTTCCCAATTCAACCCTGACAGATACACCTTTTCCGTCAAAGACCCTATATTTTGACCTTCCACCTAACCGACCAGCTGTAAGTCCAATTGTCGCTCGATTTTATAAAATGCCGAGAGTACCCTCAACGTAATAAATAATCGTCAAAGATTCAAATTATTAGGGTTTTACTTTTTTACTTTTTACTTTTCGTTCGAAGTCGGTGGAAGCGAGTTATTTAAAAGTCGGTGATGCTTGGAGCTTCAATCTTCAAGCCACTAAATCTATAAGTTAGAAATTAAATTATCTTCCATTGATGTATAATTTTATCTTCTTCTTTTGACGGTTTATATTTTGAATTAATTTTTTTTATTTCCCTATAATAACGGAGCGATACCGATTCTTTAAACCATCAATACCGATTCTTTAAAGAATCGATACTGATTGTTTATACAATCGATTTCGATTATTTATGTAATCGCTAACGATTATTTATACAATCGATAACGACTATTTAGATAATCGATAACAATTATTTATGAAATCGATATTTTAAACAATCGTTCTCATAGATTCTTTTAGCCTGATTAGATTTTACATTTCCTTTTTATTACAGTTTATTTAAACATGCTGTCAAGATGATCGTACAGCGAGTTACTGCCAAATGTTCCCCTATTGGCATCTTGAAGGTCTATGATGAATCTAGCCCAGAGTGAAAGGAGTTGTTGAGAGCATCAGTTTTCAGTAAAATATTTTAAATGTCAAAGGGTATGGGGTTTCTTGGAGATGTCGTCAATGCGATGTTGAGTTTTTGGGTTAAAAAGAATCACATTCGAATCGGAAAGAGATATGTCTATCTTCGGAAGATAGACATTGCCTTATATTGGGCCTTGTCATGGTTGAACTCGAACAGTATGCCTATTCTATTAAACCACCAGAAAAGGAAATGATTCGCTACAAATATTTTCATGGACTGTCTACCGGTAAAATTCTTCGGTCGCATATAGACAGTGCAATTAGGCGAGCGAAAAATGACGACGACTTCGTAAAATTGTCTCTTTTATTTGTGCTGTATATATTTGTTTTTTTCGGGTCCCATCATCAACTGTCGGAAGAGCACATTAACCTTGTAAATACCGTCGATAACTTCAAACAAACTCGGTGGGCTCTCCACGTGTATAATAGCTTGCTCGAGTATATAGCGAAGGGCGTGGCGAATAGAAACATTGCCGACAAGGATAAAGCCTTTAAGCCGTATAATACTTATGATTACATGTGTGTACTTCAATGGTGGGCCTATGAGATACTTCTATAAATCTCAACTGAAAGAACGCTCCTAAAGAATTATTTCCCACGATTGTTGAAATGGGCGGAGAAGGCATAATCGATGAAGAAAGGCTACACTCAAGGAAATATTATGAGCAGCAAGGTATGATATCTATTTTAAATATTTCAATTTTCTAAAGCTAAGGTCTGTAAAGAGTACTTCAAATTTTCTAAAGTTAATTTGTATAGGGGTATCGACTTCCTAAAGAGTAGATACCGACTCTTAAAAAAGTCGATAATGACTTCTTAAACAGCCGATACCGACTCTTTAAACGTCATCATCGACTTGTTAAACAGTCGGTATCGACTTTTTAAAGAGTCGGTATCGACTCGTTAAGAAGTTAATACCGGTTGTTTAAAGAATCGATAACGACTTTTAAAAGAGTTGGTATCAACTGTTTAAGAAGTCGATATCTTGCACTAATATTATATTTTCAATTTAGTATTCTGATATTTTTTGTGCTTCCCATTTATTTTTTTTGTGAAAGGTTTACACTCCCCTCAAATCGGTTTCCTTCGAGTTGGAGATACCCGTCGTAAGGAAATATGTGTGGGCTCGAAGGGTTATTTTTGGGAAGAGAAAAGAGGTTGATGAACATATCAAGAATAAAAATGGATGTGCGGTCGAAGAAGAAAAAAAATTACTTTCCAATCTAAAATATTGACAAGAATTTGACGGCGAATCGACATAAGACGAAGATTCGTCCTCAAAAGAGGGCCTTGTCCAATTAGAGCGGTCGAAAATAAGAGAGGCCACGAAGGCCAGAGGCAGTGTACCAACCTCCTCTAATGAAGTGTTGTTGAGGAAGATTAAGGGTATGACGCTCGACAACTTGAAACTCACTCAGAGAGTGAGCCATTTGGAGCAGAGTTAACCATTTAGAGTAAGAGAATGCGACCCAGGTTACACGATGCAACTCCTTGAATGACCAGTAAGGGATGTGTACAAGTTGATTACAAAGGAGCAAGAGACTCTGAAATTACTCCTTTAAACAATTTTGGAAGCGATACCTAAGGTATGTGTTGTAATGTAGTTTGTATAAATGAATATAATTTCAGCTTTGTAATTATATTTGTTTCGATGTTTCGGATACTGTTATTTTGTGAAAGTTTTAAAATGATCGGTAATGGTCGTCGACCCTAATTTTAATAGGTCCTCTAAGGACAAATATTCGAACCAATCGAATGCGCTAGTAAGTATATATAATACGAGTTGTCCAAACTTGTATATTTTCACTGTTTTCTTATCTGACATTTCACTTTTTTTAAACAGACCCATTACCTTCTCACAATCTTATATTTATACGGAAACTCCATTGTATTAAGCGTTAAAAACTACCCCTGATCAAGTACTGACTGTCAGATTAAATCCGTTCCCCGACATAGCAATGGGCCGGACTGTGGGGTGTTCGTGTTGAAATATGTGGAGTACTTCATGGCGTTAAACTCCATTGTACATAGCAATGGGCCGGAAACTCCATTGTACTAAGCGTTAATGACTACCCCTGGTCAAGTACTGACTGTCAGATCAAATCCGTTCCCCGACGTAGCAATGGGCCGGATTGTGGGTTGTTCGTGTTGAAATATGTGAAGTACTTCATGGCGAGAAAGACTTTCGACTTCACGCAAGAAAAAATGAGTCAAGTTAGAGAAGAAATTGCTCATGCTCTTGCTACATACGCTGACGATGGAGGAGGATTAGAAAGCGATGAAGAACTTCCTAAATATGCACTACCCTCATAGTCTTTTTCAGATATAAAAAATTAAATTATAAATCTAAAATATATACAAATATATTTTTTTTAGGCATAAATTTTATATAGATCCATTTTATGTTGAAAATCTTGGTATCACAAATTTTATTTAGTCAAAATCTTCGTATAACGACTGTATAACAAGTCGTTCACAACTTTATAATCAATCGATATCGACTACTTAAACAGTCAACGAGTTGTTCACTCCTGAAATTTAAAATAATTACAAAGGCGATCACTATAAAGAAAAAATTTCATATAATAAATCAATCTATGTCAGTATGCAAGTTGCCAAAGAAAATCTTATTTCTTACTATATCAACCCATCGGTCTCACTGTCGTGCAACTTCTGCAATGTGACTATACTCACTGCACTTGCCACACTGTAGGACCCTAACTTTACCGTTAAATAGTATATTTCTCTTTCTCGGACGTCCGGCTTGCTTACGTGAATTATAGGATTGTCTCACTTTCATATTTTTCGACGGTTGGTCTGCTTGAATTATCCATTGGCTTTTATCGAGTGTGAGAATCCATTGTTTATCGTATGTTTGTATAAAGCAAACGGTGAAAAATCACTTCTCACTAAAGTTGTAATAATCATAATTTCTCCGAATGATAGCCACAACCGCATGCCAGCAAAACAAATCATAAATGAGCCAAAGGCGACAAGTACATGTCTTATGTTTCAAGTCGACGTAATAATTGAAATTTCTGAAATTCACTTGGAACTGATCGCGCCCGTATAGTTGTGCTCTCTTTCTACCAGCCCATTAGAGCACATTCTTCATGTACTAATTTGCTTTTAGACAAAGGACAGTGCTTCAATTCTCATAATTTTGTCGACGCTTTTGAAAATAATCTGCAACCTTTACTCTAATTAAGTCGATAATTGGTTTTTCCCGAGCTACATTCAGTACGCTGTTCAACCTTTCAACATTATTCGTTGTGAAGGAATCGTATTGTTTTTCCTTGAAATTACGCGTGCCTAATACTTCGAGTCTATTTTTGAAATATAGTGAAAGACCCTAGGATCAGCATCTTTCTTGATTTTGTTCATAAAATAATCAAATTTGTTTGTTGCAAATGCACGCACAGCATACCACCATAGATCCTACACCGTTCTTGGGACACTTGTTTGTCAAATTTTGTATCATATGTCGCATGCAATAGTTGTGGTGTGCTTAAGGAAAGATTTGTTTTATCGCCTTTATTAAACTCTTCTACCTGTCCGTGATAATAACGGAATCTTCGTTATTATGACAGATTACGAACGCATCTACCCGTTCAAGAAATCACATTCATGGATCCTCTTCTTCTAACTCGACGAGAGCGAACGCTAACGGTAATATATGGTCATTACTGTCTTCTGCCGAGACGATAAGTAGGATCCCTTCAAAGTGTCTCTGTACGTGTGTGTCATCTACAAGCAATATGCGACGAAATATATTACAGTAGCTTCAGATGCACGGGCTAAAACCGTAAAAAACTTTTTGAAACTTATCATCAAGTATAAGTTGAAAACACATTAATACATTAGTCTCTATCATCTCCATCTCTTTTACGTAGGCCAATAGATTGACATACTGTCCTTGCCAACTTCCTCAAATATCGTTCAAGGCGAGTTCTTTCCTCCTCAAAGTCTTAGAATATTTGATTTGTACGTTATAAGCTTTTGCAGTGTCAAACATTATTAATACATGTGTGTATTCAAATTCATCTATAAGTTTGTCGCATACATAATTGGCTACGAAGGAGACTATTGCATTACGGTAATTATGCGCTCCGATCTTAGTGGCCCCGCATGTATGAGTACTATTAACCGTCTTGATTTTGAAAGAGTCTAGCTCAGTCAATTTAGACACATGTATTCTCCCCGAACAACTTGGTTCGTAGCATCAGACTGTCACTTAATAACTAGCGATTTTCAATGGCCAAATTTGAAAGTTTTTCTCCACCGCGCGTTCTTTTAATGTTATTTGGAATATTTATTTGTCTATGAAGATCTCTCCAACTTTAAATGTCTAATTTTGGTATTCAATTTCTACCTATTAATCGAAAGAGTCGTCTAATGTCTCTAACCCTTTGTTAGCTCCATCTACTAGGGAATTATTAATGTCTCTCACGAAAATTCTCGGATCCTCTTTTACAAACCCATACAATTCGCTATCATAGTCTTTGGCGTTCTCTTCTAAGTTATCTTTATTAGTGTGTTGAGGATGACTATACCCTTCACCAGATCCTTCACCAGTGGAGTTCTGACTAGGCCCTTCACTGAAGGGGTTTTGACGTGATTAACTAGGCTCTTCACCAAAAGGGTGCTCATGTATTTAATTAGGTCTTTCAATGTAGCAGTGCTCACTGAATGGTTATGGTCATCCGGTAATCTCCATCAATGGAATGATAGAACATAATTTGCGAGTCAACCAAGTTATGAATCTATCGAAGAAGATATGACCGAAATCGTCATCATCCCCCACTCTTAGAGAGGTGTAGTCTAATTCTTGACTACATTATTGTGACTCATGCATATACTTTACTCGATCATCATATGATTCAACTGGAGCATCGTTTAAATCAGCAGTCGTTTTCATGACTGACATATTCGTCGTAAAATCGTCGTCATCGCCTAACCGAACAATATCATATATAGGTTCATCCTCTTCAAACTTACATGGCTGAAAGGAATGGTTACTCACAAGAGGTACTTGTTCAGCTTCTATTCGAAATGATGACGATTCTTCAATGATGAATGCCTTTATGATGTCCACCCGGACTTTATAAAACGAAAATAGGGTGGTCAAATCATTCGACTCCAACACATCGACAAACATAGGAGTATCCACTATCTTCATAGAAAACTTTATGAAAATTATTTCATCTGCCATCGCAAAACTGATAGCGGACATTCGCCTTATGAATTGTTCATAAGAAATATCCGTCGAAATGGTAACAACCTTCCACCGATTACCTTCATACGAGCCATCATCGCTTACAAGAAGATCATCATAGTGACAGAGAAGGGGAATGCTCACCTCCGACATCTCCTGTTTAAGAGAAGAGGAGACCATCATAAGAGAGATGATACAAAATATATATACCGATTATATAAACATTCGATATCGACTGTATAAATGGTTGATACCGATTCAATAAAAGATCAATACCGATTATATAAACGATCGATACCGATTTAATAAAAGGCCAATACCGATTACATAAACGATTGTTATCGACTCTTTATACAATCGATCGTTTAGACAGTCGATCGTTTAAATTTACCAATAAAAAATATTTTTTTTTTTTTATACTGCACCAATAAAGACTCAAAGAAACTGAAAATTGGGTTTTCACTAAAAAATCTGAACATACCTCGCGTCGTAATGACAAACTACAAGGTGGTCTTTTCCCAATGGTAAAATGAAGGGTATTTTTTTTTCAATGACAAAATGTAAGGATTTGTTCTCCCAAACCTCTTTTGTCTTCTTCCAAATAGCAAACTACAAGATCGAACTGAGAAAGAAGACATCATCACCAATAAAATCCTAACTTTTAAAATGAGAAATAAGGGAATGCTTTTCAGGGTTAAAAAAAATCATAGAAGGGGTAACTTCAACTTTTTACTCTCTTTAGGGTCTGCTGGGAAAGCTGGTCGGTTAGCTGAAAGGTCGAAATATAAGGTCTCTGATGAAAAGATATATTTGACAAGGCCGATTTGATAAATTTCCCTATATCTTTTCCTACTTGCTATCTACGGCCGAAGATCCAACAGCAATGGGAGGTAGGTCTAACTAACTCTAGTATTTCCCTTTCTACCGTAAAATTGGGCAATGAGTAAAAGATATTCAAACGGTAAAAAGGTACGAAAAAGACTTTAGTTGGAGCCACAGTCTATGTACTAATAAAGCATGAGTTTCTAACTTAATCCCGTGCAAAAATCATTATGCATATTTTTCATCAACAAAATATAATAATAAATAATCATGATGTATATTTTTCTTTATTAGTATAAGTTGGGATATTAGGTACTCAGCCAGAGCACAACGAAACTTAGTTCAATGGTGACATTTTAAGACATGTGGCACGTGGCTTTATCATGTGTGTTGTCAGATTTAAAGATCATGATCAAAAGAGACATCCCTTTTGTATATTTATTCGGTAGAGATTTATCCAGCAGGTAATTTAAAAGTTTGAATTATACCATCAAGATGTTTTTTCGTCTCAAATTTTTAAATTATAAATATTTAGGTCCTTCAAATAACATGACAAACTTGAAGAAAAACCATTTTACATATATAAAAATTGACCTGTGAATAAAGGTGCTCGGGTTAAGTAGCTAATACCAACTCATTTGTCAAATACCTGTTTTTCTATTACTACTACATTAGTAAAAGGGTACTTTATTTTCAGCCTAAGATTCTTTTTTTTCAACCTGAGTTTCACATGCTTACACAAATGATTACCTTGACTTAAATGATTGAGATAATTTTTTTAACCAATCATAGACGTAATAGATCTTAAGATCATGATCTTCCCATCAAACGACCAAATTTTGATTACACCTTACACACATTTTGAAAACTGACCCGAGAACCATATTTGATATATGTCATGATCACGTTTGATTTTGAGGATATGCATCACACTGGAATCAAATTTTAATTGTATGATAGTAGACCTTTGATATTAATATGTTGTGTTAAAAATTAGGATGAAACACAATTTCGGTAAAATATCCAATTTCCCCCGGTCGTGAAGAAAATGGCCCTACATGGCAAAGGTTCTAACATATATGTTTATGTGGGACAAAGGTTGATATGCTTTTATGGTAAAGTTTCTGCGAGTGCACATGAACGGTCGAGGTGAAAGGAATTAAAAACTAACTTGTTAGGTCAAGGATTGAACTTTCCTTAGCTTCTAAATTACCAAAAAGCCCTCCAACATTTACGGGTTGGAAAAAGAAGGCTGCTATAGAAGCCTCTTTGGATCATTTTAAATTAGTGTTGGGGAGAGGTGCACGTGAGGTTGCACCCCGTTTATAATAAGGGAATAGGAGAAATTTCTAAAATCTCCTCTTGTTAAAACATTTTTTTCTAAATTCCCATTAAATTTTTCTTAAAATTTGAAAAACTCAATACTTAGTTGTTCGTTTTCTAAATACCCTTAACGCTAAATAGATAACGTAATAACAAATGGACCCCTTCATATACATAAAGTTGGAAGTAAACACAAAGGATACCTTTATTTACAACAAAATATTCTTGATTCTCAACTCGTGATTTCACTTGCACCAATAATTACTTTAAATCAGAGGATGAAATTTTTAGTCAATCGCATCCCGCCACATCAATCGCCTACACTTTGTCTGTATAAAATATGTCCTTCATATAATATTGTCTTACTTTACACGTCTTAAAAGCGAGCTGAGTTTGGGTGACATGATGTTTCGCATAAACTTAAAAGACAACCATATGTTAATTATTTTATTTTTGATTTGGTAGTTAAGAACTCAAGATCAATTTCCGTAGTTAGATGAGGAAAACAGTAAATTTTAAACAGTTACAAAGAAAATAGTGATTATCCATAGTTTTTTTTATAAGAGACTATCCATAGTTACATGAGGGTTGAATATTGATTTTATTTTTTTAATCAATAGGGTTGAATGTTGTTAAAAATAGTCCCATGTCGGTTGTGGGTTTGGAGGTCTTGGGCTATATATAAGTTGGGCAACCTCACCTTACATGTCAATTTTGTGAGGTTGAAATTTTATGATGGTATCAAAGCCAGTATTTCTCCACTCCATGTCACTCAATTCAATTGTCAACGTGATTTAGCTAATCCCACCAACACGTGCGAGGCTTGTTAAAAATAATCTCACATCGATTGTGGCCATATAAGGTGAGGTTTGTCTTAAGTTTATATATAGCCCAAGGCCATTGACCCAGGCAATGTGGGACTATCATTCACGCCCTCTCATGTGTAATGTGTCTCTCTACATCTTGTGGTTATCTGCTCTGATACCTTATAAAATCTCATGAGCCTAACTCAAATCTCACAAAATTAACTTGTAAGGTAAGGTTTTCCCCAAATTTATATATAATCTAAGGCCATTGACTCAAGCGATGTGGGACAAACCAACTAGGCCTAGCCCAAGAGAGTTGGAGCTAAGTTGTCGGCAAAATAATTTAAAAGTGTTTTTTTTTTAATTATTATTAAATAATCCTTAATAACAATATTTATTTATTTTTAAATAACATTTTTGAAGAAGGATGGTGAGAATTAATATGAGCCGTGGGTGACAATGTACTAAACTGCCTGGCAAATTAAATTGCACAAACAAGTTTATTTATCGGTAAAATATGGAAGCGATAATATTGGGTTAGCCACCTAGCGTTGAACCCTATGCAAGTGTCATTTGGATGCCAAGTGGCACCTAATCCGAAAATCAGGTAACGAGGCAACATGCACAAGATTAATCACATACATCACTAAAAAAAATTATAAAAATCTTATTTACTGTCCAAAATATAGTCAAAGTTGGCAAAACATTATCGCAAGCAGAACTCAATATTTAACAACGTTTTTGAAGGTTTAAAAAAAAAGTTTTATTTAAAAAATAATAATAATAGATCATATGTCATGCGGCCCAAGAACCCAAAACAGTTACTTTTTGGGGATCACATGCCAAAGTTTAAAGCTGGGGAGTTGAGGTAGGGACACATTTGAAATAAAATATATAAAATTCTTTTGATCTTTTCCATACAATAGTAGAGATATAGGACACATTTGAGAGCCTGCCTCTTGAATGATTGTTTGATGATGCTTCAGATAAAACATTTGTTTCTCCTTTTCATAGTATGCTTACACTAGAATGAATACTAACCCTTAGGCTTGTACTACCTCAGACTTACACATAAAACACTTAAAAGGGTAGCTACATTACCATCATTCAAACTTGCCTATAATATAAATGAACTGCTGCAGTGTATGAGTCAATTTCTCTACCAATTAATTTCCCAAACAAAGTATAATGACATTTGTGGAGGGAAGAAAAGTTGCTCACCTTATCCAAATTGGTCCACATGCATCGTTTAGCACGCCATGCGGTTGGGCAAAGCACATTGCTTCGCTCAAGCTCGAGCCAATAGCCTGGTCTTGTTGCTGGGTCAGACTTACACACTAAACAAGCTCTCTTTTACGAGGGGATGCCTCGCTAATTAATCTAAGGTCTAATGGAAGGTTTCATTGAGTCTTACAACGAGGATGGATTCATTTTCTATTGTGCTCTAGCTAACTAACCCGTTTCAAGTACTACTAGTGGCACTATTTTCATTAAAGTATACCACCTGATATAAAGAACCTAATGAAAAGATAGTTTTGGTGGGTCGCATGGGTTAAAATGTCAGGTATCCGATGCGGATGGTCCGAGTTTAAAATCAATACATATCGGACGGTACGTATCGAAATAGTAAAATATTGAACGATATATTGAATATATCATCCGGGCATATATATACAAAATGGACGATACGGTACATTGCCAATCCAAAATCAATACGTATTAATATAAGACAAAATTTTGACCCATGGTGGGTCGACCATTGCATCAATAAAATATGCTATTCAAACTACCCAAGTGCCTTTTAAATGAATGATTACTGTGCAAATCTCCATGCCATAGATTAGATGATGGAGAAACATCTTTGCGCAATATCCGGCCCACCAGATCTTATATCGAGGTCCTTTGCATCAAGTGTGGCTAGATAGATTTGAACTTAGCCCCAGCCCGGCACAAGCTCGAGATGGTCTTTTCAGTCAAGCCATTGCCAGCCCTAAACAAACTTTAGAAGCTCAAGCCGAGCTTGGCCTAGCCTGTTTGTTCAAAATTCGTAAAAGATTTACAAATTGAACAGTATATTCCTAAACAAATTGATATATATATATATATATATATATATATATATATATATATATATATGTATATATGGCAAATATTTGTTTAGAAATAAATTTCTAAAATAGTGGTCTTTATATTAAAAAAAGGGCCCGGACTCTCTTAACCATCATTTAAATACCCAAATATTGTTTAAATGATCTTCCGCCATCAATGGTATTGAAATTTTGCCTTGGATTCTATTGATGGTACCGATTAACAAGTTGGATTGCACACCTAATATTTTTCTAGGATTATTGAGGGTATTTTTGCCATATTTTATATTGGGCGATTATACTTTGTAATTTATATTAGATATAAACTCTAATTCTATATTAGAGTTATATATTAAAAAGAAACTCTATTTATACATTAAGTGAGGTGAGATTTGAGAGATTTGTAACCCTCGTTTTTACAGATTAGTGAAATGACTTAACATCATTCGTGGACATAGGCAAAGTGCTGAATTACGTAAATCTTGTGTTTTTGTTTTACTTGTTGTGTGTGTTTTTTATTGCGTTAATTTCAAGAAATGGTTTAAAATGTGGGTGATCCATACCATCAAAGTGTTAGATCATAGATTGACGTGCAATATGCCAAAAAATGATATCTTACGGATATTTAAATCATCCGATCTGTGGACTTTAATATCAACTATTGTTTTCAATTTTAATAGCTGATATTAGAGTTCATTAATCAGATGATTCACATCTACATTTATAGGCATGTTTATTTGGGCTGAGACATTTCAATAATAGATTGTCAGTTAGACAATTTAGATTCATCATAGATCTTAATCACACGACATAATGATAGTTAAGGCACTTAATGTAACAACCCAGATTTTTAGATTTTATTTTAACGGTGTTAGATGATGCACCACACTATGTACTGTGCTAACGCTCCATATCAAAATCGAAACCCACCTTTTAAAATAGAAAATTTCTAATTTTTCCCATATCAAAATTAGGCTCATTGCGAAGTGCTCGTCGATACGATTCCAACGATATATAATTTGACGACTTCTGACAAGAATATAAAAAGTTATACCCATTTTAACTAATCAAGCAAGTCAATTTCGGGAGAGAAACACCAATTGGTTTGGTGCTTATGCAAAACGCTGGAACGAAACATTTTCTCAAGCTATCCAAGTTACGTATGAATTCTTATTCCGTGTAAAAATCTCCTATTCTATTAAATCTCCCACGAAAAGTGTTAATTAGAGTTGACCTAAAATTTTATACCATTATAAATAAAACTTTAAAAGCTCTCTCCTCTCTATAATAAGAAATTATTCTCTCTCGAGACTTAGACGAGCCGATGCCTTGGGAATCGACCTTTTCAACCCGAATCGCCGTTGATCTTCCGTTCACGCTTCAAGAGGTGGGGACCCATCAATCCATCTTGTTCTTCTCAGATCCCGTCGCGTAGGATGCGTTCGATCGCGCATCGACGGGTTTAAAAATCTTATTTAAACCCAAATATCTCATGAATTAATAGATCTATATATTTAATATATGCTTTCCCTTGAAAGTTGTATATTTTGTAAATAGGGTTTATATGTTATTTCTGTTTTCTTTTCAAAAATTCCATTTGTTTGAGCCATTAATATTTTACCTTATATTAGGTCTGTATATTTAATATGTTTACTTCCTTTTTTATGTCTGTAAAATTAATTAAATTTTAATACTTATAAATTTGATAGATTTACTTAATTGGCATAATATCATATTGACATTATTTATTTCTAAATCTATATAGTATAAATTTATCCTTCTACTAAGACTATAATAATATATATTATTGTTGCAAGTTTATATTATTATTTATTTAAAATTAATTAAGCCCAAAAATTAAATTATATTTTTATTTTATTTAAATAAATAATATATTGCACCAACTTAAAGTTTCGGGTCCGAACTTGATTCTGAACGAATTCACGTCCATGAACCCGAGCTCGCGACATTTGATACACCTGTCCCGGTATTTTGGTCATAACTTTTTACTCCGACCTCGGATTAATGCGATTCTTGCGGCATTGGAAAGAAGACAACGAGCTTTACAACTTTATACGAAATAGCCATTTCACGAATCTGACTTTTTAGAGGTCAAAATAGAGCAATAAGTCGGGTTCAATTTTGAATGAATCAAGGCTATTCGAATTTAATATTATTTTCTAAATATCATGACCAAAGTTCTTATGTATATTATATTGTAAAGTCTTTCGATCGATGGTCATGATAAATCATAACTTAATAAGTATAAATATTATTTAATTTAATTATCTAATTATTATATATATATATCAATTTTATCGCTTCAACGCGACCTCTTCGATAATACAAAGTGTTAGAACTTCGATGTCTTTATGAAATCGAACTCTGACTTTTACGATTATCGAAATCACACTTATAACTCTATTCTATAATTATATTGGTGTGGTATGTAAATAAACATAAATATAAGCATAATCAAAATCTAAGTATAAACCGTTCTGTATGTGTGATACTTTTGTATTTGCAACTTAATCAATTTATACGAGTTAAGAATATGTTAGATCATGAGTACAAGAGTGTATGAGATCATGCCTACGCTTGGGCGTGGTGATTCGCCGAGATGGTATCGAAGCGAGGAATACACCGTATTCACATGCCTTATAACTCATGGTGGAATGGGACCCATGACGAGTCGGGTGAGTGTGAATTCAGTATAACTTCGTACATGATGGCATATACAGTGATCCTATCACCCCGAGTTTTAATACGAGAGGATAAGATATGAGATATGATACGAGAATTGGGCTTTAGACTTTAGCTGTGGTGAGGTTTCTTTTACGGTCACATGAAACTCGAAATATTGGCGTCCATATACGGATGCAACACCTCTATGGTAGTATAAACTATCACACGAAGTACATCTAAGTTACTACGGAACCTTTTTCTTGGGAAGCTTGAATTAGGAAGGTTGCCTCACTATAGTTTGTCATAGGATTAAATATAATAGTATGATAAGATATGAGTATGAGATAAGATAAGTTATGATACGAGTACGATAATAAGAAATCGCTGTGTAGGCCAGCAAAAGATAAAGAACTTAAGTCTCTGTACGTGCCGTTCCTTGCGTAGCCACCGTAAGGGCAACAACGTCTTTCAGCCAAGACGGATCTCTGGGAGAGATTATGAGTATGAGTGCGTTATGAGTGAGTTTGGCCATTATGTCTCCCCATTGGCTGGGTGGTGGAGTATGAGTATGACACGAGGGCGTTATAATATGGTGGTATGATACTATGTTGACCCTCCCATAGTAGCTCGAGCAGCGACTCTGGCACAGGTCGTTTAGGATTTCACTAGTATATTAGTTACGTTCATGCGATGTACAGACGTATGTGCGAAAATGATAATAAGACATGATATAATATGTTATGAGATATGGTAAGGTACGTTAGGATACGAGTGTCTAGATCATGGTCTTGCATTTATGATATGATATGAGTTTTACGATATGCACGTAATTTTGTCTTCCTTTTGTTATTTGCTTTGAGATATTATGTTTATCACTCACCAGATGCACCCACAATGCACCTGAGTAGTATGGGGTGGATTGGTGGTCTATCCCACTGAGTTTACGTGACTGAGTAAACTCATCCCACGATAATCTAACAGTTGCAGGTGATTACGCTGGTGGAGTAGACGTTGGCCATCTAGATCTCGCCGACGCCGATTTCATTGATTCCGCGGGCGTTGAGTACCAGGAGCCTTTGGAGGGCGACGCTGCCGGTTATCAGGAGGACTACGGTGCTGATCTTGATTCGAGTGCCGGTTACTGATCATTGTGGACTTGGTATTGAGTTTTATTGATACTAGTATTGCGGATTTTATAGTTTATTTTTATCGGATTTGTCTCCGATTTGACTTACCTGTTAGTTGTGGATTGATAGCATTCTATCGTATTTTATCAGACTTATTCAGCATTTATGATTACATTCATATTCCACCTTATTTGTTAGATCTCACGGATTTTGTGGAACCATTATTGCGCGAGAACTTTGATTAGGTGTATGTCCGCTTAGCATATCCGGGATATGTGCGGGTCATAACTCGGAATTCTAGGCCCTCGGGATGGGGTAGAATTCCGGGTCGTGACACTTAACTTTAACCGTATAAGATTATTTAATTATCGTGCTTCAATGTGGGTCTAGGAGCCATTATCCCTAAAATATATGTAGTGTTTCAAAAAAAAAAAATTCTTCTTTAAATGTAGCTAGGAAGCATAATATACCTATCATGTATAAGAGTCGGACGGTTTTAGGAATTTATATTTTAGGCTTAAAGTGTTAGCCCAACTCCAGCAGATGGGCTTTATGGCCAGGCCCAAAGCCTTTTTAAAGGTGTGGACTTAACGATAGGGTTCTCAATGGTCCGGGGGCGGTTTCAAGCTGATTATAATCGGACCTCTTAGAACTAACTCATACTCAACTTGATTAGTAATTGGACAGAGCCTCACTGGCGTAGCCACATCTAAGGTTGTGGGGGCTCAAGCCCCCATTAAAATCTAAAATTTCTATCATATATGTATCTTATACAACTTTCATTTGTATATAAACTCCCAAATTTATGATGTAGCAGCTCTCAAATCGATAATAAAGTAATTACTAATATTATATTTATCATTTGTAGCTTTCACTAATAAAAATTTTTGATTTCCCCCATGCCGAGCCTACTTATCTAAGCACATACGCAGCCCACTTAGGTCAAATCTTTGGATTGCCCGACAAATTCTCTACATCTTAAGTAAAGATGATCAAATGATTAGGTCAGGTTGGTGAAGATCGAACTTAAATAACCTAATTTTTAATTGGGCTTTTGGGACTAACCATACCTATCCCGGCATACAAATAGGGCTGGTCCACCGCAATTTTATTTTACGCTGACCTACAATAACTCATACCCGGCATATTCAGTCTGGGTCAGGATCAACCCGTACCCCTTAACGGACCGGGCATCCATTTCATTGCCAGCTTGCCACAGTTAACGGGAGATGTGAAAAGGGGGGGGGGGGGTGTTTGGTTATTTATTTAAAAATTGAGGGGCAAGTGGGCGATATAGGCATGAAAGGAGGCTAAAGAAAGTGAGAGCTATGGAAAGTAGGGTTACTGTAGTGACGCGAAGAGGTGAGGTAAGCAGATAAGAAGTGTGGTCAGGTGGATTGTTCTTTTTGCAGTTTTAGATTTAATTAGCGTGTAAAAACATGTGACGGCTGCCCATTATTAATTATTTGAGCGATTGGGTTGGGGGAGGTTTTCGGAGAAGATTTGCTTCGCGATCTCTCCTCCTTTAACTTTCGCTTCTTTCTATATTTTTCTTCATTTCCCGACGTAAATGTTTTAGACTTCAAAAATAACTCCGATTCTTACGCTCTGTTCTACTCTGTAGAGCTGTCAGTGCTCTACATCTGGTCCTGAAACCGGCCCAAAATAATTTGTTAATAATATATATGATGAGGCCCGTAAGCAAGCCGTCTCTTATGTAGAGCTGGCATCAGGTTCAAGGTCTATTTACCTTTCATAAATTTGAACGGGTCAATCATACTCCTCCTGAACCAAAGAGATTTAGGTGAATCAAAGCAGAGTTCACCTGCTTTATTAGGTTGTCATTTTTTTTATTAAATTTCTGTTACCTGTTTTAGTAAGTTACCTAATTTCTTGATAATTTTTTATCGTAGCAAGATTTTATTCAAAATTTATCTGTTTAGCAGTTTTACTCTCTTCTCTACTTACTCCTTATTAGAATTAATTTTATTTGATCAAATAGAGAGCTAGTAGAGAATAGAAAACTTACTGCTAGAATAGGTAAATTCTCCTTTACAGAAACTAAGAAAAGAGAATGGAAATCAATTAAAGCAACTAAACTCTATCGTGGCAGGAGCTAGCAAAAAGTTATGCCATACACAGATTTACAAGTTCTAAATAGTTTCTTCTGTTTTTTTTTGTCCAACTACTGACCATTCACTTATCCAAATATCGGTATTGGCATTTGGATCGGTCAACACAAAATCTATTTGAATCGGGTTCAGTGGATTGGATCAGCCCATCCTTGCAAAAATTTCTAAGCTTAAAATAAATAAAAATTAAAGATTTAAAACTAATTAAGCAAAAAGAAAATGATTGAGATGATTTTTCACCCGAATCTTTAAGAGGAAATTAGAAACAATGCTCCATTAGCAAAAATTTTACACTATTATGCTAGAAAAAAAAGTTTTAGGTAAAAAGGGTTTCACGAAAATTAAGAGTTTAGAGATGTGCGAGATCTTAATATTGGTACATGTGGGGTTTGAAAAGATTCTTTGCAAATTACATCAATACCCCTCTCTTATCTTCTCTCTCTCCTCAAATCCAGTGGGATCGCCAGATATTAAGTTATTTTCCGACAAGTCGAGCTCCTCGAGAACTAGCATTTCTGATAAACCGGCCAGAGAACTGGCATTTCTAATAACCCTAAAAAACTAATTTAGGGTATCTTCGATTACCACATAAAAACCCTCCAATTGGAACCGATGGTTTTCACCATTTTGGTTCGAGTTTCGTTGATTTGATCTCTCTTTTTTTTTTTTTTTTCATTTTTCCTTCCGATCACCATGCCTTGTGGGTGGAAGAAGGGGACAATTGGCCGAGTTTGGCGATCGTAGATCCAAGAGAGAAGGATCTCTCGTCATTCAAAATGATTTTTCAACGTCTTTCGCTGATCTCATAGTAAAGAATCAATGTCGGTTGAAGAAATCGTCGATTCCCCTCCTCCACTGTCGCCGTCCTTTTTGAGTTTTAGGTTTTCTAAAACTGAGATTGTTAGATCATCTTGCGACGCGAGCGTTAGATCCGAAATTGGTGATGAATCTTCTCCTTTGATCACCGAAGGTGTTGAAGACGTGGAGGTGACTGGTGCAGATGTTCGTGTTGATACCTGTGGTACTGTTAGATCTTTTATGGTGGTTGTGAAACTGTTTGTGTTGATGATTCTAGCTTTGGGAATGAAGAAGCTTGTAATAGGGCAACCAACTTATCCGGCGAAATCCCAATTCTCAGGGAGCTCGACTTGTCCGAAAACATCTTATGTGGCGGTATTCTGGTCGATTTTTCATAAATGTCAATTCTTGATGACCTCGACTCGTCTAAAAACTGCTTATCGGACAAAATCTCACCCGATTTGAAAAGAGAAGAGAGGGGTAGTGATGTAATTTGCTAAGCAAGAGGGATAATAATATAATTTGATAATAACCTTTTCAAATTTCACATATGTTAATGTTGAGATCTCACATATCTCCGAACTTCTGATTTTCGTAAAACCTTTTTTACCTAAAACTTAATTTTCTAGTATAATAGCTTAAAACTTTTGCAAATGAAACATCTTTTTCTATAGTCTCCAATCTTTGACACTAAAAATCTTTAAATTGCTCGAGATGCAATTATTATAAAGTGACTTGGGGTAATAAGGTCAAAGCAACTAATAACTATTAGTAGAGTGACTACGCAATTTTCCCAAATTTGAAAAGGAGAAATAGTTTTATGTTTGACCTATAATTTCAAGGATAAAATGGATCTATTTTTTATTTTTTTTTCATCATTACATGAGCCACATACATACTACCCAAAACAGATTTTGTTTTGGCAATCACATGCAATATGATATGATCCCTTGCTGGTAGCGCTTGGGACTACCCTCATACATGGGTCAAAATCTCGTTAAACTGATACATATTGTTCAAGTTCAAAATTGATACGTATCGGAACAATACAATATCGGATGATATATTGAATGTATCATTCGGGCATATACATACAAATGAACGATACGATATATTGGATGTACCGTATCGTTCAAGTTTAATACCAATATATATCGTCCGATACATATTGGTATAGGACGAAATTTTAACCCATGCCCTCAAAAGTACCATCCCTTTTCATTTATATATATAATTAAGGGAAATTTGCACTTTCGGCCCTATACGTTTGCGTATTTGTAGAAACGACCCTATAGTTTCAATCCTTGCATAAATGGCCAACTCCAAGCCTAGCCACCTTCGCCTGCTGCACGTCAGCAAGGGCCTATTTTATAGAATATTTGAAATTTTGCACCGCCCTTTAAAATATAGTATAAAAGTTACTTTTTACTTTTCATTTGTTACTTTTATTTTTACGTTTAACTTTTCTGAAAAAACCAAGAGACCGGCGACTTAGCGGCGACAAAGCCGAAAAAGGTCACAAAGGTCACATTAAATTTTTAGGTAATTTATTTTTTTATATTTAAACACATTTAGTCATCTCCAATGTTTTCCACCTAATCCGCTAACTTACCGATAACTTACCGATAATTTAAGTTGTCGATCAATAACTTAAGTTATCGATCGACAACTTAAATTATCGGGCGATAACTTAAGTTATCGATCGACAACTTAAGTTATTGGTATTTTTTCAAAATCACTTCTTTTGTTAATTAATTGGGTTTTATTTATATTGCAGTTCCTACTAATTGATTGAAAATGACCATGACTCTAAAGTCCATCGGAAAATGTTCTGGAGTTAGTGTTAAGAAATTTTATATGCATTGTAACGAAGAGAAAAAGAAGATACTAGATGATTCAGTATTCGGTCATCTATTTAGGATTAATGAGAAATTAGGATTCGTTGGAGACTTGGTTGACGCTATTTTAAGTTTTTGGGTTAAAGATAATGTTTTCAAGGTCAAGAACACCAATGTACTCCTGCAAGAGATCGATATAGCCTTGATTTTAGGCCTCAACATGTTGACGGAACCTGAGTCTGAGAAGGTGGCCGTGCCAGAGGAAACAACTATTTGATACAAATTCTTTCCGGGGAAGCCGGCGAAAAGATCTTGTATTGAAGAAATTATTGACAGTGCTGATTTATCCAACGATGATTTTTTGAAACTATCATTATTATTTTTCGTATGTTCTTTTTTACTTCCGAACACATACCAGGAAGTAGATACACGGTACTTAGAATTAGTAGATAACATTAAAGAGTTCAACAAGTTACCGTAAACGATAGTTTACAATAATTTATTAGATAGTAAGAAGGAAATGGCGAAAAAAGGATGAAAAGGGCAATACAACATCTACGGATGCACTATCACCTTCTGATTTGGCGTTTGAGCACTTTCTGGCATATGCATCGCTCCTATTGGGCTTAAAGAACCATTTCCCAGGCTAATGAAATGGGAAGGTCCGAAATTCAGTCGTAATCCTAATTTATATCGAGAAAAATTTCTTAAGTCTAAAGTTATTTTAGAGCTTGAAGCTGAAAAGCACGAATTACAGTATAAATCGGTTCGATACTTTTTTATGCGAAGAGAGATGGAAAGAGAGATGAAAAGAAAGAAGGAACAGACCAAGGAAAGAGAAGAGCCTTACTCCCAAGAAAATATATATGAATATGATGATATCCCAAGTCATGCGACACGTCCGGAAGAAAGAGCCGAAGAGCCGATTAGCCGAGATGACGACGATGACGACAACGAGGATGGCGATGATTACAACGACGAAAATGACGATTTTGAAGTCGTTGTACGTCAACATATTAAACCAAAGGGCAAACCGGATATTAGGCCCCAGCCAACAAGAGAGCAGCCGGTTAGGCAACCGCACCTAACCAAAGAAGTAACGGAGCTTAGAAAAGAATGCAAGACGCTCCGCATGACTGTAAAAGAGATGAAAAAAGAATTCCGGTGTGTATTTACACTGCTCAAAGGGCAAGCACCCACCATTGAACAACTCGGGAGAGATAAGAAGGCCCTACAAGAAGAAAATGAAGCAATACGAAAGGATCTTGATGCGGTCATCTCTCATTTGAGAAAGGTACCAAACCAAGCCTTTTCAAATTAAAAAAAAAATTAATTCTTTACAAATTAATGTAAAATTAGCTTGTCGTCCGACGATGTAACTTATCGATCGATAATTTACATTATCGCATGATCATTTATATTATCGGACGACAATTTACATTATCGACATATAATTTATATTATCGATCGATAATTTAAATTATCGACCGATAATTTACATTATCGGCCGATAATGTAAATTGTCGTCCGATAATGCGGTTGTTAATTTTTTTATTTTTTATAAAATAATGAAAGTTCATTAAAGATGTATTTTTTTTTTGCAATTATGCAGGATAATATTCTAACCTCTGTGTTATTTGACACGTTCGTTCCTTCCGCCACTTATCCTCAATCCATTGTCCCTCAACCCACTGCTCCTCAATAAAGCCATCAGTCCACTGCCTCAAAACTCACTGCTCCTCAACCAAGCCATCAGTCCACTGCCTCAAAACTCACTGCTCCTCAACCAAGCCATCAGTCCACTGCCCCAAAACCCACTGCTCCTCAACCAAGACAACAATCCACTGCCCCAAAACCCACCGCTCCTCAACCTACCCATAGATCTACTGCCTCTAAACCTACTGCCCCAAAACCCACTGCTCCTCAGCCTACTAAACAGCCCTTGGTGGATGTGGGTGATGATGGTGCTCCTCTTACGCAGCCTTCTCGTGAGTCACAGCCGGCATCACTAAAATCAATTATAGTGAAACTATCAACTGCAAAAAATGAAGCCGATGGATATGACTTGCGTGCTTGTAAGAAGAGAAAGTCTTCGACTAGTAAAGTAATAATAAAAAAACCAAGATTGGTTGTGGAGGAGGAGGAGGAGGATGAGCCAAACTCAATGGAGCAAAAATATATGCTTAGTTTTTGAAATCGATCGGAGAACGAGGACAATGTGATCGTCAATACTATCATGGGTGTTGACATCACAGTTGCTCTTTTGAAGGTTCTCAAAGGGCGCTCGTGGCTCGACAATGAAGTCATCGACGCGTACTCGAGAGTCCTTGAAGTTATAAACGATTCAATGTTTACGGCCACTGCTGAAAAAAGTTGGTTCGCTTCTGCGTCTGCCCTGGTAAGGTTTCAACTATTTATTGGAAGCTCGTTTGTTTATTTTATTTGTCTTTTCAATCACGACTCTTAATTCACTTCTTCTAATTTATTTACTTACTAAATTATCCTGTTTCAGACCTTGTTTTTGGCAGACGAGAAAAAATTTGAAAAATTTATCGATAATGAAGGTATAGCTGCGCTCAGCGACTTCGAGAAGTGGCAAGCCTATTGTGACGAATGACAGGTTCGTCACAATTCAAAGCCGCTGGAACCACTACTGACAAATAATAACTGCGAAATTCACGCGGTCGACTGTGAAACGGTACGTTTTTTAATACTAAACTTCGCTTTATTTAACGTTAACGGCTTTTAAATAAAATTTATTATTTAAAATTTCGGTTCCGTTTATGTGCAAATTTATCTTCCGATGCATAGCCAAAAACATAGCCACTGGGTGTTGGCTATAATTTCATTAGTTGATCGAGAAATTAAGTTAATAGATACAGCAGACCGAGACTGCTCAAGAAGGTTTGAAGCGCATAAAGGATGTCTATTGAATCACCTTCCACGCCTTCTTTACACTGTCGGTTTGAAGTCAGCTTTCGATCAACAGTGGAAGGTATCGGCGTTCAACAGTGTCGTTCTCCCAATCCAAAAAAATGGTTGGAATTACGGTGTATACGTTTTGAAGTATATAGAATACTTCTCCCAACAGCGGCCTATTGATTTCGAAGAAAAACATATGCAATAATTTAGAGCCAAAATCGGACGTCTAATGTGCACGTTTGGGAAGAAGAGTTAAATATGTTTGTAAAATTTTTTAGACTTTTGTAGATATGTTTTTTGATGAAATTGTAAATAATTAATTTTTATCAACTTGTATAATTTTTATTTTCGTTGTTATCAATTTATCGTAATTGTCTAACAATTACTTATAAACAATTCTTTATCTAATGTTTAGATTTCACCTTGCCTGATTTATCAACGGAGCCTTCCTCTCTCGAAGCAATCATGTTTGACTCTTATTGAGCCCTATCAAAGATATAGTTTCACAATTTCAATCGGCCGATGACTTAAAATATCGGCCGATGATTTAAGATATCTACCGATGATTTAAAATATCGGCCTGATATTTTAAGTCATCGGCCGATATTTTAAGTCATCTGCCGATATGTTAAGTCATCGGTCGATATCTTAAGTTATCGGCTGATGGCTTAAGATATCGTCCGATATTTTAAGTCATCGGCCGATGACTTAAGTCATCGACCGATTGGAATTGTGAAGCTAGATATCTTTGGTAGGGCTCTATGCCAATCACTAGTAGATTAGAGGCTAATTTGGCAACTTCAAATCCTTTTTGAGTGAATAATTTATTAAGCACAGCAATATATCTCAATCACAATTCCAAAACGAAATTATTAGTCCAAAAAAAAATATTAATCAATTGGCGGATGTTGATCGCTCTTTTATTGAGGTCCAATCTGTTGATGTTGAAGGAAAGAAAAAGAGAAAAAAAAAAAACTCTTTGATCATAAGATCATTTGGAAGCTCGATCTCCACTAGGTCCAATCTAATCTCAATCTGTTCTCAATCTCAAACTTTGAAGTAATATAAGTTAATTTCAAATATTAATAAATTTACACGAGCGATGGTTATGACCGTACTTGTTACAATTTTTACATCGTAGTGGTCGAACTTCGCCTTTAGATCTTATTCTCCTTTTCTTCGGACGGCCGGCTTGACGTATTTTGTGGAGAGGCAAAACTTGAAGGTCGTCTCTTTGCGAAGTCCATTGGCGCTTGTCAACGGTCGGGACAAAGTGTTCTTTATAAGTTTCCCTAAATAAGTTACTGGTAAACCAGTGTTCACAAAATTGGGGGATCTCTCGTTCTCTGTTTCGGCGTGATAATGTGACGATCGCATGTGAACATGGTAATCCAAGAATAGCCCAGCGTCTACATGTACATGTTTGCGATTCTAGATCGACACTGTGAGTGTAATCACCACGTTTAACTTGAAATATATCACGACCATATGGTATGACGTTTTTTCGACGGGCCCATCCTGAATTTCTTATTATGTGTTTTTCTGCCATCGGTGTCAACACATGTGCCATTTTATTTCCTTCCTCTTGACGATGAAGATAAATTTTGACTACTTTTGTGCGAATAGTTTCTAGCATGCTCACAATCGGTTCCTCCCTGGCTATTTTCAACACACTATTTATGCTTTCAGCTATATTAGTTGTCAACATATCATAACGCCTCCCTTGAAAATAAGCGCATGCCCAGAAATGATCACCAATTTCTTTAATCCATTTTAAAAATTCCGGGGGGGCGTCGTCTTCTATTTTTCATATAATTCTTTTAAATCTTACTTCTGAAAATGCACGGGCAGCAATCCAGAAAAGCGGTCTAGAGATTGTATCCGTATATTTATAAAACAGATTTAGAGTCAAGTGTCGCATACAGTAGTTGTGAAAGGCGTTAGGAAAAACTTTTTTACTGCTTCCATCAAACCTTTCTGTCTGTCTGATATCAAAACAAACTGTTCTTCAAATTCACCGATTACACGTCTCCCTAATAGATCAAGAAACCATGTCCAATGGTCTTCATTTTCTTTCGGTACAATGCCGAACACTATAGGAAATAAATGTCTATTCCCGTCTATCCCCGTAGCTATTAACAACACTCCCTTGTATCGTCCACGCAAATTCGTTCCATCTACCGCAATTATTCTTCGTAAAGTATTACGAAAGCTTCGAATGCAAGGTCCGAATGCCACGAAGAATCTCTGAAATGCATTATCAGACTCGAGACACAATTCGGTCTGTACGTCTGGATCGACCCGCTGTAATTCGACAACATATGACGGTAACATCTTAAATTGCTCCCTCCAGCTACCTCGGATGTCATTCAACGTCATTTCTTTTCCTCTCCATGCTTTCCAGTAACCTACTGTTATACCGTATTTTTTGTCAATATAAAAAATTATTGAAGCAGGAGTCTCGTTAAAGCCCTTTAATAGCTTATCTCTCACGAATGAAGCTATTCACGATATTGTACATTGGCGATGTCCGCTTCCAAAAGTTGGCATTCCGCACGTGTGTTCGGGTGGAAAGTTTTCATAGCAAACTTGTATACGCCTACTAATTTCGATGCATGTATTCGCCAAGCACATCATACTTCAACACGCTTCGCCGTAACTCGAAGAGGACTGATTTTTATTGGTTTAATCTGAAAATTATTTGTCATTATAAATTCTTTAAGAACTTTTTGAAATGATTTCTTTTTTCTAAGCGTCTGACCAATGGTAATTATTCTCCCTTCATACAGTTCCTCATCGTCTGAATTCATATACTCTCCTTCCGAGTCATTAAGCTGATAGTCTTCGTCCACCAGAGGTTGATCAATTCCCCTATTAGTATCAACACGCGAAGTGAGAGACGGCGGAGCTTCAATATTTTCAGGATCACTATCACCGTCATCGACTGGATGGTTATTACGTGATTGGGATTGAGCCCGTCGATGTACGCTTGGTTGATGTACAGTTGTTTGGATTGATGTTGGCCGATGCGGGAATGTTTGATGTATGAGAGGTTATTCTGTTGAAGGTTCGATTATCGTTGGCTCCGAAGCTATTTGTTCGGAAGGCCATTGATATGGACTAAGGCCGACTAAAAATGTTTCCCACTGATTTACCTAATCGAAGTTGAACTGAGATGTATTATGCATCGGATTCATTTGATGACAATATCCTTGATCTTCATTGCCTTCACTCATTAGAATATCTGAAGAGGATTGCTCCAGAAGCTTACTGTAGGGGCGAAATCCTATATTCATATTTCTATCATCGTCGACTATCATCAGTGCAACAATGTTCTCCTCTTCATACCGTATTTCTTGATTTTCAATCAAATGTTCTGTTCCCACACCATGATCATTTTCGTTTGTTTCCTTTAACGATTAAAATGTTTCTAAAGACGGTAAAATTTCTGCTACAGTAGTGACTAATGATTTTTTGATATAAATATTTATCGCACCATCACCGATACGATATGCTCTAAATAAGTTTGTAAGATCATCAGAGTCAGACAATTCGGCAAATACAAGCTCATTGCCTATGCGTAATGAAACAGTAAATGTAATAGAATGTTCTTCCGATCATGTCCGACTGACTTTGTACATTTCTCATCAAATGATATATTCTCCGTGACAGTGACAATCCTCCGATGTCCTCCGTTGTAAGTATTATCTCCCACACGTACGAAATCAAAATGACAAAGAAGGGAAACATCCATTTCAACCTACAATATTTACAAAATTAAAATTTGTTGTTTATAAAGAGTTATACTTGACTTAGCTCTACAATTATTTAAAAATATTAAAAAATGAAAGGAATGAAAACTTTAGCGTTAAAAGTCAATCATAGGTTATCGCTCGATATCCTAAGATATCGGGTTGATATCCTCAGATATCTGGCCGATGGACTTTTAACATAAACCATAAACCATAAACCAAAACCTAAAAAAAAACTCTATCTTAAGATATCGGCCGATAACTTAAGATATCGGCCGATAACTTAAGATATCGATCGATATCTTATGCTATCGGCTGATATCATAGGATATCGACTGATATCTTATGCTATCGATCGATATTTTAAGATATCGGTCGATAATTTAAGTTATCGACCGATATCCTAAGATATCGGCCGATATCTTAAATTATCAGTCGATAACTTAAGATATCGACCGATATCTCAAGATATCGATCGATATCTTACATATCTTGGACTACCTACAATGTTTTGAAAAATTGGGAAATCAATAACTTAAAAAGATATTGTACTCGATATCTTACCTAGCCTGTTGTATTTTCTATGTTATACAAACTGTAATGGAATCTCGAAATCGCTTTTCAAGAGAAAAAGAAAGTGTTAAAAAATGATAGAGAAATTTTAGATTCTATACTTGCATAAAGAAGCATATATATATCTGACGTGCAGGCGACTAGGCTTAGAGCTAGCCATTTATGCAAGGATTAAAACTATAGGTCCGTTTTTGCAAATAAGTAAACATGATCGAAAGTGTAAATTTCCCTATAATTAAACTAGCCGACACACCTCCAAAGCTAAATGGGCTTTAACTATACCGTTCCAATCAAATATGCAATAAATACACCTTAAATTTAGAACATCCAAAATCCCAAATGCCGAGTCGATTTTAAATTCTTTGCTAGTCAATCGATTTAAAATGCACATATTTATGAGTGCAATGGACGAGTCCAACTGGTTGAAATTGATTCCTCTTCAACCATATTTGCTGCCCTTGATAAAAGAGAATCATGAATTCATGCCACATTTGCAGCCATTGGAATGCGTGAAAGTCAAGTTTCTTTACTTAAGCGTCGAAAGAGTGAAAGAACAAAAGCATATTCACACGCACATAAGTACCCGTGTACATTCCTAAGCTTGAGTACCGGGTAGATCGATTAAAAATACATGAATGTTAGATATCCACGCATCACAAGTGATCGAGAGGCGATTTCTCGTTTTTATTAACCGTACCCGTGATCCCATGGTTCAGGAATAGCTAATCGTCTAGTAGCAGCATGTTGTTTAATTTGTTTTAGAATACCTTCAAATTCACCCTTCAAATCTTTAAGTTCACTCATACTGAACATTGATTGTATTGAATCAGATGATGGAAAATATTTATCGTCCCAATCTTTCAAAGGATAAATCTTGAACACATAGTTGTACCATTAGACGGTCGGTTTTATATTTCAAGTGACACACATCCAAAAAAGTAACCTTAAAATCAATTGTGAGGGTGTACGTGATGTTAAAATCACTTTTTCTAAGATGTGTGTCACAAAAAATAAAACATTGGCGGTAGGCTCATGATCTCAAGATCTATTGTGTATAAAAGATTGAGAGGATAAATGATCTTCATCATCTTATTCTATCGAGTCAATGTGTTTCGGCAAGGGTCAACTCCACGATCCTGTGGGTGAATTTAAAGGTATCCGTTGTTTTATTTCTCAAAGATCCGGTGGAGTTAAAAAGTTGATCCCGCGATTTAAAGGGCCTCAAATTTGTGAAAGTGACTTTCTCAGGGACTCAAAAAGCGTTAGATTCGTGAAGCCTTAGAAAAGTCGTCCTAAATAACTTTCAGAATTCAGATACAGTATCGAAACATGGGATTTAATCTCCAGTGATAGCATAGCAGTTCTATTTTGAGCGGTATTCAGCTTTATGAGATGTTTTTTTATTGCTGCAGCTTTTAACTATTTATAACCTTATGTCTCTATCGAATGTATGATTTTAGTTTGTTTGATTTTCCCGAAATTCTTCCGTATTCTTGATTCGCTTATTTCACTTAAATTAACTTTAAATCGTTCAAAGTATATATTTGTAATTTTAAAAAAATATTAAAATACTAAAATGTATACACAAATACATAATATACTAACAAGCATATAACAAAGAGGTATTAGCTCAAGTTGATAACTTTCCTCTATCATGAGGGGGAGGTCGTGGGTTTGATACTTGTCTTCCATATTGTTTCCATTCTTTAATCCTCACTATTTTAGTTGGTGCTCTTTCATATTGCTCCTCCACTGTCATATGCCTGTGCATGCTTGTTCCTCTATTTTTGAAGTCATCTCAGCTTAAAAATAATCATATAAGAAAAAAAGAAAAAAAAAGAATAGCCACCTTTATTTGCACCCACCGTATCTTTGAGGGTAATGGAGAAATCATTGATTATTTTAAATCGAAAGATAAAAATTGTTCTTCGCCCTAACTTAACACAACTGATTTTGAGATCATGATGTATAATTGTACGGTCAAATTTTCAATTCCAAGTGGCATGCATCCAAAAAGTGATAAAAAAATCACAACGGATCTTGAGATCATGGTGGATCATTGGGTATCATCCATCGGTCGAGGTCGCTAAGAATTAACACCATGAGGTGACTACTGTAATAGTCTAATCAATTGATTGTTCTAACTATCTAATCAATGGGGGCAAAGCGCGTCAAGAAAGCCTATGGAGTTTGAAGAATGGCTATGACCACCTAAGGGGTACAGGTTTTAAGACATAGAAAGAAGAGGGAGGTAAAAAATTGATGAGCGATCCTTCCAGATCGTTCTGCAAATTGTATACATGCATGACATGGTAGATGTAAGTATGTAGCCATTGGTAGACAAGCATCAAGTCCCTTCAACCATCAAATACGTTACACAATATTCTTTTCTTTTCACCTTGGAGGGGCATTGTGTGTCTGCTCTAGTGACTTCTGATAATACCACGTTAAAAATAATTTTGATGGCACACAATTTAATAACGGCTTAAATGAGGTAGAGGTTTCACTTTCAACGGCCAATAATGCCCTTCGGCAATCACTTGTTTTAAATTCTGTTATACAATAGATAATTCTTTATAGAAAATTTTTGAGTCAGTTAATGTGGCCCAATCACTGTAGTCAATTACGTCATGTCACCTACGTTGCTTATAAAATTGACTATAAAAATTTATCCATCGCTTATAATTATTTAGAAATATATTATTTTAAATAGAAAATTTCCAAATTGACCCTATCAAATTCACTTTTTCCAATATTTTTACTTTTCACTTAACCGACCAACTTTGAGTTGGGATAATTTCAGCTAACACAAAAAGTCAGAAATACCCCTTCTTACACTATTTTTCGTTTTACATAGCTTAAAATTGTAAATATTTACACTTTTTTATACTTACACGATATGAAATAGAATTTATAGCGTCTGATTTGAAAGCTACAATATAAAATAGATGGTGTCAAAGATTGACATAAAAAAAAATGCAATATCACCTCTCTAAAAAACATATATATATATATATATATATATATATATATATATATATATATATATATATATATTTAAACAGTCGATAGCGACTCTTTAAACAGTCGGTGCAAACTGCTTAAAGAGGCGATGGTGACTCTTTAAACAATCGCCATCGACTGTTTAAATAGTCGATGACTACTGTTTACAGAGTCGGCATCGACTGTTTAACTTTTTTTTTCTTTTTAAAAAAAAAAAAGACAATATCACCATTTTTTCGTGTCTATCTTTGACACCGTCGATTTTATATTATGACCTTCAAATCAGACGACAAAAATCTTGTTTTACATCGCGCAAATATAAAAATGCAAATATTTAAAATTTTAAACTATGTAGATCGAAAAAAAGTGTAAGGAGGTATTTTTGACTTTTTTTGTTAGTTGGAACTAGCTCAGCTTGGAGTTGATTGGTTTGGTTAAAGGTGAAAATATTGGGTCTCTGACAGAAAAAGTATATTTGACAGGGTTGATCTATAAATTTTCCTATTTAATATCATCCCTTAATGACATTGGTTGAGTGATTTATGCCAATAAAAATTTGATGTTTGATCAAAGTTGATCATTAATAAACTTTTGACTATTGTAACTTGATAGTAAACAGTTGCTATTAGTCAAAATGTAGTGGTTACCATTATATTTTTTGTAACTTAGTAATATATTACAAAAAATTTTATTAGTCACTATTTATTTGGTCAATGTACAACATTTTATAAAATTAAAAGTTTTGGTCAAACAATGGCTAGTGTAACCTAGCGGTAAATAATATTTATGTAAATTTGAAACTTAGTGGTACATGGCCATAATTTTATTGATCAAAGTTTGAATTTTCAATTTTATTAGGATACATGGCTATAGTATCCCAAACTTTGTTGTAGATGACACATTCGTCATTGATAAGAGGGATCTTCTTCTGTAGAGCTTGACAAGTGGATAGGATGTGGTGGCATGCCCGCCAAGCAAATACTTTTATTTTGTTAGGTACTTTACACCGCCATATGTGTTTCCAAATCGGGTTATGTCCTGCAGAACTAGAGCTCGCCTAGTTTGCCTGATCTTCATCTCCGAAGTCACTAGGTGATAAGCACTTTGAACATAAAAGGATCCATTTTTGGTAAATGCCCAAGCAATTTTGTCATTGTGAGTCTGTCAGTTAATTTGTATCCCAACAATAACATCAACATCCTCTTGGAAGAGCACCTCCCTAATCAGGCCTTCCTTCCAAGGATCAAAATTTCGGGTAAAATTTCGGTTTTGGGACCGAAACCGAAAATAAAAAATTTGGTCGGAATTTTGAGTCCCATACAATTTGGACCGAAATTTTGGTCCAAATTATCGTTTCAGTGGGGGGCTGAAACCGATAATTTCTGCCGAAATTTCGATCGAAATTTTGATCCTTGCTTCATTCCATTGCTTTTGGTAAAAAAAGATCAACCACTATATTCGGACCCGATGATGGTTTGGACGTGACAACCTTAAAGGTTGATGATTTGGGTATCCACCGGTCTTCCCAAATTTGTATAGAAGTGCCGTTTCCCACCATTTTTATCCCCCCCTGCCCTTCTACAAGATCTCTCGTACTAAAGATGTTGGCCCATGTGACAGATTGGTTTCTTCGCGACGTTGCCGATAAAAATTTTCCGCCCGAATAGTATTTGGCTTTGAGAATTTTAGCTACAGTTGAAGATTCACGAGTTATAAGATGCCGTCCTTATTTAGCCATAAGTACCATATTGAAGGCCTCAAATCTCTAAAGCCCCACCCACCTTCATCTTTGGCCTGAGATAAAGAGCTTCATCCCTTCCAATGAATGTCCTTGTCCTTGTTGTTTGTACCCCACCAAAATCGAGTCATTAGCATGAAAATTTCCTTAAGAAAGATTTTTGGAAGTCAGAAGCAACTCATCGCATATATGGGTATGGCCTGAGCTACTGCCTTGACTCAAAGCTCTTTACCGACACTTGATAAGAGCTTCTCTTTCCACCCTTAGAGCTTTCGCTAAACTCGTTTCTTAATGTACCCGAATAATTTCCTTTTGGATCGACCGACCATAAAAGAGAGGCCCAAATAGTTTTCCTGATTTGATTTTCTCTGAATGTTAAGAATATGCATGATATCGCACCGATCTTCCGAAGAGACATGTTTGCTAAAAGAGATAGTCGATTTATTGAAGTTGATTTTCTGACCTGAGGCTCCCTCATAGAGATCTAATAAAAGTTTGATCTCACGTACTTTGACACTGTTTGCCTTAGAGTAAATGATGCTATCGTTTGCAAAAAAGAGATGAAAGATAACAAGTGCTTCTGTACAAATTTTAATACCGGAAAGAGATCCATTAATAACAGCTCAGTCTAGTAAAGAGGATAAAACTACAGAACATATGATGAACAAATATGGGGAGAGGGGGTCCCCTTGGCGAATACCCTTAGACGGGATGATATTTCCTACAACACTCCTGTTAATGAGGAGCAAATAGGACACGGAGGAGACATATTTCATTATGAAATTAACCCATAGCGTGCGCTACAAAAACCTTCACTCAACACGATCATACCCTTTGCTCATGTCGAGCTTAAGCCTACTCTTCTAGGCAGAATATGAGCTATCACTCTACGAGCTTGAATTTCTCACATCCTATACTTTTAATGGTGTAAGATCATTTAACATGAGCCTATGCTTAAATGAAACTCTGAGAGTAAAGAGAGTCGGTTGTAATTGTTATCGCTGAATCACCACCACATAGCTAGAAAGAGCCAATCATGACTGCTTATTACCATCCTGTCAGGACTCCTCCGAAAATCAATGTTGGTTTTTATTTTCGAAATTCCAATCTTAAAAAGTAGAGTTAGTCTACAATTACGAGTGCCCCTGCTCCCTACGGCAGTCCACACGCTTGTGTGAAGGTGTGATTCTCACGGACATCCGTTGCATGTAGGTCTGTGCAGGTCATTAAGTCTATATACAACTTTAATGCACAGGATGGGTGGCCCAGGTCCACTGTAGACTAACTCTAAAAGGATCTCACTTATTTACTGTTTAATAGCACACTAAATTATTCTATCATGAAAAAAATAAATACCATAGTAAATTGAACGGTGACAATGCCCTCGAGGAAACGTATATAACTCTTTTGCATACAATTATTTACACTCATGAAACTTCATTCTCACCCCATGCAGGTATTTTTATTGACGAGGTAAACGCCCCCACTAAATTTATAGCGTGCTTCTACTTTTTTATACGTCCCGAGACCATTCGATAGGGAAAGCAGTTATGCAAAGGTCTTAGTTGTCCTCCACCGTCTGAAATTGATATAGACGTTTATATTTTCTTATATGTCTTACAAGCCTCTCGGTTGAGTTGTACCGAGCAGTTATGAAGTTGATTGGTGGGTGCCCATCGGCATCTATGCAATAATCTCGATCAGTTGGTGAAGTTCAGGGCTAAGAGTGATGAGGGAATCGCCAACAAGCTTGCTCATTTAAGAGGTGCCACTTTTAATTATCTGCCAAATTATTCAATGTTTTTAATTGCTCCTTACCAACATTTAAACGCTGAAATGGTGTTTAAATGATTTTATAATATTAAATTAAACATTTTATCTTAGACCATTAAAGTGAGGTTCATTTTTATGCCATGTGGTGCGTATTTGTGATCAATCTAAATTATTCAAGCGACAATCCATCAATGGAACATGTTTTAGCCTAAGAATCATGCCCATAATGGATGTGGATCATCTGATTGGTGAACTTGAATATCAACCATTAAAACTAAGAACAATAGTTACTATTAGAGTTCACAGATCGGATCGTTTAAATCTCCCCAAAAAAGTGTCTTTTCGGGCCTATTAATGCCCTTTAATTTATGATCTATCATTTTGACGGTGTGAATTGCCCACATCTTCAACCATTAATAGTGTAAGATAATCTAAACACCATTTTGGTGTTTAAATGTCGATCGGGAGAGTTGAGTCCTTTAAATAATGGTGTTTATCTCACATCTACCATTATGCATATGGCCCACTTTTGTGATCAATCCAAATTGTCAAAGTTGCAATCTATATGTGGCATATGTTTCAGTCGTTGGAGTATAATCCTTGTTTTGAAAAAATAAAAAAAGGGTCAATAGAATGGATGGTCTAAATCTCTCTGAAACACTGTTTTGGGTACATTGCACTTCAATCTATACATGATGATATGATCTATTGATTTGATAGTAGGGATTATTTGCATCTTAAACCATTGATGGTGTATGATCGTATTTAAATACCATTTTGGTGTTTAATTGACGGTCAGGACTAAGGGGTATCAAGTACCAGCCAATACTGATTTATATATCGGTATTTTGGCCAACCCCCCGATACCAATATCGGGCCGGGGTGGTATCTGTGTAGTATCTGCAGATACCATTACCACTCCGATTACACTAGTGGGGTGGTATGGGTTTCGGCTGATACTGCACGGTATCAGCCGATATTAAATAGTATCGGTTGATATGTATCGGATCTCAAATTTTTTTATTTAATTTATTTTTTTTTTTTTTTTAAAGTCAACTAATAATTTAAATATAGGTCTTTTATGATATTTTTAAGACTATATGTATATAGCATTTTTTAGATTTTTTTTATTAATAATAAAATAAAATATGCACCTCATATATCGGCATATCGGTCTTCCAAAAACTCATATCCGATAGCGGTATCCGATTTGTTACCTTGATAGAGTCGATTTGAGGAGATGTAAATAATAGTACCCAACTAAGAGAAAATAAACAAAAGACGATTGACGATGTCCATTAATTATCTAGTTGATGAAGAGCTTTCTGAAGCCGATTTATACATATTTCAGAGATCCTGAGAATCTGTTAAGTTCTTCGTTTAACATGATTTCGTAGCTTCCAGGCTATTCATTAGCTTAATAGTATATGGACGTCTGTGAGGAGCCAAAACTTCTGCCCACTGAGACGAACTGGTGTCTGTAACCTAAAGCAGACAATGATTCTTCCTCGTTTTTTGTGGCACTTCAAAATTTGCTGTATCTAAAATTATTGTGTGTTTTACAAGTTATAGGGTTTTTTCCACCAATCAAAATTAATAAAAACCCCGATTAAAATCGGATTAATTCGAAATAATATTAAAAAATCTTGCATTAGTATTTAGAAACTGCAGAAGTGCAGATGGCTTCTAAAAGTCATACAAATGTTATATCTTTCTTTTATAAATAAATAAATAACCTGATATCACTGAAAATTCCGTCAGCCCACGGAAGTGGTTGGATGATGTTTGTCACCCGGAGCCAATAAGAAATTCGTCTCGGTTGTTGTAATCTATCCTCATTTACTGTAGCATTAGTTCCTGAAACTGTGAACCAGCTGAAATGTAAAGAAGTGAAAAGGGTATATTCAATAATTTGATTTTGATTTTACTATCCATTTTGATTTTATATTTTTTACTTTTATTCATTGAGTTTTTATATGGTATATACTCTTAAGTAGCTTGTGACGGGCCAATACTCGGCATAGCCGAAAGAAGGCGTGCGGGCATTAAAATTAGTTGGTCAGCAGCAGGAAGGCGTGTGGGCATTGGAGCTGATTGGTGGCATGATGCTATCGCGACACGGTCACGAAGCGGTCGCATAAGAAGATGACATATGGAGTCATGGGCGTAGTGGTGTGGGCATGATATTGTGTGCGACGGAATGAATCTGTGTGTCATGGAGGTATGACAAACCAATACGTTTGAGGTCATCGGATTATTTGCCCATATATGGTATTTGAACCATCTATATGGGATAGGTGCTGGATGAGATGCCTCACACCCACACGAGACATTGCGTCGTCAGAGGATATGCAAGTGTCTGCCTGTCTCCTAAGCCTGTAAGGGTGGGCCTAAAACGTTGCTTCAGCAATGCCGTGTGGCACCCAAGGTGAGGTTGCCATGTGGCCCCAGACTAACAATACGGTGCACATGGGTCCATAATGAGGGGGGTACTCGAGGGCTATGTAGGACACCATAGTGTACGGTAACTGAGGGCCGGATACAGACGTGCATTAGTAACATGGAACGTACACGATGATGAGCTTGATTCGATATGTCGGCGAGTTATATTGAAATAAGACAACATGAGAAGCTGCATACCACTGTTACAAAGCGATGTATTAGTGCAGGAAATGCGAAGGTAAAGTTTGAGTAGACCAAGCGAGACTCGGAGATACTGATATACGTGTCGTAAGAGATACAATATGATAAATAGTTAGCTTCGGGAGAAGGCAACAATGAATAGGAGTTCCCGTCCTCTAGACGGGTGATATCAGAGTCTAATGGTTGAATAAATTGACCTTATTACATGCAGCATCAAGGCAATGTACGAGTGTGATAGATGGTATCGAGCTTTACCCCCTTCACTAGCTGCTCTATGAAGTTAAGTACATGAATATAGCTCTCGGGTCATGAGCATAATTCGTGAAGCTGAGTTTTCCTATATTGTAGGTTCACATTCATAAGAAATAAAAGAGTTTTCCTATTTTATATTTTTATCATTAATGGTGAATCCATAAATGATACTTGCTTTGGAGGCCTAGACAACTTAGTCGGACTCATTTTAGTTGGATGCGACGTGGCATTGTGTGGTATGTGGATGACCTTGTAGATGATAGCAATTCAGGATCACTAAAAATAAATTAAAAAAATAATAAAAATAAAAACAAAAACTAATAGATTTAATCATACAAAAGAAATTTTTAAATAAATAGGTAGAGTCCATTGTGAAAAATAACAATGAAACCAAATATGGATTTACCGTATATTTTCATTTTTTTAGATAACCACCAAAAGCCTTGTTGGATAGTCAAGAAAATGTATTTTCCTACGAATTTTTTTGCAAGAAAATAGGTTTTTGAGCATTTTTTAAGCTTTGTTTGTGTTTGAGAGTTTTCTTGGTTTGTGTATTTTCGGAAAATTTTCTTCACAAAATAATATTTGGTTTCCTGAACTTTTCTCTTAGAAAACCTTATTTTTAAGGTAGTTGAGTATACTACGTAATGAAACATTATAGGATATTCATTCTTACCATTAAGAGGAGAACTGTTACTGTCTCACCTATTTAAACAATTGTTACTGCCACACTTTTTTAATTACTATCACGCCACTTCAACAATGAAGACATTGTAAACTGATTTGAATCATATGATGTATAATGTTTTTCATCCCAAGATTTTACACAATAGATCTTTAGATCACGTGCCTACCATCAAAGAAGTAGATTTTGGTTCCATGTTACACACATCCCAAATTGTAAGCGTGAATCACTTTTAATGGTACTTAATGATTACGCTCATTTTTTTAGAAGTGTCACTTGAAATCAACATTTAACCGTTTGATGCAAGACTCATGACCTCAAGATCTTTTTATGCATGATTTGGATGGTAAAGACTCAACATCGTCTGATTGACATTAATCAATATTATTTTTTTTCTTTAAATATTGTGTCATAATTACCAAATTCACCGATTTATTTTTAAAAACATTTTAATCACCATTTTCTGAAAAACTATTCTTTCACGATTAAAATACATTTTATTAAAACAAAAGCGATTACTTGAAAAAAGTAATTTTTTTGCTTTAAATGCATTTTTTCTAGATAAGGATCGAGTTAAGGTTTCAGTAACAGGTCGAGTTGATCCCTCAAATTATTTATTTATTTATTAATTTTTTCCCTTCATCGATTTTTTCTTGATTTCCGACTTGGTAACTATGTCTGGCCCTATGGTAAATCTTATTTTTTTCATTTATATTAAATTTTTATAATAAGGTTCATGGTCGTGCATAGAGGGTATTCCATAGGATAAGGCTGTCATTCGATAGAGCGACCCGATATTTTATCTGGTTGGGTATCATGAATGAGACATCCAACTCCGATCGACTAAGAGGTTGGGTCGGGTCGGGTGAAAATCAAGTCGTGCAAAGTCAATGCGATCAAAGCCGATATTTTTTACGTATAAAATATGAAAAATAAGTAGGGGTGTTATCGGGTCGGTTCTGATTGGTTTTCATATTAAACTAAAGCAGAATCGATAACTATCGGTTTCTAGTTTCTCAAATTGAAATCGAACTGATAACTATTAGTTTTCAAGTAAGTCCCCGTCGGTGTACACGTTTAAGAAAATATTTTGATAATCTCACCAACCAAAGTGTTAAACATATTACCGATTTAAAACATATAAATTTTGACAATCAATTGATTAATATAATTAGTTTGATGAAGGTCATAAATACGTGCGGCTATAAGGTATAGAAGTACACAATACACTTTATTGAGAAAAGTGTTGAATACAAAAAAATATCAACTTTCCTAAGAAAATGAGTTTTTGAGTAACTAAAGAACAATCACTCAGAAAATGACTTTCTGAGCAGAAACTGAGGTAATCATTTTCCTCAGAAAATGAGTTTCTTGGCGGAAAGTGCCGAACGAGCCCAAAGTTTATCATGGGATATAAATAAGGGTACAGATTTTAGCAATTAAGATTTGATCTTGGCAAGTGATGAATCAATTATTGAGATGGTTGTTTGTCTTTAATAAGACTGATTGAGATTATTTTTCATCCCAATATTTTACAAAATTGATCTTGAGATTATGGCCCACAGATGAGAGGGTGAGATGTTGATTCAAGTAGCTAGAATACATCTCCAAACCTTGAAAAGAGTTCAGAGGTCACTTTTAAGGATGCGTTTTATACATGTGAAATCAATATTTTATCGTTTGATGAGTGGGTCATGATCTCATGATATAGTGAGTGAAAGATTGGATATTGAATTTTATTGTCCGATTCAAAACATTCAACAATGTTAACGGTTGAATCATTAGTTGTGATTGAATAATTGATTAGTTGTGATTGAATAATTGATTGTAAAAACCCTTTATAAATGACTATGTTAGAAATTTTAGCTTAATGATTATAATTAGGGTCAAAAATATTGAAACAACGTGATTTTTCCCTAATAGTTGCACCAATTACCCCTAATAGTCTTATTTTTCATAGTACCAGTGATATATGAGCTCAAATATCGAGTCAAGGAGATCAAATATCAAGACATATTCAATCATATCATGACCTAATATATATATATATTATCTATAAGTGGGATGAAATCTCAAATATACTATATTTTTATATTAAGATATCTTTTACTATTTTAAAAATAAAGGGGGCCTTTCAAATTCCATATCGGATACGTATCGGCCCGAGACCCGGCCGATATGCATATATATCGTTGGACGTTAAATCCTTGGATCCACTTTTAATTTATTATTATTTATATTAAAAATGAAAGCACATTTTTTTTTTTTACTTTTCAGTTTTTTGACGATTTATCCAGACATTAAATGTAAAATAAAAAAAAAAACATTTAAAGAGTCATTAAGTCGTTAAATTCCCGAGGGAAAAGACCAAGGGCAATGAGTTTCTGCGCAAAAGAAGAGGGACAGCAAGTGTCCGTACATTCTGACCGGCTTTTTCATCGGTAACCGGTTAACCATTCCCGCCAAGCAAAAGATCTGGCGGTAGCGAGAGAAAAAGCGGCCCCGGGGTGACCGGCCAGTTCTACCAGGCTAATGACGTCACTCTCTTTCTTCCAGACGTACGGACTGCCCACCGCGAGAGTTGGGCCTGCATCTCCCAACTGAAGGCTGACACGTATAGCTTTACAGTCTCAATAAGCCGACGTTGCGTGACACGTGTGTATATACAGGAGCTTAAATGCGAGTTCTGAGGAGAAATTTGGAAAATCATTAATTTAGTAAGGATAATTTGGGTATTCTAATCTGGTCTGCGGTTATTTGAGTAGTTTGACCGCACAGCGGACCCTTTTGTACACCGGTACCTCATTTACTAACCTTCTAAAAAAATAATGGCATTTCCGTAGTTTTGACTGAAACAGGAGGTGCTTTAATAATCTCTCTTGGCTTCATTGTGTTTCACATCTTGCCTTTATAACGCGGAGAAAAGGAGCGGAATTTCTGTAGAGGGAGCTCTTTTCTCGAAGCGACTTTCGAAGTGAGCTTTCTGACGTTAAAGATAACGGTGATAGACGTTAAGTTAAAGGCAACGGCGATTATCTTTCGCCATTATCGTTTTTCTGCTCCTCCGAAGTTCGTCTACGAAACTTGGAGATCTCAATGGTTTTATGTCAAATTTTCGT
Organism: Chloranthus sessilifolius; assembly: GCA_021018995.1. NCBI lineage: Eukaryota > Viridiplantae > Streptophyta > Magnoliopsida > Chloranthales > Chloranthaceae > Chloranthus > Chloranthus sessilifolius. The sequence goes on from CM037587.1 coordinate 137,050,086, forward strand.
TCAAACCTAGCCTGATTTCAGACCGGAAGCAGAAGTTGGAATTTGCTCGAATTGATTCCTATACCAACGGCGAAGTGATAGAGAAGTAGCTAAGAAGAGCGACGAACTGAACGAGAAGGTAAAATAAATTGCATTTTCCTTGAAAATGGTGATATTTCATGTTGATTTCTGTAATTGAGTTGCTGATTTCAGTTGCGCAGTGGAGATCTGGAAAATTTTCCGTCTTAAAAACAGTTCGATGTTGGAAGATCGGATTGTGCATAAGCGATTTCACTTTGCAGCATGATTTGATTAAAGTAAGCTGAGATTTATATGGTCCTAGGCAGCCGGAACTTTGATGCCGTTTTTTTTTTTTTTTTTTTTTTTTTTTTTCTAAAATTAGGGTTTCACTGGTGGGGTAAACCTTTGTAGGGCTTTATCCCACTGTTTATTGCCTTTGTTTCTGTAGTATTTACGTTTTGTGTTTACTCACCCTCGGCAGTAGTAAAAATTACACTATTTGCGTAAAGTTGCGTAGATGTTGGTAAAAGATAAGACGTATGGGTATGGTGTTTAGTAGAAAACGTGTAAAACGTAGAAGTTAGTCTCTTATAGCAAAGCGATGACACCCAAAATAAAAAGAAAAGAAACTTTCGATGTCTTTTCTCACAGTGAAGGCAATGCTTTTACGCCTTTGTTATTTTCGTTTCTCCTCTCGCGATTCGTGTGATCTTTTTCCAACACGTTCTTTGTTTGTATTATTATTATTATTATTATTATTATTTAATTTTTAGTTACGTGTTTATTTTCTTAATTTTCTGCTGATTCAACTTGCATGCTTGGGATTGGAGATGTAATATTTTTATGTATATTTTAAATTTTTTACATAAGAACGTTTCATAATTCATATGTTCTTTTGTGTTAGGCGTTTGCACGATTCTTCTATTTTTTTTTTCGAATAATTTAGACATGGAATATTTCAAATTGCTGTAAGAAGCAACTAGACAGATGCAAAAATTTGATTTTCTTCGTCTTTGTTTTTCCTTTTTTTTCTTGCTTTCACTCAGATTGTAGGTGAATGCTTTGGGCGGTCGTATTGATATGGCGTTTTTATTCTTCCTTTCTCGTTATTTTGTTGGCAATTTTCTCCTCGTGCAGCAACATCAATCTCGATCATTTCAAAGCCGTAAGACGTTGAGTTTTTGAGGCAACCCATGTCTGAGAGATTTGAGAGCAGTTGTTTAAACCCAACAAGCCTAGAGACCAACTCATTCCTGGGAGCCAACAGCTTTAGGCCAGAACCACACGTCGCCCAGCGAAGTCGTCGTGACAAATTGAGAGTAAATCCAACCAGCCATATACAAGAGTACTCTCATAATTTGCTCTCTTTACCTCGAAATTTAGTACTTAACCCAGTTCCAATCCAACCACGAAACCCTCGAAACTCCGTGTTACTACAAGACGCCACAATGTTTTCGTCGGAAATGCTCGGTTTTTCGTCTAATTCCCATGTATTGTTGTCTCATAAAGAGCCAGTTCCGCATCAAGGATCTGTAGTTGTCGATCCACCCATTGATAGGCAGGAGGTACCTAAAGCCGGTGACCCATCAAACCCTAGCTATTGGAGAGCCCTAAGTTCGCATCAAAATAGCGATTGGATCGTGAATTATGTGAACAGCTCAGCTAATAATTCTTGCAGTCAGAACCCTATTTTTGGTGGGGGTAACGTTCCCGCAACGCCTTATTTGAAGCCTTGTTATACCGGTTACCATGATACGCCGTCTTCTTTGATTAGCCCTTCCAGTGAGCTGACGAGTCAAGATAGCCAAAAGCAGTATGGAGAAATGGCCTTTAGTTCACCTTCATTTTGTCAAAATGCCCTTCAAGAAGTCTGCACTTCTTCCTCAGTGGGAACCCAAGGATTTCCATTGGCTTCTTTAGTTCATCAAAACATTAGGGAAGCTGGTCGTGGTCCCTGGGTTGATGGTGGGAGTGAACTGGTCCTTCTTCCAAACTACGGGAATCAGACTAATGCTTCACAGATGAATAATTCTTCAGTTTGGATGACTAGGCCCGTCGAGGGCAGTCATCAATGGAACAATGAAGAGGATTTTGCAGCAAACACCAGTGGGCGGGAGTTTGGAACGCTTTCTAGCGATCACAAAGCACAAGGTCTATCTCTATCGCTTTCATCGCAGCCACATCCCGACTTACATGTACCTCAGTTTGAAGAAAGATTTGGATCTGAAAATTTGCCTTCCAGGATTGGAGATGCTCATGCTTCTCAGGATTCAAAGATAGACAGTCTGGGGCAGTTCTGTTCGTATTCAAAATCATCAATTGGGAGTAAAGTTTATGGGAATTCTGATCAAGGCATTGTGAGCTCGTCTACAGATGCTCGTAGTGGCATAGGTCCTCTTGGGCCTTTTACTGGATATGCAACTATATTAAAGAGTTCAAAATTTTTGAAGCCTGCTCAACAGCTCTTAGATGAATTCTGCAGCATAAATCGCCCCAAGCTTGTTAAAACATCTGAAATGTCAGAGAAGGGTTCTACTGATGTGACTTTTTCTCGTGATACTGTCAATGCTGAAAATGAAGTTGGTGGGAAGAGCGGGAACTCAGGTGTGTCATCTACTTCATTTTACAGTTCGACCGAAGCTTGTGTTGATGGTGCAGTCGGCAGCGGGGCTTGTCAAGCTTATCTTCCTGAATTCCAGCGAAAGAAAGCAAAGCTCTTGTACATGCAAGAAGAGGTTAGTGACATTCAGTTTTCTTAGCCATATTTGTTGTTTAACTGATCACTTTTTCTGTGAATCGTTTGCTAATTGGTTGAAAAATAATAATTTGAGAGTAGTGTCACCATCATATGGCAACAGTGAAATCTTGTCATAAATCTCACATAAACCTGGGCATCTGCAACCCACAGGTTTTTTGTTTTCATGCTTGTTTATATAATTAGGTTTATCTTGGAATCTAGCAACTTTGAAATGACTGCCTACTTACTGGACCATCAGGCACAGTGATCCCAGTCAGACTGTTAGATAATGTACAATTAAGCATGAGTCAAAATAGTCCCATGGTAAATATAAGAGTTTCATTGACATGGATCCTATTATTTTTACATTTATAGTCTTTGTGATGGTATAAAATTAGCTAGAAGATTGCTGAAGTTACTGGAATTTCAGAGAAAAAGGGCAATGAAGACTTGGTCTTTTGTCAGCTCATATGACAGCAATAATGAGAACCAGGGTTGAGGTAACTTTATTTACATTATTTACATTTCACTTCAAGGTGAAAGGTAAACTTCTCACTAGGGCTGTAAATGGAGTGAGCAATTAAACCATTGCCTCGCGCCAACTGACGATGTCTCAGACCTAGCCCCATCTTATCTAGAAATGTTGACAAGCCCTAGCTTAGCCGGGTTTGACTGAGGATCGAGGTTCCTTATAATTAATGTTACTTAATTGTAACATGAGAACCCCTAGCAAGATCGGGCTTTGAAAAGTTCAAGTTTTATTTATTTTTTTGTTCATGTCTTACTTTTATTATAATTACTTTTTGTTAATTTTTTTTAAATTTTTTATTATTTCAAATCTAAGCAATTGACTTGCTATCAGTTATTACGTTATTTGACTATCTAATACAAGTATTTTAATTCTCACAAAATCACGGTTCTTTCCTCTATTATCTATACTTTAATAAATGTATATACCCAACCACACAAACAAATATACATTCATACATACATACATACATACATATACATACATACATACGTGTAGCGAATAAAAATAATTAACTTCTCTAAAATGATGAAACTAATCATCAATTGTTCATTACAATAAAAATAGCATTTTTCGCAAAAGACCGTCTTACACTAAATAGGTGGAATTAAAGGCTTGAATAAATTTCAAAATTAGGAACGGAAATCTTCTATCCCTTATTTCTCCCTTCCAATCACTATATATATTTCTCTAAAATGATGAAACTAATCATCAGTTGTTCATTACAATAAAAGTAGCCTTTTTTTTCTTTGTAAAAGACTGTCTTTATACTAATTAGGTGGAATTAAAATCTTGAATCGATTTCAAAATTAGGAACAGAAATCTTAAGCCCCTTATTTTTCCCCTCCAATCGCTCTCTCTCTCTCTCTATATATATATATATTATGCTTTTAAAAAGGGGAATGCTAACCTTACCCTCTTCATTGTGAGGTTAGCATCCTCCCCGGGCTATATATATATATATATATATATATATATATATATATATATATATATATATATATATATATATTATGTTTCCAAGAGGGGGAATGCTAACCTTTCCCTTCATTGTGTGGTTAGCATCGTCCCCGGACCAAAATTCCGTCATGGGATGACATTTTGATAAATAATTGAAGGGTAAAATTTCCATTTTTTACTGGTTTGTAGTGACAAACTTATAATTAGGTAGTTTTACATTTAGCTCCCCTAAGATATGTCGTATTTAAACTCCGACCGCTTGTTTCACCTATTTACACTGTGGTTCCTGCTTTTGAGGTTCCTTTGCATTTCCCCTTTTTACAAAGACGCTTGAATATATATATATATATATATATATATATATATATATATATATATATATATATATAATTATTCTGTTTTACTCGCAAGTGCATGCATCGGTTTGCAAATAGTAGGTGCAGAGTACGAGATCGTTCGCAAGAGGACTGGTAAGAAAATAAAAAAAGAAATAACTAACCAAAAGAATTACCACAGATCTAGCACAATATTTAATTAGTTTAAAGATTTTGAGAGTTTGATAGATGAGATAAACAATAAATTAGAATTTAAACAGATAATGAAAGATAAGGAATGAGATACTAAATCCACCCATCGTAGGTTCATCAGTCATGTAATACAAATTTGTGGGTTAAGATATGAGATTATCAAAAGATGTCTATGCGTAAGCACTGGATCCGAACAAATGAGTTCTAAATTTCAGGTCTGAGATCAAGAAGATGTATGATTAACATTTTAACACACTTCAGATAGTATTCAGAACCTAGTCTCTGGATAAATTTTACACTACCAATCTAAGATCAATGAAATGTATGATTAACATCCCATGAGTGTATGATTAACACTCATACATCAGATTGTAGTAGAATTTACTCCTGAGATGACAATGTTTAGAATAGAATCACCATTGCAAATCTAAGATCACAGGGCATGATTAGCTCCCAAATTTTAGATGGCAATCGGATTTATATCCATATATATAATTACATCAGGACCTTTAAAACAATCTAACATCTCAACCATAAATTTGTATTATTACGAATGAATACCTCGGATGGGGTTCATTAGATCCCCATCCTCAATGAAACTAGCTATACATAGTTGCAATAAATGACACAATTAAAATAAAGCTAAGAGATGACATTAAAATATAGTAAAATACCTCAACAAATCTAGCAAAAGCTTTAATCCAGTTTTTAATCCATCAGGTACAATGGTTCTATCAATTGTAGAAAAATGAAACTAATCTAAATCTTATGTCTAAAAAAAATGAATGACACAAACTAGAAGGGAAAAATGGAATGAATCTAAACTAGAGAAAAATACACCGAAAAGGATTCCCAACTAATTCCTCGAATATTGCTTAAATAGTTCTTTGTTTCGGAGATTCGAAATTTGAAATCGATCGATCGGCTTAAGTGGTCGATCAATTGATTTTGAATTTTGAAATCGATGCTTCTCAATATTTGAACTCGATTCATCAATATTATACTAGTCGATTAATCGACTTTGCATGTGACAAAGGGTTGCTCTCAGGCTTCTTTGTTATATCGATGCATCGACCTAAACGATTGATTAATCGACCATTCATAATAGTTGAGCTTCGCTTTTCCTTTGCTCCAGTGTTAGTTAACTTTATGCTCTTTTATGCGTCTTAGTGCATCCAATGGCCAAATTTGTCTGAAACACTTAAAACTTCGTAAATCTTATCATATAGCATTCATCGGATGACTAAATGTAGGTTATAGGGGTGAAATAACATCATATTTCACTACTCATCAACTTCCATAAAGGGGGCTGCTAACCTTGCCCTCTTCATTGTGTTGTTAGCATCCTCCCGGCGCCTATATATATTATGCTTCCAAAAAGGGGATTGCTAACCTTTCCCTCTTCATTGTGAGGTTAGCATCCTCCCTGGGACAAAATGCCGTCATGGGATGACATTTTAGTAAATAAATCAAGGGTAAAATTTCCCATTTTTGCAGGTTTGTGGTGACAAACTTATAATTAGGGATTTTTGAGTTACCTCCCAAAGATATGTCATATTTAAACTCCGACCACGTGTTTCACCTATTTACCCTACGGTCCCTGCTTTTGAGGTTCCTTTGCATTTTACCCCCTACACCGACAAATCAATTGTTGACTATTATAAAAATAAACTTTGATTGCTTGGAATCAGATGATCATTTTTCCCCATAATTTTCTTGCCAATGAATCTTGGGATCACGATTACCATTAGACGGTCACATTCTGATTACATTTGACAGGAAATACAAGAAGTGATCATGATCGTGGGTGTACATAAAACATGGTTCTTGGATGACTTTCCAATATGTGTGCCATGGGTATCAAAATCTAACCGTCTGATGGTAGACTCTTGATCTTAAGACTGGGTAGAACATTATGGTGAACAATGATCCCCATCATATGACTCCCAACAACCGATATTTAGTTTTACAATAGTCGATGGTTGATTCGTCATGGTAGGGTGCAATATGCATAGGAAACTCAAAAGCAGGACCGCAATGTAAATTGTTGAAACACGGGGAGCGGAGTGTAAATACGACATATCGTAAGGGGTAAATGCAAAAATCCCTTATTAGGAGGAGCTATAATTTTTTGGATAGGGAATTTTAGTCTCAGCCACTTCATTGGGAGGCTACCATCACCCCCAGACCAAAAATGCCCTCATGTAGACGCCCTTTGGTAAATAAGCAGAGGGTGGATGATTGGTTAATCGGTAAATAAGGAAGAACCGATGAATTTCGTTGTACCTACAAAAAATTAGAAAAAGAATTTAATTACTTAATATTGAGAATTTATGATTTTGAAAAAAAAAAGGGCGGCAAATAATTCAAATTGGTACCTGAGAAGAACAACCTGAATTTGAAATATGTGTCCCTTGAGAAAGAAGTTGGTTTGATAACGCATTCTGTTTTTCCTCAAGGATCTTGTGTGCACTACAAACAAAATTGACTAGAATTTTGTGAAATGTGCTTCATGTCAAGCAGAGATAATTTATAATTTCTTTCTTTTTTTTGTGTAACTAAGCCCACATAATTTTGCGTAGTTTTTCCATTCAAGGAAGTATATTAGGAGGAGAAAGATGTCAAGGGGTTAGCAAGCCCAATAATTCCAGAAACGGTATAAGCGAGGGAATGGATTCAACAAATCACAGAGTATTATCGTAAAAATGGTTTGAAAATCATATTTGCTGCAAACCAAAGGGCTGAAGAAAGATAGAATTGTCCAAAATTCCTGCTCTCTGTTACCTTGACAAGCATGATCTTCTATATCTTTTCTTTCCCGAGTAACACATCCCCAGCCACAGTTGCTAATTGTTGCAACTTTGCGAATAACACCCGCAGCCATGACATGAAAAGTAGCAGAGCTAAAAGGACCAAAAAATTGGTTGTTGATCAGCCCAAAAACCAATATGCAACCAATACCCAGTGGTCAACTATCATTGATTAAGAAAAAATTGCATGGGAAAAGTATAAAACTGGTGTAATTCTTATATTGAAATCAGAGATAGGAATAAAAATATTCATGCTCGCATTCATGAGAAATGTTCAAAAAATTTAAATTAGATTATGTTTCAATATATATGAGAGTTGGAGCAACAAAATCGCAAAAAGAAATTTTTTTTGCTTCTTTGGAAAAAATGTAAAAAAATATCAAACACGATAATCAATCAAATAAGATGATCATCCACCATACATCAAAATCTTCAAAAATCTCAAAGAAGATGATCCAAGCTTCATTCTTGTAGAACTTACGACAATTTTTTTTGCATGGTAGGAAGACACAATTTCAAACTCTTCTTGTTTTGTGGCTACTAGATGCTTTATCTTGGCCATGGATTTCTAATAGCAAGTTGCTGCATTTCTAGTCGGTTCCTCTACATAGCATTGACTAAAAGAAAAAATCAGATATTAATAAATATGGCTATAGCTAAAGAATTCTAATACACTTTTTTTGGGTAATATAGATGGGGAATTATAATCTTTGATGCTGAAATTTAAAACCATGCTTAGGAGTAGCCAAGGTTGAAACAAAATTTAGAGATCCCGGGTTGGAATTTAGAATGCAACAATTACTAAGCTAGTAAATCAAGTATTTTAATTTTGATGCAACTATCATAGATAGGTAAAAAAGACTATTTGGGCCATTTTATCAATATGTGTACACAATAATATTTAAATATATGAAAATGTGTCTAAGAGGCATTTCATCAAACAATAAGGTTGCAATATGATGAGAACAAATATATAAAACAAATCTAAAACGAAATTCTAGTCAATTTTGTTTGTAGATGGGGAATTATAATCTAAAACGAATTCTAATATACACTTTTTTTGGGTAATATAGATGGGGAATTATAATCTTTGATGCTGAAATTTAAAACCATGCTTAGGTTTACTTGGGTACTTTTAATGGCACCTATAAACTCTTGTTGGGCACTTGCGCCATAATCAATGATCGCTTTAAATCAGTAGATGGAGATCGTCTTCGCTCCAATCTTCCACACAAGGGATCTCCAATCAAATGAACATACCATCTGACGGTTAGTTTTCGATTCCAAATGGCATAGATCCCGAAAATGTGGTCCTAAAGTCACTTTTGCGCATGATGCGTGCCATTATGGGATTTTAAGGCCACTTTTTGGGATGTGACATGTGGAATCTAAAACTGACATATGATAGTATGCTCATGAAATCAAGATTTTTTATGTGAAAAATTGGAGCGAAATGCGATCTCCATCCTCTGATTTATGGCAATCAATGATGTTGGGTTCTATTAAAGATATTCATTTTTTAATGAGTACAATCCATGCATCGATTCTACGTGAGCACCCATGCTGAAATGCGTTGACTCTTTTTAATTAGATGATGTAGATTGTTTATCGTCCCAATCATTTTCAAGATGAATCTTGATATTATGAGCATGCCATCCGATCGTCAATGTTTTACATCACGAAGCACATATCCCAGAAAGGGTGAAAAACAACGAACTGACACTCATTACGCCTAGACTTGATTTTAAGGTCAATTTTTTGGGATGTGTGGTGTGTGAAATAAAAAAAATGAACCGTCTAATTGTATGCGCTCATGATATGAAAATCCATTGGGAAAAAAATCATGATGAAAAATTATCTCCATCGTCAGATTCAAAGCATGCAGGTGGGTGAACTCAAATTTCATGGGTGAATTTAAAGTAGGGTTGTTAATGGGTTGGGCCATGGCCTGATCCCCTAGCCCCGGCCACTAACGGGGCAGCCCGAGCTGGGCAAGATTGTGGGATATTCTCTTCGTTTAAAATTATTTTATATGTATATACGTACTTATTTATTTATTATTTATTTTTAAAGTTAATTATAAATTTAGTTTTGATATAGCCTATTTATTAACCCTATTATATATTAAGAATTAAACTGTATATATATATATATATATATATATATATATATATATATATATATATATATATATATATGGGTACTAGCTAGGGTCGGGCTTAAGCTGGCCTCACATCGCCACGGCCCAAAATTTACCAAGCTTTCACTAGCTTATAAGCCCGGGCATGTTTATCCAATCAATTTATACCCTAAAAAAACACGTTTTTTCCGGGTTGGGTTGCGGACAATTCTAATTTAAAGGTACTCTTGTTATTTATAATATGAAAATTAACTTCAATATAGCCATGATATATATAATTTAATTATCTTATATATATATATATATATAACAGATTGTTGTAGGCAGTCGATTTATTTACCACTGTTTTAATTTAAACGACGAACCTTGACCGTCAAGATTTTATCGACTGATTTTGGCCGTCGTTTGCGGGTTGGGTTGCGGACAATTCTAATTTAAAGTTACTCTTGTTATTTATAATCTGAAAGTTAACTTCAATATAGCCATGATATATATAATTTAATCATCTTATATATATATATATATATAATAGATTGCCGTGGGCAGTCAATTTATTTACCACTGTTGTTTTAATTTAAACGACGAATCTAGACCGTCAGAATTTTATCGACTGATTTTGGCCGTCGTTTATTCCGTCCCACTAATGTAGTTTTTTTCGCATTTTCACGTTTTATATGCGCGTTGTCTTTGTCAAAGTAGTACATGTAAAAGGAACAATACAGAATAACCAAGGAAGAAAGCCATCAAAGTAGTAGGTTTAATATTAATACATGAAAGGTGTATTAAGTTTTGAGTCTCTCTTGGGTGTAATTAAGGTGCTCTGCATGGGCGTCCTATCTTTTCGTTTCTTTAGCATGTGTTTTATTAAGGGTTTTAATTTTTCTTGATCTTAATTTTTTTTTTCTGTTGTGGACGCAAAGTTGTCCAACATATTTCGATCGAATTGGTATTAGAGCCGGATACAATTCACACCGTTCAATCTACAGTGTGATAGCCCCTACAAAAATAAGGTGTTTTAGCGGCACTTGATGTTAAGGCAGTTTTCTATAGCGGCAGTTTTTTGTAAAATTTCTAACAGTCCTATTTTTTGTAGTGAGCATTATGGCAGGGAGTTGACTACTGATTACTGCCTGAGCTGCGACTTCTACATGTGATTTCTTGTTCCCAAATTTGATCTAGATGAGTTGGTTTTAAAATTAATCATCGGCATTTTTGTTTAAATGATATTTTGAAAATTTCTTATGATCCACAATGCTCTAAAATGGGGGAGGATTATTTTTCCGAACTGGGCGCAAAAATAAATGTTTTCATGACTATTGATTGAAGGTTGTAACCCTCCCATGAATTTTTAAACTCAAATTGTGAGTTGAGACGTGAACTTAATTGGCTTGCTAGAGGCGACTGGCTTGTTGTGTCCATAGATATTGTTAAGGTCATTGAACCTTCTGATATTTTTGTTGTTGCCCAACAGTTCTATGCCAATCTATGTCAACTGCCTTTGTAATACTCAAGGCACATTTTAAGTTGATGCTTCAAGATGCTATAGAAAGGATCATGTTAAAGCCTTCTTCTACAGCAATTAAAAAGGAGTAAATTGTTGACTAGTTTTCAAGCATTCGCAATTGATGACAATGGATTCTACAATGAATATTTCTCATATGGATTCACAAAAAAAGAACTCAACAGAAAGCATGGCTCTAATTGCACTTCTTTCCTTCCTGAAACCTGTCACTTTTTTTGATGCTAGTTATAGTCATTTGTTCGAAGAACAAGCGGAAGATATTGAGTGGAAAACCCATCGGGTCACTTGAAGATGAACTTCTAAAGATTAAGATGATCATGTACTGTTTCCCATATGATGATGATCATGAAGCACTGAGTTGATGAGTTTAAATTGTTGATTTACGGGGGATAATTGTTGGAGTCTTAGAGTCAACAATAAATATGTTTTAAGAATTGTATCGGGCATCATATAGTTTCTAAATTTTTAAGTCTACCTGCACATAGGAAATGTATGCCCATATATGGGAAACTGAAATTTGTTCTATTGGAAATTGACAAGAAATATTTGAAGCTATGGATAAACTATAAGTTGTTGTGTCGTAGGTATAAGTTGTATATTTTTAAGTAACGAGTCTTATGTTGTAAGTAATATAAAATCATCTTGATCTTAAAATGTATATACTGACTATTATGTGGTATATTTTTAAGTAATATAAAATCATCTTGATCTTAAAATATTTTTTGTTTTCGTTCACTGTGCACTCAAAATGCGTTAACATAATTCCAACAGATGATCCATCTCTTACTTTTCAAATGGCAGATGATGGCAGCAAGTAATTGAAACTTGAGTAATGGGATGCTCCCTGTTGCTCGATTGAGCGGGTCATTAGACACCCACCGTTTAATATGCTGCCAAAAATGATGGGCTGAGCGGAGTTTTAGGCTTGTAATTCCTAGCTTGCATCCTTTTTGGATGGGTAGTTTTGGGCCCTAGCTTTGCCTTAGTTTGTGAACTGAAAACTAACTCTAATTTTCTAGTACCTGCTTGACCTTAGACAACCTTAATCTGAAGGTTGTTACAGAGGAATATATGTTGCTCGATTGAGCGGGTCTTTAGACATAGCGTTTATATGCTGTCACAAATGATGGGCCGAGCGGAGTTTTAGGCTTGTAATTCCTAGCTTGCATCTTTTTTGGATGGGTATTTTTGGGCCCTAGCTTGGCCTTAGTTTGTGAACTGAAAACTAACTCTAATTTTTAGTACCTGCTTGACCCATAGACAACCTTAATCTTTAGTTTGTTATAGAGGACTATATGCTGCCTCTTTCCACCATGACTAAAGCGGTCTGCTGTGGCCATGTAGCGTTACAAACTCTTTGAAACCATTTGAAACTCGTTTTCACATTAGATTGTTCTTTGGTTGCTAAATCGACTTCTAAATTTAGAATAATGACTTGTGAAACTTTAAGTGGTCTGTATGGGTAGATGTTTTGTTTTAACAAAGTAGGATGGCATGGGAGGTGTATAGATCAGCTAATACGATAAATCAGTACTTAAATTTTAACGTACTCATAATTTCAATTTGCAATTGTGCCGTCACAATTTATGTTGATGAGCTATATAAAGCAACACAAAATCAAGATAAACATTGGAGAAAATTTATGGGTAGCTCCCCTTTTAAAGGAGAATATTATGGACCGTTGTTTGAGAACATTTGATGCGGGACAACGACCCTGGAATCCGTGTAACGCCCATGATATGCTAATTTGCTGAAATTAAACTAATTAATTGAGCAATTAAACCACAAATTAAAGCGATACCTTAGGAATTCGCAGGATTCCGCTTAGGCGGTCGTGCTCAGTTTATGTAGGGTCCAATCCGATGCTTGAGATCCGTTAGGATGTCGAAAGAGGCGATCCGAGAGATAGAATTCTCGCTACGTCTAGGTCGGGGAGTTAGATTGTAGCTCGCGGTGGAATTGATAGCTCCTCGCTAGGGCTTTGGAATCGAAATGGCTAACGGTTCAAATCGAGCAAGCTCTGGTCCAATAACGGTTATGGATTGACGGGCTAGGATTGGATTCGATCCATAAGGATAGACATCTAGGTTACTCTAGATCTAGGGTTGGGAAATGGAAAAATCAATTAAAAGGGAAAGAATGGGATATAGGATTAAATGGGAAAATAGGAAGAACAAACAAGGGTAAAGGGTAGAAGAAGATTAAAGATAAATGAGCATTTCACCCTCAGCCTCACACCAAACCCCACATGGGGAAGAAGACTCACTCTTCAAAGCTTCTCTCAAGCTCTAATGCAATGCATCTTTTCTTTAAATCAACAAGTGTCAAAAATGGCTTACAAATTGGGCTTTATTGCCATTACAAAGGAATAAATCTCAAATAGAAAATACTATGTTACCCTTAGTGGTAACTTACATGGACATCTTAAAAGAAAGCAAAAAAAGGGCTAAAAGGATAAAACACGTCACTTAAGTAGCAGGGCAGAGATCTCGACGGACGTCCGTCCTAGGCACCACGGACGTCCGTCGCCTATTCACAGATGTTCGTGATGCCCACGGACGTCCGTCGCGCAAAAAAACTGTGCGACCCTCTAATTCCGGACGTCCGTTCAAAGCCTTCGGACATCCATCGCCTGATGCCTTTTGTACCTCATGGCCTGACCTCTAGGACCTTTCCTCAGTGGATCTTGAGGCTCCTTGGCCCTTTCGACGCTTCTTCTTCTGCCGGTATACCTTGCACGACCTGAAACCTAGGTCCTTTCGGCGGCGTCCCTATCAATTCTCCCATACCCAAAAATTTTCATTGGTGTTGGTGTCGGCGTCCCCATGAACATTTGTACATGCCCATCTGTGGCCGGAGATGTTTAGAGGGTTAAGACAATATAAGCACATGGAACTAGGAGAGTAGGATGACCGACAAGTCCTAGTAGGAACAATGCGAATTGATATGAAAGCTTGCGGAGTGACAAAGGTATTGTCACACATAGAAATAAGATTCGTAAAGCTGATCTCAAACAGATGGTTAAGTATGTGATTATGATGACGACAATGACGTTGTTGATCTATGAGCAATATTTATTATCGGATCCTTTTTGTTGTTCAGTACCTTTATGAACTATTTTTGTTTTCCTTGGGGGATTAGTCTGCTAAACATTGTAGGGTTTTGTTCTTTAAATTTCCTTTGCTTTTTTCATTGTTTTTGAGTCTGTAAGTAGGTATCCTCCATTAATGCTTGACCATGCCCGAAATCTCAAAATGTTCAAGGTCAAGATAGATTTCACATTCCCAACTGTTGGTCCCATGACAAAAATCTTGTTTAGTTCAAATTCTTTATGCCTTGCATTTCATCTATCCAAATGAAATTCCTTTCAATTCCCGTCACTTGTTTGGTACAAGCTTCGTGTCAAGTATTGGAGATACCTTTATGTACTGGGGATATGTATCGACTCTCCAAAAATTGATGCCGATATGATCCAGATAATTGTATCGGACTGATATCGGCATCGAGTTTGTTCAGTCCCGAAACAAGGCTGATCAGGATTGAGATGTAGCCAATCGGTCTTGAATGCTATAAATTAAAATCCTTTTTAATTATATATTTTTTTCCAATTTTATTGGGAAAAAGCTGAAATAAATCCCCTATCTGTCAGTACATATCCAAATCAGCTGATATGTATCAGTCACTCAGGATGATACCCTAGATCGGTACCGATGTTGATACGTTGGGTACAAGAACCTTAGTGGGAGTCGACCTGTGAAGTTTGTGTAAGATTGAGTCTTGAGCCAGCAGATTTGATCCAACTGATTGTTATTGTTCAATATTCTTGCCTGTGCCTACTTATACTTGTCGACACTAAAATTGCCTATATGTTGGGGTTTGAAAATTTGACTTGCTAATGAGATGAAGACATGGCTTAGCTGTTGCGAGGGAAACATGATTTCTCGAGAGCATTAATTTCTTCCATTTAGGTGTCTTTAAACTTTCTTAAGACATATGGTTTACTATTGCAACCTGATTCTTGCAACCTGATTCTCATGGAAGTGTTTATTCTCTGATATTTCTTTAACTTCTTGAAATTGTTAGCAAGGTGCAAGGAGTTTCTAAGCAGATGAGTTATTCTACGGGTAAGTTAAAATATGTAATTCTTATTTATGCCTTCTCAATTTGGTTTGAATAAGTCCACCAACTTATTTTCTTATGTGGTTGTTTGGTAATTGTCTATTTTTCGCATTTAAATTATTGTGACTTCTTTTAATGAAAGAATAAACTGAGTGATGGGTATGATATATTGACCTCGGTTTCCAGTTTAGTGAGAAGCACAAGATTAAAAGCATTGCCAAATCAACAGTCTGCAGTATCAGAATTAGGACCAGTTTTAGCGAGGTGGTTAGCGCAACTGTTAATCTCTCTACATGTATGGGTGATGGATAAGGTTTTGAATAGCGCAACATCTTTAATGCTCTCAACAAGCGGGAGAGACACCAATGGGAAGAAATAATATTTAATCCCTTTGATATAGAAATAAGAAGGCTAGTTGACTAAGCTTCCTAATCCCTTGTGATTGATCCTGGATATTCTCTCGCCACGATTTTTATCAATCATTCATATGGAGAAAGCATGAAGATTTATTCAAAGGAGAACTAATATAGGTTTTTGCATTTTCCGAATTCATAGACTAGAGGATGTAGTAGTTATTTTATGGTTTCATAACCAATGAGACAACTAGGAGCTCTAAATATAATTTAGTTTACATAGTTATGCAAGAGACGAGAAATCATATGACGAGGAAGTTTTAATCTTGCATCGTTGGCTTTTAGAAGTTTACTTTTGGATATGTGAGGTTGTTTTGAAGTGCCATTAAATGAGTCAATCTTGAAGGGGCCAAGCATAGCAATTATTTAAAATGAAGGCACATTCTCGGATATGGATGATAAAAGCTTTGGCCCCTTCTCCGTCGACAAATTCATGGCCTATATTAAGTCGTTCTTCTTCTGTTAGTGAAGGGAAAATAGCAAAGTATTTATTAGCCAAGTTGGAGCTAAATAAGTTTAGTAAAATGTGACGCGGGACAGTGACCCTAAAATACGTGAATGCCCATGTTAATTTGTCAAAATTAAACAAATTAATAGAACATCAAAACCCAAATTAAAATGCTATCATGATTGATTCGGCTGGGGTCCAACTCCAACGCTTTGGCCCCTTCTCCGTAGACAAATTCATGGCCTATATTAAGTCGTCCTTATGTTAGTGAAGGGAAAATAGCAAAGTATTTATTAGCCAAGTTGGAGATAAATAAGTTTAGGAAAATGTGGCGCAGATCAGCGACCCTAAAATACGTGAATGCCCATGTTAATTTGTCCAAATTAAACAAATTAATAGAACATCAAAACCCAAATTAAAATGATATCATGATTGATTTGGCTGGGGTACAAGTCCAACGCGCAAGATCCGTTAGAAATGTAGTAGGTGCGCTCCTAGGGATAGGAGTGCGAGATCTGTTAGAAATGTAGTAGGTGCGATCCTAGGGATAGGACTCCAGCACTTCTAGGCTGGGTGTTCGCTCACGGCTCAATGTGGTTTATCGTAGGATCCTTGCTAGGGCTTTAAAGGGAAAGATCAATTGACACACTTGGAACGATCTCTAGCGACAACAATGGTTGTGGATTGATGAACGGTAATATAGAATCAATCCACGCGGATGTGCATCAAGAGGTCTAGATCTAGGGTTTTGGGATTTAAGCAATCAAATAAAAAAGGAGATAAAGAGAAGATCAAGGATAACATGGGCATCATGACTTTGGCTTCACCCCAAGCTACATGGGGAAAGGAAGAATCACTCTCCATTGAGGCTCATCTCAACCTCATAGGCAATGCTTTCCATTAATTCATCAAGTCCCTCACAAATGCTTACATCATTACCTTATATTGTAGGTACTAGGAATGGAAAATATTAAAATTGCGATAGTACATTAATACCCATCTTGAAATGCGTGAAAACCAATTAAAAGAAGGAAAAGCAATTAGAAGATGTCACTAACGTGTTGCTTGACTCGCTCGAATGAGTTATGTTCTCGCTCAAGAGAGAACATAAGTGACCAAATTCATTTCTCAGGACTGTCTAGCTCGAGCAAGAATCAATCTCACTCAAGCGAGGATGACCATAATCCACTCAGCTGGGCAGTCCTCTCCTCTTGCGCTTTGGTTCTTCTTCTTTAACTATTTCTTCTTATATTATTGGTGATGCCATACGTTTAGAGATCTTTGGCAACGATATGAGCTACTCAAGAACCTTTCAATTTTTTTTTTCTAGCTTATCAGTTAATTAGGTAGGTGCATTTTTCGAAACTTTGAAAAGCTCCGATATGGAGTGTCTAACAAACACGTAAAAAAAAAAAAGGAAGTGCAATGCCCAACACAGATATGGTTGATGCTGCTTTAAAATTGAGCATATTGTGATTGGCAGCTTTTACACGTCATTTGAGGGCCAAGGCAGTGAGGATGATATATATATATATATATATATATATATATATATATATATATATACATAATTTAGAAGTGATTAGGTTAGTTTTTATTTATTTATTTATTGTTCATTTTTTAATTTAAATGCGGAATAAGGATGCTATATAAATCATTGAGCTTGAATCGTTTCTTTTTGGACTCGTAGCTTTACCTGGAGAAAGGCATTAGATTTCATACAAAAGGTGAACTTATCAGAACACCACTTGACCAAATTTCATTCACCAAAACAATGAAGGTGACTTGCAATTACCAAATCCTAGAGATACGAGCTTTGAATGGTCCTCTTTTCAGAGGTATTTTAGTTATTTCTTTGCCTTCACGGGGGCATTTGCATCATTTCTGCTAAAACGTCAACAAGCACAACACAATCAATGCATGCATTCCACCAACACAGTAGTTTCTGGCCTCTGCTCCTTTGTCTGCATGCGACATTCCTGGCGCTAAAAATCTCCGTGTTTGGTAAAAGCTCTAGAATTTATTCAATTTCTTCATATTATCAGTTGGTAATCTAAATTATTCTTTGTAAGAGTTTCTTCTTCCTTGGAAACGAAGCAATCTAGTGGTGGAGATGAAAGATTATACAATTAAACCAGTTGATTTTGATCTTTTGGCCCATATTTTAGTTGCAGAGTCGCAAATAAAATTTACTCACAATTATTATAAATTTACTCACAATTATTATTCCTTTGGCTGGTCCAAAAGCATTTATGGGCCACACCATGATTTAAAATGCCTAAAATGTTTGCCTGAGCTGGCCCATGGGCTACACCCATACCCTGGTGAGCTGTTGGCCCTACATGGCCCACTGGCACCTCCAATATGCTATCTGTGTTTCAAGTAAGCTGCAAGCAAAGAAAATTACACATCTGGCAGAGTACCTTGCAGCGGTTGGGGCAGACCCTGAGGCAGAGTACCTTGCAGCGGTTGGCCTTGATGGATATGGTGTAGTCTCAGCTTCCCTTTTGGAATATTGTTTTCAAAGATATGGAATCACAATTAATGAAAGGATTGCAATATTTCTTTCACAGTAAAAGTGTAAGGACCTTTCTAACACCAAGCTGAACTAATTTAGAGCAAAAAAAATTTAGTCACATTTGATATTTTTGGGGAAGGATCTTTACAAGAGTTATTTATTTATGTTTTATGTTTTATGTTTGTTTTTCCCAAGCATGAATCAGCAGGTTTCGTTAAATATAAGAAAAACTGAATTACTTAACTAAAGCTGAGCCAGATGACAAGTCTGCAGAATCCTTTCAATTTAATCAGTCTCTATTATATATTTATACAGACCTTCTCTTCTCTGTTATAGGAACTTTTAAGTTTTATGTGAGGCTCGTGTTTAAACTATGAAAAGAATTTTGCATATTTGGCTTCAAATTTTTTGTGATGATGTCACCTTCTCAAACAATCAAATAGATTACTACAAGAACTCCATATTCTAAGAGTCTATGAATGTTATTAAGAATGCTGGTTTGAGAATAAATGATTTCCCTTCTCCGACCCTTTACTAACTACTATGCAATATGAGAGCAGACATCTAATCTATTTTAAAGTTAAGGTGTGGAATTGGTGACAAGTGAGTTTTACCGAAATTTTGGATTTGGTTGTGGATGTGGATGGTGGATTTGGAAAATTATTTCAGATGCGTGTTCGATGCAAGTGGCTGATCATGGGTTCATAGAAAAGCCTATATTGGCTTCAAAGCCAACCTATATAGTTACCAGAAGATTTGATTACTGAGATATGTTTCGCTGAGCATGCACTGGGCACATATATCTATCCCTGGTGTTACCAGAAGATTCGATTACTGAGATATGTTTCGCTGAGCATGCACTGGGCACATGTATCTAACCCTGGATTCGCTTCTATTGATTTCTTATCTTACAGCCTACCCCAGGTTCCTTCTCTTTGTATACATGTTGGCTATCCATGTTGAAGAACACCCACTAATTTATTTGATCCAGTCCAAAAGGAAAACAGATGATCCCAATCGTTCATGGCATTGTTCGTCAAGAGGTCTTCAAAACTCAGTATTGGGGGGTGTGCCAGCCTCCCTTTAGACAGATATTATATTTGCTGATGCGGAGGAAAACAGTTTCCTACTTTCGAAAGCCTTAAAAGAAAGAAAATAAAATTCTTTAATTTTTCGACATATTTGAAAATTCATAAAATATATATTTAATAAAATAATTTGGTAAATACATACTTATTAATGGTCAAATCATATGATTGATCAAGGTTACACATACCATGCCAAAGTATAGTGTGTGATTTTGTTTGTAATTGGATACCTTACCAAAGTTTGTTGTGTTATGTGTCACTGTGATTGGAGATCATGGACATTCATTGATAGATCAACTAAATGATGCACTCTGATAACTTGGTCATGGTTATTGCTATCAGTGATCATTATAGATCAACTAAATGACGCACCTTTAATAGGTTTTTGTCTCGAATTTGTTTTCTGGAATGATGAACTATCTAAAAAAAACCCTTTTGTTGTGTTGAGCTACACATCTGAAACAGAAAAACGAGGTGAGGTACTTGATAACAACTTGAGTGACTCACCCTGATAGCGTGATCATGGTTATTGTTATCAGTGATCATTATAGATCAACTAAATGATGCATCTTTAATAGGTTTTTGTCTCGAATTTGTTTTCTGGAATGATGAGCTATCTAAAAAAAACCCTTTTGTTGTGTTGAGCTACACATCTGAAACAGAAAAACGAGGTGAGGTACTTGATAACAACTTGAGTGACTCACCCTGATAGCGTGATCATGGTTATTGTTATCAGTGATCATTATAGATCTACTAAATGATGCACCTTTAATAGGTTTTTGTCTCCAATTTCTTTTCTGGAATGATGAACTATCTAAGAAAAAACTCAGTTTGTTGTGTTGAGAGCTACACATCTGAAGAAGAATAACGAGGTGAGGTGTTGGCCATTGCCAGCCGATATGGGGGGTGTTATAAGCCAATAATGGCAGATATCACCCTGTAGTCATACCAGGAACAGATGGGTTCTTTTTAGGGAAATAAGGTTGAGGTTGGAAGCACCTCACCCTTTAACAAAGAAGAAAAGTGTGGGATTACTCGGATATGAGTATCAGTTAGACATGGCAAAACTGATACGTAACGGTGTAAACGAACTTGAAACCATGGTATTGATCGCCACAAATCCTTGTTCAATATTCTTATTAGAACCTATTTTGGAGTAACAAATGAGTATTTATATTACTTGCTTGTCATAAGCTGGCAATTAGAGGACCTCATTTTTATATGATTATTTTGTAAATGTCAAAAGGTTTGCCGAAGATACAAGCAGTACCATCAGCAGATGCAAATGGTGGTATCTTCCTTTGAAACCGTAGCGGGTCTCAGTGCTGCAACACCCTACACCTCTTTGGCTCTCAAGGCTGTATCCAAGCACTTCCGATGCCTGAAAAATGCCATCTCAGATCAAATAAAGCACATAAGCAAGGTTTTAGGGGAAGAGTACATGTGCTACTCCAGTACCAGTAAAGGCGAGACAACAACACCGAAGTTGAGATTTATAGATCAAAGTCTTCGGAAACAAAAGTCTGGCGAAAGTCTGGGTTTCTTAGAGCAGCAACAGCATGTTTGGAGACCTCAAAGAGGCCTTCCTGAACGAGCAGTGGCTGTATTAAGGGCTTGGCTATTTGAGCATTTCCTTCACCCGTGAGTCTCTCTCTCTGCATTTGGACATCAGTTGGTATTATGTACCTAATCACTGGCAGTGCTCAACTTAATCTCCCTCCAATAGTCGGAGATGGCGCGAAATTTTTTGAACTCCAAATCATTGAAAGGCCACAATTCCGAATTGTTCCTTCCTTGATTCGCGTGCTCATAAATAGCTGTGCACCTGCTGAGGCTTGACCAATTTGTTGGAGGGAGAATGTTTCGAGCATGTGCTCAGGTCTGGCAGTTAATAGGGATTCTTTTGATATATGAAGATATCTATCCTTTGACCCTGACATCAAGCATGATTATATTATTCTGCATTTTTTTTCGGTCATGGCGATAATATTAAAAGCTAAAAAAGGGTCTATTAGCATAGCTAGGTGCTAAGGCCTAAACACCACAACCTAAAGATAGAAGACCAGTCCAGACAAAATGAACAAAATAAGGTTATATATATCTTTTATGATTCCCCTGTTTATGGATGTGTTTTCTTTCAGGTATCCTACTGACACGGATAAGCATATGTTAGCTACTCAAACCGGACTGTCTCGAAACCAGGTAATCTTTGTAGCCAGTACCTGTTATGCATACTGTAATTCTAGAATTAATGAAGGTCTTGAGGATCATATGGTTTATCTAGCTTATGAAGCACGTAATAGCCACCAACTCCTGTCAAAAGGTGACTTCACAAATTTCCAATTGGAGCTGATGGTGCTCAAGAGTCGAGAGAGAGAGGACCTTTCCCACAATGTGGGCCCCCTTCCCTCTTGGCCCAGCGGGATTAGAGGGTTTGCCACATGCCATTATTTTTATTTTTTGATAACTTAGGGTATCCCAAGCTTATTCTTGGACTAGTCCCTAAGGGGATGACTGCCACGAGTATTTCATGGATTGTGCACCTAGGGGCCATCCTGTTATCTCCAAAGAGGAGTCACAACTCGAAATCACGACCTTGGGGTGCATACCCAAGTCGTCACAATGCTGACGACCCCTGGGTTTGCTATTGCCATTAGGCTTGTAAAAATCATGATTTCCTTGACACTGTAAGTTAACAGCTGTGTATAAGCAAAAGGTGCAGATGTATGAGGGAATGAATTCCTTACATTCATGGTTAAGAAAATGCTAGTGCTTTTGTTCTCATCCAGGTATCAAACTGGTTCATCAATGCAAGAGTGAGAGTGTGGAAGCCCATGGTAGAAGAGATACACATGCTTGAGACAAAAGGGTCTGCCGAACTGCACCTCACCTCTAACAAAGATGATGGTAAGCACATTGCAGACACCGAAGAAGGGCACTCCATTGATCAAATGAACAGGCCTGGGAAAGACCAACCTACCGATATGCGATCAGACTGCTCTACTGTGGCCCCCATCTTGGCCCACATGGAAGGTGGGCAGAATCTGGAAGTTTGGCACCACGAGAAGCGATCGAGAATGGACGAGGGTCGGATTGCTGCTAGTGTTGATGCGGGATTGATTGGATTCTTGCCCTATCATCAAGGTAGTCTTGAAATTGGAGGGCTTGGAACGGTGTCACTTACATTAGGGCTAAGGAACAGCAACGAGAGCGCTCATCAACAGCACCAGCAACAATTCAGGAGGTTTTTTGGAGATCAGATGGTTCATGATTTTGTGGGTTGAGGAGGGTATTGAATTCTGCATTGCCAAATCTCAATCCGAGATGATCTTCAGTTACTGAATGCTCGTTTGTAAGCATGAATGAATCTTAAGAGTCCCTCACAAAGATGGCGTTGGTGCTGGGTTGCCTAGAACGAAGGGCTAAAGCCATCTCTACGAAAAAAATATAGGTACATCATCAACATCGAATGCCTTTCAAGTAAGGATTAAATGGTGTTGGATGTATTTAATATATATATTTAGCTGGATTATAAATGGTAAGTGTAGCTAACTCTCTCTTTGAAAGAGGCGTTCATGGGAAGCCACATATACTAAGAGGGGAAGATGGATGTATCATGGGGGATTGGAAGTGAATTTAAAGACTTAATATTGATCCTCTTTTCTGTGGAAGGGATATTTCGTGGTTGATTGATTTCAAAGTATTATTATTCATTCTGTGCTTAGTAAGCATGTTTCTGTTGGCAGACCCCAAACCCTGCTAGGGTGCATGTCTCTTAAATAAGGGTTATTTTCCACCGTTGACACTTTGGTCAAAGGCAGACATTTACGTTGGGGAGAATAATGAGTGGGAAACCCATATGCTTTTTGTATGAAAAATAAGTTCTCATTTTTCTTTCTCAAAGCCCTGAGGGATCGTGGTGGACACTTAAAGAGGATGTCGTGTAATTTGTTCATGCTACAATTGATTCTGTGTAGCATGATGTGACCTGCCTGCACATTCGATTACTGTTCATATACCATGGAGACTGGTTAATATTTTAACTGCCTCTCAAACACTACGCCATTATAATATTTTGTCTTCGATCTAAAATTTAATGGTGGAAGATCACTCTTCTACTTTTAAATTTTTGGGTAGTCGTTCATCGATCTATGGTATGTTGATAGGGCACCTGATCGTTTGGTTGGTTGCCACATGAAACCCAATTGGCCATTGGCTCAAGTTATTCTTGATATGTATATGATAATGATCCTCTCCCTCTAGTCATGGGATATAATTCAATAATATGAGCTACCATTGGTTGCATGTCATAGCTGATTAATTTCTTAAGTAATTCGATGCGACATACAACCCATAGGAGTTAGTGTCGAGAGCTTATTACGTTCTATGACTCGACTTGGGTTCGATTGCATGGTGGATCTATGCACCCATACAAGGGATCATGTGCCATGGCAACTTGCCCGAGTATGATCAAAGGTCACTCAAGAGATTTGGACATGAACTGATGTCGAGGGGAAAAAATTGAATGCAACGGGATGTGGGGCAGAACTTGACTTCCAAATTATCATTATTTTGCAAATCACATGCCACGTGCCAAATGATCCCGAGATGAATTTTGTTTTGAGGTCGTCACGTCACGTGATCGAACATGCATTCCAACAACGTGGAGAGAGAGAGAGAGAGAGAGAGAGATTGTTATCAATGGGTAGTGTCCAAGTGTTACTCACATGGGCCATATCACTCGTCACGTGATTTTCAAAACAATCCATTTTGTAGTGTACAACGCGGCATGTGATCTAAAAGAAATATATTTAAGCATTTTTTGTTCTTCAAATCATAGGTGCCAATCTTCTAAATTCAAGCGTAGTTTAGATACAAGGAGGATTTTGGAAGTTTACTTGGTGACGGGGTTGTAAGTTGATGAGATTTTTTTCCCAAATAAATTCTATGCAATCCATTTTTAACAATTGAAGCGTGCGAGATTCACCCCTCTTTCCTCTCTAACCAAATCATCAAACAACATTTGAGCCCATATGGACAGTTTTATATTTACAAATAATACAAGGTCCTCTATTTAATGTTCAACTTGTAGGTGCTAAGTTGCTTACATCACCTCCAACGCCATGTGGATTCTGGCCATTTCTCCAGCCCTTATACCACTGTCTCAGTATGTTGTGATGGTTGTTTATGAACGTCTGATCATCCTCATTCTTCTCTTTGTCTTCTTCTTCTTGGCTTCCATTCTCTGAGTTCTCCTTCCCTTCTTGTTCTTGGCTCCCTTTCTCCATCGCCACTCTCATCTACCACCGTCAACTTCCTATGACTCTCACAAACAGTGCTTATTACTAACGCTAACAGTAGAACTAGAGTTAGTATCTTCATCAAAGACCTTAGAACTTCTACAAACCAAAGAGCTAAAAAGTTTGAATCAAGCAACAGAATCAGACTTGACAGTTTGTGAAAACTCAATTAGATGGGTGGGGGAACAAAAGTCATGTCATGGATCTTGAAGGAGATGAAAATCTACTTATATAGAAAAAATGGTTAGAATATGGAAGTAGTTTTAAAAAAAATTGATGGTGGCCACGCCACCATCATATATATCAACGGTCAGTGGCTGCTTTATATAAATTCAAAAAGGCTACTTTTCCATCACTAACATGAATAACAAATAGGGGACTTTAGAAAACAAACTTTTTAAAAAATAAGACCCGATCTCAAACATTTTAGAAAAATTGTTCTTTCACAGATTTTGGAACTTTAGAAAATCGTAAAAACACTTTTTTATTTCTAAAAAAACAGTTCTTTCAGGGTTTTCTGAAGTTATAAAATCCGTAAAAGCACCATTTTTCTAAATCGTTTGAAGTTTTTACTAAAAAGTCTGTTTTTGAGGCATGTTTCTCTACTTATCCCTAACAAAATATTAAGTATCATCTTGCCCGAAGAAGCCCCTATATAAGTCAACCAGTACTTGTTTTTTCATGGGAACAGCTATTTGCAACCAAAGAATTGCCAATTGTTGGTTCCACATTTAATACCGTTGACTACTTTGAATCAGATGATGGAGATGGTTTTGCATTCCAATCTTTCCCACCATATATCTTAAGATCATGTTCCACCTATCAGATGGTCAAATGTTAATTCTAGAGGGAAAACATCCACAAAAGTGACCCGAGAACTCTTCTCATAGTACGCTCATGATTACGGTCACTTTGGCGATGTGTGCCATGTTGAATCAACATCTATCGTCTGATATATGGGCCATGATCTCAAGATCTATTTTGTGATAAAAAATGATCTCCATCTTCTGATTCAAGGAAGTCAAAGGACTTAACGGTAGACTCATCAGTTGCAATACCACATCGTGTATTGTTAAAACACCTACCCTTTGTTTTTTCCTTAGTGGCGCTACAGGCTATGTTGGCATTAGGTGCTCCAGCCTAGGCACAACTAATGGAATTCGAGCGTCTTCTATATATTATAACTATATTCACAAAAATCTCCTAATTTTTCTAAAATTTGTGAATTTAAGGTCCCGCGAATTATTCGTGAATTTTTCAGAAATTCATTCGATTACAAAAAGTTGCAAATAATTCTTGAATTATTCTCGAATAAGTCCCAAATTAAAACAAATAAATTGTGACTATGAATTTTTTAAATTTTTTATAGTTTTAAATCTTTTTATTTTTATTTTTAAATTTTTCTCACCAATTTTTCTTCCAATTTGGTGACTATGACTGTATATGGCATAGCTCTCTGCTGGCCCCTGTCATGGCAGAGTTCACCTGCTTTAGTAGGTTCCCATCCTCTTTATTAACATCCTTCTACCTGCTTTAGCAGGTATCTCTTCTCCTTAATAATTCCTATAGCAAGATTTTATGTAAGATTTACCTGTTCAGCAGTTCTATCCTCCTCTTTACTCACTCCTTGTTAGAACTAATTTTATTTGCTCTGAGAGGGAGCTAGTAGAGAGCGGGAAGGTCCCTGCTAGAACAGATAAAGCAAGGAGTTAAAAAAGAGGCACTATAAAAAAAAGGACTTTTGGAGACCAGTATTGGAGACGGCTTTTCGAAGCCGTCTCCAATAACCATTTATTAGAGACGATCATTTCAAAGGCCGTCTCGAATCCTTTTATTAGGGACGGCTGTAGTCGTCTCCTTAGATAAAATAACATATAGAGTTGTTCTACCTAAGGTTCACTTCATCAATAAGCAGGTGGAACCTTAAGAGATTATTTGAAAAACGGTCTCAAAAAGCTCGAGAGCCGGTTCCAAAAGATCTTTAGATTAGTCTTTGGTTAAATCGTTTTAGTTAAGTCGTTATACGTTTTGCGGCTGCAAATAACTTAACTTAGCCTCTCTTATAAGTAGGCAATGCTAACCATTCATTTTATTTCTGCAGCTCGTCGCGAGGTGAATTGCTTTGTTCTCCGAAAAGAAAACCCCAGCGAAACCCTTTCTCTCCTTCGTTCTCCCAATTTTTCTGTCTAATCTCTTTGAAATGGTGAATCTCTAATCGATCTCCCAATTTTTCTGTCTGATCTCTTTCTCCAATCTCCCTCTCTCTTAAATCTGCAATCAGATTTATCATCTCAGCCCAACTTCGTTTTCGATCTGTCAATACCTTGGAGCCTTCGTTTGAGCTCCGACGTAGAGATCTCTTTATAGTTTGAAGCAGAGATCTGTAGATAGCGGCCATTGCAGTTTGAAGCAGAGATCTGGAGATAGCGACCATTGCAGTTTGAAGCAGAGATCTGTAGATAGCGGCCCTATAAATTTTCGGTTTGAGACGAATCCAGGTCTGTAGATCTAACTTCCTTCCCCTATAATCCAAACAAGCTCTCTGAAATATGTTTGATTTTTATCGTGAGGTTTGACGCAGAGAACTAAGGTTTGAGAGGAATCAGAGGTTTGGAGATCCAAGTTTGGCATTTGGATAGGGTTGGCAAATTGAAATCGAGATTTGGAGCCAAAAAACCATAGCGTGGAAGGTCGAATTCGAGATTTTTTTTACTTTCTAGGTAATTTCCCTTTTACTTTGGCTTAAGTTTTGGTCAATCTAATTAGATCGTTCATCTGATTTGGTAAGGATCTCAGGCCAACAGTTTGAATCGGATTTGATAGGGATCATTCGTTTAATTGCTTAAATCTGAGTAGACAAAGTTCAGATCTAAGGTGTGAGTCAGACAAAGTTCAGATCTAAGGTGTGGTTCAATTTCGATTTTCATTCAAGCTGCATTTTGAATTTACTAATCTGTTTTGAATTTCGATTTTGAATTTGTTTGCAATTTGTTTGGAATTAGTAGAACTTTTTTACACGGCAAAATACTCATGGAATTAGTAGAACTTTGATTGGTTCTTCATTGATTTGAACTGCGCATGATATTCAAGTAGAGAGAAATTGTGGTTCAGTAAGCAATTTGAAATGATAATTGGGTGGGTTGGGCGTCCCTAGCATTTTTATGTTTTTTAATAAATTAGGATATCTCAAGCTTACGCTTGAACTAATCCCTAAGGGATACCCTTGCTACCACCGTGTCACAAAAATTTCACGGATTATGAGGCATCCAGTTATCATAGAAGAGGAGCCGTTAATTGAACTCATAACCATGGGGAGCAAACCTAGGTCGTCAACCACAAGATTTTGAAAGAAGTTGACTTTCATGGAATTTTAGGGACCGTGACATTAGTATAGGTCGGCTTATCACTGAAACTGATGTAGCTAAGGGACCCTTCATAATGCCAAACATTGACATCAAGTATATTCTTCGAAGGAAGTTTTTTTACTTCAGAATTGCCAAACAACCAATTCTCAAGCTCATCCTTGATGTCAATGTTTCATTATAGATATATTGATCAACAACTTGTGATATGCTTTTGTGTTTGTCTGTTTCAGTTCATGCCATATTAATAGAAAATTTGGATATGGAATTTTCTTTACGTATTGCTGTCCTCTTGAATTATATTGTCACTACTGCTAAAAAATTTGGATATGGAATTTTTGTTGCTAATAGAAGCTTAGCCAATGTACCGACTTCTCTAGGCTCCCAGGTGATGATCAATGATAACACTAATCTGCTATCCCCTGTAAATAATCTGCCGTAGCTGGCTGATGTATATTTTGCACGTGTCTATTAGTTTCTAAATACATGCACAATAGTCCCAAATCAGTGGAGCTTTTCAGTTACTCTGAACACTCGCAGGGTCTCATTCTTATTTGTTTTCTTGGTGAATTGGTCAGGAAAAGGTCCTATGTAGAGTTTGCTTCGAGAAGGATATCAGCATGGTCCTTCTTCCATGCAGGCATCGCATCCTCTGCAAGTATGTATAGTATGCATTATATTCCAATCTGCTTCTCTGGACACCCATTATCCCCTTTAATTATGCTTTTATTTATTTTATTTTATTTTATTTGTTTAATTATGCTTTTAGTTACTAATATATCTTTCCAATGTTTACGATTACTGTGAGAAATGTAAAAATGCCTGTCTGTGTGTTCATCGAGGAGCGCTTTCTATGATGTATAGCTTATAAACTATACTTGTCGCCGATTTCCTTGACTTTTGAAAAGGGTCGAATGTATGTCGATGTGATTTAGAAATTTTAACGACTCGTGTCACAAGATCTCCACCCCAATGTTGTTGTTGTCCACACTTCTAACTGAAACATCAGGGGAAACCTAGTAAGGAATGCTTAGCAGGTTTGATCCAAATTGCTGGGCTTTCTTTTTTTTTTTCCTTTTGTATTGTAAATATATATAGATATATATTATATATACTTGGTTTTTATAGAAAGAGTCAGATATCTGAAAGTGTAAGCTGGTGCCTTCCTTGACTTTATGTTATAACTTGTGTCATGTAAATTACATAGTGTTTGAGAAACTAATATAAATCAGTGTCATCAAGAATTATGAATTAGCATCTCTGCTAGGTCTCTATATTGTTTTTTTTTTTTTTCAATTATTATTATAGAAAATGGATTAATTCCCTGCAAGACTAACATATATATTTTAGATACATGTGAGGGTTAAATAGCCATAATTTTGTGGGTTGTGAGATCCAATGATGACATCTTTTGCTCGAACTAGAAAATGATTTGTCCACAGGATGGTTCAAAATCTCGATTTACTGATACTTATCGTCCCGTCGACATTGATGAGACGATATATATCAGGTATCACTGATAGATTATACGGGTTGGATTTTGAGTTGAGTTGGGTCAGCTCAACCTTACCTGATTAGGCTCAAGGCCTCAACTATAACCGATACAACAAAATTTTTTTTATATAGTTTTTAAACTTTTTTTTTCCAATAAAAAAATATATCGACTGATATGGTATCATAGTGACCGATACTGATATTGGGACCTTGCTTATTATCATTTCTGCTGCTTCTAGTAAATATTGAAAGGCCGCATTGTCATTACCACAAATGGATTAGAAAGCTTTCTACTAGAGAACTAATGTTCTTTTCCCTTCCCTCCCTGCAGGTACGCCTACAATGGGTGGACATGCTATCAGATCTACACCGAATAGTGATTCTTCTTCTGCTGCTCCTGTTCCAAGTTCGTCGACTTACGAATTGAAGCCCACATCTTGATTGCAAAGAGAATCGGTATGCGATTCTCATTTGGGTACCGATGTCTCGAATCGATTGGAATGGTAGGTTCGAATATAACTATCTTGAATATGGAATGAAAGGTTTTAGCATATCTAACTGCCAACTCGAGAGGGCCAAAGAAGGCAACAGAACGACAACATCCTCCATTGAATAATTTGCGGTATCACTATCTCCGCACCGCACTTCATCTCATGTTCAAGGTATCCAGTCTCAGATGATTTCTCAGGGAATGCCTCGTTCATGCAGTGGCATGGATAATTTTTGGCACGGCTACCCTAAATTATCCTCCGTAGAGGTACAGCCAGTGCTTCAATCTTCTGGAATTACACCTCCGCCGTATGCAACTGCAATTGCTTACATGGCTTCTGGAAATCCTTTTTATCCTAACTTGCGATTTTGATGTTGGGTGAGGTGGGTTTATTGGTTTGGCTAGTTGTTGATGAACCCAAGAAGGATTGGGTAAAACTATTTTATCTTGTCATATCAGATTTCAACGAGCCAAATAAGGTTGGCAAGTTTCTGTTAATCATGGGATATGGTAGTTTCCCATGAATGTAAGCAAAGGATGCCCATACAATTCAAAAGGGTTTGACTAATTTCTTGAACTTTCAATCCTTTAGCTCCTCTTTGAAATTATAAGACAATTGAATTATATTAATATCATGGATCTCTGTTTTGTACTTGAAAACTACATTACTTTATGCTTACGATGCATTTGTGTAAATTTAGGTAGTAACAGACAGCCAAAGGGCCACACTGCAGTCAGGAGTGGAGCTCCGCAAAAGGTGTTACCCATTGACATTCCAGCTTTATCTTTAGCTGAGTTGAATAGATTAACTAGTAATTTTGGCCCAAAAGCTTTAATCGGTGAAGGTTCCTATGGTCGGGTTTTCTATGCAACTTTAAGTACTCGTCAGGCTGCTGCAATAAAAAAGTTGGATGAAAATTCTTCTAACGAGCCTGATTCTGAATTTGCAAATCAGGTGATTGTTTGGCTACTGCTTGGAGGCAATTCTATGTGTCAATGTATGCGGTTTTAACCAATTGTTTTTGTGGATGTTTTAATAATTTTAATTAATTTTCAGTCATCAATTATTTCCAAAGCTTTCAACGTGCTATTTGTTTCTCATTCTGATGCGATCTATTTGATTATTTTCTGGCTTATACAGTTATCAATGGTTTCGAGACTTAAGCATGAGCATTCTGTGGAGTTGTTGGGCTACTGCTTGGAGGCAAATAATAGAATTTTGGCATACGAGTTCGCAAAAAATGGGTTCTTTACATGACGTTTTACATGGTATATTTAATAAGACTCCTTTTGTATGGACTTACTTCACCTTCTACCAATATTCAAGATAGGCTCACCCACCGAAACCTTTGTTATCATTCATTGCAGTTGAATCATGAGTAGTTTCTTTCTGGAACAGGGAGGAAAGGAGTCCAGGGGGCTGAACCTGGTCCAGTTCTTAGCTGGTACGAACGAGTAAAAATTGCTTATGGGGCTGCGAAAGGTCTTGACTATCTTCATGAAAAGGTTCATCCTCCAATCGTCCATCGCGATGTCAGATCTAGCTTATGGGTTTGTTGGTTTGGCTAGTTGTTGATGAACCCAAGAAGGATTGGGTAAAACTATTTTATCTTGTCATATCAGATTTCAACGAGCAGTTGATTTACGGTCAGTCTCCAAAATCATATTCCACTATGACCTCAATCATTAAATTTAGAATTGTAATTGTTTATTTCCTGCAAGTGGGCTATTTTCTATTCTAGTAAGATATCATTTGATTATTCTCCAATTTTTTTAATTTGATGAAAGGGGAATTTTACCGTTAAAGTAAATTGGGATCATATGTTATAGTAGTGGTTGGCTTGTCCCTGTATATGGCTTAATGAAGTACAGTGAGATCCAAAAGGAGACACCTTGGCATAGTTCCCAGATATTTTGTCATGTCATTTTTTATCATTTGCCTCCTTAAGTGGCTGTTTGGATGCACCCCTGCAGAATGCACATGGCGCCATCAATTGCCCGCTCTTTTACTCATGGGAGGTGGTGAGGGAATGGGTCCGGTCAAGAAAACTGCAAAGGCTCTTGGAGAAGCACTCTTTGAAGAGGAGCTCGGACAACCAATTGGGCAAATTGTTATTATTTGTGGACGCAATCAGATCCTAGCCTCAACGTTGCAGTCAATTGAATGGAAAGTTCCCGTGAAGGTTCCATTCTGTTTCTTTCTTCTACCATTAAAACTGATCCTACACTCTATATTGCTTTATCGGATAGCCAATTTAAAGGTATTTTTTAATGGCAGATAAGAGGATTTGAGACCCAGATGGAGAAATGGATGGGCGCATGTGATTGCATTATAACAAAGGTATTTTAATTGCTCCCTTCTAAGGCATTATAACAAAGGATGCTGAAGCTAGTTCAAAGTTAATTTCCCATGTTAATTTCTAAATTTTAATGCTGTATGCTTTTATGAAAATTATAACTTTATAAACGGAGTTTTCCTTTTTACTAGATCTTTTTACTTGTTTAGATGATATATATTGATGCATCTTTTATATTTCAAACTCCTACACACGTGTGTTTGATAACAGACTTTTGCGCTGGTGGTGAGCTATTTGCATTGCTTGATATGCAACCTATGAAGACTTTTAAAGAGGAGTCTGCGAGGTACCTTAGATTCGTAATCTATTGTTCAATTTTGAGGCCCCAACTCAAATATATTTTGTAGGCTTATATTTTATTAAATAGTTATTCAGTTACCTTTAAATTATATATTTATTAGATATTTATGCAGTTATCTGTGTGTTTTCCTCCTTGAGGTTTTCACGTGAGATTTTATACCCTTATGCGACTTTATCAAATTTCTGCTTTTCTACTATTCCCTAGCTTATTTCAGTTCTATACCAAATTATTAAACTGTTATCATACTTGCTGGAAGCTCCGATTTCATTTTTGAAAATTTGTGTTATCTTAAACTGTTAATTGGTCTTTCTTGATAGAGTTTCAAAAGCATCTCTTAATGGGACACTTTCTTGAACTGGTTTGTTACTTTTTATGTGGTATGAACTTCAGTCTTAATCCAAATTTCCTTATCCAGGTTTTATGTTGCAGAGGTTGCAATTGGCTTCGAATATCTTCATTGTCTAGGTAATTTTTTCAACTGAAAACTTGTTATGGGCTTTTTTGTTTGACAGTTATTTTAGTTTTCTTGTGGTCTCTTTCCTGAATTTCTATTCAGGAAAAAGTTGAAAAATGTTCGACTTTTCTGATGGTCCTTAAGCTAAGCGTGACCGTCGTCCTTTGAAAATTTAAATGTCTTTTCTACTTTGAAGTAGAGACATTCCCAGTTATTATCACGACAGATAAGTGGGTATATGTGCAATAAAAAATGTGACGACCTAGACCCACAATATTGCCAAGCTCTGGGCTTAGGTCCCCGCCTCGGTTTTGTTTCTGGCATGGGCTTAAGTCCCCACCCAAAACTCATCTGAATCTCTTTAAAAAGCCGAAAACCGAAAACCGGTTGAGTAGGGAGAGGGAGAGAAAACTGACAAAAAGCCAAAAAATCAAAAAACCGAAAAAAAATCTCTTTAAAAAAAAAAAAACTAATATATATATATATATATATATATATATATATATATATATATATATATATAACCGAAAACCGAACGAACCGATCAAATGGATCGGTTCGGTTCGATTAAGTTCTGTTCCTCATTCTGATTTCGATTAATCCTTACTATGTTGTGTACCGGGAAGATACTTCCCGGTATAGGCACAAACTAATATTGATATTTTAATCCTTACTATGTTGTGTACACTCTATGACTCGATTCTTGGAGAAATTATTAACTTTTTTTTTTTTTTTTTTAATTTGATAGGAATGGCAGTTGCTAGAGATCTAGTAGGGAAGAACAACCATGTAATCTCTATGATTGGAGATGGAGCCATGACTATTGGACAAGCTTACGAAGCCATGAACAATGCTGGATTCCTTTAAAAATGAGAGTCGTTATTTGTATAAATAAATTTGTTGTTAATGAAATTGCGGTGTCGCGAATTAAAATTTACTTTTCTGAATGAGCTTTGAGCATGTTAATGTTTATGCTAATGTGAGTATATAAATGCATGTTATGGATTTTCATAAAAAAATAAAAATAAAATGCAGGTTATAGATGTGTACTGCTAGACAATATTGTCCTGGAGCAAAAAAATTAAATAGCATTAAAAATAAAAAAATATTAGAGACGGCTTTTGGTCGTCTCTAATAACAGGCAATCACTTATTGGAGACGGCCAAAAACTGTCTCTAATAATAAGAGATGACTTATTAGAGACGGCTTTAAGCTGTCTCCAACATATCTTTGGAGACGGTTATATGCCCGTCTCCAATAACTTTGACTATTAGGGACGGCTTCCATTTAGTCTCCAAAGACAATGGAGACGAGACTATTTGAGACTACATGGAAGCCGTCTCCAATACTATTGGAGACGACTTAGACACCTTTGGAGACGGCCAAAAGCCGTCTCCAATAAACACATTTTTTGTAGTGAGGATGAGAATCAACTAAAATAGTTGAACTCTACTGTGACAACGGCTAGCAAACTGCTATGCCATATGCAACCTATGATTATAACATGGATATAGATGTAATCGCCGCCATTGCAGGCCCCAAATGAATTGGAAGCAACCGAAAAAACCCCATCAATCGATCAATACTATCTACTCATCGTATTGAAGAGCAGCTGGTTCACTTCTGGTTCACTTCTCTAGAAACAATTCTTCAACCAATTCAATTTGAATTATAAACCTTATGGCCGACGGTTGTTTATCCATATGTAAGATCCTCATTGAGATACGAATACATGCCATGCGCGTGTAGGGTTGCGAGTTCTGTACAGAAAACTAAAACTGACCGTACTGACCCAAAACCGGCACCAAATTCGACCCAAAATCAATTCTTGATTAATTTGATTTCGGGTGGCCGAAACCAAAAAATGGTTGGGTAGGATGAATAAACTGATTCAAAACAATTTTTTTTTCGAAAAAATATCAAAAGAAAACCGAAAAAACAAACAGAAACCGAACCTCCTAAACAGTAGGCTTGGTTCAGTTTGGTTTCAGTTCCGATATTTTAAAATATCAGTTAACCAAACCGAAGTGATTCAGTTGAGGCCGAAGCAAACCGAAAACCAAAAAATTCAGTTCCAATTCGGTTAACCAAATTTACATCCGAATGTGTGAGATTTAGAAGAACAGAACACAATCCATAGGCTCATGCCTAATCGCAAAACAAATTAAGCTTCCTACCTGCAGGGTAGGTAAAGGGTCATGACCTAAGAGAAACATTAGTGTGGGCCTGTTTGGTTTCAAGGGAAATAAGGGAATACAACAAATAAATTACCGAGATTCCCGTTGTTTGGATGACATACGATGTGTCGTAACTATCTTTGCATTTTTCGTCAAAATCCGATAACAAATGCCAAGGGTCTCTCGGTTTTCAGCCTTCGTACGCTCTCTCTCTCCAACATTTCTCTAACGCTAATCTTATTTGATAATTACCATCCAACATCTCTCCAACGCTAATCTTATTAGAGTGTATCTTATTGATAATTATCACAAATGAATTATCTCTATAAGACATACATAGGATCATATCCATGATCCTGACCCTAACAAAGTCAAAGGTAGCTGAGAGAATCTCTCACTTGATTGTAACAACTTGTATCAGCAGATATGCATCTAGATCTTCTATGTAATCTATATATATTGTACAAAACACTTGGATTAAAAATAGTAGTGGAAAAATATCAATTAACTATTATCACAAATTGTACATGGTATCAGAGCCTTCTAGCCAACGCTAACTCCATTCCTCTTGGTACTCATCAATTTCCTTAAAATTTTCCCTCTTTCTCTCCATGGCATCCTCTACCAATGAACTCCCTCCCGATCTTCTCTTTATTATCTCAAATATATCCTCCCTCCTTACCGTTAAACTCGATCATGACAACTTTGTCACATGGAGCACTCAACTCCGTCATGCTCTCCGTGCCAATGATCTTCTTGGCTACGTTGATGGCACTATCTCACGCCCACCCAAAAAACTATTCAATTCTACAAATCCAGCATATGTCAATTGGATTGTTGTTAACAATCATTTAATCAGCTGCATCATTCCAACACTCACTCCTGAAATTCTGCTGCTAACCCTTGGTCTTAACAACATTCAAAAATTTTTCTTTCCCTCTCCGATAATTTTACCTCTCAGTCTTGATCTCACATTTATGAGATTAAAGTCAAACTTTATACCCTGCAGAAAGGTGATCTTACCATGGACAGTTATGTAAAAAAAATCAAAGACTACTCTGATAAGCTCATTGCTGCCAGTGCACCTCTTACTAAAGAAGACATTGTTTTCTTCCCATTGCATGGACTCCTACCAGATTACTCATCATTCAAATGCACGATTCGAACCCGTGCCGAACCCATCAAGTTACGTGAACTCAACTCTCTCTTGAGTTTTGAAGAAATCAATCTAGCAATGGAGGCTCCTCAGCCTACTTCGTCCGAAGTTACCACAGCCTTCACAGCCATCACCAAAGGAAATTCCTCAACCGGTGGTCGCTCCAATTCATCTGATTATTCTGCTCCAGCGCTTGGTACCAAATTTGTAGGCCGCACCTATGGCTATTGTCGTCATTCTAACAATCTTGGTCAAAGCTCAAATAAAGGCTATGGTCGTGGCTTATCAAAATTTTATTGCTTTTTCTACGGAAAAAGCAAACATTATGCATCAGAATGCTGGTATCGCCTGGATGCTCCACCTCGTTCTTAGCTTTCTCAGCCTCAAGCTTATATGGCATCAACTCCGTCTATTCAAGATTCCAACTGGTATGTTGATACAGGTGCAAGTAATCACTTGACAAATGACCTTGCCAATATATTTATTCATGGTGACTATCATGGCCTGGATAAAGTGCAAATAGGTAATGGTCACTCTCTATGCATTCATCATCAAGGATTTGGTTTGCTTCCTCTACCTTCCATAAACCTTTCTCTTTCAAAACTATGTCATGTTTCACATATTTCACATAATCTTCTTTCTGTACAAAAATTTGCCCATGATAATCATTGCCTTCTCATCTTTGATTCTAATGGTTTTCGCATCCAGGACATGGCCACGAACAAAATTCTCTCCAGGGGCTCATGCAACTATAATGTGGAACATGATATAGTTTTTAATGTTCTCCGCTCATGTAATAGCCCTAAAATTTCAAACAAGAATCTGATTGCTTCGATATGCGTGCCCTACACGAAAATTCGAGATAGATTTAAAATTTTTGAAATTATATTATTAGAAATAATATTAAGTAGTAGTTTGGTGAATTCACGTGTGAATTCTTATTTAAATCCGAGTCTTGAAAGATGTTGATGTGGCGTGATACGCCGTAGAGACTACGTAGGTGCTCCACACCAGAGCTTAGGTTTAAGGAAAACAGAAATATCAAAGATATTTCTGTTCCTTAGCTCATATCAGAAGGAAGAGGTTTGGATTGTATACTGATCGATTTTAAATGTAACCCTTGCAAGTGCACAAGATCTATTGCAGTATGGCAAGAATAAGGGTGTCGAACCCACAGGGAAATGTGAATTTTAATTAATTATTCAAGAGATTTTAAAAACGTCCCCAAGGAAGTACCAAAGGGCAGATTCAATTTTACCAAAATTTATCACACTTTTTCTAAATGCAGAAAAATAAATTAATCTAAACAACTAATTACCGATGAATCTAAAATAATAATTAAATGAGATCAAGGAATATGCTACCCCAGATTTGTACCCCTTTTCTACCATTAAAACCCACAGTTTCATTAAAGCATCATTCACACCATCATTCGTCTATAGAGATGATTCGTAATAAAATATGATCATCAATCCGGCATACCCTATCTAAAAATAATGACTCAGCCTATCATTACGGTATGAGTCATGTAAGAAGCATAGCGTATCTCATGATGTTTAGATTACAACAGTAAAAACATAATCGCTCCATGACCTAGATCATCTGAGTCCGGATCTAGCGATTATAGATTGATCAACGATCATAACAAGCATTCAATATATTTTCAATAACACAAACTTTTAGCAAAACGATTTCATGATGATAATAAATCGACTATGGTATTAATCATAAATAAGAGTACTTATCTGGGGATCGCATCTTCCCCGATCTACTGATTTAGCCGCTTATCTTTGGTGTATGATCTCATTGTTCATTCAAAGTCATTCATCTTTTTATTTCTTCCAAAGATCTTTGTTTACAATGCCTTTTCCTAAATACAATTTATGCTTTCATGAACGTAAAGGAAAAACAATGCAAATCCTAGGTACAATCTACCCAGATGGAACCCTAGAAGAAGGAGAAAGAAGAACTCTTGAAAAGATGCCAAGAGGAGTTTAAAACCAAAAATAATAATAATGAATAATAATCTTCTAAAAAATTATCTCCAAAAAATCTAAAAAAGAAAAGCCAAAACTAACTCTCTAATTATCTATCTCTAATTCCCCTAATTCCTAATTCCTAATTCCTATCTCTAATTCCTCCTTTTCTAAGTGTTTGATCCGCTTTAAATAGAGCCGAAGTTTCCCAGCCGCAGAGGTGTTCAAACTCGAAAATTTAGGGTCGATTAATTGTGAATTCCCGCCAAACTTTGCATCAGATACTACTTTGGTATTTTAGCCATAACTTTCTGTCTCGAACTCGGATTGAGACAATTCTTATGCCGTTGGAACGCTGACAGAAAGCTCTACAACTTTTGTGTTTTGGCAATTTCATAATTCGGCCAGCTTGAAGGTACAAATTGATCTGTAAGTCGCACCAAGTTCTCGATGACCCAAAGTTACAGTGTTTTGACATTATTTCAGAATTCTTGGGCCGTTTTCTGCACTTGGCTTGTATTTCCCTGAAACACTTCAAATCTAATAATTCTTATCAGATAGCCTTCATCGGATAACTAAATGTAGGTATTTAGGAGTGAAATATCATCATATTTCACTACTCATCATATACCTTTCTTCTTCTTCCTCTTGCTTCTTGAGAAAAATCTGTAGCTAGGTTGTGTTTTGAGAGGACCTTTTTTTTGAGAAAGCGGGGTTAGTGATACCCGAGGTCGTGCGTTGTCAGAAATAGAGGGTGGAGAGATCAAATAAACGCTCCACGTTTAGTCTGGGTATGTGTGCGGTTTCTGCGTGTTGAAGCGGAACTGATCGTCTGCTTGTTCGAGCCATAGCAGTGATAAACTCTAAGAATCGGATCCGAAATCCTCTTTGAATTTTGTTTGCCGAGACCCCGAAAGGGCCCAATTAGAGGTGAACTTTTATGTTTAATAAGGGCAAAGTTAAAGCCTCATGTGTGTGTATAGGTGTGTGTGAGTGGTTGTTAGAAACCATGAATGATAAGGGGTTAAAATGGTTAAATGGGTAACCTCCATTAATGATAGAGAACTGTCATTATTGATCGATCAATACTGCATTGACCGATCAATGAGAGGCATTGATCGATCAATTTGTATAAGTATTAAGTGGGAACAGTAGGAGCATTTTTCTGGAAGTTCAGTGCTCGAGGCCATTGATCGGTCAATTTGTTAATTAATCGATCAATTCTGAGGGTTGATCGATCACAGAAAGAGTGATTGATCAATGGCAAAGATTGATCGATCAATAAGGGTATTGATCGATCAATGACAAAGATTGATCAATCAATAAGGGCATTGATCGATCAATCTATATAAAGTTAGTGTGAGAACAGGAAGAGGAAAATTTAAAATTTAGGCTTGTGATCGATCAATTGAAGCATTGATCGATCAATGAGATGGATTGATCAATCAACTAAGCTGGTAATTGATCAATTTTCCTCTGTCAAATGTGAAGAATAAGAGGCTTTTGATCGATCAATTGAAGTGTTGATCGATCAATGAGATGGATTGATGGATCAATGACAAAGATTGATCGATCAATTAACCTTGGTCACCTATGAGTTTTGTGAAGGGTTGATCGATCAATGAGATGGATTGATATATCAATCACCCCTGTTTTTGGCCTGTTTTGATTTTATAAATTAAGTACTACTGGACACCGTGACAGTTAATGTTCTGACATCCTTGACACCTAGTGCACTATATTTATGGTCTAGGATCAGACCTTGACGCTTTGAAAAGCTTTAGATTTGCTTTGAAAGAGGTCTGATTTAAGGTAGGGGGAATCCAACCTAAAATATTTTTGACTATGATTACATGATTCTTTCATATCTGCACACTAATTTCTGTTTTAACAAGCATGTTTACATATCATAAATCTCTGATTTATTTCTTGTTTTGATATTCTGAAATCTGTTTATGATTTCTGCTATCTGATTTGTGAGGTCTATGTGTGTATGTGATTTAATGATTTAACCAGATGATCCCCACCGACTCGGCGGTTTATCCGTGCCTGACACACTTGTGCATCTGCTTTGTTAATCCCTCGGCACAATTGCACTCTATAGATGAGGCATTGTTGCACCCTAAAATTGTTCATGTGAACGACGATTGGTTGGGGTTTCCTATCGGTAGATTTCTGATTACTCCGTGTTATATATTCACGGCAGTTTCTTAAGTTAGAAAAATATATAGAATTTAAGTCACCGATTATACCCTTGCAGCATCTGTTTCTTGTTTAAAAGCTCAGTAATTGATCTGATTTTGCCCTGTCTGCACGTTCTGATTTGATTTCCTTCTTTGAGATATCATGTTTTACATATTCAATATATTTTTAGTTGGGATTCTTCTATTGAGATTAGATGTAGCTTACCCTGTTTCTATAAATAATTATAGGTTCTGAGGCTAGAGCTTCCGGCACCGAGAGCGACTCAGATTACCAGCCTGACCTAGAGGCTGAGGCTGAGGGCGAGGAGACTGACGTCCAGGCAGACGATTTTTATCCATAGTCTGGGTACTTGAGTATTTTATTTTGAGATTTTTGTATGATACTCTGGATTATTGTGTGCCTGGTGGCTACTGTCTGTATTTAGTATTATTGTAGACGTTGTATTTTTTTGTATTATCATACATTCTATCGGAACCATTATTAGAAACCATTGTTTTGGGTGATGGATGTCCATTACCAATGGTTCTTCTTCGTTCCTTTTTGGGAATGTATATTTTTTTGTCTTTATATAGATGCTTTGTTATTATTTTATTTTATTTTATTTTACAAGCCTTATATGATGACTCGATTTGCCACTGCTGGATGATGTCTGCTTGATTTATGTTGTACGAGCAGATACTTCATGAATAGTCCTGAGGATCATCCAGAGTATGATCCTGATGGCACGGATTTTTAGACATAGAAATTCAGGCTGTCACAGCTCCACTCCTATGGCTCTCCTCAGCACTCAGTCATCTTCTTCAGTCTGGCACCATAAGCTTGGTCACCCTTCCTTGCATATTTTTAATGTTTTTCATCGCAACTATAATGTTCCTCGTTTCAATAAATGTAATGTCATGTGTGAACTTGTAATGTTGCAAAATCTCATAAATTGTTGTTTTCTATATCAATGACATATGTCTCTCGTCCTTTAGAACTAATTTATGCCGATGTATGGGCCCATCTCCTGTGCCATCTTTTCTTGGGTACCGGTTCTACGTTATTTTCATTGATGAATTTAGTCAATTTACATGGTTGTATCCAATGAAGTATAAATATGATATACATAACAAGTTTGTCGAATTAAAATATCTGGTGGAAAATCAATTGTCCACTCGCATTAAACTTTTACGAACTGATAATGGGGGTGAATTTGTTAACACCCAAATGGCCAAATATCTTACCTCCAATGGGATCGTTCATAAAAAATCATGTCCTTATACCCCTGAGCAAAATGGTGTGGCCGAGCGCAAACACCGACACCTTATCGAAACCACCCTCGCCCTACTTCTCCACGCTTCTATGCCCGATACCTATTGGCTAGATGCACTGCCTTATTTCTCATCAATTGTATGCCCTCCACTACCCTGCACCTCAAAATCCCTTACGAAATGCTTTTCCATCACCCACTAGATTTTCTACATTTGAAGTCTTTTGGCTGTCTATGCTTCCCATGGTTGCGACCATATGCGCCTCATAAACTGGTCCAACGTTCACACCTATGCATCTTCATTGGCTACTGTCCGACAACTAAAGGTTATCATTGCCTTGAGTTTACAACTGGTCGCGTTTTCACTTCCGGCCACCTGAGATTTTTTGAAGATCATTTTCCTTTTTCTTCTATAGCACCCACAATCCCTTCTTCCCCACCCGTTCTCAACCAAGTGCCCTCCACCTTTCACAAGGCAATCTCACATAAACCTCTCCAATTATCTCAACCTACCTCCACAATCCCACCTACACCTGGTGCCTCCCCATCCTCTCCTTACACTCCACGTACATGTCCCTCTACACCTCTCACCCAACTACAATCTTCTCCCCAATTAAACACCTCATCTTCTCACTCACCATCCACTCTTGTCTCAACATCCAACGCCCCTATCCCTTCTGCTCCTCTACCCAACCCCCCTCTTGCACCTATTGTTCCAATTGATTCCCAGGCCTCTCCTTCATTGCCCATTACCACTATTACTAACACCACCCATCCAATGCTTACCAGATCCAAGCATGGTATTTCCAAGCCCAATAAAAAATATGCTTTGGCAGCCGTTACTACTGAAGTTGTTGAACCTCATAATTTCACAGAGGCCTCCAAACTTCGCCATTGGCATACTGCGATG
The DNA here is from genome assembly GCA_021018995.1 of Chloranthus sessilifolius. Taxonomy (NCBI): domain Eukaryota; kingdom Viridiplantae; phylum Streptophyta; class Magnoliopsida; order Chloranthales; family Chloranthaceae; genus Chloranthus; species Chloranthus sessilifolius. The sequence continues at coordinate 137,093,328 of CM037587.1, forward strand.
TCTGACGAATATAATGCTTTGATTAAACAAGGAACCTGAACTTTGGTTCCCAAACCTGCCAATCGCAAAATTGTCGAATGTAAATGGGCCTACAAAATGAAGACCCTAGCCGATGGATCAATCTCTCGTTTCAAAGCTCGCCTAGTAGTGAAAATCTTTCATCAAGAGGAAGGCATCGATTATCAAGACACATTCAGCCTTGTTGCCAAATAGCCTACCATTTGGGTGGTTTTATGCCTTACTTTGCACTACAATTGGCCCTTCAAATAACTAGATGTTTCCAATGCATTCCTTCATAGATTTCTCGAAAAAGAAGTATTCATGCAGCAACCTCACGGATTTATTGATCCTAACTTTCCCAGTTATGTTTGTAAATTACGCAAGGCTTTGTATGGGGTCAAACAGGCCCCACATGTGTGGTTTGACATGTTCTCAACATCTCTTTGCAATAATGGTTTTCTCATGAGTTTGGCGGACACTTCCCTCTTCATTAAACATCATCGTGGCCATATCATTATTGTTTTAGTTTACGTTGACGATATTCTTATCACTGGCAACTGCTCCAATCAAGTCACATATGTGATTCATCAACTGAGCTAACAATTTTCCATGAAAGATTTGGGGACCTTAAACTATTTTCTCGGCATATTGAAGTAGTCTGCACACCCCTCACCCTTTCACAATCTAAATATGCCCTTTTTATACTTGATCGGGTTGGTATGCTAGATTGTAAACCTTACTCTTCCCCACCCGCATCCAAACATTTAGAGAATACACACGATGATTTGTCTTTTCATGGCCCAAGCTTATACCGAAGTCTTGTTGGAGCCTTATAATACCTTACTATAACCCGACTCCACCTACCCTTCACTGTCAACTGTGTATGTCAACACATGCATAACCCAAAAACCTTCAATTTCAATGTTGTTAAGCATATACTACGATATCTCAAAGGTACCCTTAATCATGGGCTTCGCTTTCAAATTGGTTCTCTCACTCTTACCCAAAGATAATGCATCTAAGTAGATATCACTAATCTAATTGGTGAACTTCAATACTGGCCATTAACAGTTGGTTATGGAGTGTAGATAGGATGGTTAAAATTTCTTTAAAAGTGTGATATTTTAGCCGATTTTCCTTTAAACACCATTTTGGTACAAGGTAACTTCAAAAGAGTTCGTAACATAATTTTAATTGCAAGTGACTTCCCTATTACCGATTGTAGTACTAAGATAAAGAGCACTCCGTTGCGCTTTGTAATTTCATCTATCGTGCCTGTGCGAATTAAAGACCATGATGTAAAGATCTACTTTATTAGAACGAAAAATATTTTTATCGTTTTTAAATAATCTACATCTTAAAAATAAAAGCTAATTTGATTTTAAACGTAGTTGACTACTTTAAATCACACGATAGGGATATTATTTTTCATCCTACTCATTTATATGATAAATCTTTAAATCACATGACACATTTGATAAATCAAATGTCATATTTATTTAATGCCATCTTTAAGATGGATTTGTCAGTCTCACTTTTAAACTATATCGTGCCTCCAAAAAAAGACAGTTTTTGACCGTTGAGTGAGCTATTCTAGAAAAGGTAGTAGTATTTTTCAACGACATATTTAGACTGTCATTTGTTTTCATCAAAATAATGACTGTCTTCGGTTGTCGACCAAAACGACGGTTTTGAGCTATTATTTTTTATGTCATTTTATTGAAAAAGATAGGACTTATTCCCCACATAATCGACATATTATGATTGTCGTTTCTCTTTAAACTAATCACGTTCATGAAGCAATCACGATTTTGAGTAGTTATATTTTTTTATAACGTCGTTTTTTAATAATTTTCATCTTAAATCTAATGAAATTTATAATCATCAAAATTCATAAATTTCTAAATTCACCATAAGAAAATTCACATCTTAAATAAATAAATGGATAATCATCATCCTTAATTACAACTTTCAATTTTGAAATAATCATAAAAAACATAAAACTTAAAATTCCCAAAAAAAATTACTAAGTAGCCAAATCCATTAAATGTCTATAACCAAATAAATCCAATTTATATTATACCTAACAATAATCATATAAAAATTATAAGTCCCTTTGGCCAAATAATTGTATCTCCAAGTATAATATCTGCTAATGTCCCTTCACTTGCATACAGCTCGGCATTGATATCATAAATATCATCTACTATGATGTTAAATGAATCTGTTGATATTGTCGCCTCTCTATTAATATGTCCCAGTGCAACAAATTTTTTTCTGAAGTTCTTTAATAAGTATCGCGTGGATGATTGATCCACTGGTGAATCAGGAAGAACCGATGAATTTCGTTATGCCTACGAAAATAATGATAACTATTTAATATTAAAAAATTTATATAAAAAAATTATAATTTTGAAAAGGAATTAAATTAGGCCTTTAAGAGATTGAAATTTGTACCTGAGAAGAACCTGAATCTGGCATCTGTGTTCCTTGAGAAAGAACTTGACTTGACAATGCATTGGCTTTTTCCTCAAGGGTCTTGCGTGCCTTACGGTCCTCATCAGATTGTTAAATAAATAAATCAAACTTCGATTCAATGTTTTCACGTGCTCTCTTCTCCCCTGATCTTGCATTCAAACACACATAGACATCGCCTTACATTTGAATGCGTAGTCTCATTTCCCTCACTCAGTACCCATACATGCACACACACACACACACACACACACACACACATATATATATATATATATATATATATATATATATATATATATAAGAGGTAGTTACCTTACAGGTGTAGCATTTGAATGCTATATTAGTGTTGAAATCAGGTGTCACATGAAATGTAATCCCAAAAGTAAACACCCGCTTTGGAATCATTAGTCTCATTAGTCAGGTGACATATGATATAAAAAATAATATTTCATTTGATATACAATCATGATTGATGGAAGTCGATCCAAATTGAATCGACGGTGTACAGTTTTGTGTTAGATGACCCTTATCCGATTAATTTTTAATGGATATTTTTTTCACTAGGGATAATATGTTGGCTCCCATTCTCCCCCGAGTGCCCTAAATCAAGGGTATTATATATATATTTCACCATTTGATTTGGCTCTATTTTTTTTGTAAAGTTTTAATATTATTTTTATAAAGAATTTTATTAGAAAATGAGTTTATATGAACAAGATTCAAGCAATATTGATAGTTGCTACTCTATTTTTCCCTAATTTTCTACTAAAAAATCAATGATATTTTTGGAAATTGCTTTATGGCTTCAATCTTAGACCTATAAAGAAAATGACTTTAGAGTTTTGGTGCTACTCCCCAATATTGCCTACGAAAGTAAAGATGACAATAAGGAGGGTGAATTAGGCTAATAGCAATTCCGTAGAATGAATTGAAAGGAAATGGATGACACTCACCTAAATTTTCTGATTAAAATGCACATTTTTACAATGCACGATGAGGAGGCATAAAATGAACGGGCATGAGAATTTATCCTATTCAAGATTACTTGAGCTAAATTACACAAACCGTTTACTTCAATGTAAAGTAATAAGAGCCCATAGAGTAGATTTTACGCCCATATTTTACGGTGAAGTGAACAACCATATTACACCAAAATTGTACTTCACTATAGGTAAAAAAAAATGTACTGTTTTACATGTAAAGTAAATTTTACATGAGAAGAGATTACAATGAAGTAAAGGTGCTCTAAATGATTCCACTGTACACACACTGCAAAAAATAAGACTATCAGCGGCAGATAAAAATTGTCGCTATTAACAAAAAACTGCCGCTATTAGTCTTATAGCTACAAAAAATTGCCGCTACGGCCCTCAACAGCATGTGCCGCAGAAACACCTTATTTTTATAGTGACATGACTACAAATGTTACAAAAAAGTGACTAAAGGTCACGTGGCACTCTTATGACCCATCCTAACTCTTATTAGAGGTGAGTGGGCATCTTACCTATGCCAAGGCATTTCTCATCAACACTTTTAATATTTGAAAAAAAAAACCTATTTTGCACCGGAAGCCATTACTTGTATCGGAAAACTGGCCCTTACACTGAGTTTAAAACAAAGACTTACAATCATGGTAACAAAATGAGACTCGATATCGGGTATCCGTCCTTGGAGGACCGATACAACTCGGCCAATACGTATCGACATATTTAGAAAAAGAAAAAGAAAATAGAGGTATCGGCTGAAATCGATGCCGTATCAGTTGATACGGGCCCGTATTGGCTATGGCTGTGCGAAAAATCGATTGATCGAAATCGACTGAAATTTCAGTTCGGTTTCGATTTTAGGGCATCTCGGTTCGATTTCAATTTTGGAAAAGTGACTTATCGGGTTATCGGTTCGGTTTCGATTTTGACGTAAAAAACTCGAAACGAAACCAATAATAGAGTATTACTTAGGTGCATACAAAAATAAGTTTTCCTTTTAAAAAGAAAATAATAGGGCTTACTTAAGTAATATATATTATTTTCCTTTTTCACAAATAATACATATTTGTAAATTGTAAATAGGAAATTTTATAAATAATAGGGTTTACCTTTTTTTACAAATAATAGGTATTATTGGTAAAAAAGAAATTTTACAAATAATAAATAAGTATTATTTGTAAAAAGGAAATCGCAAAAATAGGTATTATTTGTAATTTTATTTTGTTTTTTTGTAAAATTTTACAAACAAAAAAACTGAGGTTTAGAAACTGAAAATCAACCGAACCGATAACTATTGGTTCGATTTCAGTTTGGAGGCTTATCGGTTCGGTTTGGGTTTGAGAAACTAGACACCGATAGTTATCGGTTCGGTTTCGGTTTAGCATGAAACTGACTCGAACCAACCTGATAACACCCATGTATCGGCCGATACCGATACGTATCGGTATCGGCTGTTTTTGATACCATGCTTACAAGTTGGCGATCTCTGCGATATGAAAACACCATCTAAACTGTTTGATTTGGAACCCGTCATTTAAAGATATTAAGTGCAAAAGATTAGCACGAAATATAATCTTCATCATGTGATTAAATATAGTCAAAGGTTATTAGTTGATTCAACGGTTGACAATAATAGATTCTATGATAAGTATCATATTTTACTCCAATCTTATCCATTAAGTATCTATAGATCATGAACTTTAAATTAGACGGTCCAGATTGCATTTTTAGATGTCACATGACCCTAAAATACAAAGTCTTTCTTTAACATCAGCGCAAGGGCCACATTTCCGAATGCAGGTAACGACTCCCTTTTGCACCCTTATCAGCACTTTTAGTATTGAAAAAAAACACCTATTTTATAACAAAATTCAATGAGAGGTGATGAGGTGTGAAATATCCTAAAACCTACATTTAGCCACCCGATGGAAGCTCTTTAATATATTTTATATAGTTTTAATGATTTACAAGTTTAGAGATAAATTGAGCATGAAATAGATCAAGAGTTCAGAAAATAATATCAAATTCGTGCAACGTTGAATCATCTAGAACTTATCCCGACTTGCAACTCAATTTAGACCTTTAAAACATCATATTTGTGAAATTGCTATTTCACCAAAGTTGTAGAGTTCGTTGTCTTCTTTCCAATACCACAATACTGAGGATGTGTCTGTTGAAGAGTTGGGTTGAGTTTCACGAAAATTTAGAAAAATCGATGGATTGAGCAACAGACTCGATCGATCAAGTTTGGGCCAAATCTTTATATATTTAAAGTTGGAAATTAGTCAAAATTTTGGGGGGGGGGGGGGAGTTGGGGTTTGGGTTTCCAAATTAGACCCTATTTAAGAGTTAGGGGTCGCTCCCTTTGGGGAGCTAGGATCTTTTGAGTTTTATCCTTTTATCCTTTTTAGTTTCTCTTTAATTTTTCCTTCCAAGCATTGTTCTTTAAATTTTTAGGTATAGTTTTTAGATTAGTTTAATTTCTGCATCTAAGAAAGGATTGTACGTGTTGGATTAAAGCTTCGTGGATTTTCGTGGATTGTTTGTTACGAGATTTTATTGCTATTCTGTGTTTTCATTTCAATCATATTTTTAGTTAACTTAATCATGCATAGCTGAATCTTTTTTAGGATAAAGATCTAATGAACCCCATCCGAGGTATTCATTTATTATAATATAGATCTATGGTTAAGATATTATCTTGTCATGGATGCTTGATTTTTAATTGCACTAATATCTAATTGCTATCTAAGATGTGGATGCTAATCATGTTCTATGATCTTAGATCTGTAATGATTATTTTACTCTAATCTTCTTCTATACTGCTCTTGCCCATCCTAGGGTAAATTCTGATTGTCATCTAAGGTATGGATGTTAATCATATATTTATGGGGTGTTAATCATACATCTCCACGGCTTCAGATTTGTAATGTGAAATTTATCCGAGGTTCAAATTCTGATTGCTATTTAAGATATGGATGTTAATCATATATTCATGGGTTGTTAATCATACATCCCCACGATCTTAGATCGACAATATGTGCTTGGACTCAGTACTTGCACGTAGCGCATCCTATGATAATCTCATATCTCAATCCATATATCTACATTGCCTAGATGATAAACCAACGATTGAAGGATTTAATATTCTAATCCTTGCTTTTTAATATCTGTTTAAATCTCATTTTATTAATTAATTTTTATTTTGTTCATTAAACTCTCAAAATCATGAACTAGTTTAAATATTGTACTAGATCTGTGGTAGTTCTTTTAATTAATTGTTGTTTATTCTTTTAAATTTACTGGCTAATTCTCATGGGAATGATCTCATACTCTGCACTCACTGACTACATTTCGATTTGTGCGCTTGCGAGTAAAACTCATTTAAAATCACAACAAAAGACATTTGTTTGACAATCTCAATTTAATTTGGATTGACTTATATATATATATATATATATATATATATATATATATATATATATATATATGGGGGGATATGATGGTTTGCATCCTCTGGTAAGTTTAATTTGTATTGACTTCCATCAAACAAGATAGTGTGGCACATGGAAATTTGGATGATGGACACGTACAACGCAGACGACGGAGCACCTAACACCACCAATTGAAGAAAAAATTAGATGCCCAACAACTTATAGAGACAAATTTGCCATGAAAATGAAAATTCAAGAATGGGTAGGTGTGAAGGTTGATTTCTGTTACACCCCAGGATAATTGTTTCTTGGGTCAAATATTATATAAAAGGCTAGCTTACCATTCTAAGATCGAATCATTGCCTTTATGTCGATATCTGTTTCTTTATATGGAGAGAGGCCGACTATTGGGTTGGGACAGCTTCACCGATTGTGTCATGACCGAATACTTTTTGACCATATGAAGTTGTTTAACTAGCAGAGCCCATCATCGACGACATGTGTTTCATAAGAAATTAATTTATTTTTTTTTTACATCGATTTGACGTTAGAATGACAAAATTGGCACATTAATTCAACCATCATAAACTATGAACATCCATCCCTTTAGAGAGTGCACGTTTCAGCAGTTTAAAGTATACATTTACCATCTTGATGATTTTAATTGCTCAAAAGCGATCCTACCAATTTTACAACGGTTGGATGCAATGTAAGTTTGGCTTTTATCTTTTTTTACTCGCATTAACTTTTGAAACCCTTTCATCCAACGATTTTGAAGTTAGCTGGTCAAAGCCGTTTATGAATATACCCTGTCTCTAATTTATATATATTTTAAAGTATTTTATTTTATTTATTTATTTATTTGTTAATTGGAATTATTGCTTCGGACCAACATTTAAACACTAAAATGGTGGTTTAAATGATCTTATACCATTAAATTAGGCTTTTGATCTTGTATCATTAAGCCGCAGTTTGCAATGATGCCATGTGGTGCACATCTATAAAGAATCTAAATTGTTCCACTGGCAATCCATCAGTAGAACATGTCTGATCAGCCAAGCAATTATGCTTATGTGAATGTGAACTTTAGTATCAGCCGTTAAGAACTAAGAACAATATTGGTTAGTATTAGTGTACAGATCGGATGGTTTAAATCTCTAAAAAAAAGTGTGGTTGTTGGGGATATAGCCCTTAAATGCAAGATCTATCACTTTGATAATTTGGGTTTCCCACATCTCATATCATTAATAGTGTAAGATCATGTAAATACCATTTTTGCAATACTATCAACCTTCCAGTGCCATGGTTCCTACTTTTCAACTTTTCTCCTTAGGGTTTTCAATTTAGGAGGAAGGCCCTTCCTCTTAAGGGTTTTCAATTTAGTTGCAGCATCAACTGGCATACTTTTCAACCTTCCTGTGCCGTGATTCCTACTTTTCAACTGTTCCCTGCAGTGTGAACACAAAATGCTTTAATCACGAGGTAGTACTCTGATGCACCCTATGAAAAACTAGGTAAATGGTGATTAATGATTTTACACCATTAATGGTTGATGTTAGTAATCATTAATGGTTGATGTTAGTAATCTTTACTACTAAAGTGATAGATTATATGTTGAAGGGAAACGAGTCGAAAATTCATAATTTTTGGGAGATTTAAATCATCTTATTTGTGCATTTCAATACCAACTGTTGTTCTTAGTTTCAATGGCTGATATTAATGTTCACCAATCAGATGGTTTATATCCACTTGTAATGAAGATTTTTTCAATGCGATATGTTCCGATGATCAATGGGCACTTTCGAGTGATTATAGATGTGTCTCATGTGGTATTATAGATGGTGTAAGAACAAAGCTCAAATTGAATGATTTAAGATAACTTAAAAACTATTAAATTGTTTAAATGTCGGCCAGGAGTCATTATACCTACCAATTTCATAACAAACTTTCTAATTAGGGGAGGCAATGGGTCAGGCTTGCATGATTTTAAGGTCGGCTTGATACATTTGAATTTGGTCTAAGCTCGGCCTGACCAAATTAATTGCAAATATTCATAAAGAAAGAAAAAATGATATATTAATTGCAAATATCTAATAAGAAGTTCAAATCTATTTATAAGAATGTCAAGAGTTTAAAATAGAATATCTATCGATGTTTAAAGAATTTTGTTTTTCTAAATATTATAAGTGGAACTCAAAATCAAGGATCAAAATATCGGCCAAAATTTTGGTTTCAGGCATGACCAAAATAAAAAATTTGGCAACAATTTCGGCCGATAATTTCAATCCCTTACAAAATATGACAGAAATTCTGATCCTTGCTCAAAATACATATGGTCTAAGTGATTGAGAGCCCAACTGGCTTAATGGTAAAAGCTGAGGGTTTACTACCTTAATGATGTGATATTTTAATTGTGATATTTTACTCGCAAGTACACGAATCGGATTGTATATAGTGTGTGCGGAGTACGAGGTCGTTCTCACGAGGACTAATTTTGAAAGATCTAAAAAGACAAGCAATTTCAGAAATCTACTAAGATCTAACAGTATTCTACCAGTCTTATGATTTAGGTGGTTTGATGAGATGATAATTACTGACTACAAACTAAAACTTAACTGATGATTCAAAAATAAAGATAAAGATGAAGATACTAAATCCTCCCATCTTTAGTCCGTTCTTCCTATAATACAAATCTACGGATTAAACTATGAGATATACCATTGAGAACAAATATCTTTTATGGAAGATAAATGGTCAAAAACCCCGATAGGTTCCACGTTGCATCCCTGCAATGAGGACTTAGATGATTTTCATATATAGATCTGAGATCAAGGGCATGGCTCGACATACTTGATTTCAGGTTCAAATAAAAATCATCCCCAAAGTGGGTAAAAATTTCAACAATAATACCACCATAGATCTGAAATCAAGGGCATGACTCGGCACACTCGATTTCAGATTAGGGAGTAATTAAGATCAAATTACCATTACAGATCCAAGATCCAGGGTATGGCTCGATACACTCGATCCCGAATCATAATTGTAATTAGATCCACACGATGAAAGCAAAAAGACCATATAACAATTATTGGATAAAATTACCGTCACAGATCTGAGATCCCGGGCATGGCTCGGCACACGCGATCCCGATTAGTGGCGGGGATTTCATTCGTTCTTGATAGCACAATAATCATAAAATAAGATCTCATATTTTAATCCTAAGTTTATATTATTAAAAGTACATCCCTCGGATGGGAATCATTAAATCCCCATCCTTACGAATTTAGCCACATATATTGTAATTAAATGACATAAATAAATAAGGAAGAGAAAATAACATTAATTTAATGAATTAAAAATACCTCAACTTCAAAAGAAATTACTTTGATCCAAAAGTACGATGGTCTTCAGAAACGAGAATAATGTAGGAATAAACTTGAGCAAAAATATAATAAATTGGAGGAATGAGTACTGAAAATTAAAGGAACAAAGCTCTAAAAAAGGAATAAATAAACACTCCCTATTTCTATGTCTAACTATGAAAAAGAAAAGCAAAAAACTAAAACTCTAATCTCCTATCTCCTTAATTTCTAATTCTCCCTTGAAGTGTTTGAGTCGCTTTAAATAGATTCCCGGTCGCAGAAGTCTCCCCAGCCGCCAATTTAGGGTCGATTAATCGACCCAATAGGGTCGATGCATCGACCCTACAAAAGAGGCTCAAAATCAGCTTTAAAGTAGTCAATTTCATGTCAGACTCTCCTTCTCCTCGATTAATCGACCCCTAGAAATCCGTGAATTTCAGCACACTTTTTGTATCAGACACTGCTTCGGTATTTTAGCCATAACTTTCTGTCCCGAACTCGGATTGAGGTGATTCTTACGCCGTTGGAAAGCTAACGAAAAGATCTACAACTTTTGGGTTTTGACAATTTCATAATTCGTCCATCTTGAAGGTCCAAATTTAGCCGCAAGTCGCACCAAGTTCTCGATGACCCAAAGTTACAGTGTTTTGACATTATTTTCAGAATTCTTAGGCTGTTTTCCACACTTGGCTTGTATTTACCTGAAACACTTCAAATCTAATAATTCTCATCAAATAGCCTTCATCGAACAGCTAAATATAGGTATTTAGGGGTGAAATATCATTATATTTCAGTACTCATCACTTAGCAATATCAACCTTAAGAGTAATGTTATTTGTTGTAAAGGGATAATTAGAGAAACATGCCTCAAAAACAAACCTTTTAGCAAAAAAGATTCGACCTCAAATGTTTTAAAAAAACGGTGCTTTTACGAATTTTGGAACTTCAGAAAACTATGAAACCTCAGTTTTGCTAAAAGGTTTGTTTCTGAGGCATTATTTTCTAAAGTGCCCTTTTTTAAAAGTTTTGAATAATTTCTTCTATAGTGTTATAAATGATTGAATTTTACCTTAGAAAGATCAAACCTTTTACATATTCACCAGACAAGGGCCCAATTGAAGACCTTAACATTTCTTAAAACAAAAAATGATCATTTTCGTACAAGATCCCAACTGGCTAATTGGTCATGTACGAGACTCATCATTCTCATACGAAACCTCCAGTGCTGTCCAATAAGACAATCTGTCTTTAAAAATAAAATTTGACATTTTTTAATTAAGGAGTTTTTACACAGTAAAAGTGGAAAAAAAAAGAGGTACATATTATTTTTGAAAAGAGTTAAAGGTTAAAAACCCTCTTAAATAATAAGAGATGGTTTGAACCACATCAAATAGAAAGTAAAAGTTTTGAACCCTTATTTATAATTCCTCGTAAAAAAATAAAGATTCATAATTTTACCCTATCAGAGCCTAATCTATAATTTTAGGGATCGACTCTCACGACTGTCATTTAAGTACCCAAATGGTGTTTAAATGATTGTATGTCATCAATGATTTAAGATGCGGGTAATCCACACTCTTAAAAGTAATAGATCATAAATTGAAAAATAATAAGCCTAAAAATCACATTTTTTGAGGGTTTTGAGCCATGTGATCTGTGTACTCTACTATTAATTATTGTGTTTAAAGTTTGTTAGTTGGATGATTGCATCATTTATGAGCATAATTCTTTGACTAAACCATTTTTTAATGATGAATTGCAACTTGGGCAATTTAGATTGATCCTAAATGTGTGCCTTATGTCATAATAATAAATCACACCTTAATGATATGAGATTAAAATTTTTAATTTAATAGTGTAAGATTGTTAAAACACCATTTGGTGTTTAGATATAGGTCAAGAGTTATTATCCCTTAATTTTAATATTAAAACTTAAAAAAAGTTTTAGGCATTTAGAATTTAGTTTGTGCAGAACTGCAGATTACTTGCTCTACAAGTTTTAGTCACGTTTTTGTTTTTGATCCCCGTTTTAGTCACGTTAGAATGTTTAGACTTATGCAAACGACGAGATAAAAATCGTACGGATTATGGAATTCTATGACTTGTTTTCTTGCATGTCTTTTATGAAGAAAATCGAGAATAGACGACTTTTATTACCTCGAGTTGTCCCTTTCATGAACATTGAGTGTACCTGGTTTTCTTAATTTTTATTTGACTATTAAAAAAAATTGAACTTTGATTACTTAAAATTAGATGATGGCAACCATTTTTTTATCATAATATTCTACTCAATAAATCTTGATATTAGGAGGCTACTGTCAAGTCGTCAGATTTTAATTTTATGTGATAGATAATACAAAAAGTGATTATGATTGTGGGTGCACTTCAAATATGATAATTGGATCACTTTTCAATATGTGTGCCATGAGAATCAAAATTTGACTGTATTAATGGTAGATTCATGAACTCAAGATTCATTGGGTAAAAAATTATGGTGAAAAATAATCTCCATCATTTGATTACAAGAAGTCAAAGTTTAGTTTTATAATAGTCAATTGCAAAGATCAAAATATCGGATTTCGTTTCGATTTCGATAAAATTTTGGTAAAAATCTTCCCTTAGTACATTTAAGAACCGAAATTTTCCCCTTAGTTCATTTAAGAACTGAAATTTAGGTTCTCAGTTTTGTTAGGGACCGAAACCAAAACGTTTCGGCCGAAATTTTGACTTTATTGTAGGGTGGAAAATGCAAATAAAGGAATCTCAAAAGCGGGGACTACAGTGTAAATAGCTGAAACACGGGGAGTGTAAATATGACATATCTTAGGGGGGTAAATGCAAAAATCTCTAATATTATTTTGTGCGTTTGGCTTAGAGTTTTTTCATTAGGGTACATCTGTTAGCACCTACGCAATCTTTGAAAGCACCAACGTGTGCAACCCCTTTAAAATCATTGATTGCTTTGGATTAGATGAGGGAGATCGTTTTTCACCCATATCTTTAACACAATGGATCTTGAGATCATGTCACACCCAACAGACGGTCAATTATTTATTCCAAATGTCACAAATCCCTAAAAAATGCCTCTTGAATCTTATGACCCACATCACACTCAAACTTAATTTTAGAGCCATTTTGTTGGGAATTTGTGATATGTAGAATAAAAAACTTACCGCCTGATAGGTGATGCATGATCTCAAGATCCATTTTGTGGAAGATTGGGGTAAAAACGATCTCCATCATTTGATCCGAAACTATCAATGATTTTGAAGGAGTTTCCGAAGTGAGAGCTTGTAGAGATTGCCACTCTAATAGAGTTACTTTTTTCTTTATTATTATTATTATTATTATTATTATTATTTATGAATAAGAAATTATTAGTAAACCAAAAGGAAAACAAAACAAAACAATCGTGAGGCTAGCCCCTCGGGATACATGGTACAACTAACGAATCCCGATACATCAGACCTCTACAAGTATTACCAAGGTCACATAAGTGAGGAAAAGTGATGTCGTGCATGGAAGATACAACCAATTTCGCCAATTCATCTGCCACCTCATTTACTTCGCGAAAGCTATGCGTTCATAGATTTCACTTAGACAACAAATTTAGTATTTAGTAATTAGTATCACAATGTCAGTATGATAATTCATTTATGTTCTCACCAAGAGATGTGTTCATAGATTTCACCATCCAAGATATGATGCACCATAGATATGTCGTAACATCCAACATCTGCTCACTCCTCAAACTCTGCTATGATACTTACGTCTATTCAGGCTTTCCCCGATCTGTGCAGTCTGCAAATCGGGTGCTCTATGGTCTCAACTTTTGGTCCAATTTATGAGGCGGAATTTAATTATACGGCCTGTCCTGTGTTTGAAATTATTCTTTGGAAGAGTAGAACCCAATAGTTGCTGGCTTCCTACTCTTAGTTATTACAAATGAATATGGAGAGAAAATGATTGGAAGAAGAAAAATCACGAAACTACTCTTTGAAATTTGAAAAACCTCTCTCTTAAAAAGAAGGGAAATTTACCTGATCGACCCTGTCAAATGTACCTTTTACTGCAGAGACCCTATAGTTTCACTTTTACCCAAATCGACCTGCTGCACACCAAGCCGACCATAAGGAGAATAAAAAGTCCATATTACCCTCTTCTCTGACTTTCTTTAATCCAAATACATTCCTTTTTTCTCATTTCAATCTGCGCCAAAGTTACAAGAAGTTAGAGGTGATGAAGGTGATGACGTCTTCTGCCTCAGATCTGCTAACTGGAAGAAGAAAACAGAGGTTTGGGAGAAGAAGCTCCTGTATTTTGCCATTCGGAGTTGAAGATCCTGCAGTTTCCCATTCCGACGCGAGGTATGTTCAGATCCAGTGTAAACCATATCGAAATAACTTTTGGAAAAGGTGAATAGATATCGATTGTAAATAAATGCAGGAGCTGGTCGATTGTAAGATATGCTTCGATTGATTATCCAATCGCTACCGATTGAGTATCCAATTGCTACCGATTGAGTTACCAATCATTACCGATTGCTTATCCAATCATCATCGACTTCATAAACAATCAATATCGATTGGATATCCAATCGACCAGCTCATGCATTTATTTGAAATTGGAGCCGATTGGTAACTCAATCGATAGCGATCATCGACTTCATAAACAATCAATATCGATTGGATATCCAATCGACCAGCTCATGCATTTATTTGAAATTGGAGCCGATTGGTAACTCAATCGGTAGCGATTGTATACTCAATCGGTAGCGATTGGATACTCAATCGGTAACGATTGGATATCAGTTATTTTGCTACCAATTTATCATATTCATCCGTCTTATGACTCCTTTCTTTTCATTCTTAAAGCGGCGATGTCTGGTGTGAAAATTCCTCTTCTCTGTCACTTTGATGACTATATTGTAAACGATGATTGTTTCTATCAAGGTGGCTGCTGGAGAGTTATTACAATTTCGACGGGTATATCTTATGAACGGTTCAGAAGGCGAATTTCTGTTGTCAGTTTTGCGAGAGAAGATGAAACAATTTTCATAAAGTTCTCTATGAAGATAGTGAACACCCCTGTGCTTGCCGACGTATTGGATTCGGATGATTTGGCCACCCTATTTTCGTTTTATAAATCCGAGTCGGACATTATAAAGGTATTCATCATTAAAGAACCATCCTCCTTCCGATTCGAAGCTGAACATGTACCTCTAGGTGGGACTGATTTTGTGAGTAACCATTCTTTCCAGCCATATAAGTTTGAGGAGGAAGGACTTACATATGATACTATTCAGTTAGGTGATGATGGCGATTTCACGGCAAACATATCCGCCATGAAGACAACTATTGATCTAAATCATGCCCCAGTTGAATCATATGATGACCCACTACAAAACATGCATGGGGCACATTGTAGTCAAGAGTTAGACTACACATCTCTAAGAGTGGGGGATAAAGACGATTTTCATCATATCTTTCCCGGTGGATTCACAACTTGGATGACTCACGAATTATGTTCTACTATGCCATAGATGGGGATTAATGAAGGAGCTCAACCCTATTTCCATACATATAATCACCCCTTCGGTGAAGAGACTAGTCAACCATGTCAGAACTCGTTCGGTGAAGGGCTTAGTCAGCCATGTCATGACCCTTTCCGTGAAGGTCCTAGTCAACCACATCAGAACCCCTTCGATGAAGAAGGATCTAGTGAACCACCTCAAAACACTGTTGGTGAAGAGAACGTCGAAGATTATGATTATGAACCGGATGAGTTTATAAAAGAGGATCCGAAATGTTTTACGAGGGGCATTGATAATCCATTAGTAGATGGAGCTTACGAAATTTCAGAGATATCGAACGAGTCTTCTAATCAAAAGGTGGAAACCGAATATCAGAATTGGACGTTTGAAGTTGGAGAGATCTTCAGAGATAAACAAACATTTCAAAGAGCATTGAAAGAGCACGCGGTGGAGAAAAACTTTCAAATTCGGCCTTTGAAAACCGCTAATTATCGAGTGACAGCCGCATGCTACGAAACCGGTTGTTCATGACGAATACATGCGTTTAAATTAAATGGGCTCGACACTTTCCAAATTAAGACGTTTAATAGTACTCACACATGCGGGACCGCTAAGATCGGACCGCACGGTCACCATAATACAACAATCTCGTTCGTAGCCAATTATATACGGGAGAAACTTATGGAAGGATTCAACTATACTCCGGCGTCGATAATATTTGATATTGTAAAAACTTATAATGTGCAAATTTCATATGCTAAGGCTTGGAGGGGGAAAGAACTTGCCCTTAATGATATTAGAGGCAGTTAGGAACGACAATTTGTGGATCTACCAACCTACGTGAAGGAGATGGAGAGGATAGATCCTAATGTACGAACATCCTTTCAACTAACGCTTGACGGTAAATTTCAAAGATTTTTTTGGAGTTTCGGCTCCTTCATCGGAAGCTACCGTAGTACACTTCGTCACACACTGCTTGTAGATGGCACACACCTACGGGGATGTTACGAAGGGATCCTACTTATTGCCTCGGGGCAAGACGGTAATGGCCATATATTACCGTTAGCATTTGCCGTCGTTGAATTAGAAGAAGAGGATACGTGAATGTGGTTTCTTGAACGAGTAGGTGCGTTCGTGATTGGTGAATTTACCGAAGATTTCATTTTTATCACAGATAGGTCGAAGGGTTTAATTAAGGCGGTCAAACATATCTTCCCTAACACACACCACAACTATTGCATGCGACATATGACACAAAATTTATAACACAAGTATCCCAAGAACAATGTGAAGGGTTTATGGTGGTGCGCCGCACGTGCATATTCAGTAGAGAAATTTGATTATTTTATTAACAAAATAAAGGAAGATCCTGCTGATCCTCAGGCCGTAGAGTATATTTTAAAAATAGACCTAAAGCATTGGGCACGCACACATATAAAAGGAAGGCAATATGATTCTCTGACTACGAATAATGCCGAAAGCTTAAACAGCGTACTAAAGATAGCCCGAGAGAGACCAATTATCGACCTAATCAGAACTATTAGAGAGAAAGTCGTCGATCATTTTCAAAAGCGCAGAGAGATATCTAA
Source organism: Chloranthus sessilifolius (assembly GCA_021018995.1). NCBI lineage: Eukaryota > Viridiplantae > Streptophyta > Magnoliopsida > Chloranthales > Chloranthaceae > Chloranthus > Chloranthus sessilifolius. Next base: position 137,110,710 of record CM037587.1, read on the forward strand.
GAAATAGACCACCATACTCTGTCCAAAAGCAGACGAGCATATGGAGAAGGTATTGCAATGGGTCGGTAGGAAGAGAGCTCAACCATACAGGCGCGATTAATTTTAGGTCAATTCTGGAAATTTTATTCATCACGTCGACTTAGAACACATGACCTGTACTTGCCGCCGTTGGCTTATTCATGGCTTGCCTAGCTCTCATGCCATGGCATCTATCAATCGGAGAAGTTACAATTACCATAACTTCTGTGAGAAGTGGTTTTTCACTGCTTGCTTTAGACAAACATACGACGAGCAATGGCTTCCCACCCTCGATAAAAGCTAATGGGCATTCCAAGCTAAGCAACTGTCGGAAAATATGAAAGTAAGACCACCCTACAATTGTCGAAAGCAAGTCGGCTGTCCGAGAAAGAGAAGGATAAGGTCTAAGGGTGAAGTTAGGGCCATATAGTGTGGCAGGTGCAATGAGTATGGTCACAATCGCCGGAGTTGCACGGCAATTGGTCCCATGGGTTGACTCAGTACAAGAAGTCGGCTAAATTTCTCACTAGATGTAAATTCCCCAAAAAATGTAAAGAAGTTGTTGATAGATAGCCCTGGTGAGAATTGAGTTTGACTTGTAACTTCATTGGGGTTGTATCCAACCTGATTTTCGAATTTTAGGCAAGCTTTGTAATCTTAAGAGTTTTCAAACGTTTCGTCACAGACAGTCAATATCGATTGCTTCTGCAATCGACGTCGATTGTAGATCGATTGTAGAAGCAATCGATATCGCTTGCTTACGAAATCGATATCGATTGATTATGCTATCGACTGCTTAAGCACACTTTAATAAAGCCTGTGACAAGCCCATATAAAAAGTTTACATACTTGATATTATAAATTAAAAAAAACATGATTACAATTAAAATTTATAATTTTCGTTTACAAATAATCCTTGAAGTTAATACAATTTTAACTTTTAAAATAAATTAGGATGCTACTGCATCAGTAGTAGGTTCTTCATCCATGGCTCTCTCGACTTCTCCATCAGCAGTAAATTTAGCGAGGGCTTGGCCAATTTTTGCCCTGATCTGACTCATATTTCCTTGGCTGAAGTCAAATTTCTTCCCCAACATGAAGTACTTTATGTACTTCAAAATAAATACCCCACAGTCCCAACCATTGCTCTGTCGGGGCACGGATTTGACCTTGCAATCAGAACTTGACCATGGATAGGTCGCAGCTTCCAATGCAGTAGAGTCTCTGTGTACATGTAAAATCACGGGAAGATATTTGGTCTGTTTTGAAAAGTGTAATATCAGATAATGTTTGATAAGATAACCTACTTAAGCAGAAAAAATATGTATAGATATGTGTGATCGATTGTCCAAACGATCGACAACGATGACATAATCAATCGTTAACAATTGTTTACTCAATCGTTAGCGATTGTATACTCAATCGTTAGCAATTGTACGATCAATCGTTAGCGATTGTATACTTAATTGTTAGCGATTGTATGATCAATTGTTATCGATTGTATACTCAATCGTTAGCGATTGTATGATTAATCGTTAGCGATTGTTTAGACAATTTTGAAGGTGTGGACCATTCTTACCAGGATATTGATTTGTAGGGGATACTTGTCCTTTGAAGGCCTATCCAAAATTGGATCAACGATCATTACCGATCGTTCTAAAACCTTAATGATCGCAAGGGCCCAATGTAAAGGAGCGTGGCTATGGACTGGGACAAATATTTGAAATGAATAATATAAGGGAAATTTAACTTATATAAGGAAACAATGGTAAAAATTATAAACAAAGTTTGCAGAGAGCGTAATGTATAGTGTTGCATTGGTGAGCCCACAGATTCCTCAACCTATTGAAGAAGAAGTTTTGGAGCATCTTCTTGCCTGGGTTGGTTTCTTCCTTAAGGGCAGCCCACCGTTCAATTTGAGTGGCCACCAGTTTTTGGTTGAGTTTTTCAGTTTCAATAAAGAATCTGAAATCGTTAAAATCCATGGCGATATATGACAAATCGGTGGGGCTCATTAGGAAGAATTTATCACCAACCTCAGGATAAGCAGCGTCATCCATGACTTTCAAAAGTCATAGGTAGGCTCCCATGATCTGAAAAAAAAAAAAATCAGTAAATGCAAAGTCGGTATCGACTGTTCAGACAATCGTTAACGATTGTCAAGATAATCGGTATCGACTGTTCAGACAATCGTTATTGACTATTCAGACAATCGCTACCGATTGCGTAGAGAGATGCTCTCGACTGTCTAGACAGTTGTTATCAAGCTATTAACAATCGGCATCATTAATCGTCGTCATCGATTGTCTAAACAATCGAGTTAGACTGTCTGGGCAATCGTTCCATTTTTTTAATCAGTCGTTACTTTTAGAAAACTTGAAAAGAAAATAACTTTGGAAATTGAATATGAGAGATTTGGTTACTTACAAGATTGTCCAAGTATGCCGTGTCTTCCAGACATTTGAACGTATGCATCCGGAGTGTATAATCACCCACGGAGCTTACGTAGATGCTGCATGAAACATAACGACCAACTTTTAATTCAAAACGAAAGGTACTACTAACTAAGTTTTAACTATCATCGGAAAAAGGACAAATTCGTAATATATGTAACTTACTCGGCATCCTTTTCGGGAGCTGTCCAGATGGCATTCATGAACCTCTGCTCATTTGTCAGCTCAGCCGTAGGAGGGGCATCGTCTCGATTGGCGGTTTTTTTATCGCTTGCTTTTTCCCTGTCCTAGGCTTCGAGGCAATTTGTTTGACTTTAATCCTAGGCCTCAGGCGAGCATCTATTGGTTGCTCGGATTGCTCATCACCAGCCGGACAACCCTTATCATCATCATCAAGGGATTGGTTATCAGCTGCTGCAAACTCCTCTTGGGCGGGAGGAGCTGGTGCCACATTTGCTGATCTCTGGTCAGCAGGGCCAGCAAGTTCTGATCCCATATCGGCAGAGAGAGACACTTCCGATAGCAACTTCGAAACAGCACCATCCTGAACATCGAAAGACATAAAATTGATAAATAAGAAAAATAGAGAACATAATGACCTCTAAAAACATAGAACATAATTACTATCGATACCGATCGTATTTACATTCGGTACCGATCTCTTGCCGATTGCATTTACAATCGTTATCGAATGTATATGCAATCATTACCGATTGTATTTGCAATCGTTACCGATTGTAAATGCAATAGCTAAACAATCAAATAAATAAATAATCGAATTAAAACAGACTACACTACCAATCATACCTTGAGTGTCACCTCCATTATCGTTTGAACGAGTTCTATAATTTTTCCTTGCTCTTTCCGGATCAACTTGTTGAAGTGATCCGCCGTTTGCAATTGATCATCCCTTGAAGTGAGCCATTCTTCAAAGGAGTTGTATTGTGTCCGGAGGAGCATATTCTCCTCCACCTGCCGCTTATTCCCCTCCACCAATTGGTTAACTATCTCTTCCAAATGGTTGGCTTTTTTGTTGAGTTTCATGTTATCAAACTCTAAACCATCAATCCTCCTCAACAACTCTTGATTAGTGGAGGATGGTGTACTACTGGTTGTCTTCGCGGCGACCCTTTTAGGCCGGTCTAATTGGCCTTGGACCTCATCTGAGGAAGAGCCTTCGTCAGACGTTGTTTCGTCCTCAAATTCTTCCTTTTCAACTTCTTTGACCGGAATATTTCTTTTCTTCTTGGGCCGAAGATCAACTTCCACAGCTTTCTTGATCTCCTCAACCTCTTTCCTCTTCCCCCCAATTTCCACAACAACAGCCTTTAAAACCTGCTAATAATCCCTTACGAGTGGTATGTCCAACTCGAAGGTAACGGGTTCGAGGGGAGCGTTAATCTGTTACAAAAAAGGACAGGCTGTAAAATAACATAGAAAAATTTACAGAAATTGAAAAGTGACTCTAAATTAAAGATCCCGATTGTGTAGGTAATTGATACCGATTGTGTAGATAATCGATACCGATTGTGTAGGTAATCGATACCGATTGTGTAGGTAATCGATACCGATTGTATAGGTAATCGATCCCGACTGTGTAGGTAATAGATATCAATTGTGTAGGTAATCGATCCCGATGGTGTAGGTAATCGATATCGATTGTGTAGGTAGTCGATCCTGATTGTGTAGTATGTCGCCACCGAGTGTGTAGGCCGTCGATAACGATTGCTTAATCAATCGATCCGATTCCGTAGTCATTTCTGACTACGTAGGCAATCGATATCGATTGATTTGGTAATCGGAATCCTCCAGATTATTCTTTAAAGTTGTTACAAGTTTACCTTTATATATTTGAATTAGTTTAAATGACATCATACCTTACTGTCGACCATCTTCGCAAGAGTGTAGCTTTTATTCCTCGTTTGGTGCTTCTCCGCCCACTTCAACAATCGGGGGAAAGGTTTTACCATTGGCGTTCTTTGAGGTGAGACTTCAGGCAGCATCTCATAGGCCCACCACTGAAGTACACTCATACAACCATAAATATTATATGGCTTAAGGGCTTTATCGTTGTCGGTTGTCTTTCTATATGCCATGCCCTTCTCTATATACTCTAGCAAGTCTTTGAAGACGTAGAGACCCCATGGGATTTTTTTGAAACTTTCCACGTCATCGACGAGTTCAACGTGGGCTTCCGACAATTGAAGATGGGACCCGGGAAAAAGGAATGTACATAGAACAAAAAGAAGAGCCAACTTGACAAAGTCGTCATCACTTTGCGCTAGCCTCAATCCACTATCAATATGAGACCGTAGAATTTTCCAGGGCAGGAGTCCTCGAAAATATTTGTATCGAATGGTTTCCACTTCAGGTGCTTTAATGAAAGGGGAATACTCTTCGGGTTCAACGACTACAAGGCCCAGAATTAAGGCAACGTCCATCTCCCTAATATAGACATCTCTCCTCCTGATTCGGAAGTGGTTCTTCTCAACCCAAAAACTTAACATAGCATCGATAACATCTCCAGTAAAACTAACACCCTTTGGCATTTGGAATATTTCCCCGAAAACTGATGCACTTAGCATCTCCTTTTGCTTCGGATTAGCGTCTTCGTAGATCTTCGAAATGCCAGTAGGAGAACATTTGCCAACAGCACGTTGTACAACCATTTTGCCGGCTTATGTATATAAACTGTAATAAAATTGAAAGAGAATGTTTATAATCAGGGTATAATCAGGCTAGATAAAAAAAACTCGCCGATTTCCTAAACAATCGTGATCGATTGTGTACATAATCGTCATCGACTGTTGAATCAATCGATGTCGATCGCGTTAACAATCGACAACCTATACAATTGTCCAATTTCTTTTCCTTTTTTCTTCTTATTCTTTTCTTCTTTCGCCAAAATTTTCATTACTTCATCGTTTTCGTCCCAAAGGAACTGAAGATGATCTGGTTCTAGTGGTATATGCAATCGATAGCGATTGTATATGCAATCGCTATTATATGCAAATGCAATAGCTTTCGTTATTATCCCTAACCATCACCAGCAAATGATTTTCCACCATCAGCAGCAAATGTATCATCCCTATTATCCCTTTCAGCCCCCATATTTTCCAATGTCAAACGACGGCGATAAAACACCTTAAAACCTACTATAACAAAATCAATTTCGATCTTGTAATGGAGGACCCACCACCACCACCAGAACCAGATCCTCTTCAGTTCCTTTGGGACGAAAACATAAATTTTGGCGAAAACGATATCAATTGTATAGACAATCGATATCGATTGTCTATACAATCGATATTTATAAAATTTACTACAAAATGTGGACCGACGAAAGAGGAAGAAAAAAAATCAACAGAAATTAATTATTTACTAGCTACTTACTGGTTTGGTAGCTTGAAGATTGATGAACGGAATGCTAGCGACTCTCGATCGCCTCTCCACCAACTTCGAACGAAAAAGTAAAAAAGTAAAAAGGTAAACAGTGTGTAGGGTTTGGTGAAGGCGGCTATTTGTTACATTGGGGGTAAATCCGGTATTTCCTAAAGGCGGAAGATGGCTCGGCGCGCAGCGGGTCGATTTGGGTAAAGGTGAAACTATAGGGTCTCTGCAGTAAAAGGTACATCTGACAGGGTCGGTCAGATAAATTTCCCTAAAAAGAACATAAAAAATTGTACTCTTCGAATGATAAACAATTAAAATCAATACCCGACATGATTGACCCAATTAAGGTAGGGCTAAGGTTATTTGTAAATTTTTTTACTAAAAAATAGAAAACTCTAAGATCTTTTTATATAAATAATAAAATTATTAAAATATTTATAATTATTTATTAGAGGAATCTAATAATAATATTATCAGGGTTATGTTAATATATATATATATATATATATATATATATATATATATATATATATATATATATAGGAAAAGGCCTCCATCTTCTATAGGAGGACGGTCACCGTTGACCGTCCTCCAACCTTCCACGTGGAGCTCCACATGGCATCCAAAACACTTTTTGGGTGCCACGTGGACCTTGAGTGCATTGCTTAGATCATCTTTGAAAAAAAATAAAATTAAAAACTCATCTCCACTGTGAAATGTGGATCAATGAAAACCGTCAAACTTTGATTTGTGGGTTTAAAATTTATTTTTCAAATTTTTTTTAAAATATTGATCTAAACTATCCACCTGTGCTCCACGTGACACCTAAAAAGTGTTTTGAGTGTCACATAGAGCTCCACATGGATCTTGGAGGAAGGTCACCGTCCTCCATTGGAGGACCTAACCGGCTCCCATATATATATATATATATATGAGTGGTGGGAATGTGCCCTGGGACACAACCTAAAAGTGTTGCATCCAAGTGCTAGATCACGTGCTACTTGGCACGATCAAACAAAACAACACCAGATTTGGGTTGATTAGTCCATGAAAAGTGGTTTTTAAAGACTTTTTTGCGCCTAATTTGATATATCAAAGATAGGATAGCACCGGCACACAACTTGACGCATTGAATTTGGGCGCCTTTGACCACATTTTCAATAGTCGAGCAGATCATGCCTAATTTTTTGAGTGGTACCTAATCAGTCTTATCCAAGGTGCAGTAACACCCTGTTCCCCGTGATGGGTGTGACATGGTGCCTAGGATGCAGCCCTAAGGGGCTGCATTCGGACACATAGGCTGCGTATGACATAACACTCTGCTAGCCCCTGCCATAGCAGAGTTCACTTGCTTTAATTAGTAGGTTTCCATCCTCTTTGCTAACATCCTGCTACCTGCTTTAGGAGATACTTGTTCAACAATTCTACTCTCTTCTCTACTCCTTACTACAGCAGATTTTATTTGCTTTGAGAGGGAGTTAGTAGAGAGCAGAGATGATGCTACTAGGGAAGGTAAATCCTCTTTTGCAGAGAGTTAGAAAAGAGAATGAGAACCAACTAAAGCATGTGAACTCTGTTGTGACAAGGGCTAGCAGAGAGCTATGCCATATGCAACCATAGTCTCTGTCTTGATGAATAGGAATTCGTTAAAAAGGAAACCTGATCATCGAGTAAGGAGCTCAACCGAAAATAGGAACTCGAGAAAATAAACAAGATTAGCCAAAATAAACAACAAGATTGGCCTATGCCCACGGGCTCCAAAGCACCAGCATTAGCACCGGCGATCCGGTCGCATAGTTTCGAACCTCTCTCTCTCTCTCTCTCTCTATATATATATATATATATATATATATAAGGAGCCGGTTAGGTCCTTTAATAGAGGACGGTGATCGTCCTTCAAGATCCATGTGGAGCTCCACGTGGCACCCAAAACACTTTTTGAGTGCCATATGGAGCACAGATGGACATTTTATATCAATATTAAAAAAAAAACATAAAATAAATTTTAAACTCATAAGTTAAAGTTTGACGATTTTCATTGGTCCACATTTCATAGTTCAAAATATACACGGTGGATATGAATTTTTAATTTTATTTTTTTTCAAAGATGATCTAAGCAATGCACCCAAGGTCCACGTGGCACCCAAAAAGTGTTTCGGGTGCCACGTGGAGCTCCACATGGAAGGTTGGAGAACGGAGGCTTTTTCCAGGCCTCTTAGAGAACCTGCCTAATCCCAGGGGCACATGCCAGGTTAGCACAGGGTATAAATCCCTAGGGTGGCCTCAAGGGGGGTAACCTAGGTCTCCTGCTTTTGGAAACAGGTACCTGACCAGCTCACCAAACCCCTTGAGGTTTTGGACCTCTATATTTTATATACCAATATTAATTCATTCAACCTATATTTTAAATATTTTAAAATACAGCAGATATTTGGGCCTTATCCTAATCTATTGCCGGGAATGGGCCTGGCCCAGGCCTTTTGAAAGCCTAATAATGGCAGGTGACGTTCTTGGCAACATTGATGCGCTCGTCAGTATTATGGGACAGCTATTCAAGAAGCTTCCGTGTATCCCACTGATAATAAAAAGCTTCAACTAATTTAAGGGCCATTTCTTCGAACCTCTCTACTTCTGTTTGCTTGCTTACTTGATGGTGCATTCGGTAAAATTTGGCTGGCAAACTAATATTTTTTATATGTCCTTGGTTTCATACCTGACTACCGTATTGGCGTATTCCAGTAGCCTTCTACTTTCAAAACGTACTCGTCAAAATTCAACTAATGCTTCAAAATTCAACTAATGCTTCTTCTGTTGTTGCTGAACGATCTTCTATAAAACCCCATAAAACCTCTCCAAGTAAACCATAAAAAAAAAGGTTCAAAGCTTATGACCATCTGCTCCTGTTGCTCTTCCAAGATCTCAAGTATGAAGTGTCTAGGCATCTCGGCTTTCCTTGTAGTCCTTCTAATCTTGCTTCCAAACCCAGCAATATCTCAAGAAGTTGGTAATTACTTGAAAAATCACTCAAAATCTGTTGGTCTTCATGTTTAAATGAAATGGGTTTTACGAATTCTACGGCTTTACTGATTTTGATTTGATCTCATTGTGATTTTATGTTGCAGAGGACGAGAGGGAGTTTGATTATGTTAGAGGGAGCGGTCGGGGACCAGAACAATGGGGAGAGATACATGAAGATTGGGGATGGTGTAATAATGGATCTTTACAATCTCCGATCGATTTATTGAGTGAAAGGGTGGAAGTGGTGTCACACTTGGGAAGATTAAAGAGGAGTTACAAACCCTCAAATGCAACTCTCATGAACAGGGGCCATGATATAATGGTATATATAATATAAACTATGAAGAAGAAATTTTTCTCCATTTGCCTTTAGTTAATTAATTGGTTTTTTATATTATTATTAACTATTTATTTATTTTATTATATTGAAATTTATGGATGCAGTTGGAGTGGATGGAGGACGCAGGATCCATTTATATTAATGGAACTGAATATATGCTCAGACAATGCCACTGGCACTCACCTTCTGAGCACACCATCAATGGCAGGAGGTATATATGCTCTCTCTCTCTCTCTCTCTCTCTCTCTCTCTTCGACGTTGATATTTCTACCAAAATTCGGTGTTGATTTTTGTAGCAGTAAGAGGCTCCATCTCATGTTTGCAGGTTCGATCTAGAAGCCCACATGGTTCACCAGAGCTCAGACAACAGGACAGCTGTCGTTGGAATCATGTACAAAATCGGCCGACCTGATACGTTTTTATCAGAGGTTTGCTTTTCTTGTAAAAGAAAGCACAATGCACGACGACCATCCTGTCGTTCCAAAACTACTTTCCTATTGCTCTGCACGGCGACCATCCTGTTGCTCTCTTACACGGCTACACCCACACACGTTCCGATATAGAATAAGAGCCTTTGACTCCCATTGAACCTAACTCGCTTAGTCGCTTCCACATATTTCAGGGCACGTCAGAATCATTAGCAGCATTAATCCTTAAATAAATTATAAATAACTATCATTAAAGTATCAGCTGATACCAATTCGTAGAGGAAATTGGCTTGGTTGTAATGTTACCAAGTCGGAGTTCGGGAATAAATCAGCTTGGAAAAAATTCAAAAAAATCTCACAAAATTCCTCAAATTTGGAAAAAATAAAATATCTATTAATAAAATAAAATAAAAAACATTACAGTTTGTGACCAAAATCGCAAAATAATTCGGGAAAAAGTCGTTTTATTCACATATAATTTGTACAATTCGCAAATTATTCGGAAAATTCAAATTTTATTCCGAAATTCCGAATATTTCTGATTTTATTCATTTTTTAAAAATTTGCGAATGATTCGCAACTTTTTTCATAAAGTCGGCGAACTTGGTCACTATGGTTTAGACCGATACAGTATTGGTGGCTATTGGCCAATGTCACCAATTGCAATACGTATTTGTATCGGCCCATTCATATTATATTAATTTTTTTGTTTTTCAGTTGGAGGTAGAGATGTTGGGTTAGTGATGTAGGGTCCAACTCTGCACTAGTGCCATTTGGGTGTCAAGTATCGCATAATCCGAAGATCAAGTGCCAAAGCAACATGCACAAGAACGAACATATCCACCTCCCAAAAAAATTGAAAAAAATCCCATCCACCATTTAAAAGATGGTTAAAGTTGGAAAAAAAAAATTAATGTACCAAGCTTGTTGGGCTTCACCTAATATTTGACCACATTTTCCCTGGAGCGTTCTCCCTTTTGCTGCATACTGATTTATATGGTAGGAAAGGAAGTACAATGGGCTCACAGTCTAAAGCTCAACCAACCTTATTCCATTCGGGATTGTGTATATAACCTTATGGATATTAATGGGGAATAGATTTGGAGGTTTTCGTAGTATGCTTTGTCTGATGGTTGTCTTTCTTAGTAGGGCTTTTTCATTGGTTAGGTGTCATTTTGGTTTTGGCTTCATTTCTATTTATTTTTGGGTATGTGGGGATTTCTCATTGGTGAGCTCCTTGTTCACAGTTTAATCCTTGACCTAGTGTTTTCTCTTTCCACGGGATTGGTCTAGTTTGTGGGGTGATGGCATTGCCGAAGCTCCCTTCTAGGCCTCCCGGGTGTGTATTTCTCTCGTATGTTTTAATGAAGGGGTGAGGTCCCACCAACCTCGCCGCTATATATATATATATATATATTTGACCACATTTTTAAGGTAAAAAAAGTTTTTTAATTTTTTTAAGATCATGTGCAAATTGATCCCAAAACGGTGTTTTTGGATTACCTGCCATGTGACCTCGGCAATCGGCCCTACCTAGTGCAGCAATCAAATGTTGCTGCAAGACCCTTTAACCTTTCTAGTTACCCTATATATATATATATATATATATATATATATATATATAGTGGATACCATGTAAATCTTACGTAATATATGGTCTTTGTCAGATGATAGAAACTTGAGATTAAAGACATCAATTTACACGAAACGCATGATGGTTCACTTGACACATATTAAACTGATGAGTATCAGGCATAGTTGCTTGGGCAACTGCCTTTACCTAATTAGCTCATATTATATCTTTCTTTTTTTTTTGAGATGAGTAGCTCATATTATATCTTGACTCGGCGGAAAGGCCTATGTCCATTTGCTTTCAATACTTTACTACAAAAATGGCACCCCCAACTCTCTACTTTGCTCTACCGGTACAGTATTCTTGGATAAACTAATATTAGGCTAAAATTGAAATTTAAAAATTTGGTAAAGGGGGTGCATACACTAGAATTGTAGAGTTACAACTCTCCGCACCAGTAGAAATCACACCATATCCTCTTTAAGGGTTTATCAGTCCCTTTATATATATATATATATATATATATATATATATATATATATATATATATATATATATATATATATATATATTTGTGTTCGAAATATGACTCTCTCATGTGTCGTTTTTATCTTTCCCCAGTTTATGGAAGGTATACAGTCGATCTCAGATTCCCATGATCTCGAAATAGGGGTAGGTGTGGTGGACCCAAGGCACGTTAAGATTGGTAGCAGGAAGTATTATAGATACATGGGCTCTCTAACCGTTCCACCGTGTACGGAAGGTGTTGTTTGGACGATGGTTAGAAAGGTTCGCTCCTTAACTAATCTATAGTTATTTTAAATTATGCTCCTGATTTCACTTTGGCTAAGTAATTAACATATTAAACAAAATTTCATGACTGTTCGAACAGGTGAGGACTGTGTCCAGAGAACAAGTCAGGTTACTAAGAGCAGCTGTTAACGATGTGAGTAGTTTTACTTTACTGTAAACTAGGGTATAACCGGTACATGCATGGTTCTTTATTTGGTGCACGGCCAATCTACAGGGGCACAGGATTCTATCCTTGAGACACCGGAGGACCTATGCGCTCTTAAAATCTGTGCACTCAAGGTCCACATGACGCATGCCCTGGTGCATTGTTACCACTTACCAAGTCGGAGTTGGGGAAAACTGGGCAAAGGCAAAAGAAATGAAGAAATGGGAAAAATCTGTAAAATTGGGAGAAAATTTGGGAAATATTTGGAGAATAGAATTAAAAATAAATATATTTGGGCAAGTAGAAAAAAATCTTTGGGAAAAATTCATTAAAAAAAAAAAAAAAAACACCTTTAAAACCCCAAAAATGCGAATATCCAACAAAAAATGATTTTTTTGAAAAAAAATAACACATTCAAACATATTCCCAATGTTTTATGACAAAACGTGTTTAGTAATACATATACACTGAGTTTGGTAACTATGCCCGGTGGACGGGTCGTCCACCAACTGCCTTAGACAAATTGCAACACACGAGTCTTGCACCAATGTCCGTGGCCAACTTTGCAGAAGTACAAAATTTTAAGCCCAAAAGTGTACTTCTACTGATTTATGCTAGCATAAATATCTGTATCTCCAAATATAACGCCATTTTAACGGTGGGAGATTGACTTGTGGACCACCCTTGGTGCATGGGGGGCACCTAATACCAAATCTTGACCCCATTTATTTACATTTGAGTTTTGGAAGTGTAGGCATGTCTAATGCCGGAATTAATTACTTGTTGCAGAATGCAGAGGAGAACGCGAGGCCAACACAGCTAATCAACAAGCGACCAATTCACCTCTATAGGCCTAGGATCGACTTACTTACCTAAATTTTATCAACCAGATTAAGCTCTGTGAAGTGTTTTTGCATTTGTCAGTGATCACCGAGTTCCTTTCATTTTTTTATTATCACAGATTCACAGCTACTATAAGCATTTCATTTATGTAGTTCCAGCTACTACAAGCATTTCATTTATTTATTCAAAGGATCTAGTGTGGTTCATGTTGGATTCTTTTTACGAGTAAATGCAGACGAATACGTCCTATTTCTTTATTTAATAATAAAATGTATGTGGGCAGATTTCCACCTCCTTGTTCATAAAATATGAATGTTGTTATTTTAATACCAAAGTCATGGATCAAAAAATCGGATTTTCGGTACGTATCGTCCAAACCTCCAGAACGATAATAACGTATCGTCCGATGTATCGTTTTAGTACATTTTTTTTTTTTAAATCGCAAAAAATACATTAAAATTTTGGGATGAACGATAAATTAACTGATAATTTGGACGATACGAATGATAAATTAGACGATAATTTGAGCGATAATTTGACTGTTTCTAAGGGGCTATAACAAAACCCTAAAATTTTGGGACGAACGATAAATTGATCGACCGATAATTTGGACGATACTTTGGACGATACGAACGATAAGTATTAGTATCGGACAATACATATCGGTATCGGACGATATTTTAACCCATGATACCAACTTTTTCTGATTGCAATAGCAGAAAAACACCGAAATCAATTTGCTTGTTGATCTTGTGAAACATGTGACAATAAATTTTTTTGTTGTTTGAGAAATTATTTTTAGTGCAAAATGATTTCTCTTGTTTTATTAAGTTCTGTTACGGAACTTTTTACAAAAAGCACTGTTAGGTGAACTAAAGAAGTGTGTTACACTTCTATGTTGTTTTGAAAATGGTGTTGAGGTGAAAAGTATCATGAGGCACCTTCTCAACTTAACACTATTTTCAATTAGACTGGGTCAGGTCCTTTGGTGGAATGTACTTTCCATCCAATGTTTTTCCTTTTAGAAAGTACAACTTCTTGGAAAAAGGTTGCCAAATAGGGCCTCAGTAAAAAAATTGGAACATTGCTTCTTCTTCTTTTTTCCTATAATAAAATAAGATGCTAAAAAAAAATAAGATTATTAGCGATAGCCAAAACCTGTCGCTATTAACAAAAAAATTGTCATTAATACCCTTGCCGTTAATAGTCTTAATAGTTGTTTTGTTACTAGTGGCAGTTTTTGTTTTGAAAATGGTGTTGAGGTGAACAGTATCATGAGGCACCTTCTCAACTCAACACTATTTTCAATTAGACTGGGTCAGGTCCGTTGGTGAAATGTGCTTTTCACCCAATGTTTTTCCTTTTAAGAAGTACAACTTCTTGGAAAAAGGTTGCCAAATAGGGCCTTAGTAAAAAAATTGGGACATTGCTTTTTTTTTTTTACAATAATAAAACAAGACACTAAAAAAAATAAGATTATTAGCGATAGCCAAAAACTGTCACTATTAATAAAAAAATTGTCATTAATACCCTTGCCGCTAATAGTCTTAATAGTTGTTTTGTTACTAGCGGTAGTTTTTGTTTTGAAAATGGTGTTGAGGTGAAAAGTATCATGAGGCACCTTCTCAACTCAACACTATTTTCAATTAGATTGGGTCAGGTTCTTTGGTGAAATGTGCTTTTCACCCCATGTTTTTCCTTTTAGGAAGTACAACTTCTTGGAAAAAGGTTGCCAAATAGGGCCTTAAGGAAAAAAATTGGAACATTGCTTTTTTTTTTTTTTTCCCAACAATAAAATAAGACACTAAAAAAAATAAGATTATTAGCGATAACCAAAAACTGTCGCTATTAACAAAAAAATTGTCATCAATACCCTTGCCGCTAATAGTCTTAATAGTTGTTTTGTTACTAGCGGCAGTTTTTGGGTGCAAAAAATTGCCGCTAATAGTCTTATTTTTTGTAGTGAGAGCTCCTCTTATTTGAAAAAAAAAAATTATTTTTTTTTATACCAATATTATTATTATCACCAAAAACCTATACTACAAAAAATAACACTATTAGCGGCAGCCAAAAATTGCCGCTATTAACAAAAAAATTGCCATTAACACCCTTGCCGCTAATAATCTTTAATAATTTTTTTGTTAATAGCGACAATTTTTTGCTCCAAAAAATTGCCACTAATATTCTTAGTTTTTATAGTGAGCTAGGGGGTCATTACTTGCCCTGGAAAGTTGACCCTTGCACCAAATTGAAAGAAAGGCTTAGCATTTTAGGGACATGTGACATGTAAAAATGCAATCTAGATAGTCTTATTTAAAGGTTATAATTTAAAGATACCAAGAGCAATAAAATAGCATTTTTCTCAATTAAAAAAAAAAAAAAAAGAGCAATAAAATAGCACAAAATACAATCTTCATTATGCTTAAATGTAGTCTAAGGCTTATCTCATTCAATAGTTGACTACAATAGATCATATGATAAATATATTGTTTTGCTATATTCTTATGCATTAAAGATCTATAGATCATGAACAAAATACAATCTTTATTATGTTTCACATGCCCCTAAAATACCAAGTATTTCTTTAAATTCGGTGGAAGGGCCAGCTTTCTAGATGCAAGTAATGGCTCCCAAAATCTATTATCATGTTAAAAAAAATATTATTATGTTGGTAAGAAACTCAGTTTCAACCATTTAGAGGTTGAAATGAAATCATACCAAGAATTAGCACAATCTAGTTGTCCTCACTACAAAAAACAAGACTATCAACGGTAGCCAAAAACTGCCACTATTAACAAAAAAACTATCACTAATACCCTTGTTGCTAATAGTCTTTAATAATTTTTTGTTAATAGCGACAGTTTTTTACTCCAAAAAACTGTCGCTAATAATTTATTTTTTTGTAGTGTCTTTCTCGCTCATCGTCTCCTTTCTTTTCAAAGTATTTAAATAGAACATATTGCCTCACTAGCTTCTTCAAAAATGAATTTACAGCCATTGGATTATAAAATGGAGGAGTGAGAATACATAGTATTTAGAGATGGAAGCTATTCACCATCATCTATAGATAATAGCCCTCATTACCAGCTTTTAGGCTACGTCATGACACATGACACAATATTTTATCATAGATGTTATTTAAGTGGTTGGATATCATATAAACTTTTTTAAGTCATTTATTTAAAAAGGAAAAAAAGAAAAAAAAACACTTTTTTAAACTCATCAAATTATGCCCATCATTTTCATACCATCCAGTCCAAGCACTTCGATTAAGGCTCTTTGTTACACATGAGCAAGGGTCTACATTAATGTGCCTAGATTGAATGATTCCATTCCTCTAATTGGCACATTCTTTAGGCTTACATTAATTCCTTCACATGATGAGCTGCCATTAGGATCGACTTGGATAGTGTTAAATGTGCGCCGCATGCGATAAAAAGTGTATCTTTGACATGTTTATTTAAAGATTTAGGAGGACATACATGACCCTATTTATTATCCTACAATAAAAATAACAAAAAATAATAAATATATAATTTTAAAATGTTAATTAAAACATTTTGAAATGTCAGTTTATGTTACGAGGAAGCTCTCAAATTAATTAATGATTTGACGATGAATGATAAAATAATAACACAAAATAAAAGAAAATCAAATACAATCACACACACTACAAAAAATAAAACTATTAGAGGCTGTTTTTTTTAATAAAAAACTGCCGCTATTAGTCCTGTCGCTACAAAAAACTGCCGCTATTATTTTTATAACGGCAGTTTTTTGTAACGACAGGATTAATAGCGGCAGTTTTTTATTAAAAAAAACTGTCGCTAATAGTCTTATTTTTTGTAGTGACAAGAGACAATATTTACATGATTCGATAATATGCCTACGTCAATGGACAATGATGATTCATTATATTGATGATTACACAAAAATACAAGAACACTCAAACATCACTAAAACTCTCCACAAAACCCCAAATAGGTTTTCCAAAGTTTTACAATGATATCTCAACACTCTTAACTTCCTTATTCATCCATGGGTTTTCACCTTAAATATAGAAGATCTAAATTAAACTTCTAGTTGCAGCACAACTTGCCAAATATATGCTCAAAGTGTAACTCGTTCGTCGCAGGTCGCTTGAGCAGGAGCCAAGGTTGCTCAGATGACTTAGATCAGAGAAACCGTCCTTTGAAATAGTGCACCGATCGCTAGGGAATAACAAAGTCACTCGAGCGACTTACACCAGTAAGTCGACCCTTTTGAGCGACCCATCTCGCTCAAGCAACAACAAAGCCCACTCAAGCGTGCCAACAAAGTTAGAGCCATAAATAACAATTTCTTCATACTTTTACAAAAAATTTAATTCATAGTAGAGATTGAAAAGTAGAAGATATTGCGCATCTGAATATCTTTTAATTGTGGTCATGACTGCCTCTAGAAGAGGAGGTTTCGAGTTAGAATTTCAACCCTGGACCATCTGAAGTGTGGTTGTTGCACGTACCCGTGACTTAGTGTGATACGCTTAAAAGAAAATAATTTTTTTTTAATTGTTCACGTTATAGAGGAGAAAAAGCCATTCATGGCATTGAAATAATGGAGTTGTACGGTAGAACCCGTCGAACGCGAGTGAGATCAATGGTAAATTTATGAGGATTTTGAAAAAGGTGGGCCGAGGGGGGACTAAGAGAGAGAGAGTGTTGTGGAAAATTCAATATAATGTGATATTTGTTTAATTTGTATGTTACTTAAAAAAGTTTGTGTGCCATATTAAAAAATAAAAATAAAAAGAAGAAAAAAAGAAAAAATTTGTGTGAAAGTGGCAGAAATATTACTTGGTTTTAAAATTAATAATTCGTTTGTTGAAATTTGTGCCTAAACAAGACATTTATGCTTCTACCTTTGATCAATATCATATTATTTTAAGATTAATGGAGCATCATTACCTACATCAATAGATCATTAGGTTGAAAGACTGTTATATGGACATATTTTCTGCGGACAAAAAATCAATGGTTGATGTGGCATAATATAATTGACTGCAAGTGCGCTGAAGTTTGATTAATGCAAAGTCGATACAGCCAATCATGCATATCACATTACGCCACATCAGCTGTCTGCACTTTGTCTTCAATAAATTTATCTATTCATTTATTATTTTTTTGAATAGACAAATTGTTTGCTAATGATAATTTGTCCAAAAGGCTTTATTTTCCTAAGTTGAAAATTGGGATGATCAGACCCTATTTTCAATGCATTGAACTAAAAGACCTCCAATTGTATGGTAATGACTTACGGGGCATCTCGAAACGGGCAAAATGCCTCAAAGCTCATCTTTCTTACTCGTTTCCTCTTTTACCATTATATACCTTTTGGATAGCTCTATTTGCACGCATTGAAACTCTAGGCGCAGAGTGGGTTCTCTTAGAGTCTTAGAGGGTGCAAATAGAGCTATTCCATACCTTCAGAACAAGGATCAAAATTTCGGCCGAAATGATCAAAATTTCGGTCCAAAATTTCGGTTTCGATCCCTACTGAAATAGAACTGAAATCTAAAATTTCAGTCATTTGTGTATGGGGTTAAAAATTTCGGCTGAAATTTTGGTCAAAATTTTGGATTTTGGCTTCGGTTTCAGTCATGCTCGAAACCGAAATTTAACCCCCAATTTTGATCCTTGCTTCAAAGACCAACTCTCCAGGCCTTCATTTAAATGATCTTACGTCATCAATGGTTAACGATGTGGGTGATCTGAACATAAAAGGGATAGATCATAGATTGACGCCTAACATGCCCAAAATGGTGCTTTAGTCATGAGATTTAATTATTTGATCTGGTGACTATAATATCAACCGTTCTTTTTTAGTTTTAGTGACATTAAGGTTTATTAATTGGATGGTTCACATCCACTTATCGACATATTTCATTAGGATGAAACATATTTCAATTGATCATAGATGTGTATCACATGACATAATGATAAATCATAGATTGTCACTTGGGCAATTTAAATTGATCATAGATGCGTATCACATGGCACAATAATAAATCAAACTTTAAATGGACGTGACATTTTAATAGTACAAGATCACTTACACTCCATATGGTGTTTAAATGTTGGTTTGGAGCCATCACAACATGCCTTTAACTTGCATACGAAATCTATGCAAAATGATAATAATAATAAACAAATAAGTAAATTATTATTATTATTATTATAACAACTAAATAACTTAAGGCGGATTTCATGGGACATGTGAAAGAGCTGTTACGCAGTTAGGCTGTCAACTAGTTGAGTCGACTTGATAGTCGACTAGCGGCTTGACCCAAATCTTTTATGGTCGCGCACTTAAACTTCACTTGTTAGGTCCGATGGAGCATGAGACTTAGATATATTTTACATACAAAATTTGATAAATACGGGGTTTTATTAGGGGTTAGGTTTCTGGATTGGGCCTCGAGTCATGTCGAATTTTCAAGCCGGTTTGGGATGGGCCGGTTTCTGGATTGGTCCTATCGTTATAAAAAACTGTCGCGACCAAAAATTGCCTTAACAGCAAGTGCCGCTAAAACACCTTACTTTTGTAGTGGTAGATGGGTTAAAGTTATCATGAGTTGTGTTACCTTGGTGTCTTTTGAGTTTCTTGTTAATGGTCATATCCTGAGTAAAGTAAATCTTCGTCAAGGGGATCCTTTATCTCCTTACCTTTTTACTGAAATCTTTTCCAACTTACTCAATTGGGTTGTTTTACAAAATAAAATTTCTGACATTCATTCTTGTTGTGGTGCGCCTATGGTTTCCCACTTATTCTTTGCCGATGATAGCCTTATCTATCATATGTCGAATGAATCGGAATGTGGGAAAATTGTGAACATTCTGAAGCTTTATGAAGATGTGTCATGTCAAATAATCAATTTTGATAAATCAACGATATCTTTTAGTAAAAATGTTCAAAATGATCTCCAAAAGTGTATACTTGATATTTTTAATATAAAGAATACGAGCCACCATAAAAAGTATTTAGGGCTTTCCATGGCTATTAGTCGCTTAAAGAAGATAGTTTTCGATAACATAAAAGTAGGAGTTTGGCTCGGATTGGAAAGGAAGACTTTTATCAAAAGCGGGTAAAGAAATATTAATCAAAGTCATTGTTCAGGCTATCTATCATATTCTATGAGTTGTTTTAAGTTGCCTATTAACCTTCTTCGTGATATCTCATTTCTTATTGCAAAATTTTGGTGGAGCAACACTACAAAAATAAGACTATTAGCGGTAGTTTTTTGCTGTAAAAAACTGCTGCTATTAACAAAAAAACTAAGACTATTAGTTGCAATATTTTTGTTAATAGTGGTAGTTTATGGTTGCCGCTAATAGTCTTATTTTTTATAGTGCAACACGGGAAAAGAAAGAGGAATTTACTAGAAACCTTAGAACGAGGTTTGTTAAGCCTAAAGAAATTGGGGGAATGGGCTTTAAAAATCCTTTGGATTTTAACTCGGCTATGCTAGCCAAACAAGGTTGGCGTATCATTCAAAATTCTAGCTCACTTTCGAGTCGAATCTATAAAGTCAAGTACTATCCGAACCTATATTTTCTCTAAGTACGAAAAAGAGGGAATGTATCATTTACAGGGAATAACATTCAGTCGGCGATCAAAGTTCTAGAAGGCGGGCTGATTTGGAGGGCGGTATCTCCATCAATATATGGGATGATAAGTGAATCCTAAGGGCTACTACATACAAGATTATTTCTCCGAAGGGTGCATCTCAGGTGAATGTTATTTCTGAGCTGATGTTGCAGGGATGAAGAAGGTGGAATTAAACAAAAATAAGAAATTTATTCCTTGAAGCGGACACCAACATTATTATGAAAACTCCTATCCCCACCAATGAAAGAGAAGATAAGAGAGCACGGGCCTTTGATAAAAGAGGTCTATTTTCGGTCTGAAGCGCGTATAAGGTGTGGCCTAACACCTACATCATATAGGTGCAGGGGAGGGATCGCCAAATTCATCTGAGGATATGTTTTTGTGGAAAAGTATTTAGACTTCGTATCTCAGATAGATTAAAGTTTTTATATGGAGAGCTTGCCATGATATTCTTTCCATGTCTTCATGTCTTCGAAATAAAATTAACTCCGTCAATCCAATTTGTGCCTTATGTGATCAAACTTTAGAAACAGTTAGACATGCTTTACGAGATTGCCACAAGGCTGATCAGTGTTGGTTTCTCTCCTCATTGGGTCTCCATTTCAGCTTCTTCAATAACCTATCTTTCAAAGATTTGTCGATGGTGATCCTTGAATCAGTGGGTAAGGAGAATTTTGATAGATTTTGTTCTATCGCCCGAGCAATATGGAACGAAAGAAATAGAGTGGTTCATAGTTCATCTCCTCGAGATCCATTGGCGATTACTACATCTTCGAAAACATTCCTTCAATCATATGTGCAGGCTAATGCGGTTACCAATCATGTAAGAGTTCAAAGGACGCCTATGGTGCCTTAGGGACATTGGTCTCCTCCACCGATGGATAAGTTTAAAGTTAACTTTGACGGGACATGACACGAAGATGGTGAAAATGCAGGAATTAGGGTTATCGTGATCATGCAAGAAGGGTGATGGCATCTATGGCAAGAAATTATTTGAATCTCTCAAGCTCGGATCATTGTGAAGTTGTTGCTCTAAAAACTCTTATCTCCTTTGCGTGGCAGTGTGGCTTTTGGAAGGTTATTTTTTAGGGTAATTCCTTAAAAGTTATTAACTGTGACGATGTTAGGCGACAAACTATCAGAACTAGGAGCTCTATTTGCTGACATTAAAGAAGATCTTTTATTTTTTAAAGAGTGCTCCTGTACTTTCACAAGATGATCATCAAATAGGGCTGCTGATCTTCTATCTAAGATTGGGCTTTCCAATGATTGTAATGAAATCTGGATGGAGGACGCCCCACTACAGATTTATGATGTAATTGCTGCGGATCTTTCAATATAAGTGTTTTATTTCCTTTCAAAAAAAATAAAAAAATCTTGACCTATCACGTAAACCAGTCAAGTTCAGGTTAACCCCAAACCCGACTTAACACCTATTAGCTATAAGAGACACACAAGTAGGTCAGCAGGATTTAAGCAGAGTTCGGGTTGGGTACAGATCTAGGTTTAACTAGCAAGTTGGATTCAAGTCAGGTCCAAGTCGAGATATTTTTAACAGGTCAAGCTCAGGTTCAAGTCAAAGTTTGGAGGTTAATAGGTTGGGCTAGGTTCAAGTTAGGCCAAGTGGTTAAGTTCATCCTAAACCCATCCCTAATTAACCTGACCCATTTGCACCCTTCATATATATATATATATATATATATATATATGCAATAAAATTGCACTAGTAGGTCAGCAGGATTTAAGCAGAGTTCGGGTGGATACAGATCTAGGTTTAACTAGCAAGTCGGATTCAAGTCAGGTCCAAGTCGAGATATTTTTAACAGGTCAAGCTCAAGTTCAAGTCAAAGTTTGGAGGTTAACAGGTTAGGCTAGGTTCAAGTCAGGCCAAGTAGTTAAGTTCACCCTAAACCCATCCCTAATTAACCTGACCCATTTGCACCCTTAATATATATATGCAATAAAATCGCACTAGTAGATCAGCAGGATTTAAGCAGAGTTCGGGTTGGGTACAGATCTAGGTTTAACTAGCAAGTCGGATTCAAGTCAGGTCCAAGTCGAGATATTTTTAACAGGTCAAGCTCAGGTTCAAGTCAAAGTTTGGAGGATAACAGGTTGGGCTAGGTTCAAGTCAGGCCAAGTGGTTAAGTTCACCCTAAACACATCCCTAATTAACCTGACCCATTTGCACCCTTAATACCGCCCAAACCAGGCTAACAAAACTGGAAATTATGGAAGCTCATTTACGCATTAATACACAGTAAACTCCAATGTTGTTAAACAAGGGGCTCTATTAATTGCATGGTATGGATGAAAAAAAAAAAAAATCCATTAACTGCATGGCGTTCGAATCTATCGGCACTCATATTGGCTTCTCTAAAACAGTCAACTGACACCGGCATTTTCAGCAAATGCCTCTAATTAAGATGAAGGGGGAAGTATTAGTGGCGTTTTTAACAGCGTTTCGTAAACGCTGCTAATAGTTTTGTAGTCGTGGCGCTCTAAAAATGCCACAAAACTGTATACCATGTTTTTTTATTTTTTCTATTTTTACAGTGTTCAGAAACACCAGCATTGCTTTCGATAAATGCTGAGATAAATACGTGCCTCAACATTTCATAAACGCCCCTAATAGTTCCACAACTGTGGCACTTCAAAAACGCCGCGAAAACCAATAATTTCTTTAATATACCTACTAATAAACGCCAGTCCTAAAGATTGGCACGAACGGCACCTAAAATAGAAGGCATAAATGGTTGGATGGGTTGAATCTTTATTATATGATTCAACTTTGAAAAACACCAACATTTGAACTTTATTATATGATTCAACTTTTTTTAAAAGACCAACATTTGATTTAACGGTTGGAAGCGTTGAATCATATGATAGAAATGGTTTTTCTTGCCAACATTTTCCTTAAGATATTTAGATCATGGCCTTCACTCAAATCAGACAACAAAGATGGTGTTTCCATATGCATGGCGTAAGTCTCGAAAATGCAAAACCTGCTATGTGGGTGCAAAGCCCAAAAGTTTCAAACGAGAAAACAACATTGTAGACATAAACCCTAGAATTTGAAGTAACATACCCATCTACCAAAAAATCGCTTCAGTTGCAACAGAGAAATCCTAAAGGCAAACAAAACTGTTTTAAAACTTTAACCATAGGGAATCCACAAATCAAATGCTAAATTCAAAACTAAACAATGAAATTTGTTGAACAGATCTGTACATTCCTTCCTAATTGATCCTGCAACCAAACACACAAAATTACAAACATTATCAAAACTAAATGAGAATGAAAAGAATAAAGCAAACTTACAAGGCTAAAGCCTAAATGGTCGTGTTGGATATTAATCTTCATTTAGCAAGAGTTAAAAATCATACCCTCGTTTTTTCCCCTCATTTGCTTTATATTATACGGTAAAACCTGAACCAAAAGAAATCCTAATTTAACTTAATATTGATCCTGTCAAAGTATGGGCCATTAATCCTAGCACAGATCCTTAAAACGATAACATTAATACAAATTGCCCTTGCATACCCACAAATTTCCAAAATGCTTGAAATTTGTC
This sequence comes from Chloranthus sessilifolius, assembly GCA_021018995.1. Lineage (NCBI taxonomy): Eukaryota > Viridiplantae > Streptophyta > Magnoliopsida > Chloranthales > Chloranthaceae > Chloranthus > Chloranthus sessilifolius. The sequence continues at coordinate 137,134,955 of CM037587.1, forward strand.
ACAGTTGCTGTAATTGAACTTCTGATTGTTATTTGAAACCCAGGTGCAAATTTGAAAAATCTGTTAAAATTGCCATTGGATACTTTGAAATGATCTATTACATAAGCTATAAACCATTTATCATGTGTAACTGAGCATGACTCCGGGAAATTTTTGCATAACAACAGATGTCTATGGATACTTGTTTGAATAGTCTTTGCAATTCTAAAGCAGGTGCTACTCTTTTCTACTCTCCCAAAAAAAAAATGCCAAGCACAACCTAACTAGAGTTATTTTTCTACCCTCTCAAAAAAAAAAAAAAAAGCCAAGCACAACCTAACTAGAGTTATTCCCTTCCTTAATATATAGGACCTGAAAAAGAGAAGGGGAACAGTCAGGTCCAAGTGGTTGAACCTGATTTCAGGTTAAACCAGATTTGCAGCGATTGAGTAGAAGAGAATTTCACTTTCAATAGGACTACGTGCTATCAAGATTCTCTCCTATCTTTCTCAAAAAAAAGATTCTCTCCTATCTAATGCCTGTAAAACTGTTTGAACACGATATACGGTTCAACCAGTTGGACCTGATCATTTTCCGAGAAACGAAAGAAACAATTCAACCAATGGAGTTGGGTGAATCCCATTCTCAACCCCCTCAGATCACGTGGTCAGTTTAAGTGATCATGTGACCACCCATATTTTAATGAGATTTATGATCTTGTTTTCTGGGTCACGTGGCCACTTCAAGAGTTCACGTGGGGTCTCACTCTAGACTCTAGGCCTAAGTTAGGGCTCATCTGGCCTCTCTTATTCCAGCCCACTTTGCCTTTAAATAATCACTCGTAATCACACTATTTTAGGCCCCTTTAAACTCTTGATTTCTGAAGCTATTCCAACCTTCTTCAACACAATACATCAAATAGCCTTGGTAGAAAGAGGTATGACAGGATCAGATGGTGGTGGAGAAACAACAACAGTCACATGATCAACAGCAGAGAAGAATGCAAGGTTGTTTCGGGACTTTGGGCGACCCACAGGAATGCACGGCTATTTGAAACCTAGGTGGAAATTTGAAAATTCTGTAAAGATAGCCATTGGATACTTTGAAATGATATATTACATGAGTATATAAAATAACAGCCTGTGGTCTGCAGCTTGGTTTTTAACAAACTCTCCTATTTCCAATGGCTGCAATTGTGTGAACTAAAATCGGTGATAAGTTGGAAAACCTTATGACTTCAGTGATCCCCATTAGTCCAAAAAAGAAAGCATCCTAGGAACCCAAATACGAAAGCACGACTTCCTACTCATTTATATATATATATATATACCAACATTTTTTCCCTACCAGTTCATTAAACCTTCGAAAGAAACCATATACCTATCTTGCAATATGAACACGGAAATGAGAAACTGACATGGCTACAAAAAAACAGAATAGAATGACAGCAAAAAGACAAGTTCAACTTGAGAGTTTGGTAATTGTACTTCAGAAGGCTGATTCTCAATTGTATTTTCAGCTACACTACGTTTGCATCCATTCTATATGCAAACGGATTAAATCTACAATAACGGAGAAGGGGTTTAGAGTTAGTCTGAAGATCATACCTTCTAAGGGCTTGTTTATACATGGTCTCTGTTGTTGATAACCTGCGAATTGTTTAAAAAAAAAACTTCATCTACTTAACTAGAGTGTATTGGGTTCGGTTTGGTCGATTTCGGACCAAAATCACAAACCAAACCAGTCCTAGGTAATCGGTTTCTAGATTTTCAAACCAAACGAAACTAAACCGTCCAACTCTTAACCAAACCAACCCGATTCGATTTGGTTCGGTTTGATTCGGTCGGTTTCGGTTTTTTTATAACTTCTACTTGCACATCTAAATTTTCTCAACTTTTCAACCGGTTTTCCTATAAGTTCTACTTTACCGCTTTAGGATTTAGGAATAGGGTAAAGACAAGGGTAGGGTTTTATATAAAAATATGCATTTTACTTAAATGCCCTTTAAAATTAATCAAAACCCCCTATATATATACTTACAAACTACATTTGGTTCGGTTTCGGCTTGGGGAGGCTTAGAACCGAAACCAAACCAAACTTTTCGATTTTCCTTTTTTCCAAACCAAACCCAAACCGGTACCCATCCAAACCAGACCAAACCCGGTGGTTTGGTCGGTTCGGTCCAAAAAATGCACAGCCCTATACTTAACAGTTGACTACAAAAATCATGCAATTTAAAGGAAGGTAGATGTTTTATTTACTAAATGAATGAATAAATACAAAAAATAAAAATAAAATAAAGAATAGTTGCATATACTTGTGTTAAATTTTGGACCATCTTCATAAATTATTGCATCTTGGCCTCTATTGCAGTAGTTTTTTCTGCCAACTTTTCATCTATTTGGGTCTCTAGTATGGCCGTTCTTTCTGCCAATTTTTTCTCTATTTGAGCCTCCATCATGGCCGTTTTTTCAGATAGCTGGGTCTTGATTTCTTGCACCCCCTTCATTGTAGTGAGCTCACTTGGCGACCCACGATGGTTGGAGCTTGATCGAAAATAACTTGATGGGGCCCTAATCCAAGGACTCGAACATGACCGGGTTTCTCACACTACAAAAAACAAGACTATTAGCGGTAGCCAAAAACTGCCGCTATTAACAAAAAAATGTCGCTAATATCCTTGCCGTTAATAGTCTTTAATAGTTTTTTGTTAATAGCGACAGTTTTTTGCTCCAAAAAACTGCCGCTAATAATCTGTTTTTTGTAGTGTCATCTCCCATGGCTTAAGTAAACACATCCATTTGGGAGGTTGAACCATCAGAGCTCACAGGTGGGTTTTGTATAAAGTCCTGCATCATTGCCTACAAAGTAGCTTGTATTTGAATTTTGGTCCACTTATAATTATCAAGAGCTTATAATTTAAACACACAATATTAGCAATAAGATTGGTAAACTTACTATCTTGGTCTTAGCCTTCACATTAATAGGCTTGCCATTTTTACGAACATGTGTCTTCATAAACACATCTACTCTGCTAGGCGCAATCTGTGTCTTACTCTTCATTCATTGTGTCAAAAAAAGTAATTCACATTGGTGCATTTAAATAATATCATAAACGACATGCAACTAGTTAAAAGTGAATACATTAAATAAAGTGCATACCTCCTTGTATCGAACTCTAGCAAAGCTTTTTGAGCAAAATGTATGAGGTAGAACCTGACATTTCCGAATATCCTTTATTTCTTCTACTTATTTGCGATATTACAATGTTGACCGATAATGAGATTGCTAATACTTAATTTTTCTACTTAAAAAATTTACCTTTCCATCTTCTGATCACCGATAGTGAACGAGGGTTTCCCATTTTTTCTAATGTACATTAGGGGGCATGGCAGCATTTGATTACCATCATTTGCATGTTTGTTGTAGTGCTTGGTCTTCAAACGAGACTTATGGTCTCTCCATTTTTTTCCAACTGACTTCATTATATAGCCTCATAGACTCTCATCAATTTTAAATCTGGTCTGTATGGTAAAACTTATATTATAATTATTTTACTCCCTTATGTGTTGAAAAAGTAAATATTAAATTACACAGCTTACCAGCTTCGTGTCCCATACACGTGTCTTCATCTTTTTATCCACCGTACATCAAGACTTTTTATCAATACACAATAAGCCCCGACCCCATCCTTTGCTAATGTACCGCAATAGTTTGCTTATAAAGTAGCATTTTTTGTTGGTTGACAAAAATCGATATCAATGCCAACTTCTATTTTCACACCATCTTCCAAATCATTCAGATACTTATATTTGGTTGGACCTCATCCAGCCCGTTCTGAGTCTCCAAAACTTTCATCAACTGTTGAGTTTAACTCTATCATTTCTTTCACCTTTAGTAGTCTACTATGTTTTGGCAACAAGATAATTTCTCCTGTCATTATAGAGTCATGCTAGATTATATGCATTAACAACAATGAGTTAAATAATGTAAAAATGTGTATCAGTTAAATAATGTAAATTAGGGACTAGTAGATGAGAACATAATTTAAAATTTTGTTTCACATGTCGAAACACAATCAAACAACCTTGATTTATAAGATTTCTAGTTCAAAATTTTCTGCACAAGAGCACAGATAAAACAACTATAAAAGTAAAACCAAGTTGTGTTCCCACAAATCCACGTAAAAACACCTACGTAGAAATATATGATCTGCCCCTTCAAAATCTGAACTTAAAAACAAATTTAAGTCACCTTATGGATATGATTTCTACAATGAAAAATAATATTAAATCTATGATGTGGCTCCAACAACATTTATTAAATGTGCCATAGACAGACTAGGCTACACTTATAACAATTCTTCTTACTATTGGGTGGCAACACATATTTTTATGACATGAAGGACATGCCAACTTTCCTTTCGTACTCCAGCCTAATAATATTGTATATCCTGTGAAGTTACTAATGGTCCAAAGCAAGGATGCATGCAATTGAAATAAAATTTTCTTTAAAGCATCATAAGTATCGACCCCAAATTCTCACAATTCGTTTAATTCATCAATCAGGGGCCTTAAGTAAACATCAATATCATTTCCAGGGCTAGATGGACCTGGTATAAGTAACGACAAGATCATATTGGGTTGCTTCATGCACAACCATGGTGGTAAGTTATATGGAATAAGTATCACAGACCATGTGCTATATTCCATACTCATTGTCCTGAAAGAATTGAATCTGTCACTTGACAACCCAAGTCTAACATTATGAGAATTTGCTGCAAAAGTAGGGTTGATGAGGTGAAAATGTTTTCAGGCTTAAGAATCTACGGGATGTCTTAATATATCATCTTTAGTACAATCATCTCATTTTAGATATAATTTTTGATGATATGTACAACCTTTGAAGTCACGATTTCAAAAGAAAGTGACATAGAATCTTTGTTGGACTCTTCTTCTTACTACTTTTGAATGATCTTCTTGAGTATTCCATCGTGAAGTGCCACAAACGTCACATGATTGTTTTGACTCTTTTTGATATAACATACAATCATTTGGACATGCATTAATTTTATTATAATTTAAACCCAAGTCTAAAATAATTTTTTTGCTTTAGGAAAACATCTCTGGCAACGTAGAACCCTCTCGAAGTGTCTCTCTGAACAAGTCAAACAACATACTAAATGAAGCATTGTGCCATCCATCCATACATTTAATATGTCATATCCTAATAATAAAAGATAGAGTCATGTTTGACGTACAACCTGGATAAAAATCCTTCTCGAAATTTTGTGCCAATTTATAGAATTTATTAGCACTTACATTGGGTATATCATTTGTTCTCTCAGTCGAACAATCCAAATCTTCTCTTAGAAATGAGACTCCAAATATATCATGCAACATAGTACTCATATCGTCTCCAGTATTGTCATAATCCCAAAATTTTGAGAACCGTGCACATCACATACCATGTACGTGTACCACATATCATACACATGTATTTGTGATTCACAAGGAAACCAAAAACTACATATACACACTATGTGTGTATATGTGAAACTTTCTAGCTTTCACTACATAAGTGAAAGTGGGGAGGAGAGTCTCTCCTACGTAACCTAAATTTAGCATAGATAGGGAGAAGGTAAAATAGAGAGAAAGAGGAGAAGATTTGCAAAAGAGGAGAGGTTCGTTGGTTTTAAGCAATAGAGAACCTTGAAAATTTTCACGATTAGACGAAGCTTGGATCAAACTATAGGAGATTTATCGAGTAAGGTATGATTTTAGATGTTTACGTATGTTTTAAGTAGAATATAAACTATTAGACAAATGATCCTTGACACTATTAAGCCTCTCATGAAGAAGGTAATAGTTCTCGAACAGATGGAGAACAGACATCTTTTTGTGGCTCGCTCGAGCAGTCTAAATGACTCGCTCGAGCGAGGATAGAAGGAATATTCTGAGCATATTCGTGTTTTGGACTCGCTCGAGCGAGACCCACAGTAAAGGAGAAGCTCGCTCGAGCGAGGCATCGCTTTGAGCTCCAGGTACCTTAAATTATAATCGCTCGAGCGATAAATAGTACTCACTCGAGCGATGAATAATGACCGTTCGAGCGATGAATAGTGCTCGCTCGAGCGATGAATAATGACCGCTCGAGCGATGAATTGTAATCGCTCGAGCGAGGTCAAGTGCTCGCTCGAGCGATGCAAGATGACCGCTCGCGCGAGGAATTACTCGGTTTTCTCATTTCTTTTAGTGTAAATTATGAGGGCTGTGTTTCCAAGGGTTCTAGAGACCATTCTAAGTAAATTCGTAACACATGCGATGTAGGTGTGACGTGAGTTGTCACGCGTAAACCTCTACGAGAAAGGAGCGTGTTGGATTTTGCTTGAGGTAGGGAATAATCTTGAAACATGTACTTAATTCGTCAAAATCATGTATGTAGAGTATTTTATATATGTAAGACATCTCAAGAAAATAGTCATGTATTAAATAAGTTTCTAAAACGTGTGTGTGTGTGAATTCAGATGGAACCATGATGTCCCTAGGGGATTTAGAAATGTAGAAATGAGCATCTGAATGATGCATTAAACCAGTAGCATCCCAGGGATGCAGATGAAACCAAATGGTGAAACAAAAGAAGAGCGATAAGGCCTAATATAATAAAATTAGCACAATCACGATGAATAACTATATGTAGAGCACACTTTATATTTTTATTATTTAATGTTTTAGTAGAATACCCTACCGACGTGGCGGGATACCCACAACTGACTCGACAGGATATCCGTGACCGGTACGGCGGCCAAACCGTACATCTTTAGTACATCCCAGGGATGTTGAATTGAGAATAGACCCCGCCGCCTAAGAGAAAGGGGCCTGGGTGATATTGAATAACAAGTGTCTATTTAGACAACGATGGTGGGTATTCCATCGGGGCTTGATGCTATATTGCTCGGGGACTACTTAAGTTAAGATTTAAGTGATTAGGCCGAATCCGTTACTATACCAGTAAGATGAGAATAAACAAAGTCATGCCAAGTAACAGTTGTATCTATCATTTAAATTTCGAATTATTTCAATTGTCTTTCAGCAGTTCTGTCAGATAAATCATGCCTTTAAATTGTTTTAACATACATGTGAGAGCTTAATTTATATGTTCACTGTGTTTCCCTATTGAGCTAGGATGTAGCTCAGCCCCTAGACTATACGTCGCAGGTCCAACACTAGCGATAGCAGAGACTTCTGGAGACGTGGATCCGGGGGATTCAGATTATGTGCCCACAGAAGAGTCAGAGCCACCTCCTGAGGAATTCTTCTAGGAGACCCATTGCGTACTTTGAGAGTGAGTTGAGAGTATTAGGTACGGTTTGGTATGTCAAGCCTCTTTATTCTGAATGTAATTAAATACTTGATTCTTTTGGACAAACCGTCTGGGGTGAACAGTTATCACCAATGGTTCGGGTCAGTTCTTATGCCCGTGAATTGGCATGGGACAAGAACTGTCTTTAGAGTTTCTTTTATTTTAAATGCATGAGAACTTGTTTAGAGTAGATGCTTGTGCCTTACTTGTAGTCTTTGGCTTGTATATACCAATGCTCCGTTCAGAATCACAGGGCACGACCTTGAAGGTTGTGCTGATGGCACGGGTTTCGAGGTGCCAAAATCCGGGCTGTCACAAGTATCGTCCTCATTAAATCTACTGTCTATCATATCATCTTTTGTCACACTCGTCTAAAGAATGTCCTCTCCATGTTAATACCATGTGTAATTTCGGATGAACCTGTTACATACCGAATGAGAGCATATATTGTGCTCTCATCTTGGTATACTACATTACCACATTTAATACACAAACACTAACTTACCTTGGACACTAGTTCCATGGGGTACAACAAAAGCAATAAATCATTTTACTCATTTCACTAACTCTTTAGTATTCATATGCTTTTGAATCCAACTTTTATCCATAATGTCCAAAATTGAATCGATAATTCCTCTTGCTTCTTCCGTTAGTATTCAAAACCCTAAAACAAATAAAGAATATAGAGATGGTATCATCAAATTCTTTAAACAAGCTTGTAAATCATGTGTGAACAAGTAATAAATTGTTAATCCCAAACTGTCCATTTGACAATCCAAAAATATTTCGTGTGACATTGCCTCTTCATTTAACTTAATTACCACAAACAATTGTAAACTTATTAAAAATAGTTAAAACATATTCATAGTCAATAAAATAAAGCAATTAATCTTGTTTTAATCTTTCTCCATCACATCTAACCATTTACACAACTAATCGTAAAAATCACCAAGTGAAAAATTTCTCGCGGAAGCAAAACAATGTGCAAGTCAAAACCAATTGTTCCCTAGAAAGCCTTTGCATGTCTAATATTGTTAATGGTTTTCACGTGCGGAGATGACAATCAATAACCAAATAACAGATAAAATGCGAGATAGAGAAAGAGACAAAAATTACCCCACAAACAAGAACAAGATTTACGTGATTTTGGCCTAAGCCTACATTCACGGATAGTCAAACAAAGTGTTTCCACTATCAAGAAGAAGATACGCTCAAAAGACCACAAACAATGTAGATCGTATTCTCCAATCTTATCTAACACAAGTGAACCACAAAGATTCAAACATAAATACAAAATTCCAAATTCAAAACAAATACTAAGATTCTCCCAAACAAATACCCAAGTGCACCTTTACTAAAACCTAACAAGAGAGCCACACAACCAAAACAAATACCCAAGTGCACCTTCACCAAAACCCAACAAGAGAGCCACACAACCAAAACAAATCCCAAGTTCTCTCCATAAGAGAGACCCAAAAAACCCTAGGTGGGTTTTCCAATGGGTGTCGGTTTCGATTTCGGTCGTGCTCGAAACCGAAATTCAACCTGAAATTTTGATCCTTGCTCCCAAGATAGAAACAAGTTTTTCTCTCGGACTAATTAGCCCAAAGAGAACTCAGGTTCCAAAACACTTACACTTTCCAATTTGGTTTGGACTCTTATTCCCTATCTTTGAGATCCTATTTAATAGGATCCTATATTAGAGAATAATACAAGTTTATAAGTGACTTTCCCCAACCAGAAGCAAACTAATACGAGATCCTTTGACAATCGATCGAATTCAAGTTTCGATAACTCTAGTTGAAACTGTAAATCGTGTCAAAACCCAACATAGAGTGTATGCCGTTTGCAATGGGAAAACTCATTAACTAATGAGGCCAAGACGATAAAATTTAAGTGTTCGACTACAATAGACTGTAGACAGGCTTGGTTTGTGTTACGATAATGTGGAAGTTAGAAATTTAAGGTCAATTTGTTTTATCAATTCTAAATTTTTTTGTTTGATTACGTTATAAAGATGTGGAACTGAAATCAAGCTGGCCCATTTGTGGATATCACTTCCACCCGCATTCGCTGGTCATTTGTAATTTCACTCACGAAACCTATGAAATTGCAAATCTAAGGAGTAATTTTGTTATTTCATTCCTTAACTTGTGGAATTGAAATCATGTGGGATCTATTTGTGGGTTTTATAATTATTTAGTTTTAATGTCGCAAGAAATTATTTTCTAGACAGCTAATCGAATAATAGAACTGTAATTTCTCAATATTTACTTTCCAATTTTAAATTCTAAGTCAGCAAATCAAACACAGCCCTGACTCTGAGGTAAAAAATTTATATATGAATTTTAAAAGCTACCTACGATCACTCAAGTAGATGCGATTTATTAGTTAGTAATGTGTCCACGAGCCAAGGCAGGATCTTCATGAGTGTGGGGCAGCTGAAAAATAGCTTAAACCGTGTAAATTTTGTCCTATGTACTAGCTTAAAATTTATAATAGCCAATTATCAAACAAAATCATATTTAATATAAAAAAGCAACTGATAATTGGCCTAATTTCTGTATCATAAATTTCTTAAGAGAAAAGAATATTTGCCATCTGTCGTCCCATATTTATTTTAAGTTCGCTTACACTGTATTTATCTGAGAGCTCGCTTACACTGTATTTACCTGACAGGGTTCGACTTATTGTTTATTATATGAGAGGGTCCAACTTTTTCGCATTTTGTTATAAACTTTTTAAACAGGGTCTATTAATTGACATGTGCAAAAATTCAACTTAAGTAAAAAAAAATGAATTAGAGGAAAAGGCCTCTACGGTCCCATATGACCGATCAATTGGTGTCATATAAGACCCATTAATCCACCATAAGATTGATGGTGTCGGTCTCATATGAGACCCATCGCTCTTAAAAGGGATTGGTCCGTCTCATATAACACTAATAGACCATGTTTGAAAACTTATAAATAAAAAACGAAAGAGTTGAGGGTCTCAGACCATCTCATGTAATAAATCATATGCTGAACCCTGTCAGATAATTAGCATAGAGTTCGGACACCGCTAGGTAATCCGCTTTTACGTTTTTACTCGATTTCTAATATAACATCATAGAAATCCGTGTGAAAAAATAAAAGATAAATTTCAAAAAATAAATAAAAGCATGAAAGCTCTTAAAAAACAGTATGCAAAGAAAGAAAAAAAAAAAAAAAAAAGACGAACGGAACCAAATATTCTTTACCTACTAGGGTTTTTACATGTGAGACATGTTGACTGCCTTGAATTAGACGATGGTGATCATTTTTATCCCAATCGCCGACACAGTTGATCTTGAAATTATGGCACACCTATCAGATGATTAGATGTTGATTCCACATGACACACATCCCCAAAATTGACTTAAGAACCTCTTCTCATGGTACGCCCATGATTGCGGTCACGTTTGGGGATGTGCGTTTTGTGTAATCAACATCTAATTCTCTGGTAGGTGGGCCATGATCTCAAGTATAACGTCGGATTCAAGATTGTCAATGGTTCTCACATGCAAAAATCCTGGCTGTGGATACTAGGGCTATCAACGGCCCGAGTTGTGCCCTGCGTCCCTAAAATCTACCCGGGCCATAGGGGCTAAGACTAGGTCATAGCCCGACCCTAACTTGTTGGTTATGGGTAGTTTTTCTAAAGTAATACCTTTTACAGTAAAAATAAAGAAGATAATTCAAGTGAGGGAAAAGAAAATCTTAAGACCTTTCTTTATAAATATTTAAATTACTAAAATATAATAACAACTATCCATTTAATTAAATCAAATAGAAGCATGCTATTTTGATAATTTGATTGTAAATTGTATAATAGATTACATACCTCTATTAATATATTTAATATATATTATTAGGCTGAGCTGAGCTTACTGGCTTTAAAAAAATTATAATCATAAAGTGAAAAATAAAAAATCAATAAACATATTTTTATAAAAAATTTACTATTAAACAACAAAACCTGAAGCCTACCTCGACGCGCCTAGTGTAGGGCTAGGGCTGGGCATTTCATAGTCCGCCTATGTTAGGGTTGGGCTAGGGCTTAGTCTTAGAAGGCAGCGTCGGGCTAAGTTTTTGGTGGGCCCGGCCCTAGCCCTGAACATTGACATCCCTAGCAGATAGTGAATATGCAGTTGCAAATATGAGTACCCAAACATAAAAGCTAGTAGTCATGCTGGTAACATAGGGATTAGATGAGAACCGATGCTGGTAACACATACATGACCTTATCAGTTCCTCACACAGGGACAACCAATGCCAACAAAATAGTCAAAAAAGTTCACCCTCCAGCCTTCATCAAACCACATCTCAGTTTTGTTAAGCTTCAATCGACACATAAAGAAAATTTTCAAGGTAACATAAAGAAAATTTTCTATTTTTGAGCAAAAAGAAGAAAGCTGTGTGGACTGCCGTGTCCACTCATTGTAGACTAACTCTAAAAAAAGAGTGCATTTGATGACAAGGTGTTCAGACATTGAGAAAACCTATAAACAATTATGCCGTTGAGTAACTGCTATCGTCTCTGATCAAGAGCCTACACTATCTATAGCCATTAAAATGGGCAGGTATACATGATATGGGCAATGGTCTACTTTGACCCACATATTTGAGTTTTGGGCTGTAAAATCTGAATGTTGGCCAGCCATATTTTGTACATATCAATTTGGATGCGGTTGGCAGCCTGAGTGCAGTGGTGCAGCTTGGCACCATGTGGCACACCCATCACGAGGATCAAATGTCACAGCAACTTGGACAAAATCGATTTGGTGCCATCCAAAAAATTTAGGATTAATCTGATACATATTCACCATTAATTGAAAATGTGGTCAACGCAGCTCAAAATCGAGGGCACTAAATCGTTTGGGTGTCATTTTCTTTGACCCTTGCAATGAAGACCAAAAAAGTAGAATGCATTTCTCCCCAAAAAATGCGAATCGTATAAGCTCTCTAGATACCAGATTTCATCCTATTCCCATTTCGGGCGGCAATCAAAGAATAATAAAGCAATTCCACCTATGTTAGTTTCACAAGAAAGGATTCAACAATAACAACAATCTGTACGAAATGCGTTTTGACAAGAGTCAAAAGTGTGTAGCAAAACACTAACTCTACACGATCAAACGTAAGCAATTTTTGACAGTATTTGATGGAGTTGGAAGGCACTTCATTAGCATGATAATCTTATGATGCCACCAATAAAAGTCAATCTCTTAGAATTTCATTGCTTACCTTTCGCCTTAGTTCGAGGTGAAGAGTTTATAGAGTGTACACATTCTTTGCGAATCGGTCATGCTTCTTTGCGTCTTCCTAAAATTATATAGATAAAAGAACAAAGAACTTATCATCATGCACGCCCGATTCATAAGAAACAAGTAATATGGGATTGAAAAGACTTACATGAATTATGTAGCCGATGTTGTCTTTGAAATCCAAAAACTCTTTCCACTGCCGCCCGATGCTCATCTGTAAACAGGAAAGAAACTCCCACATCTTGCCTCAACACAGCTTTCAGATACCTGCCTCTCATCCTCGACGCTTGCCTCTCTCCCGTTCTTGTCCAACAATAACCCTCTACAAATTTCAATATTACATTTCAGTCACTAACACTCACATTAATTCCACAGTGTATCCACCCAACAAAAAAGAAAAACAAATAAATTACCCAAAAAAGAAGCCACACATGATGCACACGCCATATATAAAAGATTCACAGAATTCTGCAATAAAAACCAAATCAAATTTTAAAAAAAAAAACAAAAAAAAGGGACATATATAAAGATATAAATCGGTTTTTACCTTACTGATATTATGGGTAAGCAAGGAGGGATCAGAAGTGGAATTACCACTACCCAAATTATTCAGAATCTTGCTAGCTATAAACAACTTTGCAGGCATGGTAAACCCATCAGCAACAGCTCCTAAAAAACCAAAAACCATGAGCCAATTATCTATATGATCAGCGTGCATAAAGATTGACCATATGGAGCTTATCTTCTCCTTCCTCCCACCCACACCTCCATTAATTACAACTACTGCATAAAGATTGACCATATTGGAAGAGATTCAGGTTCATCAAAAGGCCTTTGGATCCTCTGTTTGATCCCAAATGCCGTGTTAACAGTTGAAGTAGACTCCTCCAAAGTCATTGGTTGGATGACCAAGGAAACGTATCCATGGAGATTAGTGAATCTCATTGGAAAGGTCAGAAATAGCTATCATGCTAGACAAATATCTTTCATTAATATACTTTGTGAAACTAATTTGAAGGCGGATTTGCATGCCAAAGAGTGAGTATCTCATGTTGCTTACGTTTTGGAAATAGTTTCCCTTTACCTCCGGTCCTTGACTTTTTCATTATAATTCCAACGTGACTGAACCCAGTGATAGAAGTTCTTTTTTTTTTATTCACTCTGATTTTTTTTCTCCTTTTTGAATAGAACTTTACTTTATAGATCTTAAAAAAAAAAAATGCAAGGGCAAGAACATGAGTAAAATGTAGAGAAATACCTGCTAGTGGAAGGACTTAGGTCATCCAGATCAAGCAAAATATCCCAGAGCAGCATAACAATAGAATGCAACGCTTGTCCTTTGAAGGAAACTATAGCCGAAGCAGTGGGTATTAAGGCTTCAGCAGCAACTGCTCTAACATCATCATCAGGATCCTCCAGCCCAACTTCACATGCAGGAAGAACACAGCCGAGCAAATCCTGAAGCATTTCCTGGAAGCATGACTATAATCTTAGAAGCAAAAAAACAACTACATATTAAATTCCATAGTTCTATGCTTTAGATCTAAGCGATTTTCCCCCTCATAAAATATATTAATCACATTAGACTACTACATAAACTAGATTCTAGTTATACTGCAAGTTGAATAAGCAGAAAGCATTACCTCATCGGAATAACAAACATCAAATCATAATAAATTAGACTAATAAATTAAGCTTGCACAAAAGATTGAACGCTACATAGATAACCCAGAAGTTTTGAGTAAATAAATCAGGAACCCTCATACTGAGAAATGTTATTTCAGTGAAAAAGTCAAAACAAATTGATAAATTCAGTAGATTATACAATGATGAAGAAAATAATATAGTGTGTGAATTTAATGGGGTGGAGCCTGAGGTAATGAAGTTGTGGGTTTAATCCCAGCTCACCTATCAATATATACCATCTGTAGTTGTGTTACTATGGAAGGGTGAGGGATGGAAAACAACAGAAGCACTATATAAGGAATGGAAAATCTCAATTCCCTTCCAACCCTCAAGCCCATCTACCACCACCAATATTCATACGCACTTATTGGTGTTTATAGAAATCTAGAGAACATATACATATATGAGAATTTAAATTTAAATTCATAATTAGTGTAAATTCTTAAACATTTGCGACAGAAAGGGGCATTGCATTCACTATCTTCGCTACTATAATGCAAGTAAGTACACATTTACAGATGTAAGTATCCCTGAAAGCTGTTCATGTCAGCTTTTGGTGATGAGAGATTGTTTCAAGAGATCTATAGATCTATCAGTGATAGCTCATTAACCCTTAAAAAGAGTTTCCCAAAGGGTTAACAAAATAAATCTTGGCATCTCCTAAGAAGTTCATATGGAAAACTAAAGGTATAATTATATTTTAATGCATAGGTTACCCAGCCCTATGGCTGTTGATGCTTTGCGGTTGGATGATATAGGAAGGGCATAACTCAGTTTGACTGCTTTATTAAAGGTTTATTAACATCCTTCAAGTTAATTTTGATTTTCATCTTAGAGACTGAACAATATTGTTGTAGTCCCAAATATGTTAGTGAAAATGGGTTTGCATAAGCACCACGATGAAGAAACATAATGCCATGTAAAAAAAGTAAAACAAAATAAAATAAATAAAAATGAATAAAAATACAAAATTAGGAAAAGATGCATACCAGTGTGTACTCAGGATCAAAGTAGTCAAAAGTTCCAAGGACTTTTGTGGTTACGTATATTTGCTGGCCCTCCGGCATCAACTTAGCGAGGCCAAAATCATAGATCTGGGCAAAAGAGCAACTGACATTAAAACCACCAAGATGCATCACTATACTATATTTTCTTGAAAAACAGTCTATGCTACATATAAATATATGTTATTAAATGGATAAGCAGGGATTGAACCTGTGACCTCAAGATTACAATATTGTTAACCATCCCGTTGAGCTACAGGCCCAACCCCAACATATAACTATATCTTCCTTACTTTTGCCTCAAAATTTGTATTTAAAAGTATGTTGGTCGATTAAAATCTCTGTGGATAATCGGAATGCCGAGTGCTGAACTGGTTTCGAGTAGGGATGCAGATTCAGTGTACCCAACGGAAATAGAACCAGAAATTTCGGTGTTTGGTCTTCACCCGAAACCGAACTGAAATGAATCAATTCGATTTCGGTTTGGTGTTTATTTATTTGAAACCGATACTGAAACCCTAATACCTTTGGTTTTCAGTTTTTTCCGGTCAAAACCAGGGTTACCTAATTTGCCAACTACCCATGCGAATCGCAAACGCAAACGCGGTTTGATCGAACCGCTTCACGTTACAGTAGTAGAGATTCGAACCCTGTCTACTACTGTTAAGAAGCATCCACTTAACCAGTCGGACAAGGTCTGAATTTCATAAATAAAATGCAGATTATATATATAACAAAATTGAAAATAAATATAATTTTTTGTGCTATATATAATTTTTTTATATATAGCACAAAATAAATATAATTTTTTATATATAAAATGCAGATTATATATATATAGCACAGAATAACCTTCTAAACTATATTTTCCTCCATTCAAATATTGGAGAAAATACACTGTTTTCATTTTCTTAAACAATAAACTATATTTTCTTACACAAATATTGGAGAAAATTCTAGAAACCACAAACACTAGTAGTACAGAGCAATCAAAAATAAAAAAATCGAAACCCTAACCTTGGAGATTCATTTTCGCAGATCTAGAAATGGAGATGATGGTGATACGATCAGCTATGGTCTGTCTTCCTCCACATAAATCAGATCAGATCAAACTCAAAAAAAAAAAATCCAAAAACCACAAATACTAGCTGTACAAAGCAATCAAAAAGAAAAAAAATTGAAACCCTAACCTTGGCGATTCACTTTTGCAGATCCAGAAACGGAGTTGAAGAGGACACGATCAGCTATAGTTCATCGGAACTAAACCCCATTTGACTGATCCATCTATCGTTCTCGAGCAGATGGAGATGATATTTTTAAAAAATTAGATGGAAAAGGGGTTTCAGCGGGAGAAATCACGAGAGAGAGAGAGAGATGTCAGCTTTCATGAGAGAGAGAGAGACGAGAATCAGATCTGGCGAGTGGGATTTAAGGTTTGAGCGAGAGGGAATGAAGGGTTTCAGCAGCGAAGTACGAGAGAAGGGAGAAGGGATTTGAGTTCGTGCAAAAGGAGAAGGGAGAAGGGACTTGAGTTTGTGCGAAGGAAGAAGGAAGAAGGAAGAAATAATTGGGTTATATACCCTTTATATACGCCCGCGGCTTGTAAGATTAGCCGTCGGCTTCAAGTATCTAAACGCCGACGGCTTCATATAACAATCGTCGGCGCAAGATTATTTTTTTGTAGTGGTGTAGAGCTATATACTCACATATATGGTGTATATGCTCTAGTATAATTAATTAAAAAAAATAAACAATTTATTATATGTAACAAGATTTGAACCTAGAACAAGATATGTAAAGAGAAAAAAAAAAAACTTAATACATATATAATTTTTTGGTCATTTGGCTATTTTTTTTTGTTAGGATATGCTATTTTCCTATAATTTCCTGCATATGTATCCAAACACAGGATTTGATTAATCATGTGTTTTCCCAGCTAGCAATGTGGTTATTCAAACAACGGAAAACAAAGGGAAACAAAGGAATACCATGGTTTCCTACAACTTAGGTATCCATGGGAAAATATAGGAATATTATTTTACTTTCTCACGTTTCCCGTGTTTTTATCCAAATAAGACCTAAAGCAAACTAGTTTTTGCTATTTGCACAGTCAATATTTTATTTTGTTGTGGCTAATGAAGATTAATTTGTCATTTAAACCAAATGTGTTTTAGTAATCTCACCTTTTAGACACTTTTTTTATAGGAACCTTTTAGACACTTTGACATTCCTAATTTGAATAGGAATCACATTAAATGCTTTTGTGTCATTCGAATGCCACGATAAGATGTGCTATAGAGAGATGACCAAATCTTTTTATTTCTTTGGAAAAAATGGTGCCAAGATAAAATGGTGTATATTTAATAGGGAAAGTTACCCAATAGGGTATAAAACTCTTACATTTTATCTGACAAGGTCTAACATTTAGCTTATTCCCATCAAGGTCTTAGACCCTTAACTTTTTCATTTGTTTTTAAAAACTTTACATACAAGGTCCAATATTTGAAATGTGTTGAAATTCAATTTGAGACTTATGAGTAGTAGAATAGGATAGATGAGAATGCCCATAGATCTCCCATATGAGACCGATCGATTCGGTCTCATATGGGAGATTGGTTCCATATAAAATCGTTCGATCTATATGAGACGGACCAATCCCTATGAGACCAACCCTCATGGTCTAATAGTGGACTAATTGGTCTCATATGGGACCGACTAATCAGTCTCTCATGACCTAAGGGGAATTCATCTAACTCATCCTTTTACCTAAATTGAATCTCAACACATGTCACACCCTGTTTGAAGAGCCTTGAAAAAACATAAAGAAAAAGTTGATGGTGTGAGACCTTATTGGGTGATAAGCGAAACATTGAACCTTCCAATTTGTTTGCTGTAAAACTTATAGGCAGCTTTCTAGGTGCCAATTCCTCTAAGAAAGCCGACCTTTACAAATATTTAGGGTTTTTACTCCTACCTATGAGGTGTAATTGTGCAAGCACATTGCTACCTCCCAAACACGCCCTTATGATTGAGTGTTTTACCTAAGAGTCTCCAACTACTCCATATTTACTTGACAGGAACCAACATTTTATATTATTACCTAATAGGGTCCCAGATCCATATAAGATTGATCGATCAGCCTCATATGAGACCGATCATTCCACTATAAGACCGGTCAATCGGTCTCATATGACATTGTTCAGCGTCATGTGAGAATGGAACCGATCAGTCCTATATACCGGTCAACCTATATAAGACTGATCAACCTAGTGTAAGATCGATCGGTCCTATATGAGCCCGATCGATCGGTCTCATATGAGACCGATCCTATCTTATCACTTAAATTAATTTCAGCGTATGTCTAATATTTAGACCCCTATATGCTTTAGCATAAAAATAAAAACGTAAAAGTTCATGTAAAACCTAAAAGTTGTGGACCCTATTGGGTCGGGAGTAATAGAGTTTTTGTCAATTATTGAGGGAATCCCGTTCGAAGATTCAAGAAGGCCCAGCTTCACGAGTTGGATTTAATTAGAGTAATTGACAGATAATAGTCCAAAGTCCAAATGTTGGTGGCGCTGCTACGTTTGGAAATCCCTTAACAATCCAAACCACCAGAAAAATTAATGCGAGTAAACGACACATTTGAAAAACTATGCACAGACAAAGACTAGATTCCATTATATTTAATGCGAGTAAACAACAAAAAGACAACAAAAAGACAGGACAAAAAGGACAGTATTATATAGAGGACAGGTTTATGCAGGCAAAGTGCAGGCAGCTGATGTGACACAATGCAATTAGCTGCAAGTGCAGTGGGACTCAATTAATGCAGATCGATACAGTCAGTCGCATCACACCACATCAGCCGCCTGCACTTTGTCCTCAACAAATCTGTCCTCCGTTTGTTTGTCAATAATTTTGTCTGTGAACTATTTTGTCTGTTGTTTGGGTAATACTTAGGTTCCGTTTGGTTCCATCTCCGTTAACTTGAGTTGTGGAACGTCACCCAAACGAGCTTGAGAAGGCGATGGTGGTAGAGAATAGGATGAATAGCCACAGAATCAATTACCTAATGTAATAAAGATGTGGAAGTAGCTACCAAGCCCGATGTAACATGTTGAGATGTGGGCAAGACATGCATAGCAGAGCTCACTGTAGTCATCCTGTGAAAAACAACCAATAAGAGCCATACGCAAGTAAAAATACAAGCATAACTCCATAGAAATTTCACTAAATATCAAGCCCAACAGTATATTTTGTAACAGATGATTATCCAATTGTCAAATAACGGCAGAATCAGCAATCTAAATACAACAGCCAGCAAGTGAGACCATTCCCAGGTTCAGCAAATGCAATCACCAAACAGCACCTATACAAAAATCTCCACAGGTTTCCACAGTAGAATGAGTAATAACACGACAGAGAAATTCAATCAACAGCAACATGGCAGATATCAAAACATATCACCACAGATCAACATCACTAAATGCACCCACACTAATTAATAAATGCACTGGCGGGTGATTTCAGATTTTTGATAACTGACACTCACCAAAAAAAATCAACAGACAAAAACTTCAAACATCTAATCCGTGTTCAGACTTAAAACATACTTGATGTAAAACTAGGTTCCAAGCCCAGTCCCCATAGAATTTGCAAGCAGAATAGTCCAAACCCACAAAAATAGAGGAGGTTTAGTAGACAAACAAAAACATCAAAAACAATTTTGATTATAATAGTTACACATCAAATGGTAAGCTCAAACAACTTTGAAGACAAGAAGCAAACCTAAAGGAACAAGGTGAGCTTCTTCAAAATAAAACCCTCTGAAACTGAGTAATCACCTATTTGCCATATGATTCCATGAAACAAAAAAAAAAAGTGGGAGGGCTTTTATTATTAATATATGGAGGGCAAACCATTTACTTGTAGTGCATCAAAATATCTGAAAATCTTTTCATGGCTTATAAGTATGCAACCCAGCATTGAAAAAAGTCTTAAACAGGAACCGTTCTGTTATAAGCTTGTTGCTCCATCTCCTGCTCTCCTTCTTCATTCTCTCCTGACATTTCTTCAAGCGATTTCCCTTTGGATTCAGGCACCAAGAAAGTAAAACACATACCCAAGAAGTTAATACAACCAAGGACTATAAGTGAGTTCTTAACTCCAATGCCCGGCGGGTACCCCTTATCGGTCTTCGACGGGTTCTGACTCTGTGCCGCATATAAGAACCCAAAAGCCCCAACGATCGCACCTGCCTTCCCGGCTGCTGCCGATATCCCGTGGCATGTCGACCTTAGCCTAGCAGGGAAAATTTCAGCTGGCACCACAAATGTCGTAGCATTTGGCCCAAAATTGGCAAAGAAAAAGGTCAAAGCATACATTGCTACAAACCCGAGCCGGTTCTCTCTCAAAGTCCAGTGGTGGTATGGGAATGCCAATGCAAACATGAACACAGTCATGAAGAAGAATCCCATCAACTGAATCAAAAATCGCCCCATGTGATCAATAAAGGCAACTGTGAACCAGTACCCGGGAACAGTACTACAAAGAGCGATAAGCGTCTGTGCTCTGGCGATCCGATACACCTCCTCAATGGCATTCATGGTCTCTGCTGGCGGGATCCAACCTATGGCACTGAAGATGTCCTTCTGGAAAAGGTTTTGGCTGTAGAAAGCAATGTCCAACAGGAACCAAGTACTGGTAGTTCCCAGCAGATGCCACCCATGGCGGCGCAAGAACTCTTTCGTAAACAGCCCAAATGAATTTCCATTGTTCACCATCGACTTCTCCACCTTTGCCTGTTCATCTGTAAATTCCACCTGTAGCACCTTGGACATGTCTGCTGCCGCCTGCTTTGCATTCTTCGCAACCAAGGCTGTGTAACGGGCAGTCTCCGGCATCTTCATACGCCAGTAGTACGTCATAGCTGCTGGTAGTGCTCCAAACATGAGAATTAACCTCCAAACAAAATCTGCTTGGGGTACGGTCGAGCCTATTGGATTATCCGCATAAGAGGGCACATCATATTTTGCTTTAAAGGCAACAGAAACTATAATGGCAACCATCCCACCAGCTAGAATGCCAAAACCCTGCATTGCGAAGACAGCAGCAATGAAAGCGCCACGAGTCTTTTTGTTGGCATACTCGGACATAATAGTGGCAGAGAGAGGGTAGTCTCCGCCAATGCCGAACCCGAGCCAAAAGCGGAAAAAGCATAGTGTGGTCATGACGGCCTGGGGATTGTCTCCAAAGGAGAGCCCGGAGGCAATTGAGCAGATGACCATGATCATAAGTGTCATTCCGTAGACCCTTTTCCTACCCATTTTATCACCGAGCCACCCGAAGAACAGCTGCCCAGCAAGGGTACCACAGAGTGCAACACCATTAACGGCAGCTGCAACGTTTGGGGGGAGGGTTCCGGGTTTATGGTCACCCTCCACGTGGTAGTATATGCGGCCGAGGAGTTTGGTAACGAGAGAGATGCAGAAAAGATCGTAAGCATCCGTGAAGAAGCCCATGCCCGCAATCACAATCGCAGTGAAGTGGTACCATTGGGTCTTGGCTAAATCAAGGGCGTTTAGGACTTGAAGTTGTTCTCTGGCCATGGTGTCTGCTCTGCTGACTTCTTCTTACTTGGTTCTCGATACTTGCTTTAGATCCTGCCAAATTTGGAGATGAAAATTAGGATGAATAAAAAGAGATTTGAAGGTGCCTACATGTTGCTAGCAAACAGCATGCTATAACTGTGAAGATTAATTAATTAATACCTAGAGATAATCCAAAATCAGGTATTCCAACTGAATTAATGCAGGGGTGCCTTAGTGCCTATATGTTGCTTGCTTTAGAATTTTTTCGGCTAATAAAAAAATATATATACATCTTGTTAAAAGATGAGTTGGTAGTAGGTGCCCAAACTGAACATGGCGCATTGATGGGGCACCTAACACCAACTCTCTATAATATAAGTTGGCATAAGGTATTGCACTCAGATGTACAGAACAGAAACCAAACTTAATAATTATATCTATAACTTAAGTAATGCGGCATAAACTTATGACTAGCTACCTTTGAAAAGTCAACTGAAATGAATGCAGTAAAGGCCAATAACAGCTTGAGTCATGGGTTTGTGTGTCATAACTCGAGTGAGAGTATAATTTTCTATATATATATGGCAAGGGGAGAATGCGATCAAGCGTAGATGCATGGGCCCACTTTATTAGTTAGGGTTAAAACTTTTAAAATATTTTAAAAGTTATATTCCCTTTCAGCCGCCATATTTGACTTTTTAGAGGTAACTTTCCGTTCTCTTTTCTCCATTTTTTTCAAAAAAGTGTCATACTTACTTTTTCAAGTTTATTTTAATAAAAAATGTAGGCCCCCGGTAGCAAAGCGCTAGCACCCAAGTAAAGAAGCACTAGCACCAGAGAGAGAAGCACTGACACCTCGATAACGAGGTGCTGGGACCCCCCTTTTTTTTTGCACCCCAGTAGCGAAGCACCGGGGCCTTGATATTTTTTTTTTGAACCCCAATAGCGGCGAGAGAAGAGTTGGCCCCTCAATAGCGAGACGCTAGCACCTCGGGCACCTCGGCAGCGAAGTGCTAGCAGCGCTGACACCCCTTTAGTGGAAAAGAGGTGGGTTGGTGGAGTTCTAATACCAATGTGGCTAGGCAAAGGGTATTTAAAAAAAGCTATCTATTTTTTTTAAAACAAAGGTAATCCTAGTTAAAACGTTGTTAAATGATTATAAAGCAACACCCACCACATCACAAAAAGGCGCTACGTGTCGTGTCCATATCCATAGGCGCAAAGATATCTCTATGCCCGGACGCATTCTCCCGGCCCTATATATATATATATATATATATATATATATATATATATATATATATATATATATATATATATATATATATATAATATTTTAAAATTATATATTCTTGAAATTGATGGAAATAGTATATTAAGCTCATATGGCACCAATCTGTGTTTTGGGTGTACAGGTCTGTCGGGATAGGAATAGTCGGAGGATTGGAAATCGAGTGTTGTCTAATATTTTGCCATGTCTTTGAACATGGGAGAGATGTAAATGAAACACTAAGATTGGTTAAAAAGGCAATCTCAATTGGCAGTAAAGCAGAGAGCATTCAGCGGAGCAGGTAGGAGCAGAGGGGAGTATGTGCCCTTTCTGGCGTGATCAACCCAAAACAACTCCCGTTTTGGGTTGATCAGCCATGGGAAATATGATTTTGAAAAACAAATTTATTTTTTTACTTTTTTGCTCTCTGTTTGATGGATCAAAAATATGGTAATGCCCTAAAACTTTGGTTCATTGATTTTTCCCAACTTTGATCGCATATTTAACATTGGAAAAGTCATAAAAACAATTTTTTTACCAGGACCTAATCGACCTTGCCTAAGTTGTCATGACACCCAATCCTCGTGATGGAGGTCACATGATGGCCAGCTAACAGTGGTTATAGAGATTTCTCTATAACAAGGCGCATAGTCCCTGTCCTCAAAATAAAAATAAACACTAAAGAACTCTCTAAAATAAATGATATAAAATGGAAAACCCTTGTTGTGGAGTGTGAGAGCGTTAAAAAGTCTCCAATCACCTCAGCATGCTATTCTTCTCCTTTCTAATAATTCTAAGGGTAGCTTTAAACGCACCCACTGAATCTCGTGATGGAGGTCGCATGATGGCCAGCTAACAGTGGTTATAGAGATTTCTCTATAACGAGGCGCATAGTCCCTGCCCTCAAAATAAAAATAAACACTAAAAAATTCTCCAAAGTAAACGATATAAAATGGAAAATGCTTGTTGTGCAGTGTGGGAGTGTTAAAAAGACTCCAATGACCTCAGCATGCTATTCTTCTCCTTTCTAATAATTCTAAGGGTAGCTTTAAACGCACCCACTGAATCTCGTGATGGAGGGCACATGATGGCCAGCTAACAGTGGTTATAAAGATTCTTTATAACGAGGCGCATAATCCCTGCCCTCAAAATAAAAATAAACACTAAAAAACTCTAAAATAAACGATATAAAATGGAAAACCCTTGTTGTGAAGTGTGGGAGCATTACAAAACTCCAATGACCTCAGCGTGCTATTCTTCTCCTTTCTAATAATTCTAAGGGTAGTTTTAAACGTACCCACTGAATCTTGTTGGGCACCTACGCTAAAAACCATGAACTGACTTAAATCAGAAAATGAAGATCGATTTTCCGTAAGTTTTGGATTCTACATGGCACAGCTATATGATCAATTTTCGATTCCACATGGCACAGATCCCAAAAACATAGTTTTAAAGTCATGTTTGAGAGCGTGATGTGTGCCCTATGATTTTAGGGCCACTTTTTGGGATCTGTGCCATGTGGAATCGAAAATTGATCATATAGCTGTGCCATAATATGAAGATCCTTTTTTGTGGAAGATTGGATCGAAAAATTGATCTCCATCGTCTGATTTAAAGCAATCAATGATTTTCATTGTAGGTGCCTTGTAAGATTGGGTGAGTGCGCTTAAAGTCTGAATCCGGTATAAAGGGGAGCTCGGGACCTTTTCGTCAATTGGAAGGTGCGCGGGACCTTTTCCTCACGTCAGTAAAGTCCGAATCTGGCATAAAGGGGAGCTATGGTAGAAGGAAAAAAAAGTGCCCAGAAATCTGAACAAACAGAGACACAAGAAAAAATACGACGCTTCCAGCAAAACCCCAAAAGAATAGTAATAATCAGTGGAAAAAAAGCACAAGGAAACAACAAAGAAACCCAACAAAAAGCAGGAACACTTTTGAGATTTCAGAACGTTCACACAGACAGCCCATAAGCCGACCTCTTTTTTCTTCACGTCTTAGTCTTGTTCTTCCACTAACTGTCCCCCTTTCCTTAATTTTATATAATTGGACTGTTTTCTCTATAATTAAAATTTGAAATTCCAAAATGAAACTTCAAATCCCATTTAATCAGAGAACCCCTTCTCATAAGATTTGGCAGAACATAAAACCCTTAAAAAGTGTCCAAAATATTTAATTGGAAACAACAATATCTATGATGGCTGAGTTCACAATTTTTTCCTACAAATAGAATTCACAATTATTTTTTTTTAACAAAACATCAAGAAAATGAAAACATCAAGAAAATTATTGGGAATTTCTTTTTTTAGATAAACAACAGAGTTTCCGGCGGACCGCACTCAGAATCGAACGGTTCCAACAAATGGACCGTCCGGATCGACGGTTGTGAGGGTTTCGGGGAAAGGGCACGGTACAGCACCGTACCGCTGGACCTAGCTATCCGCAGTTCCGGTCCGGTGCTACTAGCATTGATCAGTAACCATCGCTGCGACCTAGTAAAAAAATTATTTACTTAAAAAAAATCATATATATATATATAATGAATTTTTGTAATTAAAGACGATAAAAAAACTACCTATCTCGAAAAACAATATTTGGATCATTTTGAAAAAGAAAAAAAAAATCCCTGGGAAAAACAGAGCACGTGACTAAAGCCAAAAGTCGACACTATATACCTTTCAGAGAATTGATCTTCAGAAACCCCTACGTGTCTTCATTAAAGTGAGATCCTTCTCGGCCTTCTTCTGAGTAAGGAACATAGAAATAGAAAACAGAGAGTGGGGGTTACTTTGGTGAACAAGAAAGAACGGGGAAGTGTGAAGCCCTAAAAACATTAAAAAAGAAAAAAACACATAAAAAGAAAGAAACGGGCCTAGATCTCACCTTCTTCTTTCTCACAGAGAGAGAGAGAGAGAGAGAGAGAGAGACGAGGAGTGGAAGTATGGAAGCCGAGTAGTTGCATATTTATCGCCGCATGCTTTAGGGAATCTCTCGACATATTCTTTTCCAGTCAATGGTCTTCGACGCCGTTCCGCCTCCGACGTTTATGATTATTTATTTCGTTATATATCTGTATATTTCCACGTCACCATTACTTCCAAAAGCTAACTTCAAACATTTTAATACCAAAGTTAAAAGGCATTCTTGGCATTTTATAGAGGCAAGTGATATGCAGATATGCATAACTGGGGTCTAGGGGTCTCAATGGCTAGGGCCAGGCCAAGTTCTTGCCGGGCATTAAACGTTCATCGGGACTCTTGGAGCTAACCCATACCTGGCTAAATTCGAACTCAAGTTTATTTGTGGGAAAATTTTGGAATCCACCCTCCGATTCATCTTTTCTATTAAAGTTCTTACAATTTCACCTTTTTCATAATTGATTAGCTTGAAGCTAAACCAGTTTTAACTTCCGCAAAAAGTTTGAAATACTCCTTTATACCTTTTACCATTTTACATGATTCCAACAAAAGTAGGACTAAGCTGAGGTGGGACGGAAATCCAACCCATCGACAGCCCTACTCTCATTAGATCAGGTTAAGACAGGGCTAGGGTCCAAATCAAATCAACCCTGCCTGGCTACCAATATTGTCCTTGTTATGTCTTCGTTAAGACATACTCAACCCAACTCAGTCTAGTCAAGGTAGGGCAAGGTTACTAGCAAAGTTTTTAAAATTTATTAATAGAAGGTCTTCAATAACATTTTTAAATCTATTTTTTCTAAATAACAGTTTTGTAAATAATTGTTTTAACACTCTCGCAATAGTAGATTATAGATTGGGGTTGCCACGTTATGACTTGGGTGGTCAATTGACCACCCAAACTTTCTAAAGGTGTCCTAATTTATATGAGTAGATTCTCATCTATCCAAAATTATTTAAAATCTTTAAACAAATTTTTTTATAGTATTTGTTTTCATAACAAATATTTCTTCTTTGATTTTTTTAACTAAATCCTACAATTTTAGCCTATTTTTAGGCTCGGTATATAGGCTCTAGTATAATTAATTAAAAAAATTAAGAAAGTTAAATTACACATAACAGGATTTGAACCTAGAACATAACCTTCACAAAGCACTAAGTCTACCACTAGAGCAATTCACTAAGATATGTGAAGAGCAAAAAAAAACTTAATACATATATAATTTTATAAAGGCATCAAAATTATTAAATAGAAAAATCCCGTTCATCATCAGGATATGTTCAACAACTTCAATGGTCTCACGGGCTCCCTGCAACGTACTGCCACATCATCTTACTATTTGAAGGATAATGATGAAGATGATACTTCCTCGTAGTCATTCTTTGAGAGAATTTTGAATTAGGTCAATTTTGTTGAAACGACCTAATTGATATGTAAATGATTTTCTTTTATTTCGTATCTAGTTTCATTTGTAGATATTTTTTTATTTTAGCGTTTGCTTAAAAAAAAGATTATATAATTTTTCAACATTAATTGATTAGATGACTACTTTATGAAAAAATCCTAGCCCCGCCCCTGAATCAGTAGAGACAGAGAGAGAGTAGAGCGGTTTAATTTTACAGATGGATATTAATCCATGTCAAAGGCGGCATTTTACTAAAATAGTGCATGAATTAAACCGTTCAACGATATAGCATTAATCTATCCTCATCGGGCTTTGATCGGATTAAGCATGCTTGTCAATACTAGATCATAGCTCTTTTTCTGCGTTGTCAATTATGTTTTGGGAAAATAAAATTCAGAGAAATATTGTTAAGGTTGTCAATGGGTTTGGTCAGACAAAACTTTTGCTGCCCAATGAAAAATGGCATATGCCGGACCCAACCTAGCAGTCTACCTGACCTGACATGAAAATCAGACCCAGCCTTGTTGAAAATCTCTATTTTTCATCATTTATATATATAAAATATCAGACCGGGTCAGCTCAATCTGACCAGCCCCGGCCTCTTAGTGGACCGGATACGACCCGAAGGTTGGGTTGGTTGTCTTATGCCGTTGGGTTCAGTTTATGTGACCGACCTGACAAGAAATTCAGGTGGGGCAGGTAGGGTATACAGTCAAGAAAAAACGAAATGGGAATGTAGAAATGGTAAAAAAGAAAGAGAAGAAAACTAGAATACTATTTACACTTTACCAACTCTTTTAGCCTAGTGATTGATCTCCACATGGGGAAGAGGGTAAAAAGAGGGAAAAGAAGATAGAAGAAGGTCCACTTTAAGTCTGAACCCTCCAAAGAGGAAGTGGCAGAAGTAAATACAATGAGTTTTTCACGTTTTCAAAAGCAGTTGATTGGATAGAATAATGCTCTGAATTTGGTATTGTGACAATTCATAGGTATTATGATTACCTCAGAGAAACTATTGGATGTGCCCTCCCTTTAATTTAATTAATTACCGAATTATTTTAAACAATGCAGGTGATATGAACTTTTTGTAAGCTGTGACCAAACCCATCAATATTGCAAGACCTAAGTCCTAACTGCTAGAGCAGAAGGTTGGAACTTGACTAGAAAGAACAAAGTCAACTTGTATTAATAAGCATTTGAGTTTTTTCATTTGTATGTACAGGAGAATTTTTCTACAAACTCCAAATATTGATTTCCATTATTTCTCTAAGCGGCAGGTGCACCCAATTTATAATATATATATATATATATATATATATATATATATATATATATATATATATAATGTTTGGGATTGATAATATTGCAACCTCTAAGTCACATATTCAATCTCAACTTATCTATCAGAAAAAATATACTTAATTATTTGTCATGCTTATTAGATGAGGACATTTGTTAAGAGGAAATTAAGTGATCAACATATTGAATGCATGAAGAAAATAAGTAGAGATTTTTCTTCTACTACAGCCAAGCATGTTATATTTCTCCACTCAGCTTTTATTTTTGGCTAAGTCTCCAACTCTGTAATGTTTCTGTACGGGCTTTATTTTTAGCACCTTCAGTTTCACGTGGCACCTATATAATTGCTATAAAAACAAGAATGCAAAGAATATATAGTTTTCTTAATAATAAGTTTTTAGAAGTTCTCGCTTTTTATTTTACCCCACATATGTAGGCTCTTAATGTAAGTATTTGCTTGGTGAGAAAAGTGAATACCCTAGAAATACTTAGGAAATTTTGTATTCATTGCTGACTAGTAACTACTTCTGATTCATTCACCTAACAAGTTCAAATTATTTGAATTGACTAAAATGATACCTTTATATATAGGCGTCCCAATGAATTCTATGGTTCTCCAAGTCTGCCATAGGTAAATCAATCATGTAATTAAGAGTTATTCTTATTATTTTTTATAATCTTAAAAAAAAAAAAGTACAATGATGCTCGTGAAGGATGTAGCGTTCAATGAACACTACATCTAAGCCATATGTCTGCGATGTGAAACCCAAACACGAGTATGGGTGTCATAGACTCACGCACAGTGTCAATCCATTATTATCCAACAAAATAAACATAAAAATAAAAATTAAAGTATTGCCACCATTAACCAACGGCAGTTAATGGTTTAAAAAGTGAGTGATGAAGCATATATTTCATCAGTGGGAGCAGTTCCTTGCGGACACAGAGTTGGCCCAAGCACACAGCTAGAAGAAAGACTTGCTATTTCAGTGACCTATGTCATGATGTGGAAACACCATCTATGTTGTCTGATTTGAAGACCATGATTTAAAGATTTTTGGCCCGAAACATGATCTCTATCATGTGATTCAACATAGTCAAAGTCTATCAGTTGAATCAACGGTTGATTGTATTGACTCATATGATAGATATTGAATTTTGTACCAATTTTTTGCACCAAAGATACTTAAATTATGGCTTTCAATTCAAACAGCTTAAATGGTGTTTCCACATGACACAAATCTCAAAAATAACAAGTCTTGGTTTTAGGATGTTTGCAAAGGCCAACTTTGTTAGTACATTAAAATTGTGGGAGGTCGATAAAGAATATACAGTTTTCTAAGGTAGATGTGCATCTATAATGCATATCCTACAATTTAGGAAAGCGTTGTTTATTCTACTATTTAGGGAAGGATGGTGAGTAACTTGATTTATTAGAGGTATTCTAAGATCTAAATTGAATGTAAATAACTAAAAAAAGAAGATTATTAGTGTCAGTTTTTTACAGCAACAAACTGCCGCTATTAACCAGAAAACTATAAAAGACTATTAAGACTATTAGCGGCAGCTGCCGCTAATAGTCATATTTTTTGTAGTGAATGTAGAAAAAAAATTGTACTTACCTCTACTTAAGAGGCTACTCTTCCTAATGAAAATTATGAAAAGTGTATCAAAATGTAATCTTACTAGTTTTATATATATATATATATATATATATATATATATATATATATATATATATATATATAATGAAGGATAAAACAGTACTTGAAAAGATGAGTGAAGAAAGTAAAACTCTCATAATAGGTTAAGAAAATAGGCAAAAACTGATTACAGCCTTATCCCAAAAGGCTAAATAGGGGACCTTAACTCGTCTCAACTTACTGAGTACCTTAGAAAATAAGGACGCGTAAGAAACAATGAGGATCAATAACATCCCTAAATTTAGTAATTATTATTTCTTTCTTAAAATTTCTCCACTATTAAGACTTTATGAATATTTTTGGTGATTTTTTCCTTGCGAAATAATTCTCATATTTGTTTTCTTTTAAATATAGAAAGCTATCAAGTGCCTGAGAAGGCACAATAAAAACTAGAGGAGATTAGTGCGTACGGACGTTTTGGTTTTGACTTGTAAACAAGTTGTCAAGCAAATGATGATTACAATATTTCCTTACATTTTTCTAAAAAAGTAATTAATAATCCTGATCTTATCTTCATTTCAAAAAGAAATATTAGTATTCTATAAAGAGATCATTTTCATGATTCAATTAGAGAATATTTAGGATTAGACTAGATTGATTAGAGCAACTTAAGTTGATTAAGATTGGGTTTAAAAAGTCTATATTTATTAGGATGCTATTAGAATTAGATTTGACAAGTTAAAACATGCAAGAGCTTAATTACGATTACAAGTCTTGTATCTCGTCTATGATACCAGTTAATTAAATCATGTAGAATATTATCGAAATGTCATCTCTCTCAAAAGAGTTTTACTTGGCATTGGAGTGGCTGCGTCTTTTGATCAAGCTGCCTTAATTGTTAACTCCTAGGAGAAGGTTGCATTCACCTGCATTTTCGATACCGTCAAAGTGAAAGGTCATAGATTAAAGTGTAAAATGCCAAAAAAATATTGTCTTAGGGACATTTAAATCAGCCGATCAGTGGACTATAACATTAATCAGTGTTTTTAGTTTTAATGGCTAATACTATAATTAATCAATCGGAAGGTTCCCATCCTCTTATAAGCATGTTTGTTTAGGCTAAGACATATTCCATTGATATATTGTCACTTAGACAAGTGCCACATGGCATAATGATAAATGATCTCACTTTAATAAGAGATAAAAAAGATCTAATTTTAATGGTGTAGGATCAATTAAACATCATTTTAATATTTAAATGTTGGTCATTAGCTATTATACCTAACATCAAATGAGAAAAAAGAAAACCCACACCTTTTCATCGGCTTGCCAATTACTATTTAGTCCTTAGGGTAAGGGCATCCCTTAGTCCAAGGGTAAGCTTGGATACCTTAAGTTATAATAATAATAATAATAATAATAATAATAAAATCTATATTGTCCTAAGCTATTTGTTTCATTCTTATAGAAGACTATATCGTCTAAGATGTGAGCAATCAAAGCTATCAAAGTGATAGCTCATATGATCCGGGCACTCTAATATCAACCATTGATCTTATTATTATTATTTTCTTTTTTGAAAGATGCTTTAGTATTATATAGAAAGTTGGACAAGAGCCACGGAAGAACTGATAAAAGCCCAAGCTAATACCACAAGCTTTGCTACTTGGAAAACCGGACTTCCCGGAGAGTAGGTATTTGGGTATAACGTAAGAAACCCTAGCACAATGGGAAAATTAAACCTACGTAAGAGGAAACCAAAATGTCCAGAAAAAAACCTCCGAAAAAGAAAACATCTCCCAAAAGGTGAAACAGGTCTCCAAAATAAGAAAATCCGAAAACCCATTATATGTTTTGCGAGAAGGAAATAAGTTGATCGACACTGAACCTTTTGACGTTAAAGATCGAGGGGCTGATAAGTTCACCAATTGGATAGTTTGCATCTACTCATAGGAAAGATTCTTTGCGCAAAAGTGGCTTTAATGGCTTAAGATCATTTGAATACCATTTTGATGATTATTTATTTTACTGCAGATGGTGCATGAGTTGTCTACCTCAATTTCATTATAAAAAATAATTGATCACCTGGCTGATATCAAAGAGCCTTTTCTTTATTAAAATATTAAAATAATTTACTTAAAGGGCATTTTTTATAATATTTGTTTCATATCGGATGCATATCGGCCAAAATGACTCAATATGAGCCTATACTAATTGATACTTGACCAATTTCACCCAATATTTAACCCCATATCGAATTGGGAGTGTATTTCAACGCAAATGGTATGGCCGATATTTAAAACTCTAAGTGGCACTGATAATTCTTCTTTGTATGCCCAAAAGTTATTTAGTAAAACACGCGTTGCTGGACCAAAAATTGGGTCATTGATTGATCACCCATCATCACTTGATCGAGAAAAGAAGTGCCGCAAGGATAGTGAATTAGTAATAGCTTTAAGCTGAGGTTTTCTCCTGACCATCTTGATCCATGATTTCCACCATCCGATCATTATACACCTTTGTGTTTTCCATATATCAAATGGGGATATAGTTTGGATTCTCTGCTTAAGGACAAACGGTCCTAATTAATCACCTAACGATTGGTGATTAATCATGCAATTAAGTATTAGCATCAGGGCGAACATTTATCACAAAGTGAAGGGGTGACGCCAGACAGTAATATATGTACCAAGTTGCTACGGCGAACGTGTTCGACTGCAATATGTTGGGCGTAGACGAACATGTTCGTGAAGCAAACAATTGGCAATGAACATGACATATACTAATTGTCATTCTCTATCATATTATACTCCCTTTATGTATAAGGTGGTATACCCAACACTCACAAGTCAAACGAGAACATCTCAAAACAAAAAAAAAAATAATAATAATAAAATAAAAAAAAGAGAGAGAAAGTCAAAAGAGTATATCGTACACAAAGTTAAGGCGCTAGCCGAATTTTCTTATGTAGCGATCATGCGTTCTCTGTAAGCACCCACGTCTCATATCGCTTCAAAATTGTTGATTGCTTTGGATCATATGATGGAGATCGTTTTTCACCACGATCTTCCACAAAATGGATCTTCGGATCATGGCGCACCTATCAGACGGTCATTTTCGATTCCATGTGTCACAAATCCCCCAAAAGTACCCCTAAAACCATGTTTGAGCGTGATGCATGTCATATGATTGAAGGTCCCTTTTTTGGAGATTTGTGAGATATGAAATAAAAAATTGACTGTCTAATAAGTTTGCCATGATCTCTTGATCCATTGTGTCAAATATCTAGGTGAAAAAGGATCTCCATCATTTGATCCGAAGCGATCACCATTTTCAAGGGCTTGAGACGGAGGTGCTTTCAGAGAACACGGGTGCGAATAGAGATGCCCATTTTTTTATGTTAAAAGAAGGGAGCCAATACTTGCATCCCATTTATAAACCTTTTTTTTTTTTTTTTTATACGGCCATTTAAGCCGTGACAGTCTCGAGAACCGATGAGCAGACGCTCATACACATATGACAGTTGGAGAGCAGCGTGAGGGAGCACCAACTACAGTGGTGAGAGTTAACTAACAGAACCCAACCCACACCTTGTAAAGACAAGAGTGGGAAGAGCGTGGAGGACGAGTATCGAACCCACGACCTCCCTCACAATGGAGGGAGGTTACCAAAGAAACCATTTCACTATTTTAACTGTTGCACCAGCAATGTCTGATTGCACCCCACTTAAAACTAAAAAAATAAATAAATAAAGTAAGCATTATCTTACATGATCATTATGTGATTGCACCCCATTTAAAATAAATGGGAGCCACAAAATAACTAAGGGTAGCTCTGTTCCCGCCAACTGATATATGTTTGCACCTACGTCGAAACACACCAAAACCATTTTACTTTTTTGAGATCAGATGATAGAGATCATTTTCCACACGTTAATCTTCCACATGATGGATCTTGAGACCATGGACATATCATCAAACGGTCTATTGCTTATTCCACATGGTATCGATCTTCGAAAATATCGTTTGACCATGATATGTGCCATGTAAAATCTTAGATTGTCGATTTTATTTTATTTTCAATCACAAACTAAGGAGTCCTTCTCTTCGGTATTCTCACTTGTCTCTTTATTTTTTGCACTTTCATTATTTCCCGTGCTTTCAAAAAGACTCAAAGAAGGGGAAAATGAAGGACTCAAAACTTGCACCATCTTTTAATCTTTTGGAACTATTATATATTAGGTGCAAAGTGCACCATTTCTGTCACTTGCACCCTGTTTAATTCCTTTTGTTTTTTTAAATGGTCCAATGAGTCTGCGTTCTTTTGAAATTTAAGTACCCTTAATATGGCCCACACCCCAACTAGCCTTTGTTTTTCGTTCTTTTTTATTGTTTTCCATTTTTTTTTCTTACTGGGAAATTTCGACTCTTATTACGGCTACGTGTAGTGACGCCAATATAGTCAGACACTAAATGTTCTTGGAAGATTTTTAATGAAAATTGTGGTTGGTAATCACTTTCACACTAGTCGATAAAGGGTCACCATCCATCGATCCATAAAGTCAACTAACTTTTGGATTGGGGTTCATCAATTGTAGGGACAAATGGATTGGTGGGACTGATCAACTATGGCCCATCCAAGCGGTCTCCCGTTAATTAGATGGTCTGAATTGATCAGAATGTTCAATCAGTGACAGTTAAGATTAGGTTTAATTTCGTTTAGAAGATTAGCCATAGGTACAAACTTATGTGACTTGAGCTTGTGGGGCCTAAGTTGTTCGATGGCCGCCCGTCACAGCGTGCTTTCTACTTCAGCCAAGTGGCGCAGCGTTAAATAAGGACTTGGTATCAGGCAGCCGACCAGAGTGGCTAGTGACTTTGTTCACGGGTCACTTTAGAACATGTGATATATAATTTCATCAATTTGCCAATTTAGATATTATGATCTAAAGATTTAGGGTGATAAAGATTAAGGGCAAAAAAATATTTCTATTATTATGTGATTCATTGTAATTAATGGCGTTGAAAGATCGCTAACTCACTAGTGTAACAGGTTAATATAGTAGCCGCTAATTTTAAAAGGTATTAACAGCTTTGAATTATATAAGGGTGATATTTTTTTCATTTCAATAAATCTTTATATTATGGTCTTCAAGTATCACCAGACACAGTCATCCAAAATTATCCAAGTTTCTAAATATAGTGCGGACAGCACCCAACAATAAGTTTAAATTTAAAATAAATAAAAAGTTCATTTGACGATACAATTTATTCAATTTTAAAAGTTTAATATAGACCAATAGTTATATATAACATAAGGTTTTAATAGTACAAATCCTCCATTGGGAAGGCTATATGTCCTGCCCATGGTCTCAAATATTGGCCGATACCAATATGTATCAATTTTTCGGCAAACCGATATATATCAACACCGCTATGTATCGAGTAACCAACTCGGTATCGGCTGATATGTGCCCACATCGGCCAACCGTATCGGGTATCAGTCGATACCTGTATTATTTTTTTTAAATGGACCGATCCGTATCAGTATCAGTCGATTCGTATCGGTCCTCCAAGGACCGATACCCGATGCCCAGTTTGTTACCTTAGTCCTACCACTTGGGGTGCCACTTAATTGGGGTGGTTCTGAGTTGTTACTAGCCCAACCCACACACGGTCACCCTCATGCGTCAACGGGTTATCAATCTCATTAGGGATTTTTACAAATACCCCCTCAGTTATGTTGATATTACAAATAACCCCCTCAGTTATAGCTATTTGCTCTAAACCCCCTAATTAGTATTTTGGTGTTCATAAAACACCCTCCTTAACCGATGCAACTTTAAATGATTAACTAGCCGTTAAAGAATAGCCTAAATACCACATTTATCCTTTTTAAAATTAAATTACTAAATTGCCACCCTCTGCATGTGATTAGAGTTGGCGACCCTCCATTTACAAAAAAGAGTAGTTTTAAATCCACCCACCAAATCTTTGAGTTCACCCACACTGAAAAACATTGACTGCATTGAATCGGACGATGGAGATCGTTTATCGTTTCAACCTTTCACACGATGGATCTTGAGATCACAGAGGCACCATTAGACGGTTGACTGCATTGAATCGGACGATGGAGATCATTTATCGTCCCAACCTTTCACACGATGGATTTTGAGATCATGGTGGCACCATCAAACGATTGGTTTTTTATTTCATGTCGTACACACCCAAATAAATGACCTTAAAATTACTTTTAACCGTGTACGTGATTTTAAGGTCATTTTTCTGAGTTGTGTGCCACGAAATAAAGCACTGATCATCTAATGGTATGCTTAAACGATCTCTATCATCTGATTCAATGCAATCAATGTGTTTTAGCGTGGGTGAACTCAAAGATTCGGTGGATGGAAGCAGACGCGGTTAGGTAATCCAATTCCTAAAATAAAATAAAAAGATAAATTTTTTGTACAGAAAGATAATATGAAGCACTACACCAATATTATGTAATGGTTACAATTATACCAACGATAATATGGTAGTGAATCCGATAAATTGTATAACTAGTGATTCATCAAATGGTAGCAATCAATCGAATTTGGAATTTTTCTAATCCATAATTGGGCTTCAAAGCTCAGGTTCTGTGGGGTAGACTAAAAAGTTGGATGGAAATAAGAGGGTTTTGAACCGGATCAGGTCAGATGAAGTAGGGGCTCGAGTCCGATCGGCTGTCAAAATTTTGGCCTGCCCCAATCCATTGACAACTTAGTATTCACTGATTTTTAGGGTCTTGATAGTTGAAGGAGCAAGTTTTTTACATAATAGGCTCTTCATAAGCTTGATATTCTCTTGATGTCGATGATGCCGATGGTAGCCTAACAATGAAAATATTCAATCAAAGTTGAAGGATAAACCAATAAAATTGGTCTTGTTTGGCAACCAAGGGTTCTAAGGATTGGCTAATATCGAGAAAAAAAATTGTATCAGTAAGTATCGCCAATACAAATTGGTCTTTCATTTGATGGGTCTTGAATCATATAGGAAATTGGAGGGACGGGTATTTTGAGTGGAACATGTAGATTAAAGATTTTCTTTTAAAGAATAATTGCATCGTTTGCCACAAATCCTCCATTGGTTGAGTATTCGTCCAAGCGTTGGTATACTTTAATAGGGAATCACCCATCTGATGAGTCTTGAATCTAGTGGGTGAATGAAGTGCCTTTTAGAAGAGTACCTTTAAATTCACTCACTGAATCTTTAAATTCACCCACGTTGATTAAATTAAATCGAACGATGGAGATCATTTATCCTCCCAATCTTTCACACGATGGATCTTGAGATCATGATCGTACCATCAGACGGTCAGTATTTTATTTCACGTGGCACACATCTCAGAAAAGTGACCCTAACATCACGTGCATGCTTTAAATTGATATTAAGGTCACTTTTATGGGTGTGTACTATATAAAATAAAAAATAGACTGTCTGATGATACACCCATGATCTAAAGATCGATCTCATGAAAGATTAGGACGATAAACAATCTCCATCGTTTGATTCAATGTAGTCTATGTGTTTCAGCATGGGTTAACTAAAAGATTTTGTGGGTGGATTTAAAGGTACTCCTTTTAAAATAGTGGTAAATTATAATGACAGGACTTGTAAATAAAGGTAAATGAAGGGTCTTTTAGAATGGTAATAAACTTTAATGGCATGACTTGTAAATATAAATAAATGAAAGGCCTTTTAGAATAGTGGTATTTTTAAAATATTGGTTTCATTAAGGACAAAATAGACTTTCCGTTCATAAACTCACGGACAGGGCGGCTGCAGAATAAATACTCATATCTCAGGGATTTCCTTATAATATTAGCATAATACTGTGGGTATATGCAAAAAACCCATCTCATTATGTTATATTGGCCAAGCCTTAAGGAGCCCATAACTACTTTGACCGTACGTACAACTACGGTTTATGATAATGTTACAAAAAAATTCCTACCAATTTGGAGTATTGTCAATGTCATTGTCTTTTTTGTTACTGCCACACTAATTAAACAAAGAAAATAATATTAATTGCTTTAAATCAAATCATGTAGATATTTTTGTCTCAATCTTTTATATTATAGATCTTGAGATTATGATCCTACCATTAATCAGTCACATGTTAATTTCACATGGTACAATTCTCAAAAAATAAACATAAATCATTTTTTATGACAGACTACAATCACCCACTATTTGGGATGTGTGCCACATTAAATCAACATATGGCCATTTGATGGTAGGCTTAAGATCTCAACATCTATTGTGTAGTATTGTGAAGATGAATGGGACCCCAAACGATTTCCATCACCTGAATCAAAGTAGTCTAGTATTTTCTCTGTTTAAGTGGTGTGGCAGTGACAACAACGGGTGAGGTAGTAACACTGCTTTTAATTTGAGGCAGCAGCTACAAACGGGCGTGTCCGTAATGAGTCCCACATCTTAATCCCATAAATTCAAACCCCATGCATGCTTCCTACTATTGTTTATCAAGTACAGGCCTGGTCTGGCGTGACCAGGCCAACCCACGAGTCAAATTGGAAATGACTTAGCACCCCAGCCCATGATGACCCATTAATTAGTAAGGCTTGGATTTTAAACCCAAGCCCGGCCATTCAGAGTGAAGAGATAGCCTGTACCCAGCTGAGCTGAGCCAACCCATTGCACCCTTGAAGGGGATCTGTCGCTGACAAACTTCAGAGCCGCGACAACACCAAACCCCTTGAATACCCTTCACTACTTTAAATCAGATGATGGGGAATAATTTTTTATTCCCCTAGCATAAATATAAAAAAAGTGACTCTAAAATCACATGCCCCACGTCATATTTCTTAGGACTATTTTATAGGGATACGTAACTCATGAAATCAAAACTGGCTGTTTGATGCTAAGATCTTGGTCTCAAAATCCATGGTCTGAAAAATAGAGGTGAAGAATTATCTCCATCATCTCAGCGCTTTCAGAAAAGGTGCCGGCGGGGATAGAGGTAACGTTACATTCAGCTAGTATGATTATTAAAAGAGTGGGATTTGTGCCATTGATATAGTATAAAGAAAGAAATCTAAATTTTGGGACTCATGTCAGTGGAATCTAAGTCATGTGAATTGGAGGAAATGATGTAGGGATCTTCCCTGCAAACATGATGTTTACACGAGGTGGAATCAAATGATGGGTTTTGATTTAGTTATATCAAATGATGTTGATCATCATATTTAATGCCAATTTTTGTTGATGAAACGTTTATATTATGGCCTCCAAATTAAATTAAATGGCTTAGATATTGTTATATGTGGCACAAATTTATTGACACATCTTGTGTGCAAGTAGTTGCCACATTATTATAAACAGAAGTGTAGCTGCACTGCGTTCGCATGGTTGTGCTACCCAATTACCAAGGGTGAGGGTGCCTATGCTACAAATTTATTGACTACATTAAATTAGATGATAAAGATCGATTTTCATCCCAATCTTTTACATGATACCTTGAGATCACGGCAATTGATAAATTTTTTATTCTCCGCTACCTGGATACCAAAAATTGTGTGGCACACATTACAATTAAATATAATTTTAGGATAACTTTTTTAGATATGGCCATATTAAATAAAAATTTATCGCTTGACGATACAGCATTCGTCTCGTCAAGATTAATCATGTGGCAGATTGAGATGAAAATAGATCTCCATTGTGTTAATGACTATAAGGACCCTTGCTTATTGGGTAGGCGTGAATTGCGCAACCCAAAAACGAATGAAAAATTTACCGGATCAACCCTGTCAGATTCACCTTTTTCGTCAGAGACCCTATATTTTCACCTTTATCCAAACCGACCAGCTTTTAGCCAAGCCATTTTCGATTAGCACAAGAAGTCTGAAATATCCCTTCTTACACTTTTTTTTGTTCTACATGGTTTAAATTTTTAAATATTTACACTTTTCTATATTTATGCTGTGCGAAATGAGATTTATGTTGTCTGATTTAAAGGTTACAATATAAAATTGATGGCGCCAAAGATAGACACGAAAAAAGACGATATCACCTCTTTAGAAAAAAAAAAAATTTAAACAATCGATGACGACTTTTAAAATAGTCGATGACGATTTTTAAATCATCAATCGATGGCGACTTTTAATACAGTCGGTACCGACTGTGAAAACAGTCGCCATCAACCGTAAAAAAGAATTTATTTTTTTTGGCCTCGA
The DNA here is from genome assembly GCA_021018995.1 of Chloranthus sessilifolius. Classification (NCBI taxonomy): domain Eukaryota; kingdom Viridiplantae; phylum Streptophyta; class Magnoliopsida; order Chloranthales; family Chloranthaceae; genus Chloranthus; species Chloranthus sessilifolius. The sequence continues at coordinate 137,175,642 of CM037587.1, forward strand.
TTGTCTATACAGTCGCAATCGACTGTGTAGACAGTCGATTTTTTTTTTTTTTAAAATAGTTGATGGCGATTGTTTTCACAGTCGATACCGACTGTCTAAACAGTCGATGACGATTCTTAAAACAATCGGAACCAGCTATGTTAAGAGTCGTCATCAATTGTTTTAAGAATCGCCATTGATTGTTTTAAGAATCGCTATCAATTGTTCTAAATTTATTTATTTTTCTTAAAAGGCAATATCACTTTTTTTTTGTATCTATCTTTAGTATCATCGATTTTATATTGTCGCTTTCAAATCAGACGACATAGATCCTATTTCACACCGCATAAATATAAAATAGTGCAAATATATAAAATTTTAAATCATATAAAACAAAAAAAGTGTATGATATATTCTAATTAAAAATGGCTTGGCCACAAGTTAGTCGTTAAAGGTGACAATATAAGGCCTCTCTGGCAAAAGGTTGAAAAGGTGTACCTGATAAGGTAATCCATTCGATTATAATTTCTAAAAAGTCGATAGGTCAGAGTTACATCAATCACTAACTTTGATGGTCACTTAAAAGTTAAAGTCAAAAACAAAAAAACAAATAAAAAATAGAATTAAAATCCGAAACAACGATCAAAGCTTGTTACATGGTACGTTTATATTTTTATATAATCTATTAATATCAGCAATAGTTTATTTTATCCGATACGCGTTTATTACAACCAAACGTTTTGTGATGACAAATGGTGGACGTGTGAACCACATTGAACGTCGAAATTTGGAAAATTATAACGGGCGGACAGTTTTTTTATAAATAATTTTTCAGAAGCTTATTTGGCATGATATGACTAGATGCATTTTATAAAATTGTCTATAAAAACTGTCTAGCGTATATTACTGCCATCGAAATTTAGAAATCTGGTTTATCATGGTCAATTTATCATAGCTTGGGACAAAAAGTTCATTGCAAAGCGATTAAGGACAAAAATGTGTGTGGTAGTCATGCTTTTGTTTTTATCTACACGTGGGGATCGCTTTTGAGGAATGTCACCTCGGCAAAGCGTTCGGTACCGTGTGTCGTCATCAACTATTAGCGATTAGCTGGATGGGTCGATGAGATTTCCCACGGTTTTGACTGATCAAACTGGTGAACGTGTCAGCCACGGCCATCCTAAGTCCTAGTGGAACTCTCGTAATGCTTGCCCATCCCCTGACCTTATCGGATCGGGGCAGGTTCGCACTTCAAAAAGTTTAAGAATAAAGTGCATGATTAAAAAAAATAATCAACAATGATTAGCTCACCACCGGGTGTTAGGTTCATATCAGTTGGGGTCCACATAATATCCATCCAGTATCGAGTTCTACGGCAATTTGTCCACCAAGAAACACGAGCCGCCCAAAAAATATGGGCATAATCTTATGTATATTTACCGTCCAAAATATAGTCAAAAGAGAAAATATCCAATGCATCATATATGTGGGAGGTATCCAAACTTTGACCACCAAAAAAGCATTTTTTGTTTGAATTTTTTTTTCATAGATTACATGTCACATGGAATATGATCCTAAAATGGGTGTTATTTTGAAATCACGTGATATATGATCTAAGGTTAATATAAGGGTTTTTTTGCAAATACTCCCTTGAGTTATATTGATATTACAAATAACCCCCTCACTTATAGTATTTAGGCAATTTTGTAATATCCCCCTCAGTTATAGTTATTTGCTTTAAACTCACTGAGTTAGCATTTTGGTGTTTATAAAACACTCTCTTTAACGGATGCTACTTTAAATGATTAATCAGCCGTTAAAGAATAGCCTAAATACTATATTTATCCTTTTTAAAATTAAACTACTAAATTGCCATCCTCTACACGTGGTAAGAGTAATTTTCAATCCACCCCTCCACTTACAAAAAAGAATAGTTTTAAATTCACCCACCAAATATTTGAGTTCACCAACGTTGAAAAACATTGACTGCATTAAATCGGACGATGGAGATCATTTATCATCCCAACCTTTCACACGATGGATCTTGAGATCACAGTGGCACTATTAGATGGTTGACTGCATTGAATCGGACGATGGAGATCATTTATCGTCCCAACCTTTCACACGATGTATTTTGAGATCATGGTGGCACCATCAGAAAATTGACTGCATTGAATTAGACGATAGGGGTCGTTTATTGTCCCAACCATTCACACGATGGATCTTGAGATCATGGTGGCACCATCAGACGGTTGATTGCATTGAATCAGACGATGGAGATTATTTATCGTCCCAACCTTTCACACGATGGATCTTGAGATCATGGTGGCACCATCAGATGGTTGATTTTTTATTTTATGTGCTACACACAAAAAAAAATTACCTTAAAATTAATTTTAACCGTATACGTGATGTTAAGGTCACTTTTCTAAGATGTGTGCCACGAAATAAAATACTTATCGTCTAATGGTATGCCTAAACGATCTCCATCGTCTTATTCAATGCAATCAATGTATTTTATCATGGGTGAACTCAAAGATTCGGTGGATGGAAGCAGACGCGCTTAGACAATCCAATTCCTAAAAATGGGATTTGAATCATTTAGGAAATTGGAGGGACGAGTATTTTGAGTGGAACACGTAGATTGAAGGTTTTCTTTTCAAGCATAATTGCATCGTTTGGCACAAATCCTCCATTGGTTGAGTATTCGTCCAAACGTTGGCATGCTTTAATGGGGGAATCACCCATCTGATGAGTCTTGAATTTGATGGGTGAATGAAGGGCCTTTTAGAAGAATACTTTTAAATCCACCCACTGAATCTTTAAGTTCACCCACGCTGAAACACGTTGATTGAATTGAATCGAACGATGGAGATCATTTATCCTCCCAATCTTTCACATGATGGATCTTGAGATCATGATCGTACCATCAGACGGTCAGTGTTTTATTTCACGTGGCACACATCTCAGAAAAGTGACCTTAACATCACTTGCATGCTTAAAATTGATATTAAGGTCACTTTTAGGCGTGTGTACCAAATGAAATAAAAAGTCGACCGTCTGATGGTACACCCATGATCTAAAGATCGATCTCATAAAAGATTGGGACGATAAAAAATCTCCATCGTTTGATTCAATGCAGTCGATGTGTTTAAGATTTGGACGATAAAAAATCTCCATCATTTGATTCAATGCAGTCGATGTGTTTAAGTGTGGGTGAACTCAAAGATTTTGGGGTGGATTTAAAGGTACTCTTTTTAGAATAGTGGTAAATTATAATGGCATGACTTGTAAATAAAGGTGAATGAAGGGCCTTTTAGAATGGTGATAAACTTTAATGGCATGACTTGTAAATATAGATAAATGAAGGGCCTTTTAGAATGGTGACATTTTTAAAATATTGGTTTCATTAAGGTAAAATAGGCTTTCCGTCCATAAACTCACGACTAGTTAACGGCAGGGGGTTATATGAAACAGAAACACAAAAGTAGGGGCTGCATAATAAATACCCATAACTCAGGGAGTTTCTTATAATATTAGCATAACACGGGGGGTAATATGTAAAAAACCCTTAATATAAAAACATTAGCAAGTACTTCAACCATTACTATATGGAAAATCGGACTTTTCGGAAACAGTCAGAGTAGATACTTGAGGAATGTAGGATACCTAAGCGAAACTGAGAAAAATCTACATTTGGAGGACTCTAAAAGATCCGGGGAAAAAACCTCCAAGAACAAAGACAAAAAAAAAAAAAAAAAAAGAAACCCCCTAGTTAATAGGACAACGTCCTATTAACATACATACCTCCCTACAAGGAATTTAGACAAGAGTGCAGCTGTTTCGCCTCAATTTTCAAATGCTTAGGATTGACGAGTCTTCAATCCCGATAGCAATTCCCCATTTGCAAACCGTTAAAAGGCAATCCTTGATGAGGTTGTTAACGTGAAAGGTGTCGCCGTTACATATGATCTTGTTTATGATTAGCAAAATGTTCCATAGAAACGAGATGTGGATGTGATACCAAATCGATTTTTTCAGCCCTTTGTAGATGTCAATGTCCCAATAAGCGAGAACGTCGTTGATATTCTTAGGAAGACAATGGGATAAACCAACAACTTTGAAGCACTTACCCCATAGCGGTCAAATATATTTGCAATGAAGGAATAAATGATCACAATCTTCTTCTTCGATGCAGAAAAAATAATTTCGAGTTATTGGCATGCCCCTCTGGTTGAGGTTGGAGATGGTTGGCAATTTGTTCCAAAGAGCCGTCCACAAAAATAAAGAGATTTTAGGAGGGATTCTAAACTCTCAAATGTAACCCCAATTGACCTTAGGAAAATTCTCATTTAGAGATTTAAACGCTGGTTTGACAGAAAAGATACCACTATTGCTGCAAGTCTAAATCCTTTTATCATTTGGAGATAGTACGAGTCTAGTATTATTAAGGACATAAAAAAGAACGTTATATTATGAAATTTCGATGTCGTAAAACTGACGTCATAGAACAAGGTCATCCAAGTTGATAATGCTAGAAAGGTTGGAGGTTGGATTTACAACTATTTTGTAGGGATTAAGAAACTTGATAGAAAAACTCTATTCGTTATTGTTTCAACGATCTGTCCAAAGGTAGATGCATTTTCCATTACTAACGGCGAAAGAAATATTTTTTGAAAAATCATCTCTAACGGATAGGATTCCCTTCCACCACCAAAAAGAGGATCGGGATTTATTATCGCTAATTTGTCATCCCTTATTGCAGACCTGAAATTTATTTGTGACGAAGTCTTTCCACCACGAACTATCATCTTCGCCTAATCTCCACCACCACTTCATGAGGAGGGCTTTGTTCATAGCTTCAATGGGTCTAATACCTAATCCTCCAACGGATTTAGGCTTGGTGATTTTATCCCAACTAACAAGATGAACTATTCTTTTATCACCCAAATCATTCCATAGAAAGTTTCTTTCTAATTTTTCAATTTCTTGGCAAACCTTGATTGAACATTTATAAAGCGATAGATAATAATTGGGAATAACACTAAGCACAGATTTGATTAAAGTAAGCCTCCCCCTTTCGATAGCAATTTACTTTTCTACCCGTTAAGTCTGTTGCTAACTTTAGATATGACCGGATCCCAATTGGATATATTGAGTTTTCTCGTCTCAACCGGAATACCAAGGTATTTGAAAGGAAGCCTCTTCGTAGTTAATTTTCTCTCGAGAAGCCTCTTTGTATACTTTGAAAAGCTAACAAATGTGGTTGATTTGGAGGAAATTTTCTTCACACATGATGAAAGAGTCGTCTGCATATTAAAAAAGATTAATGTTAAAAGAGTTCCTGGGATTGGAGAAGCCGGTGACTAACCCTTCTTATTTCGCCTTTTGAAATATGAGGGCACGACCTTCACTGGCTATGTCAAAGAGGTAAGGTGATAGAGGGCATCATTGTCTTAGCCCTCTCAAAGCTTTGAAAAATCCACATGCTTTACCATTAATAATGATGGAAAAGTGGGCGCTAGCAAGACACCCATGAACTCATGGTCTCCATTTCTCTCCGAACTCCATCTTCTTCATCATCCAAAAAAGATAGTCTCAACTGATCCGATCATAAGTTTTTTTTATGTCGACTTTGAGTAAAACTCATTTTCTTTTAGCGGTGTGCATAGAGTGGATGTTTTCTTGAGTGATCATGGCGATGTCCAAAATTTGATTTCCTTCGATAAACGACCCATGAGACTTGGAGATTACCAACCCAATAACTCTTTTTACTCTATTGGCTAAGAGGTTGGCAATGAGCTTGTAGAGGCTAGTAACAAGGAATATATGTCTAATTTTTTTTCCAGCTTGGCCGCTCCTCTTACTTTAGGAATATGGATAAAGAAAGTTGCGTTGGTGGATTTATAGATATAGTCATCTTTCTAAAATCTATCCACCATCTTAATGATATCAAATTTAATGGTTTGTCAAAATTTATGAAAGAACCCAAAAGTATAGCCATCTGGTCCAGGTCGATTCGCGCAACCTCCCTTCATAGCGGAATTTTTTTCATTTTCATGAAATCTTTCTTCAAACTGGGTAGCAACAGTGGGATTAAGGGCTTACGGTTGGACATTATGAATTCTTGGTCTGCAATGATTTTTTTCACAAAATAATTTGGAATAAAAAACATGACAATATTCGCAATATCATCAGTTTTGGAATTGGAAATACCATCTTTGAAGATGGTTGAAATAGAGTTGAGACGTCTTCGGTTGTTGGCATGCGCATGGAAAAAATGGTATTGCGGTCGCCCTCTTTAAGCCATCTGATGCAAGCTTTCTGCCTCCACTCATTCTCTTTGGATAATGCATAGTTTTCAAAATTGCTATTAGCAAACTCTCTTTAGGGATTCTTTGGTGGATGAAGGTTTTTTTTTTTCAATGAGATCAATTTCAGCTGTAGTAACAGTGAGGGAGGATTCAACTTCCTTGGCTTTGGAGATTTTGCTGTGATTCCACTTGGAGATAATGCATTTAACTTTGTGGAAATTAGCGGCAATAGGTAAGAAAATATTGGATGATGAAATGGAGGACCACAAGTATGGAACGTTAATAACAAACTCATCATCATCAAGCCAGTAATTATAGAACCGGAATGGGGAGGGGTCCTATTCAATTCCCTTGAGATTTAGTAAAAATGGAGTGTGGTCGAAAGCCGCATGAGTTATAGCATTGCAGTCTGTCGTCGGAGAGATAGCGTCAAACTCGGCGTTGATGAGTTATCGGTTGAAGCGGCATAAGGTATGAGGACTTCTACCGTTAGTCTATGTATATTGGGCACTCGACATAGGAACATCAAGTAGATCGACAATATTAATAAAATAAAAGAAGTTTCTTATGGAAGGGAAAAACTTTATGATTGTTCGATCGCTCATAGGGGTGTGCATGATCGTTAAATAATAGAAATCTTGAAAGTGCACAAATTTGTAAAACTAGGGCAAATACTAAGAGTGTCGAATCACAGAGACTAACTGTTTATCTAGATTAAAGCCTTGACTAGAAAAAGAGTTTTATGAGTAACTCTAGCTATGATTATTTAGGAAAGCAATGAAATTAGATTTGAAAAGTAATAGAGAAAAAAAGAGTTTAGGATCCCTCTTGATCGCAGATTCGTAATAATTCACAATTTTACTTCTAATTTAATTTGAATTTTAGATAATAACCTTCTTTTCGCTATAAGCTAAAGTAAAGTAAAATAATCAAATCCTATTCATAGTCATGGACTAGTCGGGATGAAATAATCAGATCCTATTCATAGTCGGGACTATTCATCTAATTGATAGCGATCTAATCCGTAAGCATCATTGTACGAAACCAATCAATCTAGACTATAAGTACTAATTTGAAGGTGAGTATTCTATAAATCTAATCCTAATCCCAACAAGGCGATTATGATTATTAAAAATAAAATTAAAACGCTTTAAAAGCATTCACAATAATAAAAGTGAATCTCAATCACGCAATCATTACCACAAACGAATTCAAACTAGAAAAGGAAATAGAACTTGAATTAATACTTATCTTTGATTTACAAGAGATTCCAAACTTAGAGAACTAGCTACCCATCATGGTTCTAATCTTCATTATCGCTGATTCAACCATAGAACAATGATTTACAATTCTCCCAATCTCAAAACTCTCAAAATCTAAAAATTAAAAGCTATGAAAACTAAAACAAGAAAACTGAGAATTAATTATTCTTTAAATCTCTATATTGATTCCAAAATCTAGGGTCCTTATTTATAGATGTATAAGGCCCTAGTACAAGTAGATAAGCTAAGAAAGAATTTCTAAAATAACTCTAATTACAAATAAGAAAGAAATCATTCTCGAATTGAAAAGAATCTTATTTGAAATATACAAACTGCTCTGTTTCGCTCAATCTCGACTGGTCGAGATCTAATTTCTATTGGTCGAGATTAGGTTTTCCTGCATTTTTCTCGTTACTTCATATCTTTTGATATACAACTTCAATGTGGGTGTTTCTTAGTTTGTTGGAAAACTTGAAACCTCTACTTTCCATTGGTGTAAAGCTTAATTCTTATAAATTTATATTAAACCTATAAAATATTAAAATATATTAGAAGCATAAATTAGATTTACTAAAGGCATAACAAAGTACAGTTTTGGGGATTAATTATATATAATTTTGAGACCTGTCAAGGCAATAACGTTAAAATCTGCACAAACACTACAAAAACAAAACTATTAGCGGCAGCCAAAAACTGTTGCTATTAACAAAAAATTACCACTAATACCCTTGCCGCTAATAGTCTTAATAGGCTTTTTATTAATAGTGACAGTTTTTGCTCCAAAAAATTGCCGCTAATAGTCTTATTTTTTGTAGTGAAAGAATCCAAAGTCTTATGTGAAGAACTTTTCATCTGAATAGGTCCTCCCCAAGCTCCACGTCCAAACCTCATGAACAAGGACCGTAAACTGCTGTGAGTGGAAAAGAAATATATATTTTTTTATCAAACAACAAAACATAAATATTAAATATTCTGATCCACTGACCTGTGCATTCATAAATTTGCTCGTTCCGCATGATGATGATCCCTCCTTTTGTTTCTTTAGAATTTTTAGTGATCCATTTCCAAATAGCATTCGGGGTAATAAATTGAACCATAGAGTCGGTAATGGCATTCCATTTCGTCTCTTGCAAGGCGATAAGATTGGCTTTGGTGTTAGAGATCACTTTTTTTACAGTGGTGCGCTTACAAGGTCTGTCGAGACCTTGAATATATCACAATAAAATTGTTATTAAAAAGGGGATGCGAAGCTGTTAATGAGCATAGTTAAGAGACTAGTAAAGTCTTTTTAACTCGGCTAATTTTTTCCTGTGATTTTCCGATTTGGCTTTGGAGAGTAGAAGGAATTCGTTGCCATTGTTTTGCGAGAGTGGCTGGTCAGATGTGCCAAAGCTTTGATTATTTGTAGCTTTATGAGAAGAGGAGATGTCCAGATCTTGGTCCTCATTCATATCGTCCTTCCAGCTACTGCCTCCATTGCTATCTTCTTCATCTTCGTTCATGTCCTCCGGTATCGATGTCATCGGTAAAAGAATTGGTGATATTATCATGAAACTCGTGTTCAAGGTTCCAATGAAAGCCAGGGGGTGAGCCGGCCGACTCAACAAAGTAGATGTTAACCGACGGTGGTGATCATATGAGGTCTAGAAGAGGCCCAAGGGGAAAATGGTCCACAGTTGGTTCTGTTCTTCGACCTAAACTGGCTCATTGGTAAGGGATGGCTCAACGTGAACTGAAATGGTAGGAGTTCTATTGGTGCAATTCAAATCTACAGAATCCTCTGCTTGTATTTCAGAATTTGAAAAGTGAGAGGGGATGGAATCCTGATCGTAAATATCATGATTTTCGGTCCCTTTAGATAGGGAGATTTCAGTGGTAAGTCTAGTTGTGGGATCGGATTTTAGAATTGCAGTTATCTTGATGTGGGATATTAGAATTCCTGGGCTGAAAATTTGGTGGTTTCCTTGATCTACAAGAGTTGAATCAGTGGACTTTTGAAATTCAAATTCTGAAGGATCAATAATTGTTGGGTGGTCAACAAGATAACTTGACCTGCCAATTAGCATATCTAGTGTTGTAATCATTTTCCGGTCGTCGAAGACAGGAGGCTTGGAAGCGGGAGATGGGGGATTGAGGTTTCGAACTGGTACATAGTGGCTAGTGATCGAATAAGAGTTTGTTGGTATCTCCTTTGAATTGTCAGTCGATATATTAATGGCAGAAGGAGAGATCTTACTATCAAATTCAATGTTAATGACTAGCAATATACTCTTGTGCTCTATCTTGATTTCGATAGCTTTGGGAACAAGTCACCATAGCGGATTAGAAATTTTCAATCTCGCATTCTCAATCCTATTGAAATTAATGGAGTTGGGATCAATCTCCACTAGTCCCCCACAATTTTCAGCAATTTCATTCAACTTCTTGTGATTCTAATAGTGGGTAGGTGATCGATTTTAAATGTTACCCTTGCAAGTGTATAAGATTGGTTGTAGCACGGTGAAATTAAGGGTGTCGTACCTACAGGGAACCGTAAAATTTAATTAATTTTTAAAGAAACAAAGACACCCAAGGAAGTACCAAGGGAGAAAGTTTAATTTGCCAAATAATTATCACACTATTCTAAATGCAATAAGAGAGAAGTAATATAAGCAAGAATAAATTTTGATAAATAAAAGGTCAACTTAAAGGAATGATCAAGGAATTTGCTACCCCAAATTTATAACTTTTCTACCATTACACTCGCAATTCTATAACACATCAATCACACCATTATTTATCTTTAAAAAAAATGAATCGTAAGAAAACGTGATCATCGATTCGGCATACCCTATCTAAAAACAATGACTCAGCCTATCATTACGGTATAAATCATGTAAAAAATATAGCGTATCTCAAAATTTTTAAATCACGATAATGAGCAAATAATCACTCTGCAGCCTACATCGGCCTGTAGGTAAAAATCTAGAGATTATGGTCATTGATAACTGCGGTCAATGGCTATAATAAAGCATTTAGAAGATATTCAATTAAATACACTTTTTAGCAGAATGATTCCATGATAAAACTAAGAAATTGTGGAGTTAATAATAAAAATGTTACTTATCTGGGGATTGCATCCTCCTTGAACAAATGTTTTAGCCGCTCATCCTTGGTATGCGATCTCGTTATAAACTCGAAGTCATTCTCTTAAATATACACTTTTTATTTATCACCAAAAATCTCTTTACAATGCTTTTCCTAAATACAATCTATGATCCCACAAACTGTAAAAGCCTAAATACAATCTACCCAGAGAAGAAGATCCTAAAAGAGACAAGAGAGAGACTAAAAGATAGAATAACCCTAAAAAAACAGAACCTAAAAAGAGAAGAGCCCTCAAAACAAAGTCGTAGCTTTGTTTTTATAAGAGCCGGTAAGACAACTTCCATAACAGTCTCAATCGATTGAGAAAAGATTCTCAATCGATCTTTTCTCAATCGATTGACTCTAAATTTTTCAAAATTCGAATTTTAAGTAGAGGGAAAAGTTGTCTTTATGGTCAATCGATTGAGAATTGGTTCTCAATCGATTGACACAAAAGGGGTAAGGTCTTCCTTCTTCTGATGGATGCTTAAGCCAATCACTTATTTTTACGGATTTTGATGCTTCTGTTGACCTCTTGATCCACTGTTCCTGTGTAACATTTAATTATCCTCTTTTATGCTCTTTGAAGATCCAACGGTCAGAAACATCTGCAATTACTAAAACTATATAACCACCATCAGATGATTTCATTGGATAGCTAAATGTAGAAATTAAGGTGCGCAATATAGTCACATTTCGACACCGATCAGTAGATAATCCACGGACCCTAACTCACAAGTGGCCACCGATTGGTGAAGATATCATATTTCAAGTGGGTGCCCATTTCGAAAAAGCAACTTTGTTGTGATCAATTACATTGCTTCTTCTTTGTAGCAGTTCAGAGATTGATGAACGGTTATAGAAGTAGATCAAGAACTTAAGTCTACCCAACTTCATCTGGTCGTTGGGATTGAAGACTATGATTCCCCTGTTGGATAGGGCAACTTCCCTATGCTCGGCTTCAGGGTCAAATCCACCACCGATAGGTTTATCTTGAATATGAGGTTGGGCTATAACCTTACCTTGTCCCCATATCTCGATTCCATTATGGAGGCCAATAATTTGATCTGTCGATAATGGTTGTTTAGGTGTGGGACGTTTATGGAGCCAGGGGAATCTTATGTTGTATTTGGTGTCAACGCCACACTTACGCCGATTGCAATGTAATTTCGATTTGAAATTGTGGTACCCACATTCAGCGCATTTTCTTCGTTTCGCCATTCCTTACGTAAGGGTCTTCTAAGGATTTCTGCATAACTACTTATTGTTGTCAGATATCGTCTTCTCTCTGTCGCGGGTCTTCGTCGATCCACCGGAAATCGTCTTCTCTCCTAAACACTAAACCCTAAACTTTTTGAAAGCCCTTGATAACTTCAAGCCTGCTCTCCCTGAATAGATCAATCACCACCACCAACCAGTAGGGTTTCTGAGTTTATGAAGGGATGAAGGAGTAGTAGAGAAGAAGCTTGGAACGTTTCTCAACAGCATCAACTCACCTAAAGCTTTAGTTATCTTTGGCATTTCATCAAATAAGTGATAGGCAAACTGCTTATGGTAGGAACAAAGAACATATTAGCATATTGAAATCAGTTGGCCATGGTTGATTTGAATCCAAATCAAAATAGAAGCTTAAGGATGAACTAGGTGCTCAAATAAAAAGACGAAAGCTCATAAAATTAAAAGGCGATGTTGGACATCAGCATCACCATGTTGAAGGGATCCAACAATTGGGTTGAAAACTTCACCAACAGAATGATGTCTTCATTTGCAAAATGACTCATCAGCTCTTCCTCCGCAATGAAACATTCAATTTGATTATATGTTCTAAATTTCTTATTAAAGATTCTCCTATTCTTCTCCTTCCAAATACGTAGAATTTGGTCAATGAAAGTGTCTTTGAAAGGAAATCCATGTTCTCACATAAACCCGCAAGGAAATAAACCCTAAACCCGCTTAGCTGATAATTGCCACCCTCCCCCCCCCCCACAACAGAATATAAATATGCTCATCTGAATATTATACGTGGTCGATGGCCGGTGATTGGTCATTGGTGATCGACTGATGACCCATTTTTTACTTCAAAATTTATATTTGGTGTAAAGAAGAATATTATTTATGTATATAAACTCTTTGTATTGGCGATCAAATTTAAATATCGTTTGGGATCGGCCGATTTAAATATCGTTTAAAATCGGCCGATCCGGAGCGATATGACCGATCCCTGATCCTCAGCCGATACCTATGTATAAACAATTCGACCATTGAAATTGGTATCATTTGGGCAAAAGCCAATCCAGATCAGTGTCGGACGATATTTGAAACCATGGACTCAACCACTTCTCTACTCCATAAGCGCTACATGAATCACTACAGCATAGGGTGTCTAATTTCCTTACTCCTTGAACCAGTAACAACATTTCCAAGAAATTTTTTTTTGTGAGTACACTAATGGGGTGAGTGTTCTATTTGACAATACTCCTATAGTTATCCTCCATAGGAATATACAACGGATCACTAGAATCGTATAAAAACTTCGAATCATATGGTGAGCTCACTACCGTAGACTACTCCTTTATCTGCGGTTGGCTTGTTACGTGGACTAAACACTCTGGCCTTTTTTCTAGATTTGGGTATAGGTTGTTCACTTGTTTGCTCGCAATATGCCATCAAGCTTGCTCAAGGAAAGGAGATTTGAAATTCAAGTCAAACAAAGTGAGCTCCCTATAATTGCTTGACTTTAATAATGCCACACTTATTTTTTCACTACAATAAAAGAATAAAAAGGTAACGCTTATTTTACAATGCCATACTTTCCTGAGAAGTTTTAAATAGACAATAGCGCAGTTTGCGAAAACGGGATTCATGCCAAAACTTTTCGGGCCATTATATTGGGTTGAATATTTTCATGCCATCTGGATTGCACGGAATTCTAGATCAAAAAATTGCGTGTTTCAAAAGAGATAGTGGCATGTGTGAAAGTGAAATGTCAATATTGCCCACAATTCATCGCCTTCTTCGAAGCTGAAGTTATTGGTCCGAAAAGAAGTCGGAATTATTAGCCGGAGAAGAAGTCCACAACATAAATACCCAGAGACAATGAAGAAGCCGGCGTTATTCGCCGACTGTTTCATCGTTTCTCTGCGTATTTATGTCCTGATCGAACCCTGCAACTGGGAGAGGAGAAGGAGAAGAAGAAGAAGAAGACTCCATTAATGGGGTTCAGAGTTATTTTTCAAAAAAAAAAAGCGAGTAAATCAGAGATCAAAATCTAAATCTTTCCCTCGTTTCTGTGCTAATTAAACATGCTTGGATCTATTCGGCCGATGGTTTTTGTGTACAGATTTATCGAAAAATAAAAAATGGATCCTTGCGATTGAGTTAATGGCAGATCACTGTAAAGTAGGTAGAGGAGTCACGGAGCGGAGAAGAAAAGGGGCATTTCAGAAAAACAACCTTAAAAAACAAACGTTTTAAAAAAATAATGCTTTCACGATTTTTTGAAGTTCTGAGGTCTGTGATAGAAATAATTTTTAATAAGGATTTGAGATTGTATGGATCTCTAAACTTCAAAAAACCGGAAAAGCATTGTTTTTTTTTATAACGTTTAAATTCTAGACTTTTTTTTGCAAGTTTATTTTTTAAGGTTGTTTTTTTAATTTTTCTAAGAAGATATGCCCAAACCTATATATGGGCATTTTGAATATTTTACATTAAAATAAAAAAATGTTTTCATATTTTTCAGAGGGTCTTGAAAAGTGTGAAATCCTAATATATTTCCAAAACCTTTTTGGTGTAGTATAATAGCCCAAAACTTTTTCGTCCCAATCCCTCCACCACAAGTATCTGTAAAACGGACAATATTTACAGTTAACTCATGCAGATAAATTTCTAAAGCATGAGGATATTTTAGTTATTATAAAAATGATACTAATTTTGATGTCACGCTAAAGGGTTTAAAGCCCAAACATAATTGGGACTTATTGCTTAAAATAATTTAAAAAAGATTTACCCAAAGGACATTTTCTGGTATTAATATTCCAGATTCATGTCGGACTCTTACCGCCATATAGGCCGCCGATATGAACTGATATAGCCGAAGTTTATACCCAACATTGAATCGAGGCTTCATACCGTAAACGGACTAGGCCTGCCTAATTTGACACATATCTCCTGATATCCGATATTTTAAACCATGATCACCCCAACTCTCTTTATACGTAGTAAAGAAAAACCAGCTGAGCAAGTGGCATCGCCACAGTAGCCAAGTGGGCTGCTTTGAATGAAAAAGAGCATATTTTAGACCAGAACTCGGGAGCTAACTCTAGTCAAAGTATTGAAAATGGGATTGGCCCTTTAGGTGTAGAAAGGGCATTCAGTGGTGGACTTTCACACTCACAGTGGTGAAAAAGGAAGATGAAATGAATGGGGAATCCACTTAAAAGCAGGCATAAATGTCAAAGATTTGTGAATCCAGATTCTGGTTACTCCATCATGGGCATCAAATGTCGACTTCTCCTAGAGGTCATGCCACTGCAAATTTTAGGGCAGCGCCATAGATGACAATATACAACTTCACGTTTTTTGCATGTTCATCAGTATTTGTAGCTATGATAATTTAGGGCATAGGACAAAAAGGATTAAAAACTTTTAGTTTTCATTTAACAGGATCAAACAAATCATTATTTACCTAACAGGATCCAAACCGTCTGATTATTTCAAAGGATTTACTTAAGGTCCAAATTTTTTATATGTACTTAAAGGATTCCATTTTAGCTGAAAAAATAAGTTTTCAAAAAAATATCCTTAAAAGATTATTATATTATTATGTATGTCAAAACTCCACTCTAATAAGTAGTGGATACATTTTGAAAGCGATAAATTCAGTGCTCTCTTTGTGGCCGACGACTTGTCCCTAACCTAACGGAGTAAATCCCATTAGCCTAACTCAACCTCACAAAACCGGCTCGTACCCTAAGTTTGTAAATAGCCTAAGGTCAGGATACCCAGGCGATGTGGGACTATCGCTCATGCCCCTCACGTGTAACGTGTTTCTTTACATCTCTATGATTAATTGCTCTGATATCATGTAAAATCTCATGAACCTAACTGTACCTCAAAAAATCGGCTTGTAAGGTGAGAATTGCCTAAGTTTATATATAACCCAAGGCCACGATGGCCATGCGATACAGAAATATCACTCAGTTTGCACACACACACACACTCTCTCTCTCTCTCTCTTTCTCTCTCTCCCCTATACGTTAAGTTAAGATAATGAATGTTAGGATGAAATGTAATTGAGCGCCTGGTCTTAGATATGAAAGTCATATTATCTTAAAGCTAATAATTTCCATCTAACACATCAAACAATGTGGTCTACTTAATTTACAAGAAGATATAGTCTTAGGATACAACGAGGCGGATGCATACATTAAAATTTGTAATCAATTTTCTAAATTGAATGAAACGCTAGAATGACCATCTTTCGATCAAGTGTTGCTCAATTATTTTAGGGCCTACTCGGATAGGTCATTACAAGGATATGCTAACATCCAATGCAAATAGTTATGGTATGTAATTGCCGCGATTTTATATTTCATGCAGCGCTGGTGGTACATGGGCCAATCATGTGCTCTCTTCATAAAGAAACCTTGATAAGCATAGAGTTTCCGACATCCGTAGCCTAGCCCTAAAATCTTTGGACTACGACTGAAAAATAAGGTAAGAGGGTCAGGCTAGGGCCTTAAACAAAAAGCCCGTTCTATGTAGAGGTGGATGAGGGCTTATGTTACAGCCCGTAAGATTAACATCTCCGTTAGATACATTATTAAATATATTAATATGTGTATGTATATAACATTTGTAGAAAATATGACAATAAAAAAAAAATACATACTATAAGCAAAACACAAATACAAGATTTACGTGATTTGGAAATTTGTCTACGTCCACGGATGATGCTGAGTTCTTTTACTAATCTGTAAAAATCAGGGTTATAAATCTCCTAGAGCTCACCTCACTCGATATAGAAAATCGAGCTTCCTTCAATATAACTCTATTCTATAATTAAAGTTTATATCTAATACAAAGTATAACCGCCCATATAAAATATGACGAAAATACCCTCAATAACCTTAGAAAAATTTGAGTGTGACATTAGATTCATGGGAGGGATAGTTGTAAGGATATTTTTCTTTTAAGGATATTATGATGTTTTTAATTTCTATAAATAGATGTCTTAAGATTTATCTTCCTCATTAGAAAATATCTATCTATTTTAGCAAATCCGTTTTTTATAAAAGAAATAAATAAATAAAAATTAGCAAAATATTTAGATATAGGTAGCAATTAGCAACACATTTTCTAAACTAGAGATAAAGTCTAGTGGTGGTCCCTGATCTTTTTTTTTTTTTTTTTTTTTGTAAAAAAAAATATTTAGAGATAGTGGTCCACGATCTCTAAGTCACCTTTCCTTTTTAGTGTGGCTTTACGTAGCTTCCTCATCTAAAGCGTAAAGATCATCCGAGATTAATTCATGGATTCACGTATCTCTATCCCACAAAAGTCAAAGTCAATGATCCTTTCCGCAGGCTTATGGCCCATATTTAGTTTCCCTATCAAGTTTTGATGATTGTATTCTATAAATGGCTGGCTGACCTCTTTGGCTTTGAAATTTCCACTCACATCACACAGATTCCTAATTTCGCAAGACTGATTAGTAGCACACCTTGGATCCAACGGCTGAGAGCCTGATTATTCCATTAACTAAATAGAACCCAGCGGTTACCACTTAGCTAGGGCTGCCAACAAGCCGGGCTGGGCATTTTGGTCAGCCTGATTATTTATAGCGCAAGACGTCCAAGCCTACAAGTAATGTGAGATTATTTTAACATGAAAGTGTTAAAACCAGCCATATTATATATAGCCCAAGACCTCCAAGCCCACAAGTAATGTGAGACTATTTTAACATAAAGGTGTTAAAACCAGCCAGTTGTACCAATATAGAATTCAACCAGTTGGACCTGGCAACAACCCTTCTGTTTGATCATCTCGAACATCATTTTACAAAATGTGTTAGATTTATCAATGGGCCGCTTGCCAGACCTAAGTTAAATGTTTAATTTAGCTCAATGAGTTGAGCTTGATTCTGTTTTTTCGTTGAGTTTGGCCCAAATATATTAACATTTTGACTTGGCTTCTGCTTCAAGCTGTCAACCCATTTATACAATTATACCATTGTGGGCTGCTCCTCTTCCCAAGTTATAAATAAGATAGGATCTCAGGGCCGATTGAAAATTGCCTATCCCCGCCATTAACAGGGCTAATGGGTAATTTCTTTTAACTTTTCAACCACCCTTCATATCTTTTTCTCAATTCAACTGCAATAAAAAGTAACACAAAGCTACAATAAGGGATGTGGGTATTGAGCATCAAAGTCTCCAAAGAAGAGTGAAACTTGACCATCATGAGAGTCGTTTTATGATTATAATTCCTACCCATAGAATATCGTATGCAGCTAGGGACCTAAGCAATACTCTAAAAATGCCTAAGTGTTAGAACAAGTAGCCCCTCTTGGGATACCATGATGGTAGGTAGCCCTTTCCCGTAAGTCACTCCTTTTGGGATTCAATGAAGGCTTACTCTGTGGTCGGTAGCCCTTTTCTTAAGTGATCCCCCACTTCAGTGGCTCAAAATCAAGACGTGCTGGCTCTGGTATCATTTATTAAAAACTTTAATAATACTCCAAAAATGCCAAGGCATAAGTGGAGCAAAAGTTTATGCCTTTGTCACTTTGGTGTCCTTGCATATGCGAAAAATACTAATCAGACAACAACCAAGCCCATTGGAGTCTAAAATGGAGAAAGAGGCTTGTGAGTTCAGTGACCCCCCGAGAAAATTTTAACATAGGGTTCATATTAAAAGTACTTGATTCCACTGTTTCATATTCCAAGGAGCAGTTGTTTTGAGGTTCGGACCACGTGGATTGCTAAAAACTTTTGAGGTTCATATTAAAAGTACTTGATTTCCATTTGTCAACCCCTTACTTTTAGGAACCCACTTTTTCACTCTTAAGAATTTTTTAAAAATCTGATTGACAATGAATTCTACCCTCTTATAGTCAAGAAAAGAGATGAAGACCGGAGATTCTTCCTACATGTCTTTGTTTTTGCCTACCAAAGTCAAAAGGTGTATTAAATTGGAGGATGGTTTCTTATATATCTATGTGAGGAAACCTTTTGCTTCTTTTTCATTATGATTTTGACATAAAGCTACTCGGGTCCCTTGACCCGACTCTCCTAACAGTCATTTAAGCACCAAAATAGTATTTAAATGATCATTATACAATCAATGGTTTAACATGTAAGTGATCCTTACCATAAAGTGATAGATCTAAATTGAAGTGCAACAAACCCAAAAATTGTGTTTAAAGATTTAAACCATTCGATCCTGTTGACTATAACATCAACCATTATTTTTTATTTTGATGACTAACATTAAAGTATTTAGATTGGTCCAGATTGTGCCACATAGCATAATGATCAATCACACTTAAATGGTGTGAGATAAAAAGAATAATTTTGATGGTAAAAGATCATTTAAACACCATTTTAAATGTCAGTAAGAAGCCATTATGCCATATTTCAAAGGATAAAGCTCAATATCAAAAAAATTACTACAACCGTCATTTTCCAGATATCCGCAGGCAGGCAAAAATATTGCTGGCTGTCATGCCCCCAGAGATGTTGTCGAAGAACTTTTTACCGGCAGCTAGTAACACTAATATCCAACGGTCACTAAGTCAGCTCTGTACTGGCAGTGATCTTTCTTCTATGCCGTCTGCGTCGACCACGGACCTTAAAAATTAACTATTACCCGCGGCCAAACCTCTGCTTCAGATAGAGTTAGCGACTGGTGACCACTGCTAATAATATCCTGTTGAATTTTTATTTTTTTCGGAAGCTTTGGGAGGCCAGTAATACTGTTAGACTGTTAAGAAAAAATCAGTATAATTAGGACAGTATTATATGGAGGATAAATTTTATACGGACAAAGTATAAAATTGACTGCAAGTGCGATAAAGATAGATACAGCCAATCATGTCACGCCACAACAGCCGCATGTACTTTGTCCTCAACGGATCTCTTCTACCTCTATCATTTTCCTCATAGGTTATAGGATTAAATAATGCTACGTTGTCTGATGATGAATTGCATAAATGCCATTATAGATGTGAACTGATGTCACTTGACACAAACTTCCTGCCCACTATTACTAATGCTCCCACTACCTTAATTAAAGACTACATTAAAATATAGGACCCCTTCTAGTTGGCTTCCACATAACACCTGCTTATGTGATTAGGTTCCCCATACACGACAATTGAAAAATAAAAAAAATCACATAGTCAACTGCGCAAAAACTGACAGTTTATTTTCACCCTTTTTTCCACAAAGTTGGACACCATTGATATATATATATATATATATATAGAGAGAGAGAGAGGAAAAGGCCTCCGTCCTCCAACCTTCCACGTTGACCTTGAGTGCATTGCTTAAATCATCTTTAAAAAAAAAAAATTTTAAAACTCATCTCCACCGTGCATATTTTAAACCGTAAAATGTGGACCAATGAAAATCATCAAACTTTGACTTGTGAGTTTAAAAAAAGAATTCAATTTTTTTTTTAATATTGATCTAAACTGTCCACCTGTGCTCCACGTGGATCTTAGAAGACGGTCACCGTCCTCCATTGGAGGACCTAACCGGCTCCCATATATATATATATATATAGCCCACTCATCTACATGGCACCTAATCATATTTAATCGGATGCCACGTGAGGGCCAACTGGCATGGGACTTGACATGCTGACTGACAATAGCTGGAGTATCTAACTTATGTTGGCAGTTTGGCACAATAGCCGGTGCTTTGTAGATTGTACTCGACATTAAACGTTATTGATAATTGAAAATACAAAGATTATAAGCTGTCTGTCTAATCGCATATTTCCCAATTTCTTAGAAAAACTAAGCAGTATTAAACATCCACCAAAGAGAAGTCAAAATGAAGGGTACTACTGCCTAAAATTTTAAATTAAAAGAAGGTACCTTTATTTTCAACCCAAAATTCTTCTTCAAGTTGATTACGACAAATCCACGATAGAGACCATTTTTTGTCCCAATCTTTGACAGAGTAAATCTTGAGATCATGGCGATCCTACCAAAAAGTGATCCAAGAACCACATTTGATATATACCCATAATCATGTTCATTTTTCGGTCTATGTACCACATGGAATCAAAATCTCACCATGTAATAGTAGCACCATCATCTCTAGATCCCTCGCTTCAAATGTTGGGACGAAAATGATTTCCACTGTGTGATTCAAAGCAGTCACGGGTTAAGGACCACGAAACCTGGGTTGGAAAGGAAGAATCTTGGGTTTTAAATAAAGGTTCCATTAAAAGGTATAAAAGAGGATGAAATGAATGGTAATTGTTGGGACAGAGGAATCCATCAGAAAGACATTTCTAAGTGAAACCAAACACGAAGAAGTCTTTCTTCTCAATCCTGCAATCATGAATGATCTGATGCAATGTTGAAGGAGAGGATCATGAGGTAAAATGCAAGCAACGAAACACACATCCGCTATAAAAACTGAGCTTTCAGATAACAACAGATGCCAATAAGTGAATCTCTGTGATGTTCATCCAATTCGGATGGCCCACGATTACTGCTAGTTATGATTTCTGTAGATTCAAAGTATTAGTTAATACACACAAGTGGAAACTGCAGCTATGACTTCAAGCTAAGGAGAATGCCTGACATTTTGCAAGTCTCGTGAGCAGAAATCATGATATTTCAAACACGCTCTAAATCATCATCCATAACTAATGTACATTGCAATCACGCCGATCGTCAAAGACCCAACTAATGCCCACGCAAAAATCTTATCGCATTTTTCATATATAACATCAGAAAGGCTTGTTCTGAACTTTCATTGTACTGAAACGGGGAACTCTAGATTCCCTGGATGGCCACCAAAGTGATTTATACATAATGTAGCATGGCATCATCTCTATAAACCCTGTTCTCATGCTTTCGCACCAAGAGATGACTGCTAACAAGAATGAAATGTCAATATCAAGGATGTAATTAATAAAAATATCACACATTAGGATAAATAAATAAATGACCCAATCTTAGATTCAATATAATGAGCAGAAGAAAGGCCCAGGGTGTCCTATTCAAAAGCACATTCCAAGATATAAGGATGGCGAATCAACCTATTAAAGATGAAGTTAACAAAAAATTAAGAACCTTCCCAGATGTTATATGCTGCATTAAACATAAAAGTTTTAAAAAATTAAAAATAAAGCAGTGCATATAATTCAGGCATACAGGTGGATCAAGGAAATATATAACAAATTGAGCATCAGACTTGGGAACCTAACTGTCATTACTCGTGCTTTTATCAAATAAATTACTGGAATGAGGTGCCTCAATTGTTTACCCTTTGTCAAAACACCCGCACCAGGATTCCTATGTATGTTATGTCATTGTTGAACATTCTGGCCACAATCTACTTCAAATTTCAGAAAGATGCAAACATGGCCCAACAGGATGGCTACGAGATCAACTTTGTTGCATGGGTGAAGCCCCACCCCACCCAAAAAAAAAACTACAAAGGAAAAGAGCTCGCTTTAACGAAACTGGTAATCCTAATGGGCCAGTAATGGTGGCATGTTTCCACGTAGTGTCAATAGCTGCAAGAAATGGAAAAGGAATTGTGCAGAACAATGGCATCAGTAGTGCTTAATTTTGCATAGCTGATACTGTTGAAAAGCGTGTGGGAAGGCTGAATTGAAAGAACAGGGTAATAAACTTCTGCTTCACGCTGGAAATAGGAAGTTGGACCATCTAAGTTTGGACATCTAGTGGACGTGCAAACTTATTTAAAATGGTGCCAATAATTGGTTTTTGGGCCAATCGCTGAGAATTTTTCTGGACTGAAAATTATGAGATGTGTCTCTCTTCAGAAGATAATAATTCGTTATTATATTCATAATTTTCAAGTTCTGAATCTTCTAATTAAATGCCTAGAAAGTTCCAGCTTTTTTACATGCTTAAAATGATTTGAAAAAAATAAAAACTTATTTGAAAAAAACACGAGGCAGTGTTACCTTGGCACTTCTACTTTAGGGATTTTTGCCAGTCCGACACTTGGACACTCCTCAACACAGAACGTTACTTGGAGACATGTATGAAACTACCACATAATCCCAACAAAATGTTACTCATTTTGACATGATACAATGAACCGTCGTTTGAACTTATAAAATAAAAGCTCGGATCCTTGAAAACGATTTGTATAATGTAGTATATTTTTAGTTAGGTTAATGACATTCATTATGTATCTTCTCATTACATATCTCTATTGGCTCTCTAAGATGTCTCTTCAATATTTTTTTCTATATACATTTAAAAAAAATAATTATTTTGTTATGGCCGTGCCGCTGTATTAGAATTTTTAGAAATTGGGGTGCCAAACATCTATAACATCTTGACACTTGGCACCCATTTCACATATCTAGGTAACACTGAAAAGAGGCCTTGGATCATAATACAGTAATTATAAGGTTTCTATTTCAGATGGGAAAGAGGGCATCTTCAAAACCTTGCCATTGGTAACTCGCAGTGATAATATCATATGGCAAACACATTTTCGAATATAACTTGCAGCGACCATTTGTGACCATAGAGGTCTTGCGAGTGACAATATTATATGGAAAACATTATGGCATATAGCAATTAAATTATTAGTACACTGCACCAAGACCTTCCTTTCACATATCAATGTCCTGAAGTAACACATTTGCAAATAAACACAATACCGTCAGGGAACTAGGCATCCACCCGCATCTTAGCAACAATGGAAAATTTTAAGGAAAGTCATTTTTCCTTAATAAAAGTGAGAAACAAAAGAACAGACTAAAATCTTGTCAAATCACTGTCTTGGATTATATTCAAATAATGACTAACTCGTCCCACAATTAATTTGAGTATTTCTAGAACCAAACTTAAAGTGGGAGAGGCCATCCAGGTGAAGAAATTATTATATCATACAAGTAAATATTTCAATTTATGTATATAATAAAATATTATGCACATATATAATACCATATAGGCATAATAGTGAAAACATAAAACGTATTATACTATTATACATATATAATTTATGATAGAATCGTTTGGTGGCCACCTAGGTGCCTAGGCAAGACTTCTACATTGTTATTTTTGCATTTTTCAAAATATCTTAAACCTTCACTGATTAGCAGTCTATTACAGAAGGTAGAGAATCTAGAGATGACTGCTCAGGGGTATCGTTTCCCTAATTTCTTTTTTCTTTTTCTTTTTTTCCTTCTGTGCTAATTTTGAATGTTCATGTGTGTTTTCTGGTTTTAGATATTAATTCCGACGACTGATCAAATTGATACAAAAAAAAAAAAAAAAAAAAAACTACGAACTAGATAGTAGAATTTTTCATAATTTATTTTCACCAGTAACAGGACATAAGGGAAACTCATCATATAATGCAAGAAGCATAACACAATTTTGTATAAATATTCTGTTATAATCTAATGATGCTTCCTACAAGGAAGTAATGTTGCTGAGATCGAGCTTCAGGGTGCTGCCTACAACTGAGAGTAAGAGGTTGTGAGCAAAAGCCCCTCCACTCCTTGAATTCGTTACTCAATTCAATTACCTTCCAATCCTCCATGGTTTTAGCCTTTTCACTACGGAGCATTGCATGGCTTTGCAAGGGCAAGAAAGGAGGAACGACTTCTAAGCTAATTAGGAGCTGGAGAACCCACTGATGTTGCTAATATTAGCAATAGAGGTACCTGCGATAGGAATGAGACAAGTGTATCGCAAGAAACAGTGACCTCGATAGCTAAATCAGAAGAGGAACTGAGATCCGTGGAAAGTCACCTCACCTTGAAAATGGTGGAAATGGGCAAATGACTGGATTTCTCATACAACGGGGACGTGAATGACCTAAAGTTCATAGGGAACTTCTCCAGCTAAAATCATTTGTTAACTATGAGAAAGGAGGGGAAAATGGTAAGCCATCATGGTTGTGACTATAGGCTTTTTTTTTTTATTGGTAAAGGTATGAAATATATTAAAGCAAACCAGCGAGGGGCTGGAAACCTTACAACCAAGGTATAAAAAATCGGCCGATACCGATATGTATCGGCGATACGTATCGGTTTTCGGCCAAACCAATATGTATCGCTATCCCAAATCGGTATCGCCGATATGTATCGGATTTTGGCAGATACGTCTCGGTTTCAACCGAGATTTTATTTTATTTTATTTTAAATGACCTATACGTATCGGCCTCGGGCAAACCGATACCCGAGACCGATACTGCTTTTGATACCTTGCTTACAGCGCACCGGGTGTAACCCCCGATATCGGCCTCGGGCAAACCGATACCCGAGACCGATACCGCTTTTGATACCTTGTTTACAAGCACCGGGTGTAGGAAAAAAGACTCAATACAAAAAGAAAGAATCAGTGGCAACGCACTAAGAGTCCAAAGGCGTGGCCCACATAATCAGCTACAGACCAGCCAAGGAGGCCAGCCTTCACTGCCCAAGCGATAGGTCTGCCACCGCTACCCAGGGTCAAACATGGTAGTGCTGTCCCGAGGCCCATTCTTGTCCAACCTCGCCCATAAGCACATCAAGTCCCACACACTCTTCATGATCATCCCCGTCGGGCGACGCTTCTTGATTAAAATGCGAGTGTTTCTCTCCAATCATATACCCCATAACACTGCAAAGAAACTGACCCTTCAAAAGGCCCCCGACTAACCATCTAAATGCATACCAAGTCATGACGAGTAGAGGCTGAGAATGGACTCGGGGAAAACCCACTCCATATCAAAGGACCTGAGGATTTCTCATAATTCCCGAGCAACCCAACAATGAAGGAAGAGGTGCGACGCCAATTCTTCACACTGTAAGCACATAGAGCACCAATTAGGCATCATTTTCCCCTTCCTGACTATAGGCTTATTGGGTGTATATATGTGACCTTTTTGTCTCAATACTTTAAACTGAGAATCCAATCATGGAATGTCAGATGGATGGGGAATGCAGAAAAATGAGTCATCGTTAGAGATATGGTGCAGGTAAGAGATCCCACAAAGTATTGCATTTTGCAGAACCAAATAAGCAGTTGGAGAGCATGCAAGTTCAATTTATGCTACCAGAAAACCCTTCCGGATTGGGATAGAAGCGTGTGGGTACTGCTACAGGGATACTGGTTGCTAGGAATATGAACCTATATGACAAGAAGGCAGTTGCATATTGTTCTCGGTGTCGAATCATCTTAGGCAGAAAAGTGGTGATTTCCTTTGGGCATTCACAACATGGGTGATTCATCGCTTCAAGGGGATATGTCGAACGAACTAACAAAGGTTAATTTGGATTGGGGAGTACTGTTGTACCATGGTGTATTGGCAATGATTTTAAGGTTATCATATTTTCCTATGAGAAGAGTGAGGGAAGCAGGATTATGAAAGTGTGAGGGGCTTCACAAATTCCTTGGCCTCTTACAGCTCGCTTGACATCCCTATGGGAAAATTTTTGCTTACGTTGTTGAATGTGCAGGAAATCCCAACTCAATGTGGGTGGGACAGTTTTTTGGGCTTTGAGTCATTAGAGTAACACTGCCATATCATCATCATGGAAGGCTTGTTGCACCCAATCTCTGATCTCCTCCCTATAATGTTGAAATGCACGAAGGATAGATTGGGACCCCTCCCCATTCAGATTCGAGAATATGGGATCTGAAACAAGAGAAGGTTTTGAAGTTAGCCAGACAATGGTGAAGATTAGGGCTCTCAATGGGGAAGGCAGGCTCAAATTTAGGCCCGCATCCAGCTGTGAAAAGCCGAATTTTTTGAGGACGCAATCCAGGCCCAGGACTGGACCGGGTGAAGTATGCTCGGGCCTAGGTTTGGACTGAACGCCCAAAATCCGGCCAGATAATATGTATATATATAGTAAAATGCCACCAGAGTATTATAAAAGGCAGTAGAGACGTATGCATAAGTCCAGTCAAACGGCGCCATGCGTCAATGGAAATAAACCACAGTTAAAGGATTTCAAAAACGTTGAGACCTCTAGTTTACATTTTGGCACAAAAGGTAAAAAAATTTCACGCCGAGACCAAACAAAGAAAGAGAGATTTTGCTTAGAACAGCAAGACCATAGCTAATCACTGTCTCCGGCCAAACCAGATCACTTTCTCAGGCCAGATAAAAAAACATCTTTGCTTTCGACCAATGTGAAATAGCTTTCCCGTTCAGACATGAAAGAAAGATCTTCAAGGTTCGAAATCATCTTCTCCGGACTAGGTTCCTCTTGCTCGATGAAAGACAAATAGCTCTCTTCCAGACCAGAAAGAGATCCCACTTGCTCGACGTCCAGGTCAGAAATAGCTTTCTCTTGCTCAACGTCATCTTTTACGGCCAGATCTGCTTTATCAACGATTGTCTCTGATTTGTCTCACTTATTCATCTTTAATGAACACATAGGGTAAATATTGTTATTTGATCGGGAAGGGTCATTTGAAAATGTCAATGTTATGCATTTAATGAGAGCGATGCATTGGAATGCATGTTTCCGTTTTTTCAAATAGAGGGTTCATCTAGGTTTCTCTCATTTCCTCTTCGTCTTTAATGAAAACCTAGGGTAAATGCAATGGTTAGATTTTATCCAGCCAATGTTATGTATTTAACGAGGTTGCTAATTTGTCGTTTCTTCGATGGGAACTAATGCGAGTTTACCTGCATACAACTCAGGGAGATGACTCACCAAATGTCGTCCAACAGTGTTCTTCTCATCTTCTTATTCTCTACAAAAACAATCTACAACTTTTACGGTTTGAAAGAATTTGGCCCGGATCCGTCCCCACCCTGCGAAAGGGGGTTGGGCTTAGTATAATTTGGTCAGGGTAAGGGTGACATCTTATGGTGCAAGACACGGGTAGGATCGGGCTGTTTTTTACCCTGGCATTGAGAGCCCTACAGGAGATCATTGGATATTCAAGGAAATTCTGAACTCCA
This sequence comes from Chloranthus sessilifolius, assembly GCA_021018995.1. Lineage (NCBI taxonomy): Eukaryota > Viridiplantae > Streptophyta > Magnoliopsida > Chloranthales > Chloranthaceae > Chloranthus > Chloranthus sessilifolius. The sequence continues at coordinate 137,203,464 of CM037587.1, forward strand.
ATCCACATAAAAACTTGAAATGCTCAAAATGAAGACATAGTGGAATAAAGAAATGTTTGGTTCCGTTGGAAAATGAAAATCAGAGTTGCTTAGGGAGATTCATGGGATTGATCTAAAAGTGGAATCATCGATGCTCAATAAGGCAGAAATGAATAGACATCATGAATTGAAGAATTAAATCAACCCATGGTTCAGTCCACACCGAAACGAAAATTTGACCAGAAATTTCGGTCAAATAATGTATGGAAGGGTAATTTTCAGCCCAAAATTTCGGTCAAATTTTCGGCTTCAGTCATGCCCAAAACCGATATTTTGATCCTTGAATCAAACAAAAGGTACTTGAGGAAGAAATTAGTTGGAAGCAACAAAATTTTGATCCTTATGTAGGTGGGTGAACACTCTCCAACACCTAATGGTACAGGGACATTGGGTAGAGAACAAAGATGTGATTGGTGAGAGCACTGCGAATTTCCACAAAGTGTAACATGCGGACAAGGGTGGAGTTGGCATATGCTTGATTGGCTTGTCCTCAAAGCAATTCATGGAGGGGACCGCGAGAGCTTAGAAAGAAGGTTTTAGGAGATTAAAAAAAGATAATTTTCAATTCAAGTGGAGATCATGCCCTGAGGCCAGATGGATTTACAATAAAATTTTATAAGCAATTTTGGTCACTCCAACATAGTGATTTGCTCTCCTTCGAGCAATTTTATGAAAGAACAATAATGGGGATTATACTTAATGCTGTGTTCATCACCATGATTCCAAAAAAAAAGGCTGAAGAGCTTGGAGACTTTAGACCGATTAGTCTTCTTAGTATTCTCTACAAAATTTTGGCAAAGGTACTTACAAATAGGCTAAAACCTCTAATGGTCAAGGTCGCGTCCCTTTTCCAAGGGGCTTTTTGTTCAAGCTAACCAATTTTTGGACACGGCAGTTTTGTCACACAAGTGCATCACCTCCCAAAATCAATTGACCAAGTTCAGGATTCTTTGCAAAATTGACATGGAAGCCCTATGATATCGTGAATTTGGACTTCTTAGATAACATGTTAGGCCAATTGTCAACATGAAGTAGAGAAAATGGATGAAGGCATAGTATGAAATGGTGTGGTTCTCTAATATGGTAAAACAGTTTGGCTAGTGGGTTTTAAAAAGTTTTAGAGAACTTTGCTAAGGTCATCCCATGTCCCCTTTTCTCTTCAATGTGGCGGTGGTAAGGCACTTAGTAAGCTACTTATGTGTGGGCTTCAGAGATTGATTGGGCAAGGGATTTAAGAGCAACTCCAACGTCGTATCCCAAATCTAATGTGGAGGTTCCAAAGGCTATATTTGGGATATTGCCTTGCTTCCCAACGCTCCCATCGGTACCCCATATCTAACGTGTATATAGGATACCAAGTTGGTATCCTATATTTTGAAAATATTATATTATATTGCAACCTTTTTTTTTAATTGCTTTTTGTAGATACATGGTTGTTTTTTTAATTGATTTTTATTTAAAGTAGATTTGAAAATATAATAAACTATTAAATTTGGGATACATTCCCAAATTGGTATCCCAAATTTGCCACATCAGTAAAAAAATGGGATACACCACTGGAAATGTTCTAAGATTGCAAAATATGGCTCCACAATATCTCATCTCAAAATGTGGACAATATACTAGTCTTTTGTGGTAGTTCGATGGACGATCTTGTGCATGTCAAAGTCATAGTTAGATGCTATGAAGAGGACTCCGGCCAAAAGGGTAATATTGGGAAATTAAAGATGATGAGAGTTAGGATGGAAATGGGGGAGATCAAAGACAAAGGTGGATGTGTTACGGTGCAGTAGACTATCCCACTTTGAAAAGAAGCCTCGTTTTGGAAAGGAAATCTTCTATAGATAAGTACAAGAATTACTCATGAAATCCACACTAGCCTACCTCCCAGTATACTGTATGTCTACAGTTCATTGCTCGGTTAGTGTTATTGAAAAACTGGAAATATTGTTGCTATGGAGTGGGGGCGAGACATGGTCAAAAGTATCATCCTGAAATGAGAATTGGTGTGCTTCTCCATAGAGGATGGAAGACTCGGATGTAGGAAACTTTAAGGAAATGAATTAGGCACTTTGGGGAAAGCACCTACAGAGGATTGGGGAAAAAAGTGAACTTTTATGGGCCGATCAAGTGGGTTTTAAATATAGTTCTAATAGGAACAAGTGGGAGAGCTGATCACCAAGAGGCTCCTTGGTGTCGGGTTGGTGTAAAAGGGATTGTCAAATGAAGTCATTTTTTAATAAAAGCATTCAATTTAAAGTTGGCTTGGCTAGCTGTGTAAATTTTAGGTGATGCCCCATTAAATATAGCTTTGATAGGAACAATTAGGAGAGCCAATCGCCAAGAGGTTCCTTGGGACTGGGTAGGTGTAAAGTGGGTTGTCGAATGAAGTCATTTTTTAATAAAAGCATTCAATTCAAAGTTGGCTTGGGTAGCTGTGAAAATTTTAGTGTAGTGATGCCCCACTACGTGTATAGTTTGAAGATTTGTATGGACTTACCATAAACAAAAGTGTACTTGCTAATGAGTTGATAGAGAATATGGCTCCGGTGTGGCATATCCGGCTTCCACGCAATAATAGAGATAGGGAATGTGCTTCATTTACAAATCTAGTTGGGATCCTTTCAGAGGTCTGTGCTCCTAGGACAGCTGAATGATGCAAATCGACATTTAAAGAATAAAGGGATGGAAAAGAAGTCACCAGACCGTGAGGGAATGCTACCAAGATTCATGAAGACTTTAAGGGACATACAAGCTGCTGTTAAAAAATGGATACAACCAAGAAACAGTTTGCAATAGACCTGAAAAGAGGGAACTATAAAATTCTTCTGAAAAGAAGCTAATATCATCTTGAGTTTCGGCTGAAAGGAGACCAAGAAACAGGCATGAGAAGTTGAGTAATGGTGCTGGAAAACAGAGCATGAAGGTGACCACTAACAAGCCCAATAAAGGCCTTTCAATGTGAGCTAAGCTGAACTTTAATGGGCCTTCAAAAAACCATTAACAGCTCTTAAGAAAAAACCCATAGTGAAAACATTGAAAGGTACATGCGAGCCTGAAATAAAGACTCAAAATAAAAAATTAAACGCCCAATAAATAAAGATTGCACGTTGCCTTCAAGTGGTCATGTGAGATACCTGTGGCTGTGTGGAGTAATCACGTGAAAAATTGAAGGTCGCGTGATGCTCGAGAAAGAGAAGGCTAGACAGTGATTGGCATAAAGAGCCAAAATATTGTGTTTTCACTGTTGTTCTTTGACCATCACAAGTTGACCTTCCACTTATTTTATTTTATTTATGTATTAGTTAGAAGTTATGTATTTTCTATTTAGCTTAGGATTCTTGAAATAGATTAATCTCTTTTTCATTTTTGGTTAACTTTGCTTGAAATTAAAGAAGACTGAACCCTGACACCTGCAAAAGCACTTTTGATAACTGTGGAAAGACCAGAAATGACTTCTGACAGCTGTTGAAAAACACTGGGACAACTTCTGACAAGGTGGGTCTTAATTAATTTTGAAATTTTCTTCCCTTTCAAACTTTTAGTGATCTCCTCTGTTACTACATCACTGAAGATAATAGTCACAAAGTCAGGATATGACAACAATTCGATAAGAGGTCTCAAATTTGGACAAATTCAGGAATATTCATTTAAGTGGGCATTTTCATCATCATGCTAGTGAGAATTATTCTTGTAGCATGCATTGGACCAACGACACCCTCCTCCCACAGGTCAGTTGGCAGAATAGTGACAACCCGGATTTTTTGAAAAAGTTGATGAAGAAGAAAATAAATAAATAAATTGTGACATATTCAAAAAGTCGCAACGCCCTGAGTAAATCGCGAACATTGTGTTTTAATCACGAATAAACCATGATCTATCCAAAAAGTCGATGAAGAAGAAAAGGACGAAAGAAAAAAATTATAGAAAATATATTTTTTAACATATACAATATTATTTTTTATAATTTTTCCTATGAAATGTTTAACGTTTGAAATATATATTTTTCATAATTATTGATATATAACTTTATTTTATTATCCTGGTCTTTTCCCGACTTTACCAATTGACGCCAAATTATTCCCGAACTTCGACTTAATCACTATGGGTGGTGGAGAAGATAATGAAAAGCCCGAATTGCGGCAAACCATGTGTTAAATGGTTCAAGAGATGTAGTGTCGTACCCAATCATCTCTCTTAGCCCTTGTACATAATTACTATAGTATCAACATACCAGCAAGCTACAAAAATATATCGAACTTTTGCTGCTCCTTTTCTGTTGGCCTTTGAGATGAGAAGCAAGTGATGTATCTCCTTGCCACGGATTAGAAGCAAGTGATATACTTTGAGATGAGAAGCATGTGATGTATCTCCTTACCATAGTTGGGTGGGGTGAGTGGTTATACTTTTTTGGTCAAATTTTCAATTTAGTATGTAATATTGTATTAATTAGCTTGACAATTGAGGACGTATTATAAAAAGTTTCTAAAAATATGAAATTGGGTTTTGATCTTGGACCCGACTTCACAATGAATGGGTTTAGTCTGGTTGTCCATATATATATATATATATAGCGATAAAGTCGAAGTTCAGGATTAGAATGGCAAGGGAAAAATTCGGGAAAAGGGAAAAAATCAGTAAAATGGAGAAAAAAGGAAAAAATTCAAAATAAATAAGTAAATAAAGATCTTTCAGAAGGCTTCTTCCTCTCTTGTCTCAAGCCAACAGTTGGGCTATTGTATCTACGAATTCGAGATTGAAAATTAAACCGGCCATCATGTCCGACCAAATCAAATAAATTAAATATATATTAATGAATATAAAAAAATTATTTTTTATATGCCAAAAACATTTCCAAGTTTTTAACCTAACTTTTTGAGCAAATTAACACAGTAGTGAGATATATAATAAAATTTCATATTTAAATAGACAATTACACATGTTAAAAGAATCTAACCATTTGCAAATCAACAACTATAAGTCCATCAATGTACAACATCATCCAAGGCCAATATAACATTATTCCTAACCAACCATAAGTCCACCAATACAAAGTAATATTTACCTTCTTCATCTTCAAGGGACAAGAAGAGAAGGAGATAGGTTACGAGAAGAGAGAGAAAGGGAAAGGGAGGGGGGCTCATTTAGGAAGACGAGCGGAAAAGAGATGGATTTTAGTTTTAGGGTTTCAGGGATTGGGTTTCGTTTTAATGTGTATACTTTTTTTATATGTTTTCTAAAATATTAAAAAAAAAATGTGTTTTTCACGTTTAAAATGTTTTGAAGACTCATTTTTTTTATTTTAAACACTTTTTTGTCACTATGCTTAGATGAAACCTGACCAGAAATCTTAAATGGATTTGCCCATGATGACATCATTATACAATAGTCTAGCACTATGACAACATTAAACGACGTCTTAGTTTCCAAACAGCCAAAAAAGATTTTTTTTATTTTTTATCAATAAAAGGGCAATAAACTAATAAAACCAGCAAGAAGCTGGGAGGCAAAAATACAAAGGCACTAACAAAGATTTTGATGTGAACTTTAGATCCGCTTGTTTGAATTGTGGTCGGATAAAGAGGAGACGTCAAAAGAGAAAGTGAACCCACGAGTAGGTTTTTTAAAAAATGCCCCTTAAAGACCCGTTTGATCAGAAAGAAGAAAATCTAAAATTTATTAGGGTCTTCAACTTTCAATCTCGTCACTTTTATATTAGGCCTATTTTGAAGTGTCAAACAAAGTCGGATTGATGCGAAATTGATCATATTTGAAAGCTTATGGAAGTAGCTTTCCGAGCCAAAAAACGTGCAATTCCGACAAGTATTGAAGAAGTTATGGTCAGTTTTCGAAAGTTGAACAGAAAATGACGAATTTCAAGACTCCTAATTGAATTAGGATTAGTCTCTTTTATTATTTTATTTTAGAAAATAGGATTTGTTTCTTTTATTAGAAATATAATTAGTTTCCTTATTATTTTAGGACTTTGTTTTATTGTTTTAGAAGAATTAGGATATTTCTTTTATTGGAACAAGGAATTAGAGTTACACTAGGATTTCTAGTTTTACGCATTGGTTAGCCTATTTAAAGGCTTGTAAACAACTTTATTATTACCTTTTGGTAAATGAAAATTGATTATACAAAATTGAGAGTTCTAAACTTTCGAGAGGGTGTAATTCTCTCAAACGGAGAGCGATTCTTCGATTCCTGCTTGCGGTTTGATGCGATGTCAACTCTTCTTTCACCTCTATCTTCTTTAGATCTACGGTTTGCAAAAGTAGTGTAACCCTAATTATTTTATTTATTTCATAAAATCCAAAATCAACCTATTTGTTCATCATAAATCATTATTAGCCTTTTAATTTTGCTCGGAATCGAGAGAACCCGCTTGCGAGTTCGTTCAACGCCCTAAGACTGTCGGAGATCTAGCTGTTCATAAGACCCTAGTCTTCTAGATCCGAAATAGGGAACGTACATGGAAAGTAACGTTATTTCAGGTTGGAATTAAATCTTCTAATTGAATTTCTAGAATTTTCGTGATAATTTGTTATGAGAAATTGTTATTTTTAATTGTTTGAATTAATTTTAATTTTAATTTCAGCCCTAGCATTGCATTTAGTAAGTTCCCGCATCAGATTTCATACTATAACTTTATACCAGAAGAAAATTTTCAAGCCTCTCCATACATATCATAAAAGAATTCCAAATTTTCAATGCTCTCTATACATATCGTAAAAGAATTCCTTCCAATCCTGTGAGGATCCAAAATTAATTTCGCAAGTAATACAACACAACCATAACCAGAACCTTATTATCAATAAGTTTCGAGATCACTTAGTAAAACATGAAAAACCTACAGCAGGAAAAAGGAAAGAAAAAAATGAAGTTCTCGTGTTTCTTGCAATAACTAAACCCGTAGCAACAAAATTCTTCGATTTTTTGAATAGTCTTGTTTAAATCGCAAACTTTTTCTCAAATAATTTTCTCTCTTTTTCCAGAAATTTCTCCAATTTTTGACAATTTTTTTCACGAATAATATTTTTTGTCATCACTATATCATTCCCCGCTTTGATTATTTCCTCATTTTTTTCCGAATGATTGAGATGGTTGCCTGCTTTATTTGGCCAAAAGTAGGTGATTCCAGACCGGCTAGTGGCTCCTTCCGCCTTTGGGTATTCGCTAATACATGTATCTGAGAGGGGTTTTCTGTGGAAAGGGAGAAGTGAGGAAAGAGGTATCACTTAATCAATTGGGAGGCGTGTCATTTTGCGATATGTGATGCGGGCCTTGGTATCTAAAAATGTATGAAATGAATAAGGCTCTTATGGGCAACTGGCTATGGCAAGTGTGGATGGAGGGTAGAAACCATTTGGTTCAGGTCCTCAAGAACAAAGAGGGAAGCTGCAATAATGGTTGGGAGATCAAAAGCAGAAAGAGCAAAGCTTCAGTTTGGTGCAGAGGAGTTCGTTCGGCTAGACTTGAGTTTAATCAGCGTATCAAGTGTGATTGGAGTTTGGGGGACAGGATTTGGTTTTGAAATTCTATGTGGGTAGGGAATCTTTGCCTTAAGCGATCGACTCAGCAATGCCCACGGGATGGCTTTGAATCAGGCGGCCTTTGTGACTAATATGTATAGTGACGGAGACGCCACCAACAAAGACCTAGGGTTCATGCCGTACAAGGTGTATCAGCGGAGGAAGAAGCGACTGAAGGGTCAAGGAACGTCAAGAACCACCAAAGAAAAGCCCTAGAGGTCAGCCCGGAAGCACCAAAAATCATAAGGCGACGGACGTCCGTTGGATCAGGACGGACGCCCGGATTTTGAGGTGCTCACTGTTTTAGTGAGCATAGACGTCCGTGGGTAGGCGATGGACGTCCATAGGCCACAGGTCGGACGTCCGTGAAGTCTCCGCCCCTGCAGCTTAAGTGACGTAATTGTCATTCTTATCCTTAGATTTTGTCATTTTGTAAGTTACCATTTGAGGTAACATAGTACTTTTCTATTTTAGGTTATTTTTCTTTGTAAATGCCATAAAGCACAATTTTGTAAGCCAATTTTGGCACTTGTTGATTTAATGAAAATATGCTTTGCATTTGGCTTGAGGTGAGCTTGAACAGAGAGTCTTCTTCCCCATGTGGGTTTGGTGTGAGGCCAAGCATAGTCACAAAATTGGGGTTCGGCAATAGTTCGGCGAGGTTAAAATTCGGAAAAATCCGGCAAAATCGGGGAAGTTCGGAGGAAAACGGTGAGAAAAAAAATAATAATAATAATAATAAGATTTAAAATTACTATATATATATATATATTAAAAAAAAGTTTGTCACAAAATTTTTTGAAAAAATCGGGAATTATTCGGGAATAATTCGCGAATTATTCGCAAAGTTCGGTGATTTGGCGAATTTTGAAAATTTCGTGAATAATTCGAGATTAATTTGGAGGACCATAAATTCGCGAATTTTTCGCGAATTTTTCAAATATTCGGCGATTTTTGTGACTATGAGGCCAAGGGTGTGAGGCCCATGTTACTTTGATTTTCTCCTTTACATTTTGTTCTTATTTGATCTCCTACTTTCTCCTTGAATCTTTAGTATCCTCTTTTCCCCTTTTTAATTGATTTTCCCATTTCCCAACCCTAGATCTAGAGTAACTTTGATGATCATCCTTATGGATCGAATCCAATCTTAGCCCGTCGATCCATAACCGTTGTTGGACTCAAGCTTACTCAATTTGAGTCGTTAGCCGTTTCGATTCCAAAGTCCTAGCGAGGAGACACCGATTCCACGAAGTGCTACGATCTAACGCCCCGACCTAGATGAAGCGAGAGTCCTATCTCTCTGATTGCCTCTTCCGCCATCCTAAGGGATCTCGCGCGTTGAATTGGACCATATGTGAGCCAAAGCATGGTCACCTAAGCGGAATCCCGGGAAACCCCAAGGTATCGCTTTAATTTGTGGTTAATTGCTTAATTAATTAGTTTAATTTCGACAAAGTCATCACATCATGGGCATTATGGATTTCAAGGCCGTTGTCCCGCATCAATTTTGGTATCAAAGCTTAGGTTCTAGGTTAGGGCATATTTTGCATGTCATTTTAATTCCTTTAAATTTCATTTCATTAGTGTTCAACTGCATGCACGTCACGTGTTTGGTAAAATTCTTCACTCACTTATGTTCATAGTTGTGTGACATTTTAGAACCCGTGTTAGTGTGTTGTGTTCACCATGGATCCAAATATGATTAGCGATGCTCTTAAGGGCATCCAAGCCATGTTGATCACTATAAATGAGCGGATGAATGCTATGGAGGAAGCCCAAACGGCTATGGTTGCCTCTAACGAGATGTTTCTCAACTGCTTCAATCGGTTGAAAAGGAGGTGAGGAGCATCACGACCGACGCGATGAGCGTAACGGACCACTCTTTGAGCGTCACGGCCGGCCCGACGGGCGACATCGAAATCTTAGGGAAATAGTTCATCACGGAGATGACTACGACCCGGATGAGAAACTCCTCAAGAATGTTCAAGTTGAGTTTCCGACCTTCGATGGAAGAATGGACCCTAAAGTCTTCCTCGATTGGGTATCCGATATGGATCACCACTTTCAGTAGTATGGCATGGATAATGAGCTGTGTGTTAGACTTGCCAAAATGAAGCTCATTAGTCAAGCTCGACTCTTTTGGGTCAATGTCAAGCGAATGTGTGTCAATGCGGGTCGTGCTTCCATTACCCGTTGGAGGACATGGAGCGACTTACGGAGAAGTATGTTCCTTTATCATACTACCACCGCCTACTTGACTAATGGCAAAATCTGCGCTAAGGTAGTATGCCCGTCGCCGAGTACATTGGCAAGTTTGAGGAGTTCATAATGAGAGTCAATGTATCGGAAAATCCTCAAGTCACTCTTTCAAGGTTCTGCACCGAGTTGCGATTGGACCTCCAAAAAGAGTTGATCTCTCACCCCGTCGACACTCTTGAAGAGTGTTACGCTGTTGTGCAAGACCTTGAGAGGTACTTGAGGACGATGGTGGTGAGACGATTTGAGCCACATACCGATAGCCATAGAGTCGGAGAAGGAAGGCCTAGTGCTGGAAATCCACCTCCCAAACCGACATAACCCACTCCTACAAATGTTCGGTTTGACAAAGGGAAAGGTGTGATCGAGGAGTCCTCAAAGGATGGCACTCAAACCAAGTGCTATAAATGTCATGGGTTTGGACACTTTTCCGCCCAATGCCTTACAAGAGACCCCCAAAAAACTCTCTTGGTTGAAGAAAAGGTCGGTGAGGAGGAAGTGTATGAACCGGAAATCACACCTAATAATGAGGAGGGTGATGACGATAGTCGTGCACTAGCTTGCGTTCACGAGTGTTTGGTTGTGGAGTGTGCCCTAGCACAACCTCATCGTGATGAGAAGGATGATTGGCGTAGAGATAACATTTTCTACACTTATGCCAAGTGTGGTGAGAAGAGTTGTAAGGTCATTGTGGATAGCGGGAGTTGCACGAACGTTGTGTCGACACACACCATTATCCGTTTAGGACTCACACCCGAGCCCCACCTGAGACCGTACAAAGTCGCATGGGTCGACTACTCTTCCATTCCCGTGTCCCAAAGGTGTCGTGTGCCAATACAATTAGCTTCGTATTCGGACACCTTATGGTGCGATGTGGTGCCAATGGATGTGGGTCATACCATCTTGGGAAGGTTGTGGCTCTATGATATGGATGTGACCCTTCTTGGACGGTCTAATGTGTGCGCATTCATGCATGAAGGCAAGAAGATAAAGTTAAACCCCCTGCCTCCCAAAATTCCATCGAGCAAGCAGGTTGACAAGAAGGGTGGTCCATCCAAGACCATTAATATTGTGAGCCGCCCTTCGAAATTTGAGAGAGCGTCCTTAGATGAGAACGTGGTGTATGTGGTCATCACCGTTGAGCGTGCTCTTGAGTCTATGGGTGAGTACCCTAAGGAGGTTGAGTCAATTCTAAAAGAGTTTGTAGATGTCTTCCCGGAAGACTTGCCCAATGAACTCCCTCCCATGCGTGGCATTCAACACGCAATAGACTTGGTTCCCGGATCTACCCTACCGAATCTACCTCACTATAGGTTGAACTCAGTTGAACACGCCGAGTTAACTCGGCAAGTTGATGAGCTCCTTCGAAAGGGATTCATCCAAGAGAGCTTGAGCCCATGTGTTGTACCCGTACTACTCACACCCAAGAAAGATGGCATGTGGCGAATGTGTGTGGATAGTCGGACAATCAACAAGATTACGGTCAAGTATCGGTTCCCTATACCGAGGCTCGACGATATATTAGATATGATGGTTGGTGCCACTATCTTCTCTAAGATAGACCTTAAGAGTGCCTACCATCAAGTTCGAATCCACCCCGATGATGAGTGGAAAACTGCCTTCAAGACCAAAGGTGGTCTTTATGAGTGGATGGTCATGCCTTTTGGGCTTTCAAATGCCGCGAGCACCTTCATGAGGCTCATGACCCAAGTGTTGCGACCGTTTATTGCAAAATTCCATGTGGTATATTTTGATGACATTTTGATCTATAGTTGCGACAAGGAGCAACACTTGACCCACTTGCGGTTGATTTGTAGGACTTTAAGACGAGAGAAACTATATGCGAAATTCAAGAAGGGAACGTTCATGCAACAATTCGGTGTCTTCTTGGGGTTCATTGTATCTGCCGATGGCATGGTTGCGGACAGGAAAAGGTAAAGGCTATTGTAGAGTGGCCCGACCCTAAGAACATACATGATGTCCGTAGCTTCCATGGGTTGGCCACCTTCTATCGTCGCTTCATTCGAAGCTTTAGCACCATTATGGCTCCCATCACCGATTGCATGAAGAAATGGGAGTTTCAATGGAGCAAAGCCGCGATGAGGGCCTTTGCTGAGATCAAAGAGAAAATGACAAGTGCACCCGTCATTCGCCTACCGGACTTTTCTAAAGTCTTTGAGGCCACTTGCGACGCTTCGAGTGTAGGCATAAGAGGATTGCTTAGCCAAGAAGGTCACCCGGCATCCTACTTTAGTGAGAAGCTCAACGAGGAGAAGCAAAAATACTCCACCTATGATAAAGAATTCTATGTGGTTGTCTAATCGCTTTGGTATTAGAAACATTACCTTAGACCGCAGGAATTTGTGCTATTTTTCGACCATGAAGCTTTACGTTTCCTTCCTTCCCAAAAGAAGTTGAACCCAAGGCACGCGACGTGCGTCGAGTACCTTCAAGGGTTCACATTTGTATTGAAGCACAAGGCCGGTGCTGAAAACAAAGCGGCTGATGCGCTTAGTCGTCGGGTAGCGACTTTACAAGCCATGAGCACCGAGGTTGTGGGGTTTGAGCAATTGATCCAAGACTATCCCGAGTGCCCAGATTTTGGGACGGAATACATGACTCTACGAGACAATCCGCCCAGCGCTAACTCCAGGTATACCTTGCAAGACGGGTATTTGTTTATGGGCCATCGTCTATGGGAGGGGTTGCCGATCATTTTGGGCGTAACAAGATCATTGTGCTCGTCGAAAATCAATTCTTTTGGCCTGGCCTTATGCGAGATGTCGCCCGAATTGTGCGACAATGTCACACTTGCCAAGTCTCCAAGCAAAGGAGGCAAAATACCGGCTTGTACACTCCCTTGCCGGTACCACACACACCTTGGCAAGACGTTTCTATGGACTTCGTGCTTGGGCTCCCCAAGACATTGAGAAAGCACGACTCCATTATTGTCGTTGTGGACCGATTTTCCAAAATGGCCCACTTCAAACCGTGCAACAAGACCACCGACGCAGCCCATGTTGCGAAATTATTTTTTGGTTAGGTAGTGTGCCTCCATGGTCTACCCAAGACCATTGTGACGGATAGGGATGTCAAGTTTACAAGTTACTTTTGGAAAACCCTATGGCACATGATGGGCACGATGCTCTAATTCTCATCGGCATATCACCCTCAAACCGATGGCCAAACGAAAGCCACCAATAGGAGCTTAGGCAATCTACTTCGTTGTCTTGTCGGTGACCACATTAAGACTTAGGACTCCATTCTACCATTAGTCGTGTTTGCATACAACAACTCTGTCAATAGGTCCACAGGTAAGAGTCCATTTGAAGTGGTGCATGGTCATAAACCAAGAACACCCCTAGATTTGATTCCTATGCCTGCATCTCACCGCACATCCGATTCCGCGGATACATTTGCACAACATATTCACAATTTGCATGCCGAAATTAGATGTAAAATTAATTCGACCAATGATAATTACAAATTGTCGACGGATTCCCACAGGCGTTTCAAAGAGTTTCAAATAGGTGAGTATGTAATGGTTCGGATTAGGCCTGAACGATTCCCATCGGGAATCGTGAAGAAGCTCCAAGCCCGCGGTGCAGGACCTTTTAGGATTGTGGCAAGGAGTGGTCCGAATGCATATGTTCTTGAGCTTCCTCAAGATGTGGGGGTTAGTTCAACGTTCAACGTGAAGGACCTAGTTCCTTACCTAGGCTTAACTCCACCGCCTTGCAATCCTTTCCAAACGTCCTCCACTCATGAGCCAACCTAAAACTTGCAGCATATACCACCTCCTCCAAAATAACCTAAATGAGACGTGATTGAGGAGATCCTAGATGATCATGTGGTCTCCACCCATGAAAGGGGGTTTCAAAGGTACTTGGTGAAGTGGATCCATAAGCCGGAATCCAAAAATACATGGGTCACCGAAGACGAAGTCCGCAGCCTAGACCCCAACATGCTTGATCGTTACCATGACCGTTCTTCATCAGTGATGAAGCCCTTTCGGTCTGGGGGAATTGACGGGGACGCCACCAACAAAGACCTAGGGTTCAGGCCGTACAAGGTGTATCAGCGGAAGAAGAAGCAACTGAGTCAAGGAACGTCAAAAACCACCAAAGAAAAGGCCTAAAGGTCAGCTCGGAAGCACCAAACATCGTAAGGCGACAAACGTCCGTCGGATCAGGACGAACGTCCGAATTTTGAGGTGCTCACTGTTTTAATGAGCACGGACGTCCGTAGTGCATTACGGGCGTCCGTGTTTTGGAGTGCTCACTGTTTTTGTGAGCACAAACGTCCATAGTGCATTACGGACGTTAGTGGGTAGGCGACGGACGTCCGTGGGCCCCAGGTCGGACGTCCGTGAAAATCTCTGCCCCTGCGGCTTAAGTGACGTAATTGTCCTTCTTCTCCTTAGATTTTGTCCTTTTGTAAGTTATCACTTATGGTAACATAGTACTTTTCTATTTTAAGTTATTTTTCCTTGTAAATGCTATAAAGCACAATTTTGTAAGCCAATTTTGGCACTTGTTGATTTAATGAAAATATGCTTTGCATTTGGCTTGAGATGAGCTTGAAGAGAGAGTTTTCTTCCCCATGTGGGTTTGGTGGGAGGCCAAGGGTGTGAGGCCCATGTTACTTTGATTTTCTCCTTTACATTTTGTTCTTATTTAAGCTCCTACTTCTCCTTGAATCTTTGATATCCTCTTTTCCCCCTTTTAATTGATTTTCCCATTTCCCAACCCTAGATCTAGAGTAACCTTGATGATCATCCTTATGGATCAAATCCAATCCTAGCCCGTCGATCCATAACCGTTGTTAGACTCAAGCTTACTCAATTTGAGCCATTAGCCGTTTCGATTCCAAAGTCCTAGCGATGAGCTACCGATTCCACAAAGTGCTACGATCTAACGCCCCAACCTAGACGAAGCGAGAGCCCTATCTCTCGGATTGCCTCTTCCGCCATCCTAACGGATCTCGCGTGTTGGATTGGACCCTACGTGAGCCAAAGCATAGTCACCTAAGCGGAATCTCGAGAAACCCCAAGGTATCGCTTTAATTTGTGGTTAATTACTTAATTAGTTTAATTTCGGTAAAATCATCACATCATGGGCATTCACGGATTTCAAGGTCGTTGTCCCGCGTCATATAGTTGACGGTGAGGTGATTTGGGATGTTCAAATGCACATAAATCTTAGGGATTGTGAGGTGATTTTGTTGGTGAAGATCATAGATCTCATTGGCAAGTGTGAACCCAACATAGGATTGATCAAAGGGTGTGGACTCTTGACAGGAAGGGGCTATTACAGACCATTCCTTCCATTGGTTTCTCGTTCGACAGCCTTTGGGTGCATCATGATTGAGCGTCAGTGTGGGATAGATGTGGGCTCAAAGGGTGAGGTTGTTTGGGTGGACGGTTGCTTTGGGTTGCATCCTTATGATTGATCAATTGATAAAAAACAGAAGAGGATGCAGAACAAATGTCTTGTAAGCTTGTTTGATGTTGACTCTGCCAATCATCTATTTCTTTATTGTTGGTTTGCTAGAAAGTAGTGGAGTATGGTGTTGAAGGTGTTTGGGATCAATTGGTGTTTCCGAGGTCGTGCATGGAGTCTGTGGATTCTTGGGATGATGGGAGTCAAGGTGCTTTGGAGGGCTTCTTGTTTGGCTGTTCTTTGGGTGATTTGGGTGGAAAAGAACGATAAGAGTGTTCCGGAGGAGGAAGCCTACTGCATTTGTTTGCGTCGAGTTAGAGACAATTGGGACGTCACTGATAGAAAGATCATGTCAGATGTGAGAGTCGACTTGGTGGAGAGCAGTGATACTCTTAGGGGGTTTTGGCTGTTTCTCTTGGCCTGTGGGGGTTTCTCGGGTCATCTGGGGGAAGTCTTGCTTGCTTGGGAGTTTAGGTTTTTCTTTTTTTGCTTTCCCAGGCTCTAGTGGTTTCTTGTTGCTTTTGTTTGCTTCCTTTGCTTGTTAGGTTTGTTTTTTCTTTCTATGTTAGCTTCTCAATGTCGGCTTTGGCTGTCTGCTTTCTTTTGTTCTCCTTTGGCTCCCCAGATGACTGGAAGATGAGTTGGATTCCAGCTAGCCGCAGAACTAATAAAAGCTACTGAACGGAAAAAAAAAAAAAAACAACAAATAACTGCTACTAACAGCAAACAACAGCATCATACTTTTTTCCAAAGTCACGAATTTTTGCCTTTGGTGAATTATCCCTGATTCCTGACATGGTGAACAAAGCAAAAACCTACAACAAGAAAATGAAAAATGAAACGTTACATAATATGTGTATGTACACATCAATGTTTCTACCACCCAAATCCCATGCCAACACTCATCTCCATGTCTACAAATTATAGTTAACACTGACCTTACAGCTCACCATGTTTGTCTGCAATATGTTTGAAAAGATTTTTAATTATCTTATCTAACCTTAACAAGTTTTTCAGTAAATCAACAATTAATGTAGCACCATAATTAGTGAGATATATAGCTACCATAACCATGTATTCAGTTCTGAATCTAAATAGCAATTCAAGTGAAAATGGCCCCTTGTGTTGACTAATCCAAAGAATAAAACGAGGAGGCCTCGGAAGAGGAAAGCCATGCTCTATGTACCAATATAGAGTCCAGGTAAAACCTAGCAACTGAAAAAGATCATGCAGCATACGCAAAATTCGAGGATTGTAGCAGAATCAGTGAAAACCATGATTTCCATCGTTTCCATAGCATTCAAATTAGTTTTAGCAGTAGTGTAAAATGTACCTTGACTCCCGTCGAAGGTGTTCCAGGCTTGGTTGTAGTTGTACTGCCAAAATTAAACTTTGTTTTCTTTTCTGCAGGCTTTAGTATTTGAAATGAGCACATAAGAGTTTCATCCACACTCATCATAGCACCAGCATTGTCAAATTCCCCACAATAATTAGGTGCGGAAAATATTGTAACCAGTTGCCGGTTAGCAAAGAACTCATATCCATCCTCCACAACCTGCAATTGCATAGGAACCACCGAATCAATTTAAGAAGCTGTCACTGCTTGGAAGCCAACAAAATAATAAAATTCGGTAATTTGTTACCTGGTGAGCACGGCAAATAAGGTCTAGATCATGCTTCTGAAGAAACTCAGAGACTTTATCAGGACCAAAGGTATATGACACGCCCCTATCATTCATGCCCCACCCTTGAACATCTTTACTGGGATCAGACCAAAGAAGGTCACAAAGCAAACCAGTGTCTGGGACGTCAGTTGGGCGTGTTATATTTCGTATCTGATCCAAATTATTCAAATCAGGAGAAAGGCCCCCATGCATGCAGAGAATCTTATCATCGATCAGAGCTGCCACGGGTAGGCAGTTAAAACAATCTGTGAAAACTTTCCACAGCCGTACATTGAATCTCCGCTTGCATTCGTCGTAAAAACCATATATACGATTGATGGAGGCACATTCATGATTTCCCCTCAAGAGAAAGAAGTTCTCCGGATACTTAATTTTATACGCAAGAAGAAGGCATATTGTCTCAAGGCTTTGTTTGCCTCGATCCACGTAATCCCCTAAGAATAAGTAATTGGCCTCGGGCGGTAACCCCCCATAATCAAAAAGCCTTAGTAGATCAGAATACTGACCATGAATGTCACCTGAGCACATCATAATAAATATTCAAAGAAATGTTTGTTTGAGAGGAAAATTTGAGTTACAAAATAAAAAATAATGAGGCAAATATAGATTTGGTTTTACTGTCGGACAGTTCTACTGTTAGACAGTTTAGACAGTACTTCACAACTAGGCAACAGGATGGTAGCCATGGGTCAAAATCTCGGACGATACCGGTATCAGAAGGCAGCGGTATGATACAAAGGTTTTGTATCGTACACTGCCTTTATCGTCCAAAATCTCGCACGATACAAACTTGGACTCGTTTGTATTGTACGAGATTTTGAAAAAGTGGGTGCCACTTACGTGACAGTGTATCGTCCAAAATCGCGGACGATGCGATGATGATATCGTTTGTATCATCCGATATTTTGGTTTTTCAATATCTGGGACTATACATTCAAAGTATCATCCGAGATTTTAAGAAACCTGACCGATACATTGAATCAATGTATCAGCCGATACAATGATACGCATCGAATTTCCGAAATTTTGAACCCATGATGGCAACTTGGTAATCACTTAGGCTGTGTATGGCATAGTTCTCTGCTAGCCCCCGCCACAGCAGAGCTCACCTGCTTTAATTGGTTCCCATTCTCTTTTCTAACTCCCTGCAGAGGAGGATTTACCTACTCTCTACTAACTCCCTACTAGAGCAAATAAAATCTGCTCTGGCAAGGAATAAGTATAGAGGAGGGTAGAACTGTTGAACAGGTAATTCTTGCATAAAATCTTGCAATGCAAGGAGTTAACAAGGAGAAGGGGTACCTGCTAAAGCAGGTAGCAGGATGTTAGCAAAGAGGATGGGAACCTGCTAAAGCAGGTGAACTCTGCTATGGCAGGGGCTAGCAGAGAGCTATGCCATACGTAGCCTTACACATTTACATATTAACCTCCTCCATTTGAAGACTCAACAAGGCAGAGAAAATTGGTTTTGATAGCAAACAACATGAGTCATATGGGGTATGGAGACTCTTCTTGTGTTAAATCAGTCATTTACGTGCAAAGAATCAGCTGCATTGACTAGGTATTGGTGACGCCACTCAGTTTCAGTGGTGATCATGTCTCACAGCAAAACCAAATTTGGAAACCTTGATCTTCATGGATAAAACAGAATTTTATGAAAGCTTTTCAGGTAGAGCTTGTATGGGTGCGGGCGCATTTAAAATTAAATGGAAGATAATTTGTAAATTTCATCTTAATTCCAATCATCACTCCAATGTGAGAGTTCTATTTTTGTCATCAACCAGCATTTAGTGCATTTTTGTGTTGTTACTCACTCCAAAAGACTGGGAACATATCTGAAAAGAGAAAAGGAGAGAGAGAGAGAGAGAGAGAGAGAGAAGAGATAAGGTAAATAGCTTAGTTGGGCAATGAGTCCCACTAATCTTTACAATAAGTGGGAACAAACTATATATACACCCACTACTGACACACTTCTACACCCATGTTACATATAACACACACTAACACCTCTCCTCAAGCTAAAGCATAAATACCAAATATGCCCAGCTTGACAGGAATGTCACGAATAGGACCACGGCCAACATCTTCAACAAGAACATTGACAAGCAGTTGAGAATATAGGAAACATCAATAAACTCCAATGAACTATCCCACACTTTTTATCTAAGAAAGTGCATATCAACTTTAATATGCTTGGTTTGTTCATGCAAAACAAAATCAAATGCAATCTTTGTCATGGATTCATTATCACAGTGAAATGGTAGTGATCCACTAGTGGGAAAACCCAACTCCAGCATAAGAGAATGGAGCCATAAAATCTAACGAGCACTATGTAATAGCCCAATAGCTCCAACGCTTGAGCGGGAGACCACTAGTTGCTTTCTACTCTCCATGCAACAGAGTTGCCTCCAAGAAAAACACAATATCCAGAAGTTGGGCGATGATCTGAGGTTGAAACAACCAATCAGCATCTATCTATCTATATATATATATACACACACTCAGATGAGAATGAGATTGATATATCAGACCATGACTTGGGTAAGACTTGATATACTGAAGAATATACATAAACTGAATAGCTAGAAAATGTGAAGCACGAGGAGCATACATAAACTGGCTTACCAAGTTGACTGCAAAGGTGAGTGAGAGGGAGGAAAATCAAACTGCCCACCAAACACTCATACTCATGGGGATCCTCATGAAGAGAATGTTTATGGTCCATAGGAGACGTAGCTGGCTTAACCTTGAGCATACCAGTATTGAAAAGAAGGTCAATGGCATACTTCCTCGAAGAGAGATTCTTTTCTAGGAGAGAGCAACCTCAAGCCCAAGAAAGTACTGTAATTTGCCCAAATCTTTGACTTTGAAAATACGGTCAAGCTCACTCTTCACATGATAGATAAATGAAGAGTCAAACCATATGGCCAGTGGGACTTGAGTGAATAAAGATTGTACAGTCAGAGTGACATCTCTGAAATCTCATGTCAATGACCACACCGATGAAGTGATGAAACCATGCTCGGAGGGGGAGGGGGAGGGCTGCTTCAAATCATAAATGGACTTCCTAACATTGCAAGAGGAAAGCTATACAATATAAATTA
This sequence comes from Chloranthus sessilifolius, assembly GCA_021018995.1. NCBI lineage: Eukaryota > Viridiplantae > Streptophyta > Magnoliopsida > Chloranthales > Chloranthaceae > Chloranthus > Chloranthus sessilifolius. Next base: position 137,223,524 of record CM037587.1, read on the forward strand.
TACTAGTTTGCAAGACGACAAACTCCACAACCTACAACAACTTCTAGAATTCTAGAATGAATCATTGACCAATGCATAATTGAACCCAGTATAATAATCACCTCATGCAATTATTACAAATAACAACTTGTAATCCTAGCCGTGAAGAGAACCAATCACCAAATCCATGTAGCAAAGAACGAAGTTATATATACCCAAGTGAAAGTAGAGAGATGGAGAGAGGACTCGACAATAAAAGATTAAAAGGGGGAGCAAGCTCTGATAGATTGAGGACTAAATATTAACTAAAAGAACAAAAAAGGGGAGCAAGTTCCAAGTCAAATTCAAATTCATTCAATAATAAACATACCTTAAAATAACTTAAAATATCATTTCATAATAAACCCAAAGGTGTACATGCAAATACGCAATCTCAACAATAAATATGCTTTATTCCTAACCATCCATTTAATAAATGAAAACTAAATATGACTCTTATTCCTAAAACTAAAATGCTACTAAATAAATTGATTCTCGCCATGACACTTCATCAAGTTCGTATCTAGGTCATAACTTGCCCAATTATTGAGGAATCACTTATAGTAACCTCATATGAAAGGTAATTTAATAATCTTTCAAAGAGTACTAGGTTGATGTTGTTTTGACACCATTTGGTACTTTGAAAAATAAAAAATTGAATTCCTTGCATCATGCTTCAATAATCATGCATAAATTCATACCTCGTATGTCAGACATCTGTAGCACCATACTGTCATGTCACTTTTATCTCAAATGTCTTAAATCTTGTCCATGTTGAAAACTCAAAACATGAACCTATTATAAATCTCAAACTATCATTGCCTTCATAACCAAATTTCCTTTACAATTAAACATTGGGTCTCAATAGACAATGATCGTGCGATAACCGTATATTAATCCTTTGGGCAGCAAGTGGTTGCACGTTGCAAAGTGTAAAGTGGATGAGTTTCGAAATATAAAGCAACATTGGTAGCTAAAGAGCTCACTCATATGTATGGCATTGATTAGTAGAAACCTATGTTGCTGTCTAAATATCAGGTTTGCCAAATTTTACAATGTTTAGTTGCCAATTGAGCTCCTCGCCAACTTGGTTGTATAAATTATCAATGCACTTCTAAAGAGTGAATTTCATGAATTTTGCATATCTCCTCCCCTTAGTTTTGTCTGTAGAGAGAAGATCAAAATGTATGCAAGCTAAAAAAATGTGATGTATAGGTTTGCAAAGTCATACGGGAAGCCGAAAGTAAGGGCTTTGGAAAGAGAGATAGGTATTGGGATGTGTATGAATATGTATATAATATAGTGTTGTGCAATGTTGTCAAAAGCGATCGCATATGCGATTATGCAATCCTACAGGGTATTATCGCATATGCCATGATGGCATATACGATCTGGAATATATGCAATCGCAGACACCTCCAACAGTCATAAATATGACCATTTTTTTCTTTTTTTTTTACATTTTAGGCTCCCCAAAGCGTATAAATAGAAAGTTTCTCTTCCTAATCCATACCACATCCATCCAAGGTATGATTTTTGTCTCTTTGGTCTCTTTTTTGAGTTTTTAGTGCTCTCTCTCTCTATTTCTCTTTCTTAAATCTTTGTTCATAATTTTTTTGCTCTCTTTTATGGGTTATCCACTTATCTTATATACTTTTATTCCGTATTCTAGACACTACAAAATTAATAGAGCACAAAATTAACACAAAACATATATTATATACTTTTGGGTTTTTTTGAAAAAAAAAAAATGCTATGCCATCGCATAGCATCCCATATGCGATTTGACAGCAATGGTGTTGTGTTAGGGTTAGTAATGGGTATGTTGTAAAAGGGTCCTTAAGTCATTTGGGTTTTTAATATAAAGGCCAGAGGGACTCTTAACCCTAACCCTTATTTTCCGCTCGTTGGTATTAGAGCCACTTCCTAGGATTTTACAGGTTGCTGATGTCACCCTTCATATGTTGACGTCATGTTGGTGATCGTATCTTCATATGGAACCCATCTGCAATGATCTTTTCGGGTTTGAATCGATTCGACTATGTTTTCTTTAGTTTTCTTTCTCCTTAAAAAATGGCTTACTGTGACTTTTCGAGTTCCTTGAAATCTGTGAAACTTTTTTATCCAAATTTTTGGGTGGATCCCATTTGTTTCTAGCCCAGAAACAAGTCCCATGCTATTTGGGTGAGATGAGGGTTCTGTGATGTTTTTGTGGAGCGATATTGGCTTTTCCCTGTATCTATATGTCATTAAGATAGAACATCTTGTTGTTAGTAATTTTCTAAATCTTGTCTGATCTGTTTCTGTTTATTATTACTAGAGTGAATGTGCTTCCATCTCTTTATCATAAGCCCATGAAGCTCCTTGTCCAAAACACTGGTCACATTATTAAAAGTTCAGGCTATGAAATCTGGAGCTGAATTTATATGTGCATAGTGAAGCTTGGGCTATGATGTTTCTGCGATCAGAGCCTTGTCGTGTTGTGAACTGCTAAATTGCTGGTCTGTGGACTTAATACTACTGATTGTTGAATTGCTGTTGCTCCCATAATTCAATTCTAGAATTTGTTTTTGGTAGCTTGATCTTTGTGGATGTCTTTCCCACATTATTGATTAGTTAGTGGGCGTATTTCCCACTATATCAGTTGTTGGATCTTTCTTGGGGTCGGAATTGCAGTGCTCATAAATCCTAATGTCAAACTTGTCTGAACTCTTAAAGCATACTCGCACTTCTTTAGTTCTTTTCCTCCTCATAGGCATTCTAGTGCTTGTTTGTTTGATCTTGTGCATAGTGATGTTTGGGGACCTGCTCCTCTATTGATGGCTTTCGACACTACGTCACATATATTGATGATTACTCTTGTTCTAATTGGGTATATTTGTGTAAGACTCGAAAGGATGTGCTTTCCACTTTTACCAGTTTTACAACTATGGTTCAAACTCAATTTGGCAAGTCTATTAAGGATCTTCGGTCTGATAATGGTGGGGACATGCTCCTCTATTGATGGCTTTCGATACTACGTCAAATATATTGATGATTACTCTTGTTCTAATTGGGTATATTTGCATAAGACTCGAAAGGATGTGCTTTCCACTTTTACCAGTTTTACAACTATGGTCCAAACTCAATTTGGCAAGTCTATTAAGGATCTTCGGTCTCATAATGGTGGTGAGTCACTTCTATTGCCTTTAAGTCTTATCTTCAGAAGAGGGGAATCATGCATCAACTTTCATGTCCTTACACTCCAAAACAAAATGGTGTTCCCGAGAGTAAGTATAGGCATCTCATGGATGTGACGAGACCTCTTCTTCATGGGATGCATGTTCCTCACTGTTATTGGTGCCTTGCTTAGCTTATCGTCTCATTAATCTTACTTCGAGTTGAACTTTGAATGGCAAAACTCCTTTCCATATTCTTAAGCCCAATGCTTCTTTATTTAAACGTGAAGCAAGTCTGTGCCTCCAATTCAAATTTTTGTGTCACCTGATCACCTAGACTTGGGTCCTTCAAGTATATTTAACTCATCTCCTCCTCTAGCTTCTCCCATTATTGTTGCTTCTCCCGTTGTTGATGACCTCACATTATATATTGCACTCCGTAAAGGTCAAAGGAGTTGTGTTACTACTCACCCTATATTTCAGTATGTGTCATATCAGACTTTGTCCCCCTCATATCGTACTTCCTTGGCCAGAGCCCCTACTGTTTCTATTCCCCACTCCGTTGGTGAAGCTCTTTGACACCCAACTGCTCTGCGGCAATGCATAAAGAAATTAATGTTTTTTAGAAGAATTAAACACGGGAGCTTGTTAATCTCCCTCCCCACAAATGCCCAGTTGGTTGTAAATGGGTGTTTGCAATTAAATATGAGAGGATGGTACTGTAGAGAACTATAAAGTGCACCTTGTGGCCAAAGGTTTTACTCAGATGTCTGGCTTGGATTTTACTGCAACATTTGCTCCTGTTGTTGAGCTCATTTCCATTCGAGTCACTATCTCTTTGGCGGCTCATCATCATTGGCCCTTATATCAAGTACATGTTAAAATTGTCTTTATTCATGGGCATTTGAGTGAGGATATCTGCATGGACCCCCCACTTGGCTTTCAACTTTAGGGGGAGTATTCTAGGGAGGTTTTTCGCCTTCGGAAAACAATTTATGGACTGAAACAGTCTCTCAGAGCGTGGTTTGCTAGTGTTGTTGTTACTATGGGATTCATCTGATGCCACTCAGATGACATGTGCTTCATTCACACTATATTCAGAGGTCTTAGGAAAACTCTATTGGTGTACGTTGATGATATTATATTAAATGCTCATATTCTGCCTTTATCACTCATGTTAAGACGAAATTAACTGGAGACTTTCAGGTGAAAGACGAGGGTCATCTCAGTTTTTTCCTTGGTATAGGGATTGCTAGATATCGAGGGATATCACTCTTACAAAGAAAATATGCTACTGAATTGTTTCAAGACACAGGTATGTCAGGATGTAGACCTGCCAAGTCTCTCATGGATCCTAAACATCATCTTCACACTGAATTGGAAAGTGACTTTCTGATCAATATGAACTATCAGCGACTTGTTGAGTGCCTTATCTACCTCACTAATACTTGGCCAGACCTTACATTTGCAGTCTTTGTTGTTGCTCAGTTCATGTATGCTCCACAGGTGCTACATATGGATGCCATACATCGGATATAATGCTATATTACGTCCTACCCTGGAAGAGGACTATTCTACTATGATGTTGATCACTCTTCTATAAGTTGCTATAGTGATGTCGATTATGTTGAGGCTCCTACCGATTGTTGTTCCACATCTGGATACCATGTTTTCTTGGAGGTAACTTAGTGGTATGGAAGAGTAAAAAGCAAGATGTGATCTTCAAATCTAGTGTTAAGTCTGAGTACAGAGTTTTGGACAGGTAAATGAGAAACAACAGGTCCATTTCTAGCAATCTAAAACCACCATGAACACTCCTAGATTAGAACCTTGATGAAACTTTAATCCATTAGCCAAGACTTTTGCAAAGATTTTGTATAGGCTATTAGTGAGGCTAATGAGTCCAAAATCTTTCACTTCCTCGGCTCCCTTCTTCTTCAGAATCAAGTGATGAAAGTAGAGTTTAGCAAGATCTCCCCGGAAAACCGAAGGTATGAAAGTCATGGAAGAACTCCAACAATTCCCCCATAACGACTTCCAAGAAACCCAGAAGATCTCCATTGTGTACCCAGCCGACCCAGGTGATTTAGTATATCCCCCCTTGAAGACTTTGTTTTTCACTCATTCCTCATCAAAACATCCTTCAAGCCCCTCTTTCACATCTTCTGGAATATTCTCAAAACGGAATCCATCCAGCCTCTGACGAGTCCACCCTTCATCCTGACAAATATCCTTATAAAGCTTTACAATTTCGCCCCCAATTAAGTCTCCATCCTTGATTTGACTTCCATCTACTAAAATGTGTTGGATACAATTAGTATTGTGTCTAGAATTGGCAATCGGATGGAGGAATTTCGAATTTTTGTCCCCATCCTTAAGCCAATTAACTATCTCCACAAGATCTCCTCTTCCAAGAATTTATTATTAAACTGAAATTTAAGAGCCACTCTAATGCCCCTATCCTCCTCCAAGAGAGGACAACTCTCCTCCATAAGGTCATAACTATGTATCTCTTTAAGAAGAGCATCCTTTACTTTGCCCATCACCCCAAAACATTCTCCATTCCAAACCTTGATTTTACCCTTCAAGTTTCTGAGTTTAGAGGAAATTTTAAAGGCTGCAGCCCCCACCACCTCATCCTCCACCCACCATCCCCTCACTTTATCCCGGAAGGCTTCCATTGTTTAACCACAAATTGCCCGGACACATAGGAATGTAAAATGGGAATATGATTCGACACCAGCCTAGGGGGACCCTCCACTATGGCATTAGGATATTTTGCCTCCCAATTTGTACAGCAAAAGATATTGACGTCACCAATGCTTCACATCCCTACCCTACCCAAACCACCCCCCATCGGAGTCTCTTTAAGGCTACGAACATTTATGAAGTCACCAAACCACACACACACACACACACAACCCTCGAAATCTCCTTATGGCTACAAACATTTATGAAGTCACCAAACCACACCCCCCCGGGCCCTTCTCAAATCCCCTTATGGCTACAAACATTTATGAAGTCCCCAAACCACACCCCCCCCCCCCCCGGGCCCTTCTCGAAATCTCCTTACGGCTACAAACATTTATGAAGTCACCCAAAGTTTCTCATCCCTACCCTATCCAAACCATCTCCAGTCTTTTCATGATCACACCAATGATATTGAAGTCTCCCCTATACACCACGGGACATCACATAACACCAACATCCCTGCAAACTCAAACCATAAGTGCCCTCTTTTCATATCCTCATTTGGCCCAAAACCCCACTAAAAGCCCAATTAGATCCATCTTCCTTATTGTGCAACAAAATTGAAACAGAGAATTCCCCAATCTCCACCTCCACCTTCCCAAAACAGAGAACTTTGCGCTACCAAAATAACAACCGAAGCCCCTATAGAGTCAAGGCACTCCCACTCCCATCTGTTCTCCACAATACCAATCTGATCTTAGCCTTGTTAGTGTTCACCCATTTAGTTTCCTAAAAGATAACAAATTTTTTTTTTTATCGGTAAAGGCACAATCTATTAAAAAACAGCGAGAAGCTGACCGAGTACAATAGGAAGGTCGCTCTGACCAAAGAGGAAAATAAAAGAAAAGAAAAAAATACACAGACGCAATAGAACCGATTTAACCGAGGCCCTTTTGTTAAGGCTCCCTAGGCCCCTAACATTCCAAGACAACATGTGCATAACAACCACCACCCAAACCAGTATGAAGAGTTCCTACCCAATTAAGTGTTGCCCTTCAGATCCAACTGCCTAGTTTTGTAGGACAGTCCCCATTCGAGTTTAGATAACTCCCTCTTCCCTTTGATTTTACTAGCCAATGTATTTATTTTCTGATTCACCCCAATAAGATTCAAGCAAAGCCCTAAGAATCTTATCCATCATACGACATACCCACAGACTTCCCATAATTTATGGTCATACCAATTGTTTCCTGCTTGAGATTACAATAAACCGACTCATCTGATTCCGCAGATGAACCCTCTTCACATGACAATCCAGTGTTTCCAACCGCTATTTCACTCAACTGCCACTCCAATTAAGTCTGATGGTACGTAAAGGTTTGATATGGTGTGCTGAATCACAACAGTTACCCTCTCTATCCGCTCCATACCTATTAGTCTCAGGCTCAGCCCGACCATTCAAACTCATACTCTAGACATCCTCTGTACCAACAGATATTCCAAACAGACCCTTGTTTCTGAGCCACACCCCAACTGATCTAATTCACCCACAGCAAAGAATAAACCCAGCCCCTATTGGAAGCCTTCTCCCTTTCCTTTTCCCCCACACAAATCCTCCCCCTTCTCTACCAGGTTGATAAAATTAATTCCTGCCTCCACAAATGATTACTAGGCAATGAAAACCCACTCTACAGAGGCCAGAGACTCTATTATCAAAATCATATCCTCCTTAGGAGCTAACAAAATTGCTACCCTTTATCAGAAATTTGGAAGCAAAAACCTTATTAACATCCAAATTATAGTTACTCAAAACACTACTGATCAAAGGAATGTCGGAGCTACTAATCAAAGAACTATCCGAGTGAGAAGAGCTAGGCACGCACATTCTTGATCCCGTAGCTTTCAAAGAAGGAGAAAGGTTTGACAGACACGTACCCACCCTCAGAATCTGAGGGGAACCGCATTGGATTACAAGGTAGGGACACCGTTGTAGAATCCACAGAGACAGCCTTTATCTCTCCCGTCTGTGAATTTCTAATTGCTTGAGTTTTAACTCATCCTGATGTGTTCCTTATTCATCTTTATGTATGACATTTTTATTTAATATAACATCTTTACTTCTAATATTTTCTGATTTGCTTCATCCCAAAAACAGTAACCAACATCATTTGAACCATACCCAATGAAAATGCATTTTCAAAACTTAGAATCAAGTTTGGTACTATTCTTCATCAATATAGACATAAGAGATGCAAATCATATATTTTCAACTGTGACAGTCCAAGATTTCTTTGGCAACTCATCATCCAAAAGAACTGAAGATCAAAGGTTGATTAGGGATACGACATACGCCAAAAACTGTTTAGGCGGTGGCCTACCATATAGCCTCATGCTCTTATGGCGCTCCATGATAGTTTTATTTATGCGTTTTACTACGTCATTTTACTGTGGTGTATGCGGAATTGTATTCTCAATTCAAATCCCATTGATAATGCAATAATCCTCGTACTCTTTATTGCAGTAGTCTCCCCCTAATTATCAAACCTTGGACTTTTTCATTTTCAAACCTAGTTTATTTTCAACCAAATCTTTGAACTTTCTGAATCCATGAAATTTGTGTTTCAAAAACTTAACCATAACTTTCTAGTAGCATCGTCTTTGAAGGCAATAAAATAGGTGGAACCACCAGAAGAAGAACCCTGAGCTAGTCTCCTCACCTCCTTGTGAACGAGTTTTAACATTTCTAGCTTTTGTGTCCTCCTAAGTTTCGAGAAAGCCATTTTCTTTTGTTAACCACAGCTTTTGTGTCCTCCTAAGTTTTAACATTGCCTCACACACCTCCATGTCTATAGATTTCAACCCAAGAAAATTTCCTTTTGAAAGAAGACTCTTCATCCTCTTTTCACTCATGTGCCTAAGTTTACGATGTCATATGTTTGAAATCCACACCAATTTCTGCAAATTAGTGCTAGTGGTCAAATAAAGTGTCTTCTTTCTTCCTTTTGAAAGAAGAATCTTCATCCCTTTTTCACAAATGTGCCTACGTTTACGATGCCATATGTTTGAAATCCACGCCTATTTCTGCAAATTAGTGCTAGTGGTCAAATAAAGTGTCATCTTTCTTAACTTGGGATACAACCATTGACGATTTTGTAACCTTCCATGAATCAGCTATTGAGGTTGTTATAACACCAAAACTTGAAAGTTGTCCAACTGAAATTAGATTTCTTCTCAAACTTGGCATATGCCTAACATCATTCCACTGCCATACAAATCAGTTTGGCAGATTGATTTGAACAGCCCTTTTTCCAATAATGTTGCAGGGCTCATCATCTCCACAATATTTTTTCCAAAATCAATCCACACGTAATTTTAAAGAATATTAATGTTTGTAGTGGCATGAAAAATGTACCAGAATCAACAAGCCAAAATTCAGTATAACCATCTAAGGAAAGAATTATCACCTAAGAAAGGAATTAACAAGCCAAGATTCATTATAACTATCTGGGTTATATTTTTGTAGTATACCATACCAGTTTTTTATGCGGTTCTCAATGTGATAGGGTACTTTGTTTCGGCATGCTACCCTTCCTTCAAATACTCTCCCATTGCTTTCTTTCCATAGAGTCCATACAATAGAACAATGGGTATAAATTCCACTTAAATCTGCCATCATCTCGGTATCACCCAACTCGCACCTAAATGTTGCAGGAAATGATTGCAAATACTCATTAAAACGTATAATCAACAAACAGTTGTGCCATTAATTTTTTTCTTCTTTCATGCATAATGCATCTATTAAGGAGCTGCAAACCTCAATTTTTAAGCTGATCTGAAATCAGGATTTGTCGAGGGCAAATAGCCAACTAAAATGCATCAATTAAGGGGGAGCAAACAACTTCCATAGCTTAGTCCAAGGTAAAGATAGGGAAAGAACTCTAATATAGAAAATATAGTAACTCAAGGTCGACAGAATACCTAATGGAGCAAATTTCGAAATACATTTAAACTCCATCCATCTGATGTTTGAAAACTCTTCCAATAATTCCAGCCAAGATATCAAACTCAGTATCTGTATCAGGCATTGGTCCAATCGTTGGACTGATATTTATCGGCCCATACCCTATACCGATATGAATCATCCAATATGGCCAATACGTTTTTGTGAATATATATATATATATATCGGCTTATTTTGTCCTGGTGTCAGCTGATATTGTGATATATATTGGCTGATATGCCTGGTATAGACTGATATGCATCGGTATTGGCCAATACCGATGATATCATACTGATACCGGTATCAGTATTAGTATTAGTTTGGCTAGAACCTGATACATATTACCAGTACGGATGGGTATCGACTAATATTTGATACCATGATTCCAGCCAAGAGATTAATTCCACTTCATTGTCATTGGAAAAATTATCCTTAATCTACTGTACCTGACCTATAGGTGTGGGTGTCCATGTGGCAGGTTGATCTGGACCCGACCCGATAGAACCTGATCTTGCTGGACAGGTCTAATAGTAGGCCCAAACCTTGTCATAGGCAATCGCTTAAGCAATCATAAGCTACAAAATCGCATAAGCCATCCCGGCTTATGCGATTTTCACATTATGTGATCGCATAATGCTCCAACGGTCATATTTATGACTGTTGGAGTACTTACATTTTTTTTTATTTTTTTTTTGAGGTTCCATTGCCTCTATAAAAGGGTGGGGTGTGTCCTCTACTCCTCACACAACTATTATGGCTTAAACTTCCTCTCTAATCTCCATTCTTTACCCTCAATCTCCTCCATCTTTCATATCTAGTTTTTATTTTATTTTATGCTTTGTAATCCTTTTTTTTCGTGAATTAAATTGTTGTAAACTAAGTAATATTAGTGCTAGTGTGTTACAAAGCCTCAAAGGGAAAGATCAAGGATCAAGATTCAAGAGTGAAGAAAGCTTATAGTTATAATCTTATATCAATCAAGATTCTCGGATCAAGCAAGTAAGCCTTTTGGGAGGTTTGAGTTTTATTATTTTTATTTCAAAAATGTTAAATCTCTAATTTTCTTTTCCTAATTCCTACTTTCTATCATCATTCTGGCGCGGGACAATAACCCTAAAATGCTGAATATGATTTTTTTATGCAATTTGGCCGAAATTAAATAAAGTAATTTAAGTTTAATCACAAAACTATCTTAAGATACCTTAGGGTTGGAGAATTTTGATGAGTAGATCACACAAGATCCAGGTAGGGTCCAGTCCAATGCGCAAGTACTTTTAGATTTGAGGCGAGATCGGCCTAGAGATAGGACTCTAGCTTTTTCCAAGCTTGGACGTTCGTCTTCGATCCGATGTAGATTCGCAGGCTCTAACTAGGACTTCGGAAATAGGTGTATGATTTTGTAATGGGCTTATGGTTTTGATTTATGGCTTAGAAAAGGGTTTTGGGCTCTGTTTGATTTGGGATTCTGAAAGGGATTTATGATTTTAGGGATCAAGAAATCAATAGGTTAAGATGTAGGAGAAACAAGCAGGGATCAATAAGGCAAAATCCAAAGAAGACAGTGATAGAGAAAATAACAATGGCTTTTGGGAATCACTCCCTTGGCCTCACACCAAACCCATCTCAGGCAAAGAATATTCAAGCATAAAAGCATTCAAAATATTCAATAACTAATTAAAAAGTCTTTACAAGCCTCTATATATAGGCCACCAATAATTAAATTTCGAAATAAAGAGTTCTAATAGAAATAAAATACAAAAAAGGCAAGTTTTCGCCAAAAAAAACTCAAAATTCGAAAGCCTGTCACGACGTCCACGGACGTTCGTAGTGCCCCACGGACGTCCGTGACCTACGGACAGTAAAGGGGCAAAATCACGGACGTTCGTCAGTGTTTCACGGACGTCCGTCACTGTTCATCGTGAACAGTAAATTTTTATTTTTTTTCTTGACGTTCCCCGTCATTCTCCTCCACTCAAAATGTTTCATCACCGATGAAACACGCATGTGGTACTCGGACTCGGGCTCCCTCTCCTCTTCTTTCGACGCCGGTAGAAACAATGTGGTCCGAATCCAATGTCCATGTATGTGGCGTCCCCGTCAATTCCCCTGGACCAAAAAGGTTTCATCACCGATGAAACGCGCTCGTGGTAGATGTCTAGCAAGTCTGGGTTCAAGCGGCGAACTTCATTCTCATGGACCCAAGTATTTTCGGACTCCGGTTTGCCGACCCATTTAACCAAGTTTTTCTGGAATCCCCCGTCCTGTGTAGAGACGGCATGATCGTTAATTATATCTTCTATCTCATCTGATCTCTGTCTGCGTGGGGAAGGAAGACGTATAGGTTGCAAGGTTGGATTAGGGCTGGGACTAGGGGGTGGCTGGAGTGGGTTTTCAGGAGGTGGTGTGAAACCCAAGTTAGGAACCAGGTCCTCCACATTGAACGTTGAACTAACCCCCGTACCTGGTGGAAGCTCGAGCACGTATGCATTAGGACCACTCTTAGCCAAAATTCTAAAAGGCCCAGCGCCTCGAGATTGGAGCTTCTTTGCGGATCCCGCTGGGAACCGCTCAGGCCTAACCCGGACCATCACATAATCACCCACGTTAAATTCTTTAGAACGCCTATGAGCATCTGCAGATAATTTATATTGATTGTTGCTTGAATTAATTTTCTGTTTAATTTCGGCATGCAAGCTATGAATATGTTGTGCAAATGCATCGACAGACTCTGACACTCTATGGGATGCAGACATGGGGATCAAATCTAATGGGGTCCTAGGCCTATGACCATACACTACCTCAAAAGGACTCATGCCTATGGACCTATTGACAGAATTATTATATGTAAACTCAGTTGTGGGTAAGACGGTATCCCAGGTCCTAACATGATCATCGACAAGACTACGAAGGAGTATCCCAAGGATCCTATTGGTGCTTTCAGTTTGGCCATCCGTTTGAGGGTGGTAAGCTGTTGAGAATTGGAGCAATGTGCCCATCATGTGCCAAAGGGTCTTCCAAAAATAACTCGTGAATTTAACATCCCTATCAGACACAACGGTTTTGGGCAACCCATGAAGACGCACTACCTCCGCGAAAAATAGTTTAGCAATATGAGATGCATCGGAGGTTTTGGAACAAGGAATGAAGTGGGCCATTTGGAAAATCGGTCCACTACGACATAGATGGAGTCGTGTTCCTAGGGGTCTTAGGAAGTCCAAGCACGAAATCCATAAAGAGGTCTTGCCACGGTGTGTGTGGCACGGGTAAAGGAGTGTACAAGCCGGTATTTTGTTTAGTCTGTTTTGACACTTGGCAAGTACGACAATGTTTGACAACCCGAGCGACATCTCTCATCAGGCTAGGCCAAAAGAACTTATCCTCTACGAGCATGCTTTTATTCTACCAAATGTCCGGTCATCCCTCCGATGTAACTCCCAAATGAGAAAGTCACAATGAAGTGCGAGGGATGCAAAAGCGATTGCCTTTAAACAAGTACCCATCCTGGATGGTGTACACAGAGTGTGTGCTGATCGGGTTACTAAGGAGAGCAGTGTACTCAACCCCAAAATCTGGGCACTCGGGGTACTCATCCTTTAACTTTTCGAATCCGACGACCTCGGTGCTCATTGTGCGCAAAGTCACCACTCGCCAACTAAGTGCATCAGCGGCCCTATTTTCAGCACCAGCCTTATGCTTTAACACGAATGTGAACCCTTGAAGGTACTCCACCCACTTCGCGTGCCTTGGGTTCAACTTCTTCTGTGAAGCAAGAAAGCGTAAGGCTTCAGGGTCAGAGAACAACACAAATTCCTGCGGTCTAAGGTAATGTTTCCAATACCAAAGAGATCGAACGAAGGCATAGAATTCCTTGTCATAGGTGGAGTATTTTTGCTTCGCCTCGTTAAGTTTTTCGCTAAAATAGGCCACAGGGTGACCCTCTTGGCTAAGCACTCCTATGCCTACACCCGATGCGTCACATGCAACTTCAAAGACTTTGGAAAAGTCCGGCAATCGCATGACGGGTGCGCTACTCATTCGTTGTTTGATCTCGACAAAGGCTTTTGTCGCCGCTTTGCCCCATTTAAAATCCCCTTTTTTCATGCAATCTGTAATTGGGGCCATAATGGTGCTAAAGCTTCTAATGAAGCGACGATAGAAAGTAGCCAAGCCATGGAAGCTGCGGACATCGTGTATGTTCTTTGGTTCGGGCCACTCCACAATGGCTCTCACCTTTTCTGGGTCCGCGACCATTCCATTGGCCGAGATAATGAATCCCAAGAAGACAACGGAATGCTGCATGAAAGTGCACTTCTTGAGATTGGCAAACAACTTCTCGCCCTTCAGGGTTTCACAAACCAGCCTAAGGTGGGTCAAGTGTTGATCCTTGTCGTGACTATAGATCAAGATGTCATCGAAATAAACAAGGAATTTGCCTAGAAACGGCCTCAACACTTGGGTCATGAGTCGCATGAAAGTACTGGGGGCATTAAAAAGCCCAAAAGGCATGACCATCCACTCGTAAAGACCATCCTTAGTCTTAAAGGCGGTTTTCCACTCATCAAGGCGGATGATGCACTTGATGGTAGCCACTTTTAAGGTCTATCTTTGAAAAGATAGTGGCACCAACCATCATGTCGAGCATATCATCGAGCCTTGATATGGGAAACCGATACTTAACGGTAATCTTATTGATCGCACGGCTATCCACACACATGCGCCACGTACCATCTTTCTTAGGAGTGAGTAAGGTGTACGCACACCTGCTCAAACTCTCTTGGATGAACCCCTTCTGAAGGAGCTCATTGACTTGCCGAGTTAACTCGGCGTGCTCAACCGGATTCAACCTATAGTGGGGCAAGTTCGGTAAGGTAGATCCGGGAACCAAGTCTATTGCGTGTTGGATATCACGCAGAGGAGGGAGTTCGTTTGGTAAGTCTTCAGGGAAGACATCCGAAAACTCTTTTAAAATCGGCTCAACCTCCTGAGGACACTCGCTCACCGACTCGAGAGCACTTTCTACGGTGACAACTACATACACCACACTCTCATCTTTCGATGCTTTCTCGAACACAGAAGGGCTCACTATATTAATGGATTTAGAAGACTCGCCCTTCTTTTCAACGGTGTTGGTCGATGGTGTTTTGGGAGGCAAAGGGTGTAAAGTGATCTTTTTGCCCTTATGCATGAACGTGCATATGTTTGTTCGACCAGAAAGAGTCACGTCCATGTCGTAGAGCCACGGCCTTCCCAAAATGATATGGCCCACATCCATCGGCACCACATCGCACCATAAGGTGTCCGAATAAGAACCTAATTGAATCGGTACACGACACCTTTTCGACACGGGAATAGATGAAGAATTGACCCATGCGACTTTATAAGGTCTCGGGTGGGCTTCAGGTGTAAGCCCTAAGCGGCGTACGGCATGAGTTGATATAACATTAGTGCAACTACCGCTATCCACGATGACCCTACAATTCTTTTCACCAAATCTGGCATAGGTGTGGAAGATGTTCTCCCTACGCCAGTCATCCTTTTCATCCCGTTGAGGCTGTGCAAGGGCACACCTCACAACTAAAGCATGACCAATAGCATCACCCTCCTCATCACTGGGTGTGCTAACCGGTTCAAATACTTCCTCTTCAACCACTACCTCATCATCATCCTCCTCTCCCTCAATGAAGAGAGTCCTTTGGGGTTCTTTCGTAGGGCATTGGGCGGCAAAGTGTCCCATCCCATGACATTTATAGCATTTTACTTGAGAATTAACCCTTGAGGATTCTCCGCCTACACCTTTTTCCTTTTCAAACCGAGAATTGGTAGAGGCGAGTTGTGTAGGTTTGGGAGGAGGATTGAATCGTCCCTCACTGGATCGTTGGCTACTATATTGGGACTCGGTCCTCTTCACCACCGTAGTTTTCAAATACCGTTCGAGATCTTCATAGCATCTTTCAAGAGTTTCTACGGGGTGAGAAATCAACTCTTTCTGCAAATCAAGTCGCAATCCAGTGCGGAATCTAGAGAGAGTGATTTCAGGGTCTTCCGATACTTTTGCCCTCATCATGAATTCTTCGAATTTGGCAATGTAATCGGTCACGGGCATACCACCTTGGCGTAAATTTTGCCACTGGTTGAGGAGGCGTTGGTGGTATGATAAAGGAACATACTTCTCAGTAAGTCGTTCCTTCATGTCGTCCCAACGGGTAATGGGAGGACAACCCGCGTTCACCCTAATGCGCTCAACATTGAGCCAGAAAAGCCGAGCTTGGCCAACCAACTTCATTTTTGCGAGTCTAACGCAACGGTCGTCATTCATGGCATACCAATCAAAGTGTTGGTCCATGTCAGAAAGCCAATCGAGGAAGACGGTAGGGTCCATTCTTCCATCGAAAGTCGGAATCTCAACTCGGACATTCTTAAGGAGTTGAACTTCGGGGTCATAGTCATCTCTACGATGATCCCTACGGTTCCGGTTGTCTTGGCGACCATTACGTTCCAAGTGGGGACATTCACGTTCTTGGTGCTGATTTTCCAGCCCATCCATCGCTTCCAGTTGGCTGATTCGATCACGTAATCTATCATTACCAACTCCTAGGGATGTTTGGGCTTGCTCAATGGTATTCAAACGTGCACTAATCGCACCCAATTCTCCTCGCATAGCTCTAAGAGTATTAAGAACCTCATCCGAAGCCATGGTGATCACAAGGTCTATTAGGGTTCTAATATGGACTCACAAAAAGAAAATAATGCAATAAAATAAATATGACAAACAAAATGCCCTAACCTAGAAAACCTAGGGCTCTGATACCAAAACTGATGCGGGACGATAACCCTAAAATGCTGAATATGATTTTTTTATGCAATTTGGCCGAAATTAAATAAAGTAATTTAAGTTCAATCACAAAACTATCTTAAGATACCTTAGGGTTGGAGAATTTTGATGAGTAGATCACACGAGATCCAGGTAGGGTCCAGTTCGATACCTTAGGCGAGATCGGCCTAGAGATAGGACTCTAGCTTTTTCCAGGCTTGGGCGTTCGTCTTCGATCCGATGTAGATTCTCAGGCTCTAACTAGGGCTTTGGAAATAGGTGTATGATTTTGTAATGGGCTTATGGTTTTGATTTATGGCTTAGAAAAGGGTTTTGGGCTCTGTTTGATTTGGGATTCTGAAAGGGATTTATGATTTTAGGGATCAAGAAATCAATGATGTAGGAGAAACAAGCAGGGATCAATAAGGGAAAATCCAAAGAAGACAGTGATAGAGAAAATAACAATGGCTTTTGGGAATCACTCCCTTGGCCTCACACCAAACCCATCTCAGGCAAAGAATATTCAAACATAAAAGCATTCAAAATATTTAATAACTAATTAAAAAGTCTTTACAAGCCTCTATATATAGGCCACCAATAATTAAATTTTGAAATAAAGAGTTCTAATATAAATAAAACACAAAAAAGGCAAGTTTTCGCCAAAAAAAACTCAAAATTCGAAAGCCCGTCACAACGTCCACAGACGTCCGTAGTGCCCCACGGACGTCTGTGACCTACGGACAGTGAAGGGGCAAAATCACGGACGTCCGTCACTGTTCATTGTGAACAGCAAATTTTTTTATTTTTTTTTTCTTGATGTTCCCCGTCACATTCACCAATTAATTATGTCTACATCTTCAACCCCGGATCCTCTAAGACCTAAATCGAATAATCCGGGTTGGAAATATGGACGGTATAAGAGTCCTACCGAGAAATCAACCATAGTTTGTACCTTGTATCATTATGAGAGCACGGGTGGCATAGGCCGTCATAAACAACATCTTACTCATGGAGTCGGATCAAATGCTAGGGCATATAGAAAAGCTACTCCGGAAATTCGAAAGGAAATAATGAATATATGGACAAGCGCTCTAGGAAAATATATGATCAAGATGTTTTAGAAGACTATCTGGAACGTGATCATGATGATGATGAAGATGATAGATCTACACCATCAACGACCCAAAGCAGTAGACCTCCACAACCACCATCGAAAAAAGCACGTGGTCGTGGTATACTAGAAGGGTGGTATCAAAGGGAGGGTAAAGGACCCGCCCAAACAACACTAGAGAACTGATTTCGGATGTGGTTAATCAAAGGGAGGGTAAAGGACCCGCCTAAACAACACTAGAGAACCGATTTAAGGGTAAGGATAGGCCCACCACAATCCAATATGTGGCTAAGTAGTTCTACCAAACCGGTATTGCTTTCAATACCTGTTAAGCTAAAGAGCTTCAAATTGATGATTGAAGCTCTTGGGCAATTTGGGCCGAAACTTAAATCCCCTTCCTACAATGAAATTCGAGAAACATGCCTCAAAGAAGAGGTGAGAGTGACCAACAATATATTAGCCGAATACAAGGATGCATGGAAAATATACGGTTGCACATTGATGGCCGATGGATGGACGGATAAAATCGGTCAGACATTGATCAACTTCTTGGCAAATTGTCCTATCAGAACTATGTTCCTAAAATCAGTAGATGCATCGGCCCATTCTCATATGGCCGAATATTTATTTACACTTTTGGATAAGACCATCGAGGAAATAGGATATGAATATGTTGTCCAAGTTGTAACGGACAATGCGACAACCTACGTAGCCGTCAGTCGCCTCCTTATGGAGAAGCGACCGCAACTATATTGGACGCCATGTGTGGTCCATTGTTTAGACCTAATCCTAGAGGATATAGGCAAACTGCATATTAAAATAATTGTTAAGGCTAGGAGGATAATTGTTTTTATGTACAAACATGCGCTTCTACTTCAAAGAATGCACAAAGCAATAGGAGGTAATTTATTACGTCCCGTCGTGACCCGATTTGCAACCGCATTTTTAACTTTACAAAGCTTGTATGTGAAAAAAAAAAAAGAGCTTAGAAATTTTGTAACATCAGCCAATTGAAACAATGGACCTTGGTTAAAGAAAGCCGATGATAAACAAGTTGCACAAACATTGCTCTAAAACCAATTTTGGACTAGTATTGCACAAACCTTACGTGACTCCCAACCAATCGTAGAGGTGTTACAATTTGAGGATGGTGATGAGAAACCACAAAATGAGAAATATATATATATATATATATATATATATATATATATATAGCTTAATGGAGGGTGCCCAAGAAAAAATAAAATCTAATAATCAATTTAAGTCAAGATTATATCAACTCGTGTTGGATATAATCAACAAGAGGTGGGGAAGTCAAATGGCATTTCCACTATATTCGGTCGCCTTCATTCTTAATCCGGCGGTGTACTTTGCACACCCGGATCGAGATGAAGCGGATGCCATTCACATGGTTGGCTTTCTTGATTGCTTAGAAAGGATGGTCCCTAATAGAGGTGAAAAAGATAGAATAAGTCATCAGTTGGACCGTTACAAGAAGGCGGGAGGATTTTTTGGAAGGGACATAGTTATCCGACATAGAACTACAAAAACTCCAAGTATAAACTTTAAAAGTCTCTAAAGTTCAAACTAATTAATGTATTTTATTTCTACTCTAGTAGTTCTAACTTCTAATATTTCTCTTTCATCTACAGCCGACTGGTGGGTAGCCTATAGGGTAGATCCGATAACAAAGGATCACATTTTGAAAAAATTGGCCATTAGGATACTTGGCCTTACTTGTGCCACTTTCGAATATGAGCGAAATTGGAGTTCCTTTGAAATGGTAATCGAAATCTTAAACAGTTAAACTCAATCCATGGATATTTTAATTAAATTGCAAGGTTTTTAATATTCCTACTCCTCGTGTCTAACAGATCCACACAAAGAAGAGGAATCGACTTAAGCAAAAGAAGCTCAATGACTTGGTGTTCGTGTAATACAATCAAAATTACGTGAACGATTCCTTGAAAGGTGAGAGAAACCGGAGTTCTATGATCTCATCTGTGTAGATGATGTGTCTGCTAACTATCCATAGATGGTTGATTCTCCAGATACGCTTGTCTTTTATGGGGAAGATTTGCCATAGGCCCAAGTTGAAGCAACGCCTCTTGGTCCGGCACCCACTGATAGGAGGCAAACTGTTGGTGGAGGTAGTAGCAGCCAAGACATGCATATTGTTGATGAAGAAGATGAAATAATAGAAGAGGATAGACAACCAGATGATATAGATTTCATACCAATGAGATCGGACGAAGACAAAACAGAGGAAGAAGAAGGAGATGATTATGATGACGACGGCAATGCTAGTGATGATGGAGATGTACCACAATGGGTTAGAAATGAATGTGTAGAGTACATTGTTGGCACTCAGTATCAAAACTAAAGTTATAATTTTGAATATTAGTATGTATAACTTATTTTTTAAATGCAAGAATGTCTATTTTTCTATTCTAGAGACTTGAATACTTATTTTTAATTTTTTCTTTTCTTTTTTAAATAAAAAAAAAGTATGTCATGACTTAAGCGATCAAGCGAAATGGAATCAAATCGCTTAGCATGGCTTACGCGATTTGACAACAATGGACCCAAATTACAAGTGAGTTCAGTTGTGGATAATACAAATTAGGACACGAACTGACCCAACCCAGACTTGAGTCAAATTTAGGGTGGGTTTGGGCCCTCATGGTTGCGGTCAGAGCACACCCAAACTTGATCCTATTCCAAAGCTGAATATATATATATATATATATATATATATATGTAAGACTAACATATGGTATTTAAAATTTTACTGTCATAACAAGAGAAGGCATTAAATAGTTAACCCAAGTTTCCCATGAAAATGCCTAAAATATCCCTAATATTAATTTCTCTAATAAAAAATTTGAGGACTTTTATGTAATTCCAACCCTCTTATATTACAAAATGTAAAAAGCCTCGTCATTTATAGGATTTCCATTAGTTATGGCATATTCGAACTCTAAAAATTTCTTTGGCTATCTACAGTATAAATCTCTTCAGCCTAATACGTTTAAGATAACACATTCCCTAACCCAAACCCAACCCATACCTGACCCGGATCCAAATCCACTTATTAATGGATTGGGTAGCCTAAGCCTAACATAGGCTTGAACCCAATAGGCCGCATATTTACACTAGCACCCGACAGGGAACCGATCCGACTCCAAAATGGGTAGTCTAGGAAAAAAAATTAGACCCGATTCATTTACGGGTCAGGCACAAGGAACCCCTGACTTAGACTGACCTGCGTACACGCCTACCTGTAGTTGTCTTTTTCACTTATTCCACCACCAGAAAAATTCTGTCTACATATAACCTGTAGAGCGTGTTGTAACTGATACTCAACGAGTCCTCACCACACCCCTTATCAGTTCAAAATTTTATCTTCCAACAATCACCCAATTAACACGTCATTTTCTTCCTGTATTTTGAGGCCACAGTGACTATAGCCTCCAAAAACTCAAATTTACAACCATATCTTTGCATCAGAGCCCCCCATCTGTATGTCACAGCCCCTAACTTTTCACACATTTTCGGCCCTATTCTTCATGACAACTTACAAAGAATAGCTTCATCCAGCCCCAAACTTCTCACATATTATACCTCACCATGGTGCATTTGTTTTCTGCCCTATTTTATATGACAACTTACAAAGCATAGGTTCATTCATAATTTTGAGATTTCTAACCCCGAGACCTCCTTCATTTTTTGTTCTACATACCATCTTTCATTCAACCAAATGTGCCTCATTTATATCCCCAAGTCATTCCACAGAAAATTTCTTTGTAACATCTCAGTTTAAAATGAAAGTACAATAAATTAGTAAGGACGGCAAAACCAATTTAGTAAGAGTGATTCTTCGTGCAATGGACAGCCTCTGGCCCTTCCATCAAGCTAATTTCCAGTCTGCTCATTCTTATTATTAAAATTTTACTTTTACTGATAAAAAATAATAAATAATAAATAATAAAAAAAAGACGCAGCAAGAGAGCGAAATCGTAGCTAAAGCTTTTCTGTTGAGTACCTCTTATTCTTCATCTGACATTGTCTCGGGTTTATTAGATTATCCTCTAAGCAATAGATATAGATCTTTCTGACATACGTAATCCTCTATCTACATCTTCAAGAATCCAAGGTTTGAGTCATTAAACACTTTGATTCTTACCTTTCCTTCTTTTGTCATTGCTTCCACTGGAACTGTAATCTATCAACCTAAAGCTCCGTACCAATTGTTATAAATGCACTGCTTGGGATGCGGAGACAAATAAAATAGAAGAAAATTGTAAGAGAAAAACTCAAAATACAACACAATATTTATGTGGTTCACCTGATGCGGGCTACATTCAACGAAATTCACACGGGTTCCCTACTTACGACGAGAAATCAAAAACAAAGAGAACAAAACCACCTATGTGTGTTTACACATGCCCCAAAAGAGTTTAATACAACCTTAATTAGAAGTTGAATACCATGGAACTAATCTAAACTATCGAATCTGACCTTATAACAAAATATTAATATTAATCTGTGGTATTATATATTTTCAGTCGAAAAAACCCAAAAATTTCCTGGTAACAATGGGGTGTGAGGGAGGGAGGTGTTAGGGGCCACACAAACCCATTTATTGGGTGTCAAACTCATGGCTTCGTCATGCTCCACTATTTTAACCAGGATTGACTAAAATTGAACAGCCCTGACCTATCTTTGCACGCTAATTGCATCACCTTTCTATCTTAGAAGGATCTCATCTCTAGAGATGCTAGTGACCCTTGGAGAGTGCGAAGAGCCTGAAACGATGAGGAAGGTGCATGAAATGCCATAGGAGGAGATTGATTGAACTATGGTTGTCAAGGCGAGGCGATGGCAAGGCAAATTGTCATATGAACCTATATGACGAGAATGCATCTTTGGCGACGCCATGGTGGAATGACGCAATGGCGCCGCCATGGCTGCCATTTTGAAATTTTTTTATAACCTATAAGTTTTAACTTATAACCTTATAAGTTATAACTTATAAATTATACAACTTATAAGTTATAAGTTATATTTATAACTTATAACTTATGTTTGATAAGTTATACCTATTATATTTAAGGTTTAAGTGCAACCATCTAGTCTCTCTCTCTCGCAGCTCCCCTCTCGTCTCTCTCTCTCTCAACGCAAGTTTGTAAAAAAATTTAATCTCTCTCTCGTCCCTTTTTTTTATCGGTACTCTCTCTCTCGTCTCTGTCTCTCTCATTTTTTAATCTGATTTTTGTTAATCCAATCAGCATTCTTGCAATCAATCAACAACCGACAACGCTCAAGTTCTTCGGAGACCCATGCGCATGTATGATTTTTTCCTGTTTTTTACTTCCTTTTTTTATCGGTAAATGGCAATATAAATAGAGGACAAAAACAGGAAGGCTTAGCGAGAAGCTCAGCCAAAAAAAAAAAAAATCGCAACAATGAAAGCAAAAACCAAAAAAAGACTACAATCAGGAAGAATATGACTCGAGCCAATCAGAATTGAATGCCTCCCTGCCGTCCTTGACCAACGACACCCAATCGACCAGCAGGTCCTTGATAGCTTTCATGATCAAACCCACCGGTTTGTGTCTCTTCCGAAAAATCCTTTCATTCTACTCTCTCCATAAGCCCCAAAACAACGCATAAAGGCTCACTCTCCAAAAAGCGTCTCCCAACATGTAGCCAAACCAGCAAGCTATCAATAGAGGAATGTTATTAAGAAACACCCACGACACCCCAAAAGAGCTGAGAAGAATCGCCAAAATTCGGTGTGCAACCTCCTAGTGTAAGAAAATGTGATACGCATTTTCCTCATGCTGAAAGCAGAAAACGCAAACATTCGGCATATTGCAACCATGTTTGATCAGCTGATCCACGGTAAGAATACAGCCCCACGCGAGACACCAACTGAAAAACTTGACCTTCGAAGGAATAGGCACTTTCCAAAGAGGTCCAAACATGGAAGATCAGCGGCCTAGATACCAACACACGATAAAAAGAGCTCACCGAGAATATTCCTTTAGAATTCAAAGACCAGAATCTCAAGTTTCTAAGATTTCTATTCCGCTCAATAGCATGGAGGAGAGGCATCAGCTCCGCAAATTGCGCTATCTCAGCATCCCTAAGATTTCTTCTGGTTTGTAAAGATCACACGCACAACCCATTGATATCATCGAAGAATTGATCCACCGAACCCACATTTGGAAACGCAACATTGTAGATAAGAGGAAAGGTATCTCTAACGCACCGAATGTCTAACCCCACATCGTCCCAAAATCTGATTCGACTATTGTAACCCCAACTAAAATGAACGAACTTCTGAAAGCTCGGCACGATGGAGCAAATCCCTTTCCACCAATTAGACGTTCTCCTAGAAATGGGAACATTCGTGTTGATACCCCCTTGCCCCTCCGACACACCGTATTTCTCAACAAGAATAAGGAACCATAAATTATCCTTCTCTCCCTCATCCCTCATCCCCCTCTCCACAGCCATTTCCCCATTAAAGCCTTGTTGAACATCTCCAAGTTCCTAATACCCAAACCTCTAAAATGAAGAGGAAATTGGTAAATCTCCCAATTAACCAAGTGATATTTCTTGTCTGTAGCCACACCACCTTCCCATAAAAAATCCCTTTGAATCTTCTCAAGCACCAAAATGACAGATTTAAGGCAGGGGTACATTGACATATAAAACATCGGCAGACTACTCAACACGACTTTGACGAGGCACAACCTATCCCCACTGCTGAGAAGCTTCCCTTTCCACGTCGCCAACTTGCCTTGGAAGCGATACACTACCGGATCCCAGTCCCACGCGCATTGTAGTAAAATGGCATATGCGATCCTATGCGATGGCATAGGACCATCGCATATGCGGTTCGCATATGCCATTATGCCATGGCATAACTTTTTTTTTTTTTTTTTTCAAAAAATCCTAAAAATTCTCAAAAAATCCCAAAAAATTCTCAAAGTACCCCATATTGATCAATAATATGCTTTGTGTTAAGTTTGGGCTCTATTAATTTTGTAGTATATAGAATGCGAAGCAAAAGTATATAATATAAGTATATAACCTATAAGTTAGAAATGAAAATATAAATTTCATTAATGTTAAACAAAATAGTATAAAAATGAACATAAGAACATACAAAAAAGAAGGAAAATAGTATATTTTAAGTTCTAACCCACAATGGTACATCTCCATAAGGTTGAAGGGAAAATATAAATTCCATTAAAAAATAAGTTAAAATAGTACAAAAATATAGTGGATCATACAAAAGAGAAGGAAAAGACTAAAGAGAAAAATTATTGTAGAATGAGAAGCATTAGGACAAGAAATCCCCTATTTATAGGGCTTGGGGAAGCTTGAAAAGCAAAGACAAAAAAAAAAAAAAAAAAAAACTTATAGTAGAGAAGTATGCCATGGCATACTATTGTATGCGATGGCATACTTACCTGTATCGCATATGCCATGATGGCATATGCGATACAGCCATCCAAAATGGCATATGCGATCGCATATGACATCAATGCCCTCACGTTAGGGGAACGAACACCCAAAGGAAGACCTAAGTACACCTCACACCTAATCTCTGCAACCAGAGCATCTAGAATTGGGGCATCAATATGCAACCCAACAATAGACGACTTCCTCAAGTTAACCCGTTGACCAGAAATAGCTTCATAAATGGCCAGAATATCCTTGATCGCTTTGACCTCGACCGGCACAGCTCTACAGAACACGACGGTATCGTCAGCATACTAAAGATGCATCGCCAATCTGCCAATAGGAGAAATCTGAATGCCCTTAATGATCTCCAACTCTCTCACCTTAAAGAAAAGAGCCTTTAACGCCTCACTGACCATATTAAAAAGAAGCAGGGAAATAGGATCGCCCTGCCTCAGTCCTTGGGGATTTTTGAAATACCCATTCAGGGGGCCATTGATGATAACCGAGAACCATGCCGAAAAAATACACGCCTTAATCCACCCGATCCAACGGTCCCCGAAACAAAACCTCTTGAGCATATAAAGAAGTAACCCCCAATCGACCCTATCATATGCTTTTTCCATGTCGATTTTCCAAACCAGCGACGATCGCCCACTAATATGAGCTGAGTGCACAATTTCCTCCGCCACCACCACGGTGTCCGTGAGCAACCTCCCAATAACAAAGGCCCTTGCTGCTGAGAGATAATCAAATTCATAAGAGGTTTAAGTCTATTAGAAAGAACTTTAGAAAGAATCTTGTAAAGGCAATTGATGAAGCAAATAGGCCTAAAGTCTCTCATGTCTTCGGCCCCTTCTTACTTAGGAATGAGAGTAATAAAGCCAAAATTAAGGGCCTACCAATAGTTCCCCTGACATGAAATTCATCAAAAAAAGCCAACTCAGCCTTCACTGTATCCCAGCAAGCCCTGAAAAATTCTATAGAAAAACCATCTAGCCCAAGGAACTTATTATTCCCAGCAGACCATATGGCTTGCTTAATTTCGTCTTCCTCAAAGACCCACTCCACTGCAGTCTGATCCTCAATAGGAATAGATTTGAAGTTTTGAACGAAAGACTGTCAAGATCAGGTCTGACCCCATCCATCATCTGAAAATAAAGACTCATAAAATCGAACAATCTCGACACTAACGCGATCCTTCTCCTCGTACCGCACACCATCAACGATAATGCTACCTAGAAGCTTCGCCTTCGCCCTCGAATTGGCGAAGAAGTGGAAGAACTTAGTATTATTATCACTCTCCTTAAGCCAATGAACTTTCGACTTCTGTTTTCAAGATATCTCTTCCGTCGGGCACTTCTCGTTCAACTCATCTCGTAGAATAAGCCTCTGATTTCTTTCGTCATTAGTAAGCGAACAGTCTTCTTCCACTAAATCCAACCGATGTAGCTGATTGAGAAGCTCCTCTTTGGCTTTGTGAACCAGCCCAAACTCCACTTGATTCCACTCCTTAATCTTAGATTTAACAAACTTTAGCTTAGAAATGAGGATGAAAGCAGCAGAACCCGACAAGCAGCATTCATTCCACCACTTTTTGACCTTGTCACGAAAGCCCTCAGCACGCAGTCACATATTCTCAAATCGGAACGAGGAAGGGCCCCTCACTATAAAACCACACCCAACCATAATTGGTCTATGATCCGACAGAAAGCGGGCAAAGGCTTCCATCACAGCATTAGGGTACATCTCCATCCAATCAGCCGAACGGAGGAACCGGTTAATACGACTCAAAGAAGGAGGGGATTGAAAGCTCGATCAAGTGAACCTCGCGCCCAACATCGGTAAGTCGATCAAAGCTTGGTCATGGATGAACTCCGAGAACGCACTCGTGGTAAACCTGTTCGGTGGGCCACCATGTTTTTCGTGAGGGAAACGAATAGCATTGAAGTCACCGCCTAGGCACCACAGTTCATCCCACCTAGCTCCCATAGCCGCTAGATCAAACCAAAAATCTTCACGCCTCGCATCAACATTCGAACCGTAAACACCCGTGAAAGCCCAGTAATTAATTTTTTCTATTTGATTTTTTTATTTGATGAACTTTAATACCAGCAAATAATTTTTTTACTATTTTATTTATCTGTTTTCTTTTTTGCTGCTACTGACCCCCACTATATGCTGAATATTCCCCATTAGGTACAACTGACTGTTGACATTTTGAATTGGACTGACAAAGATCGTTTTTCGTTCAAATCTTTCCCACAATTGATCTTGAGATCATGACAATATAATCAAATGGTCGTTCCAATTTTTCCCTACATCTGATCTGCCTGATTAATTAGTTGAATTTTTTTGGTTTTCCATAAAAAATATTAAAATAGTAGAATACAAAAAATATAAATATTAATGATTAATAAATAAATTTAAAAAATATGAAAAAATTAATATATTGTCTCGCCATGATTGGCGAGCCTCTTCGCCATGACCTCACCACACTGCCTTATAAGCAACCTAATCTAAATTTTCTAAATGGTTTATCACAGATCAAGACTAATGTGTGCTTCTATCTCACCATGGTTACAAATGTCTTGGGGCTAGAAAATTAAAGCAGCAGAAAAACCCCTCCCAGCTGCCTCAACAAACAAACAAGTATAAAAAATATAAAAGTCCGCTTAGCGTTATAGTTCTATTCCACCAACTTACTTTTGACAAATTAAAAAAAGGAGTAATCGAGTGGTAGGAATCAGTAGCTTGGTCACCAGTTGAATCATTTTTTTCTTATCATTAAAACAAACTAATTGATTCTTCAAGACCTAAAGCTGTTCTTAAAATCCAATCAGTTGTTTACATAACTACCAATCTGTTAATGAGATGAAAATGGAACCATCTCATTTCCTAATTAGGGCAGGTTCTATGTTTGGCCGGCCACCAAAAATCATAGCGCACTGTTCCAAGGAAAATCTTGGCCTAAAACAGCAGGTATGAAATTACGATATACGCATTTTCATCCAATCCACATTTTGGGTTGCTACGCTTTGGATAATAAACGAATTGCACATGCAAGTAAACAGGAAATAACTACCATATATAAACAGGCCCTAAAATACTATTCAAAACCATAGTCCCATCATTGAGAAGCTGCAATGCATAACAAAGAACACAGTGAACATGCCAAAAATCACATGTACAACGATCATTGAGCCTCGGAATCAAAAGGGTAAAAACCAACAGCAATACTGCCCCAAATTTCTATACACTGCAGTAATCATCCAAAAGAACCATTTCTGTATATAAATAAAACCACATAATCAGAAACCCTTTCAACTAGTTCAAAAAAAAAGATACTCATTTCTCCACAGAAATCAGGAAAGAAACAAAACCGATTTCAGAAAAACCAATTTAATTGATATCCAGATCAGAAAAGGATGAAAAGAAGGGCATGGTTCAAGTAATTACCGCAAATCTTAATAGGAGCTTCGAGTTCTAAGAGAATGGGCTGTTGCATAAAAATATCCTTGGAGACGACGCAAAGTTGTCGGATCTCCGCCTCAGAGAGCTGCACTTGCTTCCCAGGTCTGCTCCCTCGAACCTCCAAAAGCCGGTTTATTATATCGTCAAGAACCACGGAGTCCATTTCGGAAAAAAGAAAAACACTAATGAAACTCTCTTTTCTTTAGTCTCTCTGGTTTAAGAGATTTTTTTTTTTTTGTTACATGCCTTACAGAGGAGAGAGAAGAGGATCTCCTTTCTCCTCCTTTTTTATTTGGGTTTGCTTTTTCTTAGCCTGTGTGAGATAGGGAGCTTTTGAAACATTCCTTGCGATCGCTGATTTATTAAAGAAGAAGAAAGGAGATTCTTTAGAAGAGAGAGAGAGAGAGAGAGAGAATTTTGAGACTTTAAGAAGAGGAGGTGAAAAAACGAAGATGGTATTGAAGTTGCTGACCTAGAGAGCTCTACAGACTGGTGCGCACTGCGCATCCATATGCCGCCTGTGCGGTTATGGGTGAGTGGGTCAGATCTTTGGAATAAGATTTGAGGTGTCCAATATGGCTCCGTTGAAACGCTTGAAGTGAGAAGCTTGACCCAAGTATATTTTATGCCAGCCGGGTCTGATGTCCCAACGGGCCAAGCTTGAGCCCGGACCGTCCTGAAATGGGTCGAGTATGGGATGAAGTAGGTAAGACCCAGATTTTTGGCAGTCCATTGCCTAGCTCAACTTGGCCGTAGTGGGCTAAGTATGAGTGAAGGTATATAGGCCCAAACAAAGACAGGCCTGACCCAATTAGTAATAGAGTAGGATATGGGCTAGTCCCAATAGGCTCTATTGTAATCTGCCAGTGGAAGGCCCAGGCTGGCCCATTGATATCTTAGCTGGGTCTAGGAAAGCTTATAGGAACTCGCTTTAGGTGCACGGATCATGTAATCGGAAGTCTTTGGCGTGGAGATGAAGGGCTCAGCCCACAATTCAATCTTGTCATTACTTGGGAGAATGCCATTGAACTGCAGAATATGAGGTCCGCACTTGAAATGAGAAATTTGGCCCACCTACCATCTAGGATCTAAGAACATCTCCAATGGAGGCCTCAAAAAGAGCCTCATCACCCTTCAGGGATATATTTAAAGTCTGATATCTCTCTAATCGAACAGCCTATTTCACATGAAATAAGGTATCAATGGTTTGGTAGCTAATGTTGGCTATTAGATACTTGAGCTTTAAATTTAAATATATTAGAAATATAATATTAAATACAATTACAGCCTTTCAATTAAATATTTTAAAATTACTATTTTTAATATCTTCTATTAGAGGCTCCAAAATTTGAAACCTGAAATCAAGAAATCAAATATGTCATGTCATTCTCCAAGGGGCTTGTTTTGACTACTTCCCCATTAGAGATGCTCCAACCTCTTCTGGGTTTACTAAAAGTTCTTGTTAGAGCTCATATTAAGTGCACGGGTTGTACAAATTGGTACACCATGACATGGCTAGTTGATGGTAAATGCTTAGATGGACTCAGGCCCAAAATTCAATCTTATCAGATTTTCTTATATGGTATCTGATGCACCCAAAATACTTGAAAGTGATGGATTTGACTTAAGTATCATCTTGAGCTGCCCGATCTAAATATGGCAGAGTGGCACTTATGTACTAAGTAGTAACTAGTATAAGGTGCACAGGCTGTACACTGCCGCATGGCTAGTTGGGGATTGGATTTGTTCCTGTGGGGGTCAATGTGTTGAGAGAACTTGCCTCAAAATTCAATCTTCCCATTATAACCCTAAGATCAATAATAACTAAGGTTGTGTTTGGGTTTGTGACTGATGGAAGTGCGCTTACGCCATGTTCCCTCCGTGCCAGCTCCACGCTAGAGCGGTTGACAAAACCATAGCAAAACCCGCTCTTTAGCATCGCTCAACTCCCTGCTCCGCTCCGCGCCAGCGATGTTTACCAAATGCGCTCCAAAAGCATGCGGCTCGCAGGCACATTGCGAGTAGGAAGCATTACGAAACAGACCCTAAGCAACTCCCAAGTAGATTTGATGGACGTCCCGCAAACAATGTTATATACTCTGATTTAGTACTTGAATTAGAAAGATATGTTTATTTTTAGACTCCCATGATATTGTTCCTCCTATCAAAGTAAAAATTCATCCACTTGTGAATTTTGAATCAGAGAAGTTAGAAATCCAAGTAACATTAGTAAACTCCTCTAAAAGTTTAGGTTTGCCACTATATTGTAAAACTATAATGCATAGTTCATTTTAAGTATCTTAACACTCTACGAATAACTTCCCATTATTTTGACCCTGGGTTACAAGTAAATCTACTCAATACCCTCACTATAAATACTATATTGGGTCTAGTATGCTTCATTAAATACATAAGACTTCTATCTCGGTGATGATAAACTGTAATTCTTAAATTTGTTTAAGAATCAATTTATCTCCAACCATTATTATAATATTAGAGACTAAAAAAGTCTTTGTACTTGTATCCTCAATTAGATACTTCTTCGCTAATAAATATCAAAATTTTTAGTAATAATGCACTTACTGAATGTGTTGAATAACCTATCATTCAATGTATTGAGGATGTGGTCCGGACAATCTTGATCATCTTCCAATCATTTGAGTTGAGCATCCGATCCTCCACTAGTTATACTTCCTTTTGTTGTCATATTTGAAATTTAACTCGCCAGATCGGTCAAGTTTGATGAGATCTTTTGTGTATCAGAAAATCTGTGATAAAGTAGTTACAAGAGCACCCATTCGTTCTAATGGCTCAAAGTATAAAGTTCATGTATAAAAATCTCGTCAAACTTGACCGATTTGGCGAGTCAAATTTCAAATATGGTTACAAAAGGAAGTATAACTAGTGGAGGATCGGATGTTCGACTCAAATGGTTGGAAGATGATTAGGATGGTTGGGACCACATCCTCAATACATTGAACGATAGATTACTCAACACATTTTGTAAGTGCACTATTACTAAAAAAATTGAAATTCATTAGCGAAGAAGTATCTAATTGAGGATACAGGTACAAAGGCTTTTCTAGTCTCTAATATTATAATAATTGCTGGAGATAAATCGATTCTTAAATAAGTATAAAAAATACAGTTTATCATCACTGAAATATAAGTCTTATGTATTTAATGAAACGTACTAGACCCAATATAATATTTATAGTGAGGGTATTGAGTAGATTTACTTGCAACCCAAGGTTAGAATAATGAGAAGTTATTCGTAGGGTGTTAAGATACTTAAAATGAACTATGCATTATAGTTTTACAATATAGTGGCAAACCTAAACTTTTAGAGGAGTTTACTAATGTTACTTGAATTTGTGACTCCCTTGATTCAAAATCCACAAGCGGATAGATTCTTACTTTGGTAGGAGGAACAATATCATGGGAGTCTAAAAATAAACATGCCTTTTTAATTCAAGTACTGAATCGGAGTATATAGCATTGTTTGCAGGAGCGAATGAGGCAGAGTGACTTCGAAGCTTACAAAAATACTACCCAGAGATACAATATTAAAAACATCGAGGGGGATGGGCCTAAGACCGATATCTTTAAAGGCACAGCAGTTGAATCTCAACTTAGTAGAATTGGAGATCCTAAATCCTAAGTTCAACGAGATAAGAAACTACTTTGTGATCTTTAAAAGTGCACAAAAGTATATTACCTATTGGTCATCCTTATGGTGTTAAATTTCATACACACCTCTTGTAACGTGAGAGGGTGAGTTTAACTCTTAATGATTTTGTAGGCATTTATTTGTTAAGGTGATAAAGTAGTTACAAGAGCACCCATGACAGATTCACCTATAAGAGTATGGAAGTGAAGCCGCTTCAACAGAGATTCGGTCATCTCTCTGAGATACTCATGAAATCAAGATTTTAGCGCATGATTGTAAAGCGCGGGCCTTATATCACTAATGATTTAGGTCATTGTAAGTGTATATATAATTTCGATTTGTTAGACAGGTTTTAAGTTCAGGGCTATAAGCTACTTAAAGTCTTTACAAACTTTGACTTGTATGTATT
Organism: Chloranthus sessilifolius; assembly: GCA_021018995.1. Classification (NCBI taxonomy): domain Eukaryota; kingdom Viridiplantae; phylum Streptophyta; class Magnoliopsida; order Chloranthales; family Chloranthaceae; genus Chloranthus; species Chloranthus sessilifolius. The sequence goes on from CM037587.1 coordinate 137,256,345, forward strand.
AGTCAAAGGTTCAAATCGATCGGTACCTTTGATGATGCTTAGTATGATCGCTCTGATACACAATTTTTTTTATTTTTAAACAAGTGGGGGATTGTTATATATATATTAGTGTAGTAATATATATTTTATTATTTCAAAATTAAGTTTATAATTATCATTATATATATTGATAATAATTCAATTGAAAACTTGTAAATATTATCTCCCTAAAGAAGTGTCTTTTCATATTTGAATTTATCTCTTCACCGTAAATGTGAAAAGACACAAGTCTGGCATTTCTTCACAGTAAATCTGAAAAGACACAAGTGAAATCAACTTTTCTTTTTACTGTTATCTGAAAAGACACAAGTGAAATCAAATTATTTTTTTCCTGTTATATGAAAAGACACAACTCTCTAAAAAGATACAAGTGAAATCGATTTTATTTTTTTACTGTTATCTGAAAAGACACAACTCTCTGAAAAGATATAAATAAATCGATTTATCTTTTTACCGAAAAGACATAACTCTCTAAAAAGACACAGATATGAAATCTTTTCACTGTAACCTGAAAAGACACAGTGATTTAAAATTTCTCTATAAATAGAGATAAGATCTCCGTTAAAAATGCAAGACATATAAGATATACAAGAGAAATAAGATCTATTTCTCTTTTTTCTCATTCGTTCTTCTTTTAAGAATCTTTTGTGTATCAAAAAATTTGTGTGGCAGGTTCTTTATTTAGAAAGTGCAATTTAGAAAAGAGCATACGGTTCTTGGCAAGACCGGACTCTGTTATATCCTGAAGGCAGATTCGCTAGAAATTTTATTGCATCTTCATTTATCCAATGGAGTGAGGGTGTCTATTGTCTTTAAGACAGCGTAGTAGTGAACTACGTGCCTCGAAGCCATTATCAATACTAAATTTCTATTAACAGGTTGATCATACAACAAAGATTGTTGAATAGCATAAGTAGACGAAATTGATGTTTGGAGTTTGACCACGTGAAAATAAGAATAAGACATCGCCCAGTGTCACACCTCTTTTGTTACAGCCACTTGTCTCAAGAATTTTTATAACTACACACCATATATTTTTATTCACACGCCAATTAGTGAAAAAGGTTAAAAATCTCTTCTCCCCTTCTCAAAATACTAGAACATTTTGGGTCTTTACAGCCCATAAAAGAAATAGGGCAAGTCTTATGGAAAACTTAAAACAAATTGTCCTTTGATTGGCTCCTTTGAGGCCTTGTGGCGCACAATTGGTAATGTTTAATAAGGCCCGTCAATTTCCATCAAAAAACAAAAAAAAAGCATCCCGTCATTGACTCATTTCTCAACCATATAATCGCACCTATTAGAGAATCCTAATCATTTGATTGGTGCACTAAACTTTCAACAATAAAAAAAAAAACAAATGTTCATTTTAGAATGCAATGCATATATATGATGGTTCAAATCTTCTAGTGAAGGTGATTTTTGGACCCACTTTAGCTCAATATCCGAACTGTCATATAGAGGACTTTGGCTGTGTATGGCATAGCTCTTTGCTAGTCCCTGCTACAGTAGAGCTCGTCTGCTTTAGTTGGTTCTAATTCTCTTTTCTAACTCCCTATAAATGAGGATTTACTTGCTTTAGAAGCAACTTCCCTGCTCTCTACTAACTCCCTACCATAGAAAATAAAGTCTGCTCTAGCAAGGTGTGAGTAGAGAGGATGGTAAAACTACTGAACAGGTAAATCTTGCATAAAATCTTTCTATGCAAGGAGTTATGAAGGAGAAGGGGTACCTGCTAAAGCAGGTAGTGGGATGTTAGCAAAGTGATGGGAACCTGCTAAGGTCGGTGAACTCGACTATGGCAGGGGCTAGTAGAGAGCTATGCCAAACGTAGCCTTTGATTATTTAGAGTCATGTGTCACGTGACCTAAAAGTAGAAAGTGGCAAGTAATTGTTGAACATGGATGCCGTTAGGGAGATTCATTCATTTTTAAAAGCAATGTCGGGTGGTTCTTAGTACACTAAGACACCTCACCATCAAAATAGAGTTGCCCCGGGAAGAACTGGACTACAGTGGAACACGAGGAAAAAAAACAAAAAGTTCAAACTAATTGGAATCGTATGATTTGGAGCAAGGTGTCAAACTCGGTATTGGTATCGTGTATCAGTCCATGGAGGACCGATACGAATCGGCCGAGACCGAGTTGTATCGGTGCTTAAAAAAAAAATGAAGAAAATAGAGGTATCGGCCGATACCGCGCAATACCAATACCCGAGTTGACACTCAATACGTATCAGCACTGATACATATCGGTTTGCCGAAAAATCGATACGTATCGCCGATTCTATGGGCCGATATTTGATACCATGATTTGGAGCCTCATGTTAGGGGTGACCAATATCCGTAACAGGCCAAATTGCATTTAAAATAGTGTACAACCTTTGCCTTCTTCTTGAGCTTCACCTTGTTGTGCCCTAACAACAACCTCCCAAATCGCAGAGGAAGGTTGCATGTGTTGAAGTTTAGTCCCACATGGGGAATTAATAGTCTTCTCTCTCATCTTATAAGATCCTGGGATCTTCCACCCATCGCCAATTAGTTTTGAGATGGATACCTAAATTTTATCATGGTATCAAAACAAGCCTTTTTCAACTCCACGTCATCAGTTCAATTGTCCACGTGATTTAACTTAGTCCGAGCAACACATGTAGGGGCGTGTTGAAGTTTAATCTTACATTGGGTGTTTATAGTCTTGTCTCTTTCTTCTTCCTTTCACGAGCATGTGCTCCTTGCCTCATTTCTACAAGCTTAAAGAGAGAGAGAGAGAGAGAGAGAGAGAGAGAGAGAGAATGAAAGCTTACTGAGAACAATAGAATGATTTTTTTAGGTTATTGTCTAATAAAAAGGAGAGAGGAATTTGTAGGTTTTATTTGGTGCATCAGTATAACGGGCAATATGTTTGGTGTTATAATTTTGAAAATGAGTGAGCAAGTTTGAAAAGAATAGAAAAAAAATAGAGACGCTTCAATGCCACACATATTATAAGTTGAGTGATTATTTTGGACTTAGGGTGCAGAAGAGTGAAGAATAACTGGTCATTGGAACCAACCCAATAATAAGTGCATTGATAAGTAGTGAAATATGATGATATTTCACTCCTAAATATCTACATTTAGCTGTTTGATGAAGGCTATCAGATAAGAATTACTAGATTTTAAGTGTTTCAGGTAAATACAAGCCAAGTGTAGAAAACAGCCCAAGAATTCTGAAAATAATGTCAAAACACTGCAACTTTGGGTCATCTAGAACTTGGTGCAACTTGTAGCTCAATTTGGACCATCAAGACAGACGAATTATGAAATTATCATAACATAAAAGTTGTAAATCTTTTTGTCAGCTTTCCAACGGCACAAGAATCATGTCAATCCGAGTTCGGGACAGAAAGTTATGACTAAAATATCGAAATAGTATCTGATGCAAAAGTGGGCTGGAATTCACGAATTTCTGGGAGGTCGAGCATCGACCCTTTTGGTCGATTAATCGAGAACAAAAGCAGTCTGACACGGAACTGACACTTTAAAGCAGATTTTTAGGATTTTTTGCAGGGTTGATGCATCGACCCTATAGGGTCGATTAATCGACCCTGACTTGTCGAGTTGGGACACTTCTGCGGCTGGAAAACCTACGCAATTTGGATATTATTTAAAGCCAAATCAAATACTTCGAGAGAGGGGAAATTAGGATTAGTTTTAGAGAGTTATTTTTAGTTTTTCTTTTTCATAGTTAGACATAGAAATAGAGAGTTTTTATTATTCCTTTTTGAGAGCTTTGTTCCTTTAATTTTTCAGTATTCATTCATTCAGTTTATTATTTTTGTTCAGTTGATTCTTACATTAATTTCGTTTATAAAGATCATCGTACTTGTAGATCAAAATAACTTATGTTGAAGTTTGAGGTATTTTTAATTTATTAAATTAATATTATTTTTCCTTCTTTATTTATTTATGTCATTTAATTATAATATGTGTGACTAAATTCATAGGGATGGAGATCTAATGATTCCCATCCGAGGGATGGGGATCTAATGATTCCCATCTGAGGGATGTATTTCTAATAATATAAATTTAGGATTAAAATATGAGATCTTATTTTATGGTTATTATGTTATCACGAACGGATGAAATTTTCGCCACTAACTGGGATTGAGTGTGCCGAGTCATGCCCTGGATCTCAAATCTGTGACGGTAATTTTACCCCAATTATTGTTATATGGTATTTTGCTTTCATCGTATGGATCTAATTACGATTATGATCCGGGATCGAGTGTGCCGAGCCATGCCCTGAATCCTGGATCTGTAATGGTAATTTTATCTTAATTATTCCCTAATCTAAAATCGAGTGTGCCGAGCCATGCCCTTGATTTCAGATCTATGGTGGTATTTTTGTTGAAATTTTTACCCACTTTGGGGATGATTTTTATTTGAACCTGAGATCAAGTGTGCCGAGCCATGCCCTTGATCCCAGATCCATATATGAAAATCATCTAAGTCCTGATTGCAGGAATGCAACGTGGAACCTATCAGGGTTTTGACCATTTATCTTCCATAAAAGATGCGTTTCAATGGTATATCTCATAGTTTAATCCTTAGATTTGTATTATGGGAAGAACAGACCAAAGATGAGAGGATTTAGTATCTTCATCTTTATCTTCATAAACCTTTACTTTTGAATTATCAATTAAATTTTAGTTTGTAGTCAGTAATTATCATCTCATCAAACCACCTAAATCATAAGACTGGTAGAATACTGTTAGATCTTGATAGATTTCTTAAATTACTGTCTTGTCTCTTTAGTGCGCTTGCGAGTAAAACATCACAATTAAAAAATCACATCATGCATCTGAACCTTAAATTAGATTTGTTAGGCCCATCCGAAGGAGTCAAAATCCAAACTTAATTATAATTAGGAAAATTATAAACGGTGGACAATTTTACAGGTGGCTTATGTGGCGCGACATGATTGGCCCACTATGCCTGCAGCCAATTATGTCACATCACATAAGCTGCCTGCAAAATTGTCTATTGAAAATTGTTCATGGTGTAGCACTGTATTTATAATTATTAAATGGATGTAATCGACTTCCTCGACTTCTGCTTAAGATAAATCACTCACCTTCTCACTTTTAAGTCATACAGTGCAATGTATCAAATCAAATTTTATTGATCTAAGTAACAGAACATTAAAACCATTGTGCACCTAAAAATTTGTCATTTTCAATGTTAGATATGAGCAACAGTACATACTAAGCTTCTAGATCAAATAGTTTCAACCTTTAGATGAGCATATTTTTTGGCTAAATGATTTTCATATGATGCTTATCCACCTAGACAAATTAAATTGGCTAAAAAGTTGTGCCATATGTCCCAAACAGGATGGCGATGAGGGCTTTGAGTTAGGCTTAAGGGAGCTCCCATTAACCCTAACTGGACTAGGTTTTGGATCCCTCTAAATTATGGGGGTGGCAACAGTTTGGGTCAGTTTGTTGGGCTTGACCTTGGATTATCTTGGCCTCATCGAGCCGCGCTTCCAAGTTTAATTAGGTTGCGTACGGCATAGCTCTTTGCTAGCCCCTACTAGAGTAGAGTTCACCTGCTTTAGTAGGTTCTCATCCTTTTTGCTAACATCCTGATACCTGCTTTAGCAGGTACCCCTTATCCTTTATAACTCCCTGCATAGCAAAATTTTATGTAGGATTTACCTGTTCAACAATTCTACCCTCCTCTCTACCCACTCCTTGTCAGAGCATATTTTTTTTTTGCTCCGGTAGGGAGTTAGTAGAGAGCTGGGAGGTAAAAAAGAGAATGAGAACCAACTAAAGCAGATGAACTCTCCAGTGTCAGAGGCTAGCAGGGAGCTATGCCATACGCACCCTTAGTCATTGGACAGGAAGATGGACGATTGCATTGGATGCCCTCATTTTATGCCTACATGATATACAGTCCTTAAAAAATAATCATATAAAAGTCAACACATCTAACATTGCAGCTCTTGGAATTGATGGTGTTAGATCCAAAGATACGTTGTTGTGGTGCTAAATAAATATGGTCTTAAGAAAATTCATAGAATCTAAATGTAGCTCATGTGCAAGGTATTGATCAAGATTGCTGGCAGAGATCTTGTAGTTGAGTGGATTGGTATGTGGTTTTATTAATAATTATTGATGGTCTTTAATCAAATTTTCAAATGAATGATTTATAAATCTATTTTTGGTGTACAGGTTATATACAAAATGATTAAGTTTAACTTTTAACATTAACATTGAAAAAAAAGTTGCATTGTTGTGATTTTTTTTCAATGTTTTAAAACTCACAAGCGTACGAATCGAATTGTAATTAATGGATATGAAGTACGAGATCGTTTGTTAATCACTGATTTATACCATTTTATACCCCTTAACCTAACTTTTGCTAGAGCTTAGAGTGTATAATAATTACTTTTTAATGTCGTTTTACAGTTTAGGAAGGAATATGCAGCCATCCATGAATATGTGCTAAGAAGAGATTAGAGTCAATCAAGAGCCTCTTGCAGCCACCTATTGTCTACTTGACCAGAAGAAGCCTTCAGCTGCACATCGTTCCCACGAGAATTGATTCGAAAATTATCAAGAGGATTTAACAATTAACTACAAGAACTATCACAAATCTAGCACAATATTTAAACTAGTTTAAGATTATGAGAGTTTGATGGAGAATAAAATTGTCGAGTAATAATCTATTGAGAATAAAAATAAGATAGAGAAGATAATGAGTGGGATGATAAATCTCCCATCGTTGGCTTATCATTTATAAAATATAGATATAACGGTTGAGATACGATATTATTATAAGATGCAACGCACGCAAATATTGAACTCAATAAAAATTTTACAAAAAATATAACAATTAATCCACGAAAATAATTCTTATATATGCTTAGCGGCGTAGCCAGGAATTTTTGTTGGTAGGGGCTACAAATGATAAATATAATGTCAGACTTGTCAGTAGTTATTTTGCCATCGATTTGAGGGGCTTCTATATCATAGAGGACTTCTACATTATAGATTTGGGGGTTTATATACAAACAAAGGTTGTATAAGACACATACTTTATAGAAACTCTAGATTTAAATGGGCTACGCCACTGTATATGTTCTTCCTACTATCACAAAGAAAATGAGGCAAAACATTCACCGTAAAAGAGACTTCTAATAATTATAAATTAATGTCGTAAAATAGAGCAAAATATCTATCGTAAAAGAGACTCTTAATGACGATGAATTAATGTTGCAAATATTATCGATAAAGAATCTAAAGTAGATTCCTTATTGCAGATCCGAGATCATGGGAGGAGCATGACTAGCACCCATATTTTAGATAGCAATTGAAATTTACTAATTTGACAAGAGCAATAAAACATTAAAGATTAAGACATCTATGATAAAATAATATTCAAATCACAGATCTATATTATTATAAATGAAAATCTCGGATGAAATTCATTAGATCCACATCCTTAAAAAGATTTAGCTACTCATGTTTGAAATGAACAATATAATTGAAAAAAATAAATATAATTTAACATTAAAATACTGTGAAGATGCTTTAATATTTATACTACAACAACGTTAATCAAAGTACACTTCTTCTTCAAGCAGCAAAATAAAACTAAGCTATAAAGCCTAAAATCTAAACTTAGAAAATGAAAGAACAATGCTTGGAAAAGGAAAAAGGAAAGCTAAAAGAACCTAAAAATGCTAAGGGAAAAAGAGACTCTCCAAAGGGAGAGACCCTTAAAACTAATTCTCAAGCTTACTTAAATAGGTCCCCAACTTTATATTTGAAATTCAAAAATTAAATTTGAATTTTAAATTTCGCAGATCTCTGATTTATAAAATATCAATCGATCGACAAGCGTAGTCAATTGATTGAATCTCACGGACCATCAACTCCTTTACTCTAATGTTCCTGCGTTTGCTGTTCTTATGCTTTTTTATGCTTCCAAATGTATCCAATGATCAAATCTTCCTGAAATAATTAAAACTTCATAAATGTGTCAGATTGCCCTCATCGGATGGCTAAATGTAAGCTTCAGAGGGTGAAATATCATCATATTTCACCACTCATAAATATCTCTAATAAAACATATGTCTAACTTGAGTGGTACTGAGCCAATCTCCCTTTGCTAAAATGGTCTAACCTAGGCGGTGCTTGGTCAATCTCATCCCTTTGCGAAAATGGTGTAACTTGGATGGTGCTCGAGCCAATCTGCTTATGTCAAATGATCAAACCTTGAGAAGTGTGCAACTAATTATGAGCACAGAGCACACATGTAAGTGAAATTACGCTTTTGACCTTTTTCCCAATTTGGCTCTCCTGCATCTCTCAACAATGGTAGACATAGATTGGCCTGGTCTATGTTACTTACTTTGCTCAGTCACCTAGCGACCTAGGAATTAAGCACAACAATTCATTTTCTTTATTCTTAATTACACATTTACACTTGAGGTTGATGGGTCCTCACCCCTCTATTAAATCATAGAAAAATTAAAATGTATAAGGAGGTGAAAAGCAAATAAAAATAGAGTATAACAAATATCCAGTCTAGTATGACAGAGCTTTGGCATCGCCATCATCCCACAATATGATCCTATTAATATAGGATATAACAGGTAGAAAAAATTTCACCGAGAATTTGATGGGAAGCTGGTTCGGATCTTGCCATCTAATAGCTGAGCTGATCTCCATAAATGTTTGACTTCAATGCAATCGAATTTTTTGTTCCAATGACGAATCAATTGCACTGTTTGAACATATGGGGGAACTGTCGAACTGAGCATTTATCCATTACCCGCTCAATCGCAACTCGCAACTCCACAGTCAACTTCGATGACCATGTTAGATATTCCATTAACCACAACTACTCTCACACCTTAGGAATAGCTTTCAGTTCTAAATGACTTGTATCAAGCAAACTATCTTCATTATTATGGAAACTCCACAACTGAGCTCCATAGCTGTTCCTAAGCACTCCCCCATCCAGCCTTAACAACAAACCATTTCGGGGTGTAATACTATGCAATTCGGAATGACAAGCAAATTATTAGTTATTACTAATTATTTTATTTTCAAAAAAAATGTTAATCATATAAAGAGAGGATTTGAATTTAAGATTTTATGACTTTTAAGTTTTATAACTAATTAAACGGGTATATGTGTCTCTTTCATTAAAAAGTATAAATTTATATTATAAAAATAATAAAAAAATTTAAAACTCATTTAAATAGGGTTAGGTTGATAGTAGCAAATTGTAAATTTAAAATACTAATTCAGAGAGGAGTTAGTCTATAATGAGTGTCTACCAAAGAGGCATTAGCCTAGTTGGTAACCTCCCTCCATTGTAAGGGAGGAGGTCGTAGGTTTGATATTCGTCCTCCATGCTGTTTCCTACCCTTGTCTTTATAAGGTGTGGGTTGGATTCTGTTAGTTAACTCTCACCATTATAGTTGGTGTTCCTTTATGCTGCTCCCCAATTGTCATATGTGCATGCGTACCTGTCATGGATCAAAATGTCGGAAAATCGATACATATCGTCCAAGCCCAAAACCGATACGTATCGGTATCGGTCCATATCGAATGATACATTGAATGTATCGTTCGGTATATGCCATTTAAACCATTGATACGGTACGTATTGGTATCGGACGAAATTTTGACCTCTGGTGCCTGCTCCTTGGTTCTCGAGGTTGACTCGGCCTAAAATGGCCGTATAAAAAAAACAAAAGAAAAAAAAAAGGGAGTTTAATGAGTGTCTACTCATAATATTTATATGATTAGATGATATGCACGGACTTTTAATATATAAGTATAGACTGTTTTAATGCACATGATAGGCATCTTTTATAGGCTAACTCATTACCACTGCTACCACGCTCAGTCCGTATCTAACACGTACGACACAAAAGTTTTAGGGTGAAAAGCGTTGGGTTGGCCAATAGTAAATAGCTGTGCACATTCCATGTTTGAATAAAATAACAGGTATGTTTGATGGGCAACGCGTTTGTGATACGAGGGTCGCTGCTCGTATCCCATTTTGATAATCGTAAGCTGAAAAAGTAACCAAAACGTGTTATCTCTTGTGTTATCAAACAGCGTTCCAAGGTCAACGCGACAGTTATAACGGTGAAACACGTTTCAAAATGCAATCAAACGTACCTAAGAACTCATCTCTAAATGGTTTTTTTTTTTAATTTTAGTTTTCTCATTCGGGTGATGGTTAACAAATACCCGTACTTTGTAGAGACAAGCGTGGGCATCAGCGCTGAGGACGAGTATCGAACCTACAACCGCAGAGGAAGGGTACCACCTGGGTTAATGCCCTTTGGTCTTTAAATTAGAAAGTATATTCCTTTAAAAAAAAAATAAAAAAATAGAAAGAATAAAACTAAACCCCCAACTGAATTTAGCTGTTCTATTCTTTTGCTAAAGTTTGAGAAATTTCCCAGCAGTCAGTCATCATCCAAATCCTAACTGCCAGGAAGTTTAAAACTAAATACGATTTTTTTTTTTGGTTTAATTGGTGATAGAATTTCCAGATTAGCGATATTTGTTCGGCAAAATTCAGTTATTCTTGTATTGGCAGATTCAGCAAGAGAAAGAGAGAGGATAAAGTGAGATGGGAAGTCAAAATCGCGGGGGGAACTACAAAAACCCATGCCTGACGATGCATCAGCCCTGGGCTTCGTTGCTCGTCCATGGCATCAAGCGAATTGAAGGAAGATCTTGGCCTGCTCCTCTCACAGGTACCTAGTTTCAGAAACCCTAGATTTCTTTTTTATTTTGAACTATCGATTGGATTTCGTTTTGAAGTGGGGGACAGGGTCACACAAACCCTAAACACAGGATATCCTTTTGAAACACCAAAATTCAACTCCACAGACTTTATTTGGAGGAAATTATAAAAAAGGGACTACTTGAAGAAAATTTTAGCATATTATACTACTTCAGAAAGTTTTAGTAAAAAGGGATTGACACACTTTCCATGGTCTCTCCACAAAGTCATTTGGTCATTGTGTGTTGATTTGAAATTGTGACTTCAAAAAGTCATTTGGTCAGTAAGTGAGAAACATTTATAGTTAAAATTATGAAATTAACCTTCTACTAAATGTCATATAACACTAATGATATTGTGTATTTAATTGAGAAGAACGGTGGTTTAGTAATTTCAACTATAAATGCTTCTAAATCTTTGACCGAGTGTCTCACTAGGAACCTAAAAATTCGTGACAATCGATTTTTTCTAAAACTTTCTAAAGTAGTTTAATATGTGAAAGCTAATAGAGGACGGAAAGACGATAACCCTAAAGTAGCGTAAATCCTGCATGATAAGATTAGGGTTTTGATATCCGAGATAAATAAAAATAAAAATAAGAGAAATAAGAAGAAGAGATAGAAAATCACTGGAATTTTACCAGCGAAAATATTGGCCTCACACCAAAAACTCGGAGAGGATGAAAATTCTCAATGAATTCTCAAAGATAGCACAAAGTAATCAAATTTCAATATTCATCATTAATTGTTTTTTCAAAAGAGATTACAATATCTTTATAAAGCAAAGAAACTCTACGAATATTACTAAAAATAAAAATCGTAAAATAGCCATTAAAATTTTCTAATCTAACGGTCACAATCAATTTCACCACTAATCCTATTTTATTATGTGACCACTTTTGCAGGGTCAAACAATGTCTGATTGACACGAAATTAGTTTTGTTTGAAAGTTTATCGAAGTAGCTTTCCAACAAGACAAGAATTGCGCCATTCCGATATGTATTGAAGGAGTTATGACCACTCTTCCAATGGTTGCACTGAAAGTGAGGAAATTAATAGAAAAATTAATATATGTGCCTGACCCCTAAGTAATTCAAAGAAAGAAACTAATCCTAAAATAAACCAGTAATTAAAAGAATTATAATTAAAAAAAGGAAATTGAACCTAGACAAAATCGCCTAAAATAACATGCAATCTTCAATTCATCTTTAAAAACCCATTCGCGAACCCACTTTATCTTCTGTTTTCTTCTCTTTCTCCGGCCACGATTTCGACATGTAGGCTTTGATTTCGTATCAGAAGCTTTTTAAAATAGTCCTTGTTTCCTAAAAATCTCCTTCTCCCATGCACAACTTGAATGAATCTTTGTTCCTTCTCTCTTGTTAATCGTTGATTATGTGATCATCGATCCTTTGCCATTGGATTCCCGATATTGCAAGTTTAAAAGATTCTCACTCTCCCTTTTGTTAGATATGTGGATTCCTGAAATTGCAAGTTTAGAAGATTCTTACTCTCCCTTTTGTTAGATACGAGCTGAGAGCCCTTTTAAGTAAGTAGGAGCATATCTTTTTGCCGTCTTTGATGGCGTATGTATTCTTCCCATCATATGTCTATCAAAATGCAATGGCCTATATGACGCACATCCATGGGAACAACATCACACCACACATCATCTTAGTACTCCTTTCCAATTGAGAAAGAGACCAAACATTCAATGGTAATGTGAATCTCTCCACCCTTCTTGAACCATTGAATTTTATAGTGATTCGGATGGCTCTTTTCATTCAGTTTCAACGTGTCAACCCTCTTCCTTGAGACAATATTTCATTAGCTACCATCATCAATGATACTTATGCGCATCCGGCCATTTGAAGTGCACTTGGTACAAAAAATATTAAATCGTAGCCACTTACTTTCATCTACCTGTTTCAAAGTAGAACTAGAACCTTTTCGGCATTCGGATTTTACCTCGATTTCACTGTCCATCTTTTCATCGTCCTCCTTGTAAGTCAGTTCTTCTTTCATCGTGCCATCATGATCCTCTTCTTGGGCTAGGGTGACTTATCTCTTAGGATGCTCATAGGATTGATGTTCTGCCTCATTATATCAAAAACATTTAATTTTCCCTACTTCACGTTTACGTCTCTGTCGATTAGGGTTTGGTTGATCTATGTTTGAGATTGGGGCCTCTATACTGCCACACTTACGATTTGCGTCCCGATTAACTATATCTTCCGCTTTGGGTGCACATTGATAAGCATTGTTGGTCCCCCATAAATCGTGCAGGACGATTTGATCTTGGAATTATAAGTGCAACCCATTAAAATATCGTCCAACCCGTTGATCTTCCGTCTCATGCAACTTGGCTCGCTTTGTAAGGAGACGAAATTCTTCTGTTTATTTCATGACAACGTTGAAAGAGATCTTTAGCATAGCTACCCAGAAGAAATCTACTTTGGAGATGTGTCTTCGTCTTCTCCCTTATATCGATTTTCTCTCTTCTGTGTCAAAGACGATCGGGTTGGACATCCTCCTACCATGCTAGGCTAGAGCATATCCGGAAATTTTTGCTGCCACAAACTTCACCCTACGATGATTTGGTACGTCCTTTAATTCGAAGATAAAGTAGGTACTTTATTTAACCACTCGATCAATTCATCTGGATTCATCCTCCATGAAATTTCGGCATGTCTACATTGATCCCATAATTATTCTCTCGATCATTATCACGATAGTTTTGACTGTCAAAGCCAAATCTGGATGTCTTCCTTTGTCCATCTCATCCCCTGCATCACCTTCGACCTTTGTGGGTACTTCACGCTCATGCTTAAGTACATCTAATCTTTTTAACTTATCCGCCATCAAATATTCCACCCTATCCATATGTTGGTTCAGCATCGTACCTCTTATTTGAGGAATCTTGATTATTATCAAGATATTAACCCACCCCAATACCAAATAAAGCAGACCATTACCACTAACGATAATAGGCAGGAAAAGTTGTGTAGGAAAAATAAACAAGACTAGGCAGCCACAATAAAATAGATAAAAACCTGATTTTACCTCACGATTATTGTGTGACGAGTGACGACACAACCCACAACAGTACTCAGCAGCACTTTAACAGAGACTAGAGATCTGAAGATATTCCAGAAAAGAACAACATAATTAGGCAGCCACAATAAAATAGATAAAAACCTGGTTTTACCTCACGATTATTGTGTGACGAGTGACGACACAACCCACAACAGTACTCAGCAGCACTTTAACAGAGACTAGAGATCTGAAGATATTCCAGAAAAGAACAACATAATTAAGGTCTCTAATAACAGTGATATGCTGTGAATATGGTGGAGTAAAATAATGGTGCTATGGTCTGGGATGTGCGCTTTAGGCGTAATATTAAGGATGATGAGGTTGAGCTTGTGGTTGATGAATATCTTAAACTCAGCTAAGAGGAATTCTGTGGACAGAGGTCATTGAGTCTGGATTTACCATCCTAAAGGTACGTTCACTGTGAAATTCTTTTATTTCTTCTTGTGTGCTTTCTCGGGTCCTAAGCCTCCATGGTTTAAGTTGTGGAAAGTCAAGGGTTCCATGGAAGATAAGATTCTTCGGATGGAGCGTAGGTTGGGGAAAGATCCTAACTCTGGATCATTTAAATAGGAGGGGACTTAGATTAAGGAACAGATGTGCTATGTACCTTCAAGAAGAAGAATCTGCTGAGCATTTACTAATCCACTTTTTGGTTGCGTCAAAAATTTGGTCTTCAATCTATTCCATGTTTGCTATTAGTTGGGTGACTCCGAACTCTTGTGGGGAGTTATTGGCTGCCTGGGAAGGGATCAAATTTGAAGATGAGAAAGGTGATCTTTGGAGGATCATTCCTTTGGCTGTGATGTGGGTTCTATGGAATGAAATGAACTCCAGAGTGTTCAGAAGAATCAGAAAACCAGTTGACATGATTTTAAAGGCCGTCAGCCTATTGTTGGAGTGGAGCCAAGTTGCTTGCGCTAGGAGAATGTCTGATGGGCAGGATCATGGTGAAGTGTGGGATAACCTCGTCATTTATCCTTTGAACCCTTTCGCAGTGGGCCTATGTTTTTTGGTTACTTAGGTTGGATTGAGGGGATTGTTTCTTTTGTCTTTTTTGGGGTGTCTAGGGTTGATTTTTTTTTGGGTTTCCAGCTCCTCATTGGTTTGTATATTCCTCATTTTTCTAATAAATTCTATTTACCGATAAAAAAAAACAAAAAAACAGGGATATTGATGGGGACATCAAGATCAAGAGCGTCATAATTAAATGACTGGAAGAAACGGAAGAAACAAACAGCTCAAATTCAAAGGAAGAAAAGAAATTTAGTCAATCGATCGATTCTAGTCCTTGACCGATCGAGAAGGAATAGTGGGCACATATTCTGAGGCGAAAGAATGTCTCAGTCGACCGATCGAGCAACAATTTTCGATCGATCGATTTAGACCTGTGGCGTCTGACAATTAATTACTTTGTCAGTCGATCAATCAAGCACCAGAATCGATCGATTGAGCAATTGTGCGAATTTTGACGGAATTTAGGCTTTAAGGGCATGCTTGTCCTTTTAGTTTATTTGTTTTAGGTTTTCTTTTTTTGTGAGGCCTCCTATATAAGATCTTTAAACAATGTAATAGGGAGTTGATGATTAATGAAAATTTGAGAGTTTGCTTTGTGCAAACCCTAGAAGACTTGTGAAGAGTTTTCACCCGAAAGAGCGATTCTTTCACAACCTGAGGAGTGATTCTTCATTTCTCGTGCAACTTGGTGTAAAGTTGACGTACAACCTTGGTGAGATGCCTTGGAACCCTTAGTGTAAAGCCTTGGATCTATTATTTTCTCTATTTATTATATGGTAATATCTTTCCTTGTTTGATAAAATTCCTAAACCCCAAATATAAATTTTTTGAATCTTTTGATTTATCCCTTTTGATTCATTTAATCCCTTGAGCCCTCGTTTTCCCAAACCTTTGAAGAGTCAAGAGATGACACTATAATTGTCGCTTGATGCCCTAAACTAAATCGAAACTCGAATTCTTCATCGGATCCGTTTTTCTAGATCGAGAAACTTAATGCATGCAAAACGCTACATGGAATTAATTTAATTGTTTTAATTAAATTCATTGAGTTATTTATGTGTTTGGGATAATTTCGAATATTTTATTAATCAATTTAATATATGGTTAATCCCAACTCGCATCATTTAGGGTTTAGTGTTTTTGTCCCGCATTAGATATGCTGTTTTTTTTATAATAGTGATATGCTGTTCCGGTGTAGCTGCAATATAAACTGTTTAGAAGTCTCACACGGCAACAACAAACAGAATATTGTTAGCAAACAACTATACAAAATCTTCAAACCACAGATTTAATATTTAGAAAATAGCAGCAATAAAGAAAGAAGCTTAAAAGTCTCGAAAACAGCAAGGGAAACTCAAAAATTTTGAATCCCTTCTCGCCAAAATCTCCTATTCTTTTTCCTGAATAAAATCACAGGTATAAGTCTCGGCCAGTCCATAAATACTAAAAAAACCTAAACTTCTGTAATATTAGACTTGTAAATTAATTAGGACTCTAAAACACTTGAAATCCGTAGTCTTTAGGACTCTAAAATAACGAAAAGAACTAAACAAAATTGGAGACATAATTTCTGGGCTGTTTTGAACCATGAGATAAGGCCTGTTTTAGTTTCAGATTTGGCCTTGTTTCAGGACCAAGAAGCCTTGTGAAACCCCTTCTTTCCTTTGTAGATGCACTGCATCACCAGCTCCAAACAGAACTGACCCAAAATAGTCCCTTTTGAGGCTTGTTCTTATTTTGCTTGCATTGGGCCAGTTTCAGGTCCGTTTGAGGACCATAAACTCATTTCAAAGGGTTTTTCAAGCACTGCACAGTGTGCTACAAGTGAGCACTGTTTGGAAAGCTATGAAACAGGGAATGTAGCGTTATCTTAAACCACAAAATCATGAGATAATTAAAGACATAATTTAATCCTAAAATATGTTGACATTGTTGCCATAACATGTGTGTTAATCGATCGCTTTGATTAGTAAAATTTAATTATGGTCTTCTACATGCATGGAGTCTATATACCCAAAATCCTCTAGGTACCCTTGTGTGATTCCTGTTAAAGCATATACTCGGAGGGTCGGTGCACGGCGGACGATTTCAAAATGGACTCCTCATTCATTATATAGAGAACATCACCAAGATTTTTGAAACGATCACAGCACCACCCGTTCAAACCTATTATATAATATATATTTGGGTGTATGCTTATCCGTGTCTATATCCACAATTGAAAATTTGACACTCAAATCTATTATTGAAAATTCCATACATTACTTGTAAGACAATATTTATGTGTAGAACCTTATGAACCCAGATATGGTGGGTTAGCCTAAAGTTTTAGATCTTAACTATAGGGGTTTGGGAGGACCACATGGTCAAACACTCGTCAATTTGGCCGTAGCGCTACATAGCATATGGTCCACTTCAAGTTCAGGGCTTAAGCCTCAAAAAACTTGTGCTCAACTCCCAAATCAAGGTTTTGAGTTTGGATTTAGTGTGATTCCCGATTAAGTTTAGAGGCCTAGGAATTCAATTCATTAATTTATGATTCTCGCGCTACTTGGGAAGTGGCTCTGGAGATGTGGGAATGAGGAGTTTATGCGGGTTCAAGGTCTAGCTAGGAAGTATGGAAGCGATAGTTTTGGGTGGAGCTCTAGAGAACGAAGGGGAGAGGGAGATCGGTTTGGTGGAAATGGTTGTTGATTTGTTTTATTGGTATCTAGGTAGGAGACTGCTTGTGGACCAACCATGAACATTGATGTGGAACAATGCAGTTCCATTTACAATTAAAGGTTTATGTGGGAGGTGGCAGGGGGAAAGTTTTGACATGCTGTGTAAGAGAGATAAAAGTGCCTATTACGGATAAGTTTTGTAGTGTGCCCAAAGAAACTGTTGAACATTTTTTGTATGATGCGAGTTTGTGAAACAGAGTTAGCATTTGTTATGGTTCGGGCTTAGCGGATGTATGGCGACTTTCACACTTAGAACATGGCAGGATGGTCGAAGGATTCGTTTGATAGGTACCTGGGTATCCTCTGAAGGTACTAACAATGGCGGTCTTCTGGGAACTCTGGAAAGAAGGGAACATACGGATATTTGATCAGAAATTCTCAACTTATAGATTTGTTGTGGACTCTTTTTGTGAAGGAGGTGTTTGATGCCATCTTCACGTTTTGGGAAAAGTTATTTATCGAGATTCTGTTGGAGTGGGCGAAGATTAGACCACCCTAGGGTGTTTTATTCTTTTATTACTAGTATGCCTGACTGCTGGCTGTTTTTCACATTCTTGTCAATTTTTTTGTCTACTTTCTTTTCATCTTTTCTTTCACTTTTTGATGCGGGACGGTAACCCTAAAATGCGTGAATATGATTTTTATGCAGATTTGTCGAAATTAAATAAATTAATTCAAGTTTAATCGCAAAATTATCTTAAAATACCTTCGGGTTTGCAGAATTTTGATGAGTAAATCACGCGAGATCCAGTTAGGGTCCAGTCCGATGCGCAAGTACTATTAGACTTGAGGAGAGATCGGCCTAGAGATAGAACTCTAGCCTTTTCAGGCTTAGGTGCTCGTCTTCAATTCGATGTATATTCACGATTTCTAACTAGGGTTGTGAAAGGGATTTATGGATTTGTAATAGGCTTATGGTTTGGTTTTAGGTTATGGTTTTGAAAAGGGCTTTGGCTCTGATGGATTTAGGGCTCAAATTGGTTTAGGGTTTGGGATCAAGAAGTCAATGGATTGAGATTTAGAAATCTTATATCAATAAGGTAAAAGATTCAAAGAAGACAGTGATAGATAATAGAATAGATCAAAGCAAAAGATAAACAAGAAGATATATGGGAATCACTCCCTTGGCCTCACACCAAACCCATCACGGGGAAGAAGACTCTCTTCATAAAGCAAAAACTCTGACGGGGATGCCACCAGCAAAGACCTAGGGTTCAGGCCGTATAAGGTGTATCAACGGCGAAAGAAGCGACTGAAGGGCCAAGGAACGTCAAGAACCACCACGGGAAGGCCCTAGAGTTCAGATTGGGAGCACCAGGCATCAACAGGCGACGGACGTCCGTGGCTCCAGGACGGACGTCCAGATTTAGAGGTGCTCACTGTCTAGTGAGCACGGACATCCGTGAGTAGGCGGCGGACGTCTGTGGAAACTCGCACATTAGCGTCTTAAGTGACGTAATTGTTCATTTTATCCTTAGATTTTATCCTTTTTGTAAGTTACCACTTAGGGTAACTTAGTACTTTTCTATTTTTAGGTTTGTTCTCTTATAATTGCTATAAAGCCCAATTTGTAAGCCATTTTTGGCACTTTATGAATTAATGAAATGATGCATTGCATTTGAGCTTGAGAGAAGCTTTGAAGAGTGAGTCTTTTTCCCCATTTGGGGTTTAGTGTGAGGCCAAGGGTGAGATTCCCATGTTACTTTGATCTTCTTTCTTCTATCTTCCTATTATCTTGCTAATCTCTTGAATCCCAAATCTCCCTTTTGCTTGATTGTTCAAATCTCAAACCCTAGATCTAGAGCAATATTGATGTCTATCCTTATGGATCGAATTCAACCCTAGCCCATTGATCTATAACCGTTGTTGGACTCAAGCTTGCTCGATTTGAGCCATTTAACCGATTCGATTCAAAAGCCCTAGTGAGGAGCTACCGATTCCACGAAGAATCACGATCTAACGCCCCAACCTAGACGAAGTGAGAGTTCTATCTCTCGGATCGCCTCTTCCGCCATCCTAACGGATCCCGCGCATCGGATTGGACCCTATGTGAGCTAAAACATAGTCACCTAAACGGAATCCCGCAAAACCCTAAGGTATCGCTTTAATTTGTGATTAATTGCTTAATTAATTAGTTTAATTTCGACAAATCATCACATTATGGGCATTCACGGATTTCAGGGTCATTGTCCCGTGTCAGTTTTGGTATAAGAGCTTAGGTTCTAGGTTAGGGCATCTTTGCATGCTATTTTAATTTCTTTAAATTTCATTCCATTTGTGTTTCATTGCATGCACGTCGCGTGTTCGACAAAATCACCCACTCGTTTGTGTGTCAATTTTAGTGTGCTCACTTGTGCGCACACCGTGGGTTTGATAAAATTCCTCACTCACTTGTGTTCATAGTTGTATGACATTTTAGAACCCGTGTTAGTGTGTTGTGGTTGCC
Organism: Chloranthus sessilifolius; assembly: GCA_021018995.1. Lineage (NCBI taxonomy): Eukaryota > Viridiplantae > Streptophyta > Magnoliopsida > Chloranthales > Chloranthaceae > Chloranthus > Chloranthus sessilifolius. Next base: position 137,276,468 of record CM037587.1, read on the forward strand.
ATGGACCCGAATATGATTGTCGATGCTCTTAAAGGCATCCAAGCCATGTTGATCACTATGAAGGATAGGATGGATGCCATGGAGGAAGTCCAAACGGCTATGATTGCCTCTAACGAGATGCTTCTCAACCGCTTGGATCGGTTGGAAGGTGATGATGAGCATCATGACCGACACAATGAGCGTAATGGTCCGCGCTTTGAGGGTGGCGAACAGCCCGGGGGGCGACATCGGAATCATAGGGAACTAGTTCATTGTGGAGATGACTACGACCCGGATGAGAGACTCCTCAAGAATGTTCGAGTTGAGTTTCCAACCTTCGATGGAAGAATGAACCTTAAAGTCTTCATCGATTGGGTCTCCGATGTGGATCACCATTTTGAGTGGTATGGCATGGACAATGAGCGGTGCATTAGACTTGTGAAAATGAAGCTCATTGGTTAAGCTCGACTCTTTTGGTTCAACGTCGAGCGCATGCGTGCGAATGCGGGTCATGCTCCCATTACCCGTTGAGAGGACATGAAGGAGCGTCTCACGGAGAAGTACGTTCCTTTATCATACTACCACCGCCTACTTGACCAATGGCAAAATCTGCGCCAAGGTTGTATGCCCGTAGCCGAGTACATTGGCAAGTTTGAGGAGTTCATGATGAGAGCCAATGTATCGGAGGATCCTCAAGCCACTCTTTCAAGGTTTCACATTGGGTTGCGATTGAACCTCCAAAAAGAGTTGATCTCTCACCCCACCGACACTCTTGAAGAGTGCTACGCTATTGTGCAAGACCTTGAGAGGTACTTGAAAACGACGGTGGTGAGACGATTTGAGCCGTATGCCGGTAGCCATAGCGTTGGAGAAGGGAGGCTTAGTGCTGGAAATCCACCTCCCAAACCGACCCAACCCACTCCTACAAATGTTCGGGTTGACAAAGGGAAATGTGTGATAGGTGAGTCCTCAAAGGGTAGCACTCAAACCAAATGCTATAAATGTCATGGGTTGGGCCACTTTGCCGCCCAATGCCCTACCCGAGACCCACAAAGGACTCTCTTGGTTGAAGGAGAAGTTGATGAGGGAGAAGGTGAAGAAGATGAAGTATATGAACCGGAAGTCACGCCTAGTGATGAGGAGGGTGACGACAGTAACCGAGCACTAGTTTGTACCCTTGCACAACCTCAACGTGAAGAGAAGGTTGATTGGCGTAGAGATAACATTTTCAATACTTTCGTCAAGTGTGGGGAGAAGAGTTGTAGAGTCATTGTGGATAGCGGGAGTTGCACAAATGCTGTGTCTACACACACCATTTCCCGCTTAGGGCTTACACTCGAGCCCCACCCGAGACCGTACACAGTCGCATGGGTCGACTCCTCTTCCATCCCCGTGTCCCAAAGGTGTCGTGTGCCGATATAATTAGCCTTGTATTGGGACACCTTATGGTGTGATGTGCACGTTCATGCATGGGGGCAAGAAGATCAAATTAAACCCCCTTGCCTCCCAAGACACCATCGGACAAGAAAGTTGAGAAGAAGGGCGGTCAATCTAAGACCATCAATATCGTGAGCCCTTCGGAGTTTGAGAGAGCGTCGTTAGATGAGAGTGGTATATGTTGTCATCACATCTGAGCATGCTCTTGAGTCTATAGGTGACTACCCCAAGGAGGTTGGGCCAGTTTTAAAAGAGTTTGTGGATGTCTTCCCGAAAGAGCTACCCAATGAGCTCCCGCCCATGCGTGACATTCAACACGCAATAGACTTGGTTCCCGGATCTACCCTACTAAACCTACCTCACTATAGGTTGAATCCGGTGGAACATGTCGAGTTATTGCGGCAAGTTGATGAGCTCCTTCGGAAGGGGTTTATCCAAGAGAGCTTGAGCCCATGTGCCGTATCCGCACTACTCACACCCAAGAAAGATGGCACGTGGCGGATGTGTGTGGATAGTCGGGCCGTTAACAAAATTACGGTCAAATATCGGTTTCCAATATCGAGGCTCGATGATATGTTGGATATGATGGTTGGGGCCACTATCTTCTCTAAGATAGATCTCAAGAGTGGCTACCATCAAGTCCGAATCCGCCCCGGTGATGAATGGAAAACCGCTCTCAAGACTAAGGATGGTTTTTATGAGTGGATGGTTATGCCTTTTGGGCTTTCGAATGCCCCAAGCACCTTCATAAGGCTCATGACCCAAGCGTTGCGACCATTTATAGGGAAGTTCCTTGTAGTGTATTTTGATGACATTTTAATCTATAGTCACGACAAGGACCAACACTTGGTCCACCTTCGGTTAGTTTGTGAAGCATTGAGAGGAGAGAAATTATATACGACCTTCAAGAAGTGTACATTCATGCAACAATCCGTTGTCTTCTTGGGGTTCATTGTCTCGGTCGATGGTATGGTTGCGGACCCGGAAAAGGTAAAGGCTATTGTAGAATGGCCCGAGCCTAGGAACATACATGAGGTCTATAGCTTCCATGGATTGGCTACCTTCTATCGTCGCTTCATTCGAAGCTTTAGCACCATCATGACTCCCATCATCGATTGTATGAAGAAGGGGGAGTTTCAATGGAGCAAAGTTGCGACGAAGGCGTTTGCCGAGATAAAGGGAAAAGTGTCTAGTGCACCCGTCATGCGCCTACCGGACTTTTCAAAGGTCTTTGAGGTCGCTTGTGACGCTTCGGGTGTAGGAATAGGCGGAGTGCTCAGCCAAGGGGGCCACCCCGTGGCCTGCTTTAGTTAAAAACTCAACAAGGCAAAGAAAAAATACTCCACCTATGATAATGAGTTCTATGCGGTCGCCCGATCTCTTTGACATTGGAAACATTACCTTAGACAGCAAGAATTTGTCTTATTTTTCGACCATGAAGCCTTACGCTTCCTTGCTTCCCAAAAGAAGTTGAACCCAAGGCACGCGACATGGGTTGAGTACTTTCAAGGGTTCACATTTGTATTGAAGCACAAGGCCGGTGCTGAGAACAAAGCGGTGGATGCTCTTAGTCACCGGGTAACGACTTTACAAGTCATGAGCACTGAGGTCACGATTTGAGCAATTGATCCAAGATTATCCCGAGTGCCCAGATTTTGGGGCGGAATATATTGCTCTACAGGACAATCCGCCCAATGCTAATTCCAAGTATACCCCTCCAAGATGGGTATTTGTTTATGGGAAACCGTCTATGCATTCCTCGCACGTCATTGCGTGACTTCCTCACTTGGGAGTTGCACGCCGGAGGAATTGCCGGTCATTTTGGGCGTAACAAGACTATCGCGCTCGTTGAGGATCGATTCTTTTGGCCGGGTCTTATGTGTGATGTCGCCCGGATTGTGCGCCTATGTCATACTTGCCAAGTTTCCAAGCAACAAAGGCAAAATACCGGCGTGTACACCCTTTGTCGGTACCACACACGCCTTGGCAGGATGTCTCTATGGACTTTGTGTTGGGTCTTCCCAAGACCCTCCGCAAGCACGACTCTATTTTTGTTGTCGTGGACCGCTTCTCCAAGATGGCCCACTTCATACCGTGCCACAAGTCCACGGATGCAACCCATGTGGCGAAGTTATTTTTCAATGAGGAAGTGCGCCTCCACGGGTTTCCCAAGACCATTGTGTCGGACAGAGATGTCAAGTTTACAAGCTACTTTTGGAAAACCCTATGGCACATGATGGGTATGATGCTCCAGTTTTCTTCGACATTCACCCACAAACCGATGGCCAAATTAGGAGCTTAGGCAAACGGAGGCCACCAATAGGAGCTTAGGCAACCTACTTCGATGTCTTGTCGGTGACCACATTAGGACTTGGGACTCTATTTTGCCATTAGCCGAGTTTGCATATAACAACTTCGTCAATAGGTCCACAGGTAAGTGTTCGTTTGAAGTAGTGCATGGTCATAAGCCATGAACACCCCTCGATTTGATTCCAATGTCTGCATCTCACTGCACATTCGAGTCCGCGGATACATTTGCACAACATATTCATAACTTGTATATCGAAATTAGACGTAAAATTAATTTAAGCAATGATAATTACAAGTTATCGGCGGATTCCTATAAGCGTTTTAAGGAATTCCAAATTGGTGAGCATGTGATGGTTCGGGTTAGGCCGGAACGATTCCCATCGGGAATCGCGAAGAAGCTCCAAGGCCGCGGTGCCGGACCTTATCAGATTGTGGCAAGGAGTGGTTCGAATGCTTATGTTCTTGAGCTTCCTCAAGATGTGGGGGTTAGTTCAACCTTCAACGTGGAAGACCTAGTTCCTTATCTAGGCTTAGCCCCACCCCCTTGCAATCCTTTCCAAATATCCTCCACTCATGAGCCAATCCAAACCTTGCAACCTATTCCACCTCCTCCTCCAAAAGAACATAAAAGAGGCGTGATTGAGGAGATCTTAGACAATCATGTGGTCTCCACCCATGATGGGGGATTTCAAAGGTACTTGGTGAAGTGGATACTAAAGCCGGAATCTGAAATACATGGATCACTGAAGAAGAAGTCCGCCGCCTAGACCCTGACTTACTTGATTGCTATCATGACCATTCTTCATTGGTGATGAAGCCCTTTCGGTCTGAGAGAATTGACGGGGACGCCACCAACAAAGATCTAGGGTTCAGGCCGTACAAGGTGTATCAGCGGCGAAAGAAGCGACTGAAGGGCCAAGGAACGTCAAGAACCACCATGGGAAGGCCCTAGAGTTCAGATTAGGAGCACCAGGCATCAGCAGGCGACGGACGTCCGGATTTAGAGGTGCTCACTGTCTAGCGAGCACAGACGCCTGTAGTGCACCACGGACGTGACGTCCGTGAGCCCTTGGTCGGACGTCCGTGGAAACCCGCGCATCAGTGTCTTAAGTGACATAATTGTCCATTTTATCCTTAGATTTTGTCCTTTTTGTAAGTTACCACTTAGGGTAACTTAGTACTTTTCTATTTTTAGGTTTATTCTCTTGTAATGACTATAAAGCCCAATTTGTAAGCCATTTTTGGCACTTTATGAATTAATGAAATGATGCATTGCATTTTGAGCTTGAGAGAGGCTTTGAAGAGTGAGTCTTCTTCCCCATTTGGGAATTGGTGTGAGGCCAAGGGTGAGATGCCCATGCTACTTTGATCTTCTTTCGTTTATCTTCCTATTATCTTGCTAATCTCTTGAATCCCAAATCTCCCTTTTGCTTGATTGTTCAAATCTCAAACTCTAAATCTAGAGCAATATTGATGTCCATCCTTATGGATCGAATCCAACCCTAGCCCATCGATCTATAACCGTTGTTGGATTTGAGCTTGCTCGATTTAAGCCATTTAACCTATTCGATTCAAAAGCCCTAGTGAGGAGCCACCGATTCCTCGAAGAATCACGATCTAACGCCCAACTTAGACGAAGTGAGAGTTCTATCTCTCGGATCGTCTCTTCCGCCATCCTAATGGATCCCGCACATTGGATTGGACCCTATGTGAGCTAAAGCATGGTCACTTAAACGGAATCCTGCAAAACCCCAAGGTATCGCTTCAATTTGTGATTAATTGCTTATTAATTAGTTTAATTTCGGCAAATCATCACATCATGGGCATTCACGGATTTCAGGGTCATTGTCCCTCGTCAAGCTCTCATTCAATAATCAATAACTAATTAAAAAGTCTTTACAAGCCTCAATATATAGGCCGCCAATAATTAAACTTGAAATAAAGAGTTCTAATAGAAATTAAACACTAAAAGGTAAGTTTTCGCAACAAAAACTAAATATCTGAAAAGTCCGTCACGACGTCCACAGACGTCCGTCCTGGAGGTCACGAACGTCCGTGACCTACAGACTCAGAACCACGGACGCCCGTGGTGCACTAGGGACGTCTGTCCCTCTCAAAACAGTGAGGGGCGTATTTCACGGACGTCCGTCCTAAGCCCACGGACGTCCGTCACTTGCTGACGTTTTCTGCTTCCCTCTTCCTTCTGATGATGCTGTACTCCGACTCCCTCTTCACTTTTTTCGATGCCGGTAGAAGCGATGTGGTCCAAAACCAATGTCCACGTATTCGACGTCCCCGTCAATTCCCTTGGACCAAAAAGGTTTTATCACCGATGAAACACGCTCATGGGAGAAATCAATCAAGTCAGGGTTTAAGCGGCGAACTTCATCTTCGTGGATCCAAGTGTTTTCGGACTCCGATTTTCATACCCATTTGACCAAGTACTTCTGAAATCCCTCGTCATGTGTAGAGACGACATGATCATTGATTATCTCCTCTATCTCATCTTTTCTCTGTTTGCTTGGGGAAGGAAGAGGTACAAGTTGCAGTGGTGGTTTGGGACTGGGGTTATGAAGTGGTTGGAGTGGGTTTTCAGGATGTGGGGTAAAACCCAAGTAAGGAACCAAGTCTTCCACATTGAACGTGAAACTAACTCCCGTATCTGGAGGAAGCTCGAGCACGTATGCATTAGGACGACTCTTAGCCAAAATCCTAAAAGGTCCAGTGCCTCTGGATTGGAACTTCTTTGTGGATCCCGAGGCGAACCACTCAGGCCTAACCCGGACTATCACATAATCACCCACTTGATATTCTTTGAAGTGCCTGTGAGCGTCTGCAGATAATTTATATTGACTATTGCTTGAATTAATCTTTAGTCTAATTTCTGCATGCAAACTATGTATGTGTTGTGCAAATGCATCGGCAGACTCTGACACTCAATGGGATGCAGACATGGGGATTAAATCTAATGGGGTCCTCGGCTTATGACCATGTACTACCTCAAAAGGACTCATGCCTATAGACCTATTGACAAAATTATTATAGGCAAACTCAGCTATGGGTAACATGGTATTCCAGGTCCTAACATGATCACCGACAAGACTATGAAGGAGATTCCCAAGGCTCCTATTTGTGCTTTCGATTTGGCCATCCGTTTGAGGGTGATAAGTAGTCGAGAATTGGAGTAAAGTGCCTATCATGTGCCAAAGTGTCTTCCAAAAATAGCTAATGAATTTTACATCCCTATCAGACACAATGGTTTTAGGCAACCCGTGAAGACGTACTACCTCCGCGAAAAATAATCTAGCAATATGAGATGCATCGGAGGTTTTGGAACAAGGAATGAAGTGGGCCATCTTGAAAAAGCGGTCTACTACGACAAAAATGGAATCGTGCTTCTTAGTGGTCTTAGGAAGTCCGAGCATGAAATCTATTGAGAGGTCTTGCCACGGTGTGTGGCATGGGTAATGGAGTGTAAAAGCCAGCATTTTGTTTAGTTTGTTTTGATACTTGACAAATACGATAATGCTTGACAACCCGAACGATATCTCTCATTAGGTTAGGCCAAAAGAACCTATCCTCTACGAGCGCAATAGTTTTATTACGCTCGAAATGTCCGACCATCTCTCCAGCATGTAACTCCCAAATGAGAAAATCACGCAATGAAGTGCGAGGGATGCAAAGGCGATTCTTTAAACAAGTACCCATCCTGGATGGTGTACACGGAGTGTGTGCTGGTTGGGTTACTAAGGAGAGCAGTGCACTCAACCCCAAAATTTGGGCAATCGGGGTACTCATCCTGTAGTCGTTCGAATCCGACAACCTCGGTGCTCATGGAGTGCAAAGTCTCAACTCGACGACTAAGTGCATCAATAGCCCTATTTTCAGCATCGACCTTATGCTTTAAAACGAATGTGAACCCTTAAAGGTACTCGACCCACTTCGCGTGCCTTGGGTTCAACTTCTTCTGTGAGGCAAGAAAGCGTAAGGCTTTATGGTCAGAGAACAACACAAATTCCTGCGGTCTAAGGTAGTGTTTTCAATACCAAAGAAATTAGACGACCGCATAGAACTCATTGTCATAGGTGGAGTATTTTTGCTTTGCCTCATTAAGTTTTTCACTAAAATAGGCCACAGGGTGACCCTCTTGGCTAAGCACTCCTATGCCTACACCCGATGCGTCGCATGCGACTTCGAAGACTTTGGAAAAGTCCGGTAATCGCATGATGGGTGCACTACTCATCCGTTGTTTGATCTCAACAAAGGCTTTCATCGATGCTTTTCCCCATTTAAAGCTCCCCTTTTTTATGCAATCAGTGATTGGGGCCATGATGGTGCTAAAGCTTCTGATGAAGCGACGATAAAAAGTTGCCAAACCATGGAAGCTACGGACATCGTGTATGTTCTTAGGCTTGGGCCACTCCACAATGGCTCTAACCTTTTCGGGGTCCGCGACCATTCCATCGGCCGAGATAATAAATCCCAAGAAAACAACAGAACGTTGCATGAAGGTGCATTTCTTGAAATTTGCAAACAACTTCTCGCCCTTGAGGGTTTCACAAACCAACCTAAGGTGGGTCAAGTGTTGTTCCAAATCATGGAAGCTACGGACATCGTGTATGCTCTTAGGCTTGGGCCACTCTACAATGGCTCTAACCTTTTCGGGGTCCGCGGCCATTCCATTGGCTGAGATAATAAATCCCAAGAAAACAACAGAACATTGCATGAAGGTGCATTTCTTGAGATTTGCAAACAACTTCTCACCCTTGAGGGTTTCACAAACCAACCTAAGGTGGGTCAAGTGTTGTTCCTTGTCATAACTGTAGATCAGGATGTCATCGAAATAAACAACAAAGAATTTGCCTAGAAACGGCCTCAACACTTGGGTCATGAGTCGCATGAAAGTACTCGGGGCATTAGAAAACCCAAAAGGCATGACCGTCTACTCATAAAGACCATCTTTAGTTTTAAAGGCGGTTTTCCACTCATCATCGGGGAGGATTTCGACTTGATGTAGCCACTCTGAAGGTCTATCTTTGAAAAGATAGTGGGACCTACCATCATGTCGAGCATGTCATCGAGTCGTGGTATGAGAAATCGATATTTAACCGTAATCTTATTGATTGTACGGCTATCCACACACATGCGCCATGTACCATCTTTCTTAGAAGTGAGTAGGGCAGGCACGACACACGGGCTCAGACTCTCTTGGATGAACCCCTTCTGAAGGAGCTCATTGACTTGCCAAGTCAACTCGGTGTGCTCAACCGGATTCAACCTGTAGTGGGGCAGGTTTGGTAGGGTAGATCCGGGAACCAAGTTTATTGCGTGTTAGATATCATGCATGGGAGGAAGTTCGTTTGGTAAGTCTTTAGGGAAGACATCCACAAACCCTTTCAGAATCAGCTCAACCTCCTTGGGATACTCACTGACTCGGGAGCACTCTGAACAGTAACAACTACGTACACAACACTCCCATTTAACGATGCCTTCTCGAATTCAGAAGGGCTCACAATATTAATGGTTTTAGAAGACTCGCCCTTCTTTTCGACTTTGTTGGTCGATGGCATTTTGGGAGGCAAAGGGTGTAAAGTAATCTTTTTGCCCTTATGCATGAACGTACATATGTTTGATCGACCAGAAAGAGTTACGTCCATGTTGTAGAGCCATAGCCTACCCAAAATGATATGACCCATATCCATCGACATCACATCACACCATAAGGTGTCCGAATAAGAACCTAGCTAAATCGGTACTTGACACCTTTTCGACATGGAAATAGATGAAGAGTTGACCCATGCAACTTTATAAAGTCTCGGGTGGGCTTCAGGTGTAAGCCCCAAGCGGTGTATGACATGAGTTGATATTACGTTAGTACAACTACCACTATCCACGATGACCCTATAATTCTTTTCACCAAATCTGGCAAAGGTGTGGAAAATGTTCTCTCTTTGCCAGTCATCCTTTTCATCCCGTTGAGGCTGTGCAAGAGTACACCTCACAACTAAAACATGGCCAAAAGCATCACCCTCCTCATCACTGGGTGTGCTGACCGGCTCAATTACCTCTTCTTCGACCACTACCTCATCATCATCCTCCTCTCCCTCAATGAAGAGAGTCCTTTGAGGGTCTTTCGTAGGGCATTGGGCAGCAAAGTGTCCCATCCCATGACATTTATAACATTTTACTTGAGAACTACCCTTTGAGGATTCTCCGACTACACCTTTTCCCTTTTCAAACCTCGTATTGGTAGGGCCAGGTCGTGTAGGTTTGAGAGGAGGATTAAATCGTCCCTCACCGGATCGTTGACCATTATATTGTGACTCGTTTCTTTTTACCACCGAAGTTTTCAAATACCGTTCAAGATCTTGCACAACAGCATAACATCTTTCAAGGATTTCTACGGGTGAGAAATCAACTCTTTTTGCAAATCAAGTCGCAATTCGGTGCGGAATCTAGAGAGAGTGATTTCAGGGGTCTTCCGATACCTTTGCCATCATCATGAACTCTTCGAATTTGACAATGTACTCGGTAACGGGCATACCACCTTGGCGTAAATTTTGCCACTGGTCGAAGAGGCGTTGGTGGTAAGATAAATGAACATACTTCTCAGTAAGTCGTTCCTTCATGTCATCCCAATGGGTAATGGGAGGACAACCCTCATTCACTCTGATGCGCTCGACATTGAGCCAGAAAAGTCGAACCAATTTCATTTTAGCAAGTGTAACACAACGGTCGTTCACGCAATCGACTATTAGTAATACCAATCAAAGTGTTGGTCAATGTCGGAAAGCCAATCGAGGAAGATGGTAGGGTCCATTCTTCCGTTGAAAGTTGGAATCTCAACTTGGACATTCTTGAGGGGTTGAACTTCGGGATCATAGTCATCTCTACGATGATCCCTACGGTTCCGGTTCCGATTGTCTTGACGACCATCACGTTCAACATGAGGACCTTCTTGCTCTTAGCGGTGATCCTGGAATTCATCTTCCGTATCTAATTGGTTGAGTCGATCACACAATCGACCATTAGTAATTCCAAATGATGTTTGGATTTGCTTATGGTATTCAGACACGCATTAATCGCACCCAATTCTTCTCGCATAACTTTAAGGGTATTGAGAACCTCATCCGAAGCCATGGTGATCACAAAGGTCAATTAGGGTTCTAATATGGAATGTAATATGAACTCAAAAAGAAAAACAATGCAATAAATTAAATATGACAAACAAAGATGCCAAAACCTAGAAAACCTAGTGTCTTGGATACCAAAACTGACGCGGAACGGTAACCCTAAAATGCGTGAATATGATTTTTATGCGGATTTGCCGAAATTAAATAAATTAATTCAAGTTTAATCGCAAAATTATCTTAAAATACCTTAGGGTTTGCAGAATTTTGATGAGTAGATCACGCGAGATCCAGTTAGGGTCCAGTCCGATGCGCAAGTACTATCAGACTTGAGGCGAGATCGGCCTAGAGATTGAACTCTAGCTTTTCCATGCTTAGGCGCTCGTCTTTAATTTGATGTAGATTCACGGTTTCTAACTAGGGTTGTGAAAGGAATTTATGGTTTTGTAATAGACTTATGGTTTGATTTTAGGTTATGGTTTCGAAAAGGGCTTTGGCTCTGATGGATTTAGGGCTCAAAAGGGTTTAGGGTTTGGGATCAAGAAATCAATGGATTGGGATGTAGAAATCTTATATCAATAAGGTAAAAGATTCAAAGAAGACAGTGATAGATAATAGAATAGATCAAAGCAAAAGATAAACAAGAAGATATATGAGAATCACTCCCTTGGCCTCACACCAAACCCATCACGGGGAAGAAGACTCTCTTCATAAAGCAAAAGCTCTTATTCAATAATCAATAACTAATTAAAAAATCTTTACAAGTCTCAATATATAGGTCACCAATAATTAAACTCGAAATAAAGAGTTCTAATAGAAATAAAGCACTAAAAGGTAAGTTTTCACAATAAAAACTAAAAATTCGAAAAGTCCGTCTCGACTTCCACGGACGTCCGTCTTGGAGGTCACAGACGTCTGTGACCTACGGACTCAGAACCACAGATGTCCGTGGTGCACTACGGACGTCCGTCCCTCTCAAAACAGTGAGGGGCGTATTTAATGGATGTCCGTCCTGAGCCCACAGACGTCCGTCACTTGCTGACGTTTTCTGGTTCCTTCTTCCTCCTGATGATGTTGTACTCGGGCAACTCGGGCTTCCTCTTCGCTTTTTCTCAACGCCGGTAGAAGCGATGTGGTCCAAAACCATTGTCCACGTATTCTACGTCCCCGTTACTTTTGCTATAGAAATCCAATCATTTAAAAAAGTATTAAACTATCCATTTTATTAACATATCTTTCCATCTTTTCCTTGTAACATATTCTATTATTTTTTTAACTTATATATATATATATATATATATATATATATATATATATATATATATATATGTGGACTTGGACTATGCGCCTGGGTGTAGAGATATCTCTGCACCTATTGATATGGGCGTGATACGTAGCGCCTTTTTGTGAAGTGACCGGTGTTGCTTTATAATCATTTAACCATATTTAACTAGGGTTACCTTTCTTTTCAAAAAAGTAGATAACCTTTTTGAAATACCTTGCGCCTGACCACGTGGGGGTCACCACCAATCCACCTCTTTTCTATAAAGGGGTGCTAGCGCTTCGCTATCGGGGTGTCAGTGCCTCGATATTTGAGATGCCAACGCTTCTCTCAAGGGGTGCTAGTGCTTCTCTCTCGGGGTGTCAACGATTTTCTATCGGGGTGCCGGCTCTTCGATACCGGGGTGCCAACGCCTCGCTATCAAAGGTGCCAACGCTTCTCTCCTGGGGTGCCAACGCTTCTCTCCCGGGGTGCCAGCGCTTCGCTACCGGGGTGTTAGCGTTATCGAGGTGCCAGCACTTCGCTACCGGGGTGTCAGCACTTTTCTAACGGGGTGCCAACGCCTCGCTATTGAGGTGCCAACGCTTCTCTTCTAGGGTGTCAGCTCTTCGCCTCACTACCGGGGTGCCAACGCTTCTCTAACAGGGGTGCCAATGCCTCACTGTCGAGGTACCAACGCTTTGCTACCGGGCCTCGCTATCAAGGTGCTAGAGCTTCGTTATCGGGGTGCTAGCGCCTCGCTATCGAGGTGCCATCGTTTCTCTCCCGGGGTGCCAGCGCTACGCTAACAGGGTGCCAACGTGTCACTATCGAGGTGCCAACGCTTCTCTCCCGGGGTGCCAGCGCGTCGCTAGTGTGGTGCCAACACTTTGCTACCAGGGGTGCCAGTGCTTCGCTATCGGGGTGCTCAAGGATCAAAATTTCGGGTTTCGTTTCCATTTCGGAGGGGACCGAAACCGAAAATTTGAACCGAAATTTGGGCCGAAAATTTGAATTTCGGCCGATAATATCAACCGCATACAAAAATCTGACCGAAATTTTGGTCCAAATTATTGGTTTCGGTCCTCACCGAAACGATAATTTGGACTGAAATTTTGGTCATTTCGGCCGAAATTTTGATCCTTGGGGGTGCTAACACCTCGCTATTCAGGTGCCAGCGCTTCGCTATCGAGGTGCCAGCGCTTCGTTAGCAAGGGCCGACATTTTTGAGTAAAATAGACTTGAAAAAGTAAGTCTGACAGTTTCTTGAAAAAAGGGGGAGAAGAGAGATAAGAAAGCGACCTCTAAAAAATTCAAGTATGACGGCTGAAAGAGAATATAATTTTTAAAATATTTTAAAAGTTTTAACCCTAAAGTGGGCCCCATGCCACATGTCGTTATAGAGTAGTTTGGGCGTAGAGAAATCTCTACGCTCGGGTGCATTCTCCCCTCAGTCTATATATATATATATATATATATATATATAGAGGGAAGGGAAGGGCTGTGGAACTTATCCCCCTTTTCGAAATCTCGAAGACTTACGTATTGTCAAAGATAAAGGTGTGCTTGTGTCTGGTAAAGCTAAACCTATACTGCGACAGTGGCTCCATACGGGAACTAGAGAGTGTGAGGTGGGTTATGGTCCAGGGGATAGGTAGTTGGGTTTGCTTTTTTCTGGGCCTCCTGTTTCTATATGGTTTGATTTTGTTTGGTTCTCGTTGCGCTTTTTTTCTTGCTTGTTAAAGAGTGCGTACTTTTTTGTTTGTCCTAGAAGGCGGTCGAGCTTCTTTAAAGGGAAGTTCTCCCTTCTTTTAAAGCGTTGCGTTGCGGTCGAGCTTCTTTAATGGTTATATATATATAAGGTAGTTACGGCGGTTTGGCGAGGTCATGGTGAAGAGGCTCCATACGACATGGCGAGACTATTTATTAATTTTTAAAATTTTTTAAAAATTGATTTTATCTATTAATTAGCATTATTATTATATTTATATTTTTAATATAGGAAGAAAAACAAAAAAAATAATATAGGAAGAAAACAATTCAACTTTTGAAGCGTCATACTTTGATTCTAATATTGAGGATTTCATGTTCTAGGTATAAATAAATATCAATAAATACAAATCAAATATGAAACATCAACAAATTTGCAAACTTGGTAAGTAAATAAATATGAAATATCAACAAATATATAATATTAAAAAATATTTAATTATCAAGTACACATACTGTAGTGTCGCTGACGCTGAGGTTCCGTTGACCGGTAGAGAGAGAGAGAGAGAGAGAGAGAGGGTTTTATAACTTAGAAGTTGAGATTTTATAATTTATAAGTTGGGGTTTTGTAACTTGTAAGTAAACTTTTGTAACTTATATATTATAAAAATGCTATAACTTATAAGTATTATAAGTTATAACAATGCTGTACTTATAACTTATCTGTTTTATAAATATCATATGTTATTATTAAAAAAAAAATCCAATAGCGTGCATAGCGACGCCATAGTGCCATTCCGCAATGGTGACGTTATTACGTCACTATTTAGTCATCATGCGTATTTGGTTGTATATGGCATTTTCCATCGCCATTCACCATGGCGAGACTATAGCGTTGCCTTGACAGCCATATATATATATATATATATATATATATATATATATATATATAGAGAGAGAGAGAGAGAGAGAGAGAGAGAGAGAGAGTTGGTTACATCCTCCAATGGAGGGCGGTGACCGTCCTTCAAGATACACGTGGCATTCAAAACACATTTTGGTTGCCACGTGGAGTACGGGTGCATTGTTTAGATTTACAAACGATAATTTGACTGTTTTTTAAGGGGGGCGATAAAAACCCAATGTATCGTATCGTTCAAGTCCAAAACCGATACGTATCGGTATCGGACGATATTTTGATCCATGCATTGGAGGACAAAACCCTTTTCCATATATATATATATATACTAAATTACCGAGTCAGAGCGAATCGAGTTTATTTGAGTCTTCGAGTTAACTCGACTCAACTTATTTTTGAGTCGAGTCAAGTTTTCGGGTTTTAAAATCATGGTTTTTCCCGAGCAAAGTATTTCATCGCGCCTTTTTTAATCTGCTGTAAGTTCATTATGATTTACTAAATTATAGCGATAAGTTAGTAAAAAAAACTTGCATATTCTTTTATTTGGGTTATTTGGACAGAGAAACCCTAACATAGAATAATCTATCTTCTTTTGCATTAAGGGATAAGTTTGTAAAGAAAGTTTAACCCCAACATAGAATAATCTATCCTTTTTGTATTAAGGGATAATTTTGTAAATAAAATTTCCCCCCAAATTATTCTTTTGTTTATTCACACGTGACGTCTTACACGATGATGTTTAAGAATTATACCTCGAGGTTCACGCATTAGCGCCTCAGGTGCCACCGGGCCGTGGCATTTGGAGCCTTGTTTTTGCCTATGTTTGAGGTTTGAATCCATTATTAAATAGTCCACTTGATAATAGTAGAGATATTTCAAAAACGAAAAAAAAGAATTCTCCGGAATCTAGCTCCCGTTGCCGTGGTGTGGTGCATATGGAATGAACAGAATAAGAGTGTCTTTAGGGGAAAAATTCTAACCATGGAGGTTCCATTAAGGAGGAAAGCATCATTAGCGGGTGGCTCTATTCCTGAATATCCGGGCTATATGTTTTCTGGTTAATGAATTTATTGCAGTAACTTCTTGGGGGCTATGTCACGTGGCCACCCTGTTTTTTGGTTTTTCTGGTGCTACTGTTTTATCTGTTTCAGAGAGGGATCTGATGGGGACATCAAATTCAAAGAACTGCTTGTGATTTATCGAAGCGAAAGAAGCGTTACGAAGATTCCTAATCGAAGAATGGGGGCGTTCTGAAGAAGTGAAGCACGGATGCCCGTGACTTCAGGACAAACATTTGTAAATTAGAAGGCTTGCTGTTTTAGTGCATGACGGACGTCCATGAATACTTGACGGACATCCGTGCTTTTTAGTTGAGCATTTTTTTATATAAGAAGTTAAGCAGTTTTAGTTTGTTTTATTTCAAAATTCTGGAACTATTTCGGACTTGACGGACGTCTGTGATGCTAAGACGGATGTCCGTGAGTCAGTTAGATTGTTTGATTAGTTGCCTATAAAAGACATTGTAAAGACTATTTTAAATTATTGATTATGGATTATTGCTATGCAAATTGTGAACTTTATTAAGGTTTTCTCAGAGAGTGATTCTCTCAAAACTTAGAAGAGCGAGTCTTCTATCCGTGTGCGGTTTGATGCGAGCCCAACTTTTCCATCTATCATATTTACTATTATCTCAATTGTATGCGTAAGTATTTGGTTAGTATGTTACCTTATTTTACTCTTAACAATTTTGATTTTTACATACCTAGAATTCCTTTTCTTATTGTTAATTCTACTCGATTTCGAAAGAACCCACTCGTGAGTTTGTTTGAGACCCTAAATTGTTGAAGATCTAATTGTTTGCTAATAACCCTGTCTTCTCGATCGTAAAGGGAACGTATAGCGAAAGTAACACTATTTTGGGCTAAATCAATTCGTTTAATTGGAATTCTCTTTATTTTTTGTGTTAATTTGTTAGATAATTTATATTTCAAATTATTTCTGTTAATTTTTGATTAATCTCAGCCCATCATATTTGCATCATGTTAATTTCTGCGTCAGATTTGGTATCAAAGCTTTGTCAGTTTAGGATTTGTTAGTGTTCATATTGGTTTTAGGTTTCATTTTCGTTTGTCTTACGTCATTTTGGATTCCACTAGGATCGAAGCCCTTATTAAAGAACTTACACCTAAATTGGCTACGAGTCAGGCATAACTCCAAGCACAGATGCTTAATCACCATATGCAATTACAAAATCAATTTCGTGATTAACAAGTCCAACATGGAATTTGGTGACCCGTGTCAAAGAAATGAATGGGGTTATCACTGATGACCATTTTCGTGTCCACATCAATGATCGTAGAAGAGACGGTCCTCTTCATCGCGATCTTCCACCCAATCAGGATGACAAAATTATGAAGTCCGTCAAGATGGATGCTCTTATTTTTTATGGAAAGAGACAACTTAAAGTCTATCTAGAATGGGTGACTGACATGGAAGCCTATTTTGATTGGTATGCCATGTCCGAGGAGCGCAAAGTCCGGTTTGCCATAGTTAAGCTTATGGGTCAAGCTAGGCTTTACTGGATGGGTATCAAGCGTTGTAGACAATCCCAGGGCCTTCTTTCCATCTCCACGTGGGAAGACATGAAGATCCAACTGAGTGAGAAGTATGTTCCCCTATCCTGTGATGAACGCCTTCTTGATTAGTGGCAATCACTTTGCCAAGGGAATATGTCAGTCACAGAGTACATCGATAAGTTTGAAAACTTGATGTTCCAAGCTAATGCAGAAGAACAGGACAGTCACCCTATCTCGATTTCGAATGGGCCTTCACCCAGAATTGCAATGGGAACTTATTCCATATCCTGTTACCGATCTAGAAGAGTGTTTCTCTAAAGTCGAAGAGTTAGAACGATACCTTAAGGCCCCTCAAACCAGTCGTTTTGATGCCAGTGGGTTCGGTTTAGGGGTGTATTCGGTTCAGTTTGGTCGGTTTTGGACCAAAACCATAAGCCAAACCGGTTCTAATTGGTTTCTAAATGTTCAAACCAAACCAAACTGTCCAACTATTGAACCAAACCAACCCGATTCGATTCGGTTTCGGTTTGATTCGGTCGGTTTCGGTTTTCCTATAAGTGCTACTTGCACATCAAAAATTTCCCAATTTCTCAACCAGTTTTACACTTTTACTTTTTTCATTTTTTCCGAAGTGATTCTAGAGAGGGGGAGAGGGAGGGAGAAGACTGACTGAACCTTTAGAAATTAGAACCCTAAGTCTCTACTCCCTAATTCAAAGTCTTGTGATATTGGAGCCTTAAGTAAGGTTGCGAAACACTAAATTTGGGCCCAAATTTTAGATCGAAAATCCGAGGCCCAATTGTATGCTTGACTCAAGTTGACTGTGTATATATATATATATATATATTAAAAAATTTTACTTATAATTGGTTCGGTTCTGTCGGTTTCGGCTTGGGAAGGTGCAAGAACTGAAACCAAATCGAACTTTTTGATTTTCTTTTTGCCAAACCAAACCCAAACCAGTACCCGTCCAAACCGGACCAAAACCGGCGCTTCGGTCTGGTTTGGTCGGTTTGGTTGGTTCGACCCAAAAAATGAACAACCCTTGTCCGGTTATAAGTTTAACGATTATGAATCTAAGTCTGTTGTCAATGCCCAGTCGGCTAGGTCAAATTCACTTGCCATACCAGTGATTGAAGCTGATAAGGGTAAGAGTCCAATGTTAGAGGGCCCCAAGAATGGTGGTCAAAGCAAGTGCTACAGGTGTCATGGCTTTGGACATTTTACAGCACAATATCCTTCTCGTAATTTGTTCATAACAGAGGAAATTGACGATGAATAGGAAGACGGGGAAGTAGAAGTTTATTAACCCGAATCATTGCCTAGTGATGAAGAAGATCATGTAGGGGAATGAACTGTAGCTTGTCTTAGGGAAATTTCCTATCATGTTGAGGAGAATAATATCTCGCAAGCTCTTGTGGTTAGATGTGCTCTAACCCAATTAAAGGAGAGTGATGATTGACGATGGGATAATATCTTTTATACCATAGCCAAATATGGTGAGAAAGCTTGTAAAGTCATATTCGATAGTGGAAGTTGTACTAATGTTGTTTCCGAAAGCACAATTTCTCGCTTAGAACTTACACTCGTACATCACCCGCAACCTTATAAAGTAGCTTGGGTCGATTCATCATCCATCCCAGTGTCACACAGGTGTCGGGGTCCTATACAGCTTGGGTCGTATAAGGACACCTTATGATGTGATGTTGTGCCCATGGCTGTAGGGCATATCATCATTGGAGGCCTTGGTTGTATGATAAAGATGTTACATTGTTCGATAGATCGAACGTGTGTTCATTCATGCACAAAGGTAATAAGATTAGAATAAATCCTCTACCTCCTAGAGCGCGTACAAGGAAAACAAACAAATCAAAGATAAAGGCTTAGTTGAGAGAGAGAAACCAACTAAGACTATCAACATTGTTATCCCTTTAGAATTTGAACAAGGTGCTATAGAAGAGAACATTGTTTATGTTCTCGTTACTATGGAATCAAACAATGAGTTGAGTGTTAAGTTTTCAAAAGAGGTTGAACATATGATGAGGGAGTTTCATGATGTCTTTCCCATAGACCCCCGAATGAATTACCACCTTTAAGGGACATTTAACACGCTATTGATTTGGTTCCCGGTTCTACTTTACCTAATTTGCCCCATTATTGCATGAATCCTTCCGAACACTTGAAATTGGAAAGGCAAATTGATGAACTTCTCCAGAAGGGATTCATCAGGGAAAGTATGAGTCAATGTGTTGTGCCTGCGCTGCTCACACCCAAGAAGGATGGATTGAGACTGAACGACATGTTAGACATGATAGTTGGTGCCACCATATTTTCAAAGATTGACTTGAAGAGTGGATACCATCAAGTTCGAGTTAATCCCGGAGACGAATGAAAAACTGCCTTTAAACCCAAAGATGGTTCATATGAATGGTTTGTCATGCCTTTTGGACTTTTCGAATTCCCCGAGCACCTTTATGCGGATCATGATGCAGGTGTTGAGGCCTTTCATGGGCAAGTTCCTTGTGGTTTACTTTGATGATATCCTTATCTATAGCAGCAATAAGGAACAACACTTAAACCATTTAAAGAAAGTCTGTTTGACTCTCAGAGGAGAGAAATTATACGCAAACCTAAAGAAGTGTACTTTCATGATGATTGGTGTTATCTTCTTAGGATTTGTTGTAACCTCTCAAGGAATGATTGCGGACCCAGAAAAGGTCAAGGCTATTGTGGAGTGGCCTGAGCCTAAGAGCATTCACGAAGTACGTAGCTTCCATGGGTTAGCCACGTTTTATATACGATTCATCCGTAATTTTAGCACAATAACTATCACAGATTGCATTAAAAAGGGGGAGTTTAATTGGACAACTATTGCGGCAAAATCATTTAGGGAGATGAAGTCCCATATGACAAAGGCTCTCGTTATGCGCCTTTCAGACTTTTCAAAAATCATTGAAGTGGCGTGTGATTGTTAGAAGTAGGTATTGGTGGAGAGTTGAGCCAAGAGGGTCACCCCA
The DNA here is from genome assembly GCA_021018995.1 of Chloranthus sessilifolius. Lineage (NCBI taxonomy): Eukaryota > Viridiplantae > Streptophyta > Magnoliopsida > Chloranthales > Chloranthaceae > Chloranthus > Chloranthus sessilifolius. The sequence goes on from CM037587.1 coordinate 137,296,804, forward strand.
TATCTTATTTTCGTGAAAAGCTAAATGAGGCCAAACAAAAATATTCTACGTACGATAAAGAATTCTATGTTGTAGTTCAATCTCTCAAGGATTGGAACCACTACATATTATCGCACAAATTTGTTTTGTTCTCAGATCTTGAAGCTCTGAAATTTTTGAACTCTCAAAAGAAACTAAACTCACGACATGTGAAATGGGTTGAACAACTTCAAAGGTTCACCTTTGTGCTGAAACATAGGGCTAGAGTAGAGAATAGGGCTGCTGATGTACTTAGTCGTAGAGTGGCGATGTTGCATTCTATGAATGTTGAGGTAATTGGATTCGATCGTTTATTGGATGATTATCTTACGTGTCCAAAATTTGGAGAAGAATACACTTCACTTGTCAATGACCAATCCGAAAGAGTAAGTATACCCTACACGATGGGTATTTATTTTTGAAACACTGCTTATGTATTCCCCACACTTCTCTATGAGATTTCCTTGTTTGGGAATTACATGCCAGACGTGTCGTAGGACATTTCGACCGTGACAAGACTGTTGCATTGGTTGAAGATAGGTTTTATTGGCCCAATCTCACACGAGATGTTGTCAAAATATCAATCAATGTCGAGTTTGCCAATTGGCAAAACAAAGGAAGTAAAACACAAGGTTGTATACACCTTTACCTGTGCTACGTACTCCGTGGCAAGATCTTTCTATGGAGTTTGTGCTGAGACTTCGTAAGACCCACCGCAAGCATGATTCGGTATTTGTTGTTGTGGACCGTTTCTCGAAAATGACCCATTTCATAACTTGTTCAAAAACTTCAGATGCAAGTAAAATTGCTATACTTTTCTTTAGTGAGGTTGTTCGTTTGCACTGTTTGCCCAAAACTATTGTGTCAGACATAGATGTTAAATTTGTTAATTATTTATGGAAGACATTGTGGCATAAAATGGGAACGAGGCTTTAATTCTCATCGGCATATCATCCCCAAACCGATGGACAAACCGAGGTTGCTAATCAGAGTGTAGGAAATCTCTTGAGATGTCTTGTAGGTGAACATGTTAGAAGTTGGGATTCCATCTTACCTATCGCATAGTTTGCCTCTAACAATTCGGTTAATAGAACCACATGGATGAGTCATTTTCAAGTTGTGCACAATTACAAACCTAGGATACCCATATACCTTATTCTGATGTTAGTTCATCAGAGGTTGTTAGAGTCCTCATCTACCTTTGCACATCGCATTCATGAACTTCATGTTGAGATTAAAAGAAGAATTAATGTGAGTAATGAAAAATATAAATTTTCTACAGATTCTCATCGAATGTTCAAAAAATTTCAAGAGGTGATTCTCATCGATGGTTCGAACTAGATTTAAGCGTTTCCCTCAATGAATTGCTAAGAAGTTATAGGCTTGTAGTGTTGGACCGTATAAGATTTTGAAGTGTGCCGATCCTAATGTTTATGTACTAGACTTACCACCAGAATTGGGTATTAGTACAACTTTCAATGTGGGGGATCTCGTACCGTCCCTGCAGTTATACCACCTAACCCTTTTGAACCTTCCACATCCGATCCTATCTCTGTTTCCCTCCCTATTCCATTACCTCCACCCACCCATCCATCTTGTGAGATAATTGAGAATATTTTGGAAGATCAGATTGTGTTTACAAACCAAGGGGATTTCAAAAGTACCTTATCAAGTGGCAGGATAAACCAGATTTGAAAAATACATGGATCATAAAAGAAGAGGTCCAATAGATTGATCCAAACCTTTTCGAATACTATCACGACCAATATTCATAGGGGATGAATTCTTCTAACCTGGGGGGAATTGATGGAGACATTCGATTCAAAGAATCGCCTGTGATTTATCGAAGGCGAAAGAAGCATCACGAAAACTCCTAATCAAAGAATGAGGGCGTTCTGAAGAAGTCAAGCATGAACGTTCGTGACTTCAGGACGAACGTCCGTAAATTAGAAGGCTTGCTGTTTTAGTGCATGACGGACTCCCGTGAATACTTGACGGACATCTGTGCTTTTTAGTTAAGCAATTTTAGCTAGTTTTATTTCAAAATTCTAGAACTGTTTTGGACTTAACGAATGCCCGTGAATACATGACGACATCTGTGATGATAGGACAAACGTCCGTGAGTCAGTTATTTACTTAATTCGAATGTTGATTAGTTGCCTATAAAAGGCATTGTAAAGACTATTTTGAATTATTGATTATTGATTATTGCTATGTAAATTAAGAACTTTTATTAAAGTTCTCTTAGAGAGTGTGATTCTGATGGGGACATCACACAAAGCAAGGCAGATGAAAGCATAAAAAGGAAACAAAAGGGAAAGCAACATCATCAGGAGGAAAAGAGATGCAGGAAAACGTCATCCAATGACGGATGTCCGTGAAATCATAGTCTCACTGTTTTTGTGAGACGGACGTCCGTAGTGCCCAACGGACGTCCGTGACATTCAGTATCCGTAGGTGACGGACGTTCATGGTCCCAGTATGGATGTCCGTGGTCATAGTACGAACGCCCGTGGACGTCGTGCCGCCAGCGACGAATTTCTATTATTGTTACATAAATTGTCATTTTTAGTCTTTTATTAATTTAGGACTCTTTTATTTCGAGTTTAGGTTTTCTTAGCCTATATAATGACATTGTAGCACTTTTATTATTAGAAGTTATGATTATTGAATGAAAGAGAGTTGCTTTTGTGCAAACCCTAGAGAGCTTGTGAAGGGTTTTCAACCGAGGGAGTGAATCCTTCAAACCTTGAGGACTGAGCAATCGTTTCTCGTGTGACTTGGTGCGAAGCCGACGTACAGCTGTTGTTTGAAGCTTCGGAAAATTCTTGGTGTGAAGCCTTGGAAATCTATCCCTTTTATTTCTGTCTTTCTAGATTATTGTCATGCAATATCTTTTTATTTCCATTGATAAAATTCAAAACCCAAAACCTTATTCCTTGATATCTTTAATTTTCTCCCTTTTTTATTGAGTTATTTCTTTAAGTTTTATTTCATCCAAAATCCCCGAGGAGCCAAGAGATGATATTGAAATTATCGCTTGATGCGTTAAACTAGAAAGAAATCCGAGTTCCTTCATCGGAGCCGTTTTTCTAGATCGGGAGATCGCTGTGCATACGAACGCTAAAATGAATTAATCGAAAATTTTTTTATTGAATTCATTAAATTAATTTTATGTGTTGAATGATTTCGAATATTTCCGCTATTCAATTTATTTTAAAGTTAATCTAAAATATGCATATTAGGATTTTAGCATTTGTCTCGCGTCCGATTCTCTCAAAACTTAGAAGAGCGAGCCTTCTATCCGTGTGCGGTTTGGTGCAAGGCGAACTTTTCAATCCATCATATTTAATATTATCTCAATTGTATGCGTAAGTATTTGGTTAGTATGTTACCTTATTCTACTCTTAATCATTTTGATTTCTATATGCCTAGAATCCCTTTTCTTGTTGTTAATTCCACTTGATTGCGAAAGAACCCACTTGTGAGTTTGTTCGAGACCCTAAACTGTTGAAGGTCTAGTTGTTTGATAAGAACCCTAGTCTTCTAGATCTTAAAGGGAATGTATAGCAAAAGTAATGCTATTTTGGGCTAAATCAAATCATTTAATTGGAATTCTTTATTTTCTCTGTTAATTTGCTAGATAATTTATATTTTAAATTATTTATGTTAATTTTCGATTAATCTCAGCCCGTCATATTTGCATCATGTTAGTTTCTGCGTCAGTATCTCTGTGTGTGTTCTTAGTGTCTCACGGAGACCGATCTTCTATTTGGACCTATCTTGATTTGGGGAATAAATTTTCTTCTTTCCAATCAAATGAAACTGTGTATTGTGCTAATTTGTTATTTAGGAACTTTAGACCTTCAATATTCTTATATTTTGAAACTGTGTATTGTGCTAAAGTTGTTGGTTCTAATATCAGCGGTTTTACATTATATTGTCCTACTGCCTTTTGGTTCTAATATTAGCACTTTTTCCTTGAAATTCTTATTTGTTATGCTGCTGGTAGAACTGTCTCTTAAGGGTCAGTTGAATATATCATTTCTTATCTTGTTGAAGGCCGTCTTTGGATTCATGCCGCTGGTAAAGTTCCTGATCCAGCTACAATTAAAGCAATGGAGGATTTCTACACAGAAATTTATGCTGTGAATGGGATAACAGGGTTCAAGTTTCCAGAACATTACCCAGTTTCACGACTATTAGGTATTTTAATGATCTTTGTTATATAAACCATGTGCATCTTTTCTATTTTCCATTCTCCAATTACTTTTGTGAAATATACTAAAACAATTTATCGATGTTAATCAAATTGTGACCTAAAAAATGTAAGGAGCCTGATTTAAAGCAGTTCTAATCATAAATCTAATTTTTTATGGGTTTTTGTTAAAGAATTAAGTGGCAACTTGGTGTAACATTTAAAGTTTATGGATACTCGTATATTTTCAAAAGATTGTAACGGAGAAAAGCAACAAGTTGTTGATGGTAGGGCTGTCAACGGGCCAGTTCGGACCGGGTTCGGGCCCACCTGTTAAACATTAAAAGGTGGGCCCGAGCCAGACCTGATATGCTATCCTGGCCGAGCCCGGCCCGATCCGCGTGCTACATGTGGAGCCCGAACCCGGCCCGTTATTAGTCGGGCCAAAACCCTGGTTCGGGCCGGGTTTCAATGATTTTTTTTTAGAATTTTGCTCGGGAGCTTTTTTTAGAGAGAGAGATTAGGGTTTCCAAGAAACTTTTAAAGCTTTTACAGAGAGAAGGGAATTTTTAGAGCTTTTTTTAGAGAGAGACTAGGGTTTCCAAGAAACTTTGAGAGAAACTAGGAGAGAGAGAAGCTGGGTAGAGAGAAAAAAGATGGGACTGGGAGAGAGAGAGGGTTGTGGTGGGAGACTGGGAGCACTGGGAGAGAGGGGAAGGGCTGCGATGGGTGCACTTGGAGCAAGGGGAAGGCAGAGAGAGAGAGAGAGAGAGAGAGAGAGAGAGAGAGAGAGAGAGAGGGTTGCGGGTTGCCGACTGAGATGAGGGCTGCGGGTAGGGTGCCGTTTCGTATGAGACGAGAGAGAAGTGGAGAGGAGCACCGTTTCGTAGTCGACGAAGGAGAAGTGGAGATTGAGAGAAAGAAACCCTAATGTGGTTATAAAGGGTAGCAACAGGGGCAAATTACTGCTTTAGCCCCTTTTAAAACTGTAATTAAAACGGGCCGAGTTCGGGCTGGGCGTACTAACCCGCTAATTTTAACATATATTACGGCCCTTTTATTTTACACATCAAAGCCCGAACCCGAACCCGTTTATATTCGGGCTTAGCTCGGCCCGACCTGTTTATAAAAAATCTCAAAATTTTGGGCCCGAACCCAGCCCATCCGGGCTGGGCCCGGGTTGAAACCCGCCCCGTTGACAGCCCTAGTTGATGGCATGATTTGTGTTGTCAGACGCAATATGACGAGAAATGGCCTTAAAGAGAAAGATGTTGGCATGATTTGTGTCCGCTTATCTTAAAGGACCTATTAGCCGGATAAGTCTCTTTTGGTTGTTTAGATTCTGAAAAAGCAATGCGGAAAAGCTCCTCTTATGGTGTTTGATGCTTGGGTAATCTGCCAAAGTTCATAAAAGGAATTATATAGTTTGGATTTGTAAGTTCATCAATTATCCACAGTTCAGTTCTAAATCTATGAAATTTTGCTAGTGTTATTGTCAAGCATCTTATTTGGAAAGAAACGTTGCTTTAGAAATATGTGATATTCTTATGTAGCTGCAGAAGTTTTGATGTTTGTTACAGGTTGTGTTGAAGTAGTTGGATGTGTTAAATGTGAAGAGCTGGTGTGCTGGGAGGAGGTACCGGAAGGGGTAAAGCGCCTGGGCTCTACCTTCCTCTGTATTTAGTATGTGTAGGTAGTTCATCATCAATGTATGTCTCAACTTTGATCTAATAATTTAGACTCTTGTTTTCAGGTGAGATTAGAAGGGCAAACGGACTTTTGCTGGCTTTGTGAACAGCCACAGGTAATATCCAGTTTCTAATTTACTATGCTTATTGGGTCCAAACTCCATATCCTTTATTGAATATAGATTTTAATATTTTGGCTATCTTACTCATAGGAGTAATCAGTGTATTACGTTGTGGTCTAAGACCATGGGTCCCATTACTTCTCGACCATATCATTATGTTGGGCTTTTAAAAATTTTTGTTTTATTGAATTTGTTGCCTATGTTTCTCTATTGGTTTGCATAGCCATAGGCTCTGATATCTATTCCTTTTATTTTTGATTCAACATTCTAACCTATGCGAGTATGCTGTTTCATGGACTGGAGGGCAATGTTGTTATTGCTTGTATTTTTATTTCGTACTGGTTACTTTTATATTTAACATAATTAAGATTTTACAAATAGAAAGTTCTAAGAATATAGAGGCCATACTGCTATATTTTGATGGAATCAATTATTCATGTCAATATGCAGAAATTAATAGTCCCATTTGAAATGCGGGGGTATCAAGGTGTATATAACTTGGAAAAGAAGGTATTTATGCGACAACTTGCTGAATTGCAATGAAGACCTTATATGTGCGCGTGCGTGTGTATTTGTAAGCTAAAAAAGAGAATGTTGCCATTCTTACATTCCTTTTCATGATATTTTCACAGATCTATGAGGCAGCTGTTAGAGGTCTTTGCCCAGTTGAAGGTCCACTACCAGTAAAGTTTCCTCTCCCTGACCCTCAAGATCGTTTTTCATTAAGGCCAGGATCGCTTGCCTCCTACTTCACTTGCGCTAAAGCATCTGACGTGGAGAAACCACCGACTCTCCATGCAGCCATAGCTGGTGCACGAGCTGCAGCTACACAGTTCTCAAAGAAGGTGCAGAGCAAAAACACCATAAAGTACCCAAATAATTTAACCAGGGATAAAGATGCTCCATATTCTACAAGTAGTAGTCAATCTAAAAACATAGTTATGGAAGTGGATAGAAAGCCGCCTGGTGTCTTAAATGGAAGTTCTCAGAGGGAGGATTTGGCCCAGAACAGTGAAGAACAGAGGAATCCCAGGGATAACAGGGAAACTAGCAGTGGTGGAAGTGGAAGTCTCAATAGAAGTTTGAACCGGCAGCCTGGGGCTCCTTCTAGTAAGGTCAGTATGGCTCGCTTCAGTGGTTTTCTTCTTTGTTTTCTTGTTCAGAATTAGTAACTTCACATCACACCTTTTAAAACTTTCATATGTTTGAACCTATGTAACTTGACCTTGATACATCTGTATAGTACAAGGACAAAAATCATATTTAAGAAACCTTGGAAAGCATGATGCACAAGAACTACCTAAAGACACTCCAGGTTTTTGTTATAATTTTGCTGTACTAGATATGTATCTGTGTTTGATTTGCATCAAGCAAACGTGGACATACTTATTAGGACAATCTTAATTGATCTTTTTCTTGCTTATATATATATATAGGGAGCCAGTTAGGTCCTCCAATAGAGGACGGTGACTGTCCTCCAAGATACACATGGAGCTCCATGTGGCACTCAAAACACTATTTGGGTGCCACGTGGAGCACAGATGGACGGTATAGATCAATATTAAAAAAAAAATTCGAAAAAAACTTTTTAAAACCCACAAGTCAAAGTTTGATGGGTTTAATTTGTCCACATTTCACGGTTCAAAAAACACACGGTGGAGATGAGTTTTCAATTTTTTTTTTTCAAAGATGATCTAAGCAATGCACCCGAGCTCCACGTGGCATCGAAACAATATTTTGGGTGCCACGTGGAAGCTTGGAGGACGGACACCTTTTCCATATATATCTATATATATACTCATGCACTTCATATTATTAAAACAATAGGGCATTACAGAAATGGAAGAAATTTGATATCACGCCTTCTCTCATAATAATAGTATATATATATATATATATATATGGATAGCGGGACCCTACACTTGAGTTGTAGAGTTGAACTCTACACTTGAGTCATTTGGGTACCACGTGTCACCCAATCCGAGGATCAGGTGGCGGAAACATGCAAGGTCGATCAACGGCCACCCCAAAAAAAGAAAAGGAAAAAAAAACTGATTTTACATCATTGACTTGAAGTGAAACTAAGTTGCATGGAGGCTAAAGCAGATAATTTGACTTTGATACGAGCTAGATGCACTAAAATACAATTCATATTATCGTTTCTGTCAAAATGCTTGATTTTCTCAGTTTTCCTCATGAGTTAGATTTAGTTCGTGATGAACTGTTCTATTTGTAGATTTTTGCAGCGGCAATGAAAAGAATGAGGCCGGCATAAGTAACATGCTGGTGGACATAGGCGTCGCTGCTGCAAACACCAAAGCATTCAGATGGGATTTGGGAAATTTCTATATGCGTCCAGTGGGGCCAACAAATGAGCCTCAGCCTTTTAGTCTATTCACCATTGCAACTAATTTAATAAAGGGAATGACCTTTCTAGTGACACCGGGATTCTCCATAAAAAAAGTTCAACCATTTAATTAAGTGGAATGTGAGTGTTTCAGCAAACACCCTACTTCGGTATTCTTTTAATTACCAAGGAAAGGATTCGGAATCTAAAATGATGGCTCAGAATTCCCATGTTCCTGTTCCCATTTGGCAAATATAAGAATATCAATTTAGAGTTCCTACTATTTAATTCCAAATTTGTATTTTAGAAATTTATAAAAGAATTTAATATTTAATTATTTGTGGACAATGGTAATATTATAGTAAAGCCTATGACATTAGTATTACCTTTTTAATAAAATAAAGGTATTTAGCTCCATGATTATAACTTTTATGAAATGGAGTAAATAATGTGTAAAATCTCACTTGGATGGAAACTGTGGCTTAGGCAAGACTGTATTTCTGTATATTGCTCTATTGAGAAGTCATTGTATCCTGCTTATAATGGGGGTACCATTAGATGCTAGCTTCATGCTTCTGCTATTATGTTTCTTGCTTGTAGGTTGGTTATTCGCCGTCACAAGTTTGCCGCATTCGGAAGCCAGAAGATGGAGGACAAAAGCATCTGGATCGATAAGTATATTTACAAGAATACCAAGGGAATTGTTTTAATAGTAAATTATTTTATATATTGTGTTCTTATCAATACAAAATGTTGCGGGGGCGGAATCATCAATGATGCTGTTGTTCCTAGCTCTAAGAGCCTATTGATGTATATTTTGTTTGATCATCATTATCGTCCCATTTTCTTATCTATTACGTGGTCAACTATGTGAGCTATTAAATTGCCCCTTTTCTCTATAAGATATTGATGGGTGTTTTGTTTGATCTGGACCGCTAAATTGCTAGAGCATAAAGATCATTTCTTGAATATGACAACCTAGAAATTGTTTCAAGCATTTAGCTTACCGTTGTTCAATTTAAAAATAACCTTGTTAGACCCGTTACCTGTGTATGTTGCTTAGTAGCTCCAGATCACTACATGATGTTGTTTAGTGTCATAGAAGATTTCACAACTGTTCTCTTGTTGAGTATTTATGATATTCATTAATTGGAAATGGTTTGCATTACGTTTTAATAGGTTCTTGCCAAACTTTTAGATCAAGTCCTCACCATCCCACTTCTAGGGCCACATGGCAGACTTTTTTGGTCATTTCTTTAGATTGGAACTAATAGAATAGTGACTTTTTTTTGTACTCTTGTCTTTCTCTATCTGTTACCCGAAAGAACTTGGTAATTCCTATGCTCATCAATTCAAGTGTACCAAATCTTTCTAAAGAAGTACTGAGTGGAACGCTTTCGTTTGTTGTTATTAGCTACTATTAGTTGTTATCTATTCAGTAGCCAAGGCAAAAGTAGTATGAATATCTTTCTTCATTCGTTATGGGCAAAGGGTTAAGGTTGTGTTAAGCTTCTTCGGCGGAGGGTTCCTAACCATTCCATGTAGGAAATTTAATATAGACCGTGCACATCTCCAATACATGTCGTAAAAGTCAGAAGGTGAGAGCTTTGTCTTTAGTCCTAAGGTGCGGAGGGTCAATCCCTTAGTTATAAAATATTTTCCAAACTATGTATAAGTTAATGTATTATCATTTACTTGTAATAAAATATTTTCTAAACTATATATAAGTAAATGTATTATCATTTAATTCATAATTAGAAAGATGAACGGGACAAGAAATTTATATTGTCATTTGTCATTAATTATAGGCTGAATTTAGATATATGAGATAAGGCAGACATTGAAATGTTATTAATGTGAGTAAATAGAATATGCCGTCACTATATCAGATTTCAGCTGAATACAAATTAGAAAGCTTATCTAATTATAAGTAAAACACTGTCATCACGATAGATTGTATAAAAAAATTAAAAGAAATATTTGATAAATTGTAAATCAATTAATCACTAAGTTAGTTTTTTTTTTTTTTCAAATTTTAATTATAATTTGTCTACATATTATATCTTTTTAATGGATGTATACCATGATTTTAAATATCGGCAATGTCCAATACATATAGGCTGATATGTATCAGGTAGGGCCTTTCCGATAAGATATGCACCCTCGATATCAATATGATATAGGGTCCAATATTGGATCAAAGTAGTCACAGATAAGTTAGTATCGATTGACCATATCTAGTCATATTGACCACATTTGGTCATATCGGTCACGGTATATTTTATATGACCTGGATATAATGCCAAAATGGTCCTTTGGGCAATTTTTTTTTGATTATTGTAACAGAAAAAAACTTGAATATTGGCCAGTTTAGCTTATATGCATCTCATATGTCCGTACATATTGCCATAGAAACTGGCTGGTATGCAGATATCAATCGGTTATTAATTCCTTAGCTTGATGTGTACTCACATTGCAAGTGCATCATTGCATCTTTTAAGAAATATTTTGCTACCGAAATTTACTGGTCTCAAATATTATAAAGTTTAGCTTGCCTTACAAGTTTTATCTTGACAAATCGCACTTTGCGCTCATCCGACATTTCATACCATTTAAAATAATGGTCCATGACGGCTGCCCAATCTATGCAGATTTTGGGATCTATCTTTCCTTCGAAAGTGGGAGCATCAACCTTAACCAATTTTGTAACTCTCATCTGGGTCGGGACGATTTTCACGCCCAGTAGGATTTCTCCTACAGTCATTGGTGTTGACTCTGTTATAATTTTCAGCGATGAGCTCATTGACTTCTTCAACATGAGTTTCTAAAGCCTCATGCTGGGCCTGTTGATCACGCAATTATTGTTGCACTTGATCAAGGTGTTCATCCATCCAGGCTTAAAACGCAATATGACTCGCAGTCATCTTAGATGTAAGGTCTTTAATTAAGGCTTCTAGTTTACTGGAATCCATAACGAAATGACCCTAAATGATGCAAAACAGAAATAACCCTACATGATGCAAAACAGAAATAATCCTAAAACCTATATGACTTTGAACACCAATAATCCTAAACTAAAATTATTCTCTGATACCAAACAGACGCAGGATAAACACTAAAACCTCTAAATATGTGAATTTGATATTAATCTTAGATTAAATTGATTAATGAAAATGTTCAATTTTCACCCAACACATGAAATAATTTAATGAAATCAATAAAATAATTAGGTTAATTCAATTTAGTGTTCACATGCGTTTATATTTCCCGATCTAGAAAAACAGATCCGATGACGGATTCAAGTTTCGATATAGTTTATGACATCAAACGACAGCTATGGTGTTATCTCTTGACTCCACAAAAGTTTGAGAAAATGAAGGCTCAAGGGATTAAAGTAATTAAAAGGGCAAATTAAAAGATTTGAACTACCAATATTTTGGGGGGTTTTGGATTTTATAAAGAAACAAATAGAATGGATATTACCTAATGAATATTAGAGAAAAGATAGAACAAGAAGATAGATATCCAAGGCTTCACACTAAGGATTTTCGAGGCTTCGCACTAAGGCTGTACATCGGCTTCATATCAAGTCGCATGAGAAATGAATGAACACTCCTCAGATTTTGAAAGATTCACTCATTTAATCGAAGACTCTTCATAAGTTCGCTAGGGTTTGCATAAAAGCAAGCTCTCAATTTTCATTCAGTAAATCAATTCCTTTTACAATGTTATAATGACCTTATATAAGAGATCTCAAAATGGAAAAACCCTAAAACATAATAATTACGAAACTATTCTAAAATGCTTACAAACGAAATAAAAGAAACTTAGAAAATACTAAAAAAAATCAAAGCCCGACATGACTCGCTCGTGCAATAATCGATGCTTACTCGAGTGACAACCGATGCTCGCTCAAGCGATTTATCCTAGAAAAAATTTTGTGTCTTCCTCGAAATCTCGCTCGAGCGACAACCAAACTCGCTTGAGCGACTTGTGGCCGAAAATTGGCCTTATTTATGAAGTTTTCTCTTTGTTCTCCGGCTCCTCCTCCGCTTCTTTCATAGATGGATAATTTCTCGGCTAGAATCTATTGCCCTCGATCTTAATGTCTCCATCAATTTTTCCTGAGGCCTGACATAAAAATCAACCTTTAATACTCAAGGACACTTTCTCTCTCTCATACACACATATAAATTGTAATTTAACGTAATAGAGCATGGCACATGAGTAGATCGTTCCAGACCATCCACGTCGTTGGTTCGAATGTTGGTAGCACAAAATTTATGTTGGTTGGATGATGGTAACCGTCTGATCAAAACACCTTTTATTTTTAATCGTTTACTAACCGAAAGCTTGCTTGCTGGGATAGAATGGGCATTCATATGTTATAGTGGTTGAATCGGATTCTTTTCTCTTGTGGCTTTAAATTGTACTGCAATAACAATCTTTACACTTGGAAAGAAAACCTGTTAGCATATCTATCTCTACATATGCCATGTGTAAGGTAGGAGATGAGGGTGCTCGTTTAAGTAGAGAATATGCTAAGGTTATCTGTTTAACATTAAGGCTGTGTTGGGCAGCGCAGTCGGATAGAGTGCGCCTCTACGCTTCCCTGCTCCCGTCAACACGTGCCAGGCCGGGGATCGTTTTAAATACGTTAATTTATTAGAAGATCAGAAAAATATGCATACTTTCTAACAGTTTTAGCTTATTATCTTAGTTTGAATAGGTTTAAGAAAACATGCTCTTACGTTTTTAGACCTTATGGCTAAACCCAAAATAGTACCCATTTTAGATTGATCAGTCACGTGACACATAATTAAAAAAGAAATTTTTTCTAAAATTTTTTTTCTCTTCATTTGATGGATTAAGAGTAAGATAATATGAACCCAAATTGGTGCATTGAATTTGAACAGATTTGTCCATATTTTCAACTATGGATATTCATCAAATCATGCCTAATTTTTTTTTTGAGACCTGATCATCCATCGGCAAGTGGTTGTGGTACCTAATCCTTAGATGAGTGGTGGCCATACAAGATGAGCATGTTTTTTTAAAGGCTGGTGATATTACCACACTAACTTATATTACAACCACCTCACTTAAGTAAAGAAAAAAATTATTGCCTGTTTTGAATCAGACGATGGAGATAATTTTTCATCTTAATCTTTGGTACAATAAATCTTAAGATGATGAGCCTAGCATTAGACGTCTGGATGTTGATTCCACATGGCATACATCCCAAAAAGTGAACGTAAATCATGTTTGATGGTATGTTGTGATCACATTCTCTTTTGGGAATGTGTGTCATATAGAATCAACATCGGACCGTCGCTCATCGTCTCAAGATCTATTTTATGAAAGATTAGGATGAAAAATGACTTACATATTCAAGAGCAGCAATGATTTCACTTTACTAAACTGAGGAGGTTGTAAGATTTGTAACTTGTAAGAAAAGTTGATGTGGCAGTAACACCAGCCTTTTCTAAAACCAGAAGAAAAACATGTTTACGTAAAACCATTCAAACAATTAATAGTAAGTGAAACTGAAAAAACAAAAGAAAAGTCTATCCTCTCAAAAAAAAACAAGTAAAAAATAAAAGGCAAAGTCTACGTGTGTGACCAAGCTTTTTGGACAGTGTTATATAGGACAGACGACAGATGTTCATAGTCATGAGCAGTGGCTCAGGTTTGAGAAGCCAGTCAGTGATGCCTCTACTTTGTACTCAACAAATCTATTATACTTTTATAATTTTTTTTTAATAGATAGACAAATTTTCAAACTCTCAACCAAACAAGTGGCCCACATATTTATGATTCGCAAATAAAAGCATATGCATACCTTGTTTTTTGTTCATTTTCTTCTACTTACGTACCTATCTTTCTTCCCGACCTTGTCCTCAAACGACTTCTTTCAATAATGTGTAGGGTCCAAGATCATTCATCAAAAAAAATGTGTAGATCCATGAACTAGCTAGTAAAAAAGAAGAAAATTAAACCTTGACACGTGTATGGCCACTATAGACCAAGACCATCTATAAAAACCGACTAACAGCTTCAAGTGTTCACAAACCAAACATGAAGCTCCTCCAACACTTGCTAGTGTTACTCCTTGGAGTGGTGGCTCTCACTACTCTTCCCGAGGCTGATGGCTATAGCTATGAGCCCCCAGAGAAGAAGCCTCCACCGGTGTACAAGCCACCAGTGTACAAGCCTCCACCAGTGCACAAGCCACCACCAGTGTACAAGCCTCCACCAGTGCACAAGCCACCACCAGTGCACAAGCCACCACCAGTGCACAAGCCTCCACCAGTGCACAAGCCACCATACAAGCCTCCACCAATAGAAAAGCCACCTCCTACATACAAACCACCTACTCCTTACAAGCCACCAGTGATCAAGCCACCTCCAGAACACAAACCACCTTACGGTCACTACCCTGGTCACCCTCCAACGGAAGAGTCCCTAGACTCTTATAAGCCACCATATGGGAAACCTATAAAGCCACAGCCTCCTGTATACAAGCCTCCTGTGGTTAAGAAGCCCCCACCCACACCATATAAGAGGCCTTCGCCACCAGAAAAGAAGCCTCCCCCATATAAGAAGCCACCGCCACCGGAAAAGAAACCTCCTCCATATAAGAAGAAGCCGCCGAGTCCCTACTAAGTGGTCGATCTAGTATATATAGAATTATATCGATGGAATAAGAGGGACTGTGAGTAGCTTTTACTTTGTAGCGAGGTTGATGATATTCAAGTAAGCTTATCCTACTGTTGGGAATGATTTAAGTCATTTAGTGTAGTGTGTGCTTGCTTGGTTCTAGTAAAGACTAAAGTGAATAGATGGTCTATATCCATGTGTTTTTGCTAGAAATATAATCCATTGGCCACAGATTATCTGTTTATCGTTCCTTTTTCTGTTATTAACCACTGGATCCGTGTAGCACGTCTCTTCTTTTTTTTTTTTTTTGGGATATTTTTTAGTCAGAGTTCTCCATCAAACTAATTAGTGATGGAGAGCTCTCCTGAAAATAGTTAGCAATGGAAATTTTTTTATATCCAAAAGACCAAATTATACTGGGTGGACGTCAAATGTACTTTGGATGACCATCTGATATACTGGGTGGACGTCAAATACTTTGCCATTTTGATCAGTTAAGGAGAGAGAGAATTCTCCATTGCTAATTATTTTTAGGAGGGCCTTCCATCACTATTTAGTTTGATGGAGGACTCTTACTAAAAAAAAAAAAATCCAAATATTTTTTGAAAGAGAGGGTGAGAGTAAAATATATAGGATCTTGTTGTCGATTTGCGGACACCAGTCAAAGATTTGATCTCTCCGTTTCGCCGCATGCGAAAAAGGTCCCTAGGCCACGTACATTTTGACTTTTATTGCAAGAGGGATAAGATTGTGAATAATATTAATGGCACACGAATCACCACTAAAAGTATTATTTTACCAATATTTACTGGTTGGGCCACGTGGTGAATGGCTTTGACCATTCTAAATACTTCATATATTGAGTTATAAACATTATGATGCTTAAAAGTTTACGATCATCCGAGCTACCAACAATTCTTTATATTTTTGGAGGCCCGTGCTAATGATGGGCTGCTAATTGACTTACTTGATTAATTAAATGTGTGTGTCACATGCAAGGTATCAAATATATGCGGATACCGATATGTATCGAATTTTCAGCGAATCGATATATATCGGCGCCGATATGTTTCAGTATATAATTCGGCATCAATATCAGTCGATATGTATTGGGTATCGGCCGATATATATATATATATATATATATATATATATATATATATATATATATATATATAAAATAGGTAAATACGTATTGATATCGGCTGATTTGTACTGGTCCTCCAAGGACCGATACCTGATATCAATTTTGTTACCTCGATCTAGACCATTGAATTTGATGGAGCAAGAGGACCGATACCTATCGATTTTGTTACCTCGATCTAGACCATTGAATTTGATGGAGCAAAGGTATAAGTTCTAAGTTATGACAGTCGATTGATTTGGATGGTCCAAATCATTACCACTGTAATTAAGGCAAGCATGGAGGGTAACCAGTGACGCTTAATGGTCTTGTCCTTGTAATTCGTAAAAAGAAATAAAAAAGTCATTGTAAGTCATTATAATATATTTTGTTTGATCTCGACCAATGTTATCAGATTCTTTGATTCAAATTTGGGTTTCTTGTTTGTGATTCTCCGCTTTTGAATGAATCTGGTTCTCTAGGCCAGGATAATGGTCAGTTCTAATCAATTTTTTTTAAGGTCTCTTTGAAGAAAAATGTGAAAAATGGTGGATTTGTATTCCTGAATCTCATGGATTAGGTGAACTGGGGATTCACTGCATGGGTAATATAATCCTCCTAGAAGATTGAAAATATGTTGCACATGTTAGGGGAGGTTGGGGAGGGCTCTACAACCTCAAGCTTATTTATCAAAAAAAAAAAAAAAAAAAACATATATAGTTTAATAGGGCGTTACGAACAACATAATTAGATTATGAAGGTTCTCGAGCACATTTTTGCTAAATGCTTCCAAATTTATATCTGGCATGTATTTTCTAGCCATGGATTTTCTGGGGACTGATATTTAGTGAATCTAACTTAATTTGACAGAAATCGCTAAAGTAAAAAAGGTTTTTCATAATTCACTTAGGCAAAGGTAGCATGGTACCATGAAGCAAGTAACTTAATTGATTTCAGACTAACTTGCAGCCCCGTGGCACCCAATTATATGGTTAAAAATCATAATTAGGAGCGACTTGATGATCACAATGATTTTATTAAAATAATTAAAATAAAAGTATAAAGTCATTCAGTCAAAATAATCAATTGCACGTAGAGTAAAATGAACGGGAGCATACCATTCATTTCTCAACAAGACTGATACTATTGATTATAAAGTTATATATTTTTATTTAAATAATTGTTATCAGCGAGCTGCTCTTATTTATGACATCCGATCATGTGATTGAGTGCCACATAACTACAAATTAGTAGGGTATGAGATAAGTTACCCAGTCTGTGATACAAGTCTTTATTTAACTAATATTTTCCATAGAATAGTGGATGCCCCATGGAGATTTTGGAAAACTTGTGAAGAGATTAGAAGCCTTTAGGTTCATTTCCTAGAGTTTACAATGTCGATCTCATGCTAGAAGACAAGCTAATGGTTGCGCCAATCTTTTGGGTAAGAAAGGTCTTAGTTCTCGTATAAGTCGTTCAATGGGATCCTATTCCTATCGCAGTTTCAGGTTCATATTTTTTATTGTGATTAGTGGGAGTCCTAAAATAAAGATGTTTTCAGGGGTGAATATGCCAACATAGTGACAAATTTCTCTGATTTTTTTTTTTTTGATATATAAGCTTGAGGTTGGGGGGTCCTCACCCATTTTATTAAAAGAGAAGTAACAAGTTACAAAGAATCGCAATCAAATAAACTTTAAAGATCTATAGGAGCTTTGGCATTGCCATCACCCCTATTAATCTTCAAAGTCACCTTAATGTACCTTTCAAGTCGCCCTACTACAGTTATCATCTTTAGAAAGCTTTAGAGAATCCACCTGAAAGGAAACTTCTCTAATAATGTTATGAAGAATAGTCTTCTTTTGAGTAGCAACATTATTAAATATACGGTCGTTTCGCTCTCTCCAAATGAAAAAGATGGCAGTGCAAAAAGCATTACGAATCAAATGGTCCTTCCATCTTCTCCCCTTCGACATTTCCATACATTTCTTCAACTCTTCTAGCAACGAAAGTTTACTGTTAGTGATGAATCCCAGCCTGGACTTGATGGATCTCTAAATCCATTGAGAATAGCCACAACCAAAAAATAGATGCTTAGTGTCCTTCGAATCCGCCCAACATAAAATGCATCTAGAAGGGATACTAACACCCTTTTTGCAAAGATTATTCATGGTCATGAGCTTAAAATTTATTGCTTGCCATGTACAAAAAGAATACTTTGGAGTAACACTCGAATTTCAAATGAAGCATTTCCAATCAACTACCATGCCTTTGGTTCTAATAGTATGCCAAGCTGAACGAAGAGAAAACTTACCATCCCTTGAAGGTTCCCAACTCCATCTATCATGTAGATCCGTATTTGGCGCACTAATAGTGTGAACATCTCTCCAAGCCTCTTCCATGTAAATCGTTGATGGATGTGGCAAATCCCACACTTAATCATGAGCCACATCAATGACCATAGTGTTTTCATCAAGACCGGAATGAAGTATAAGTCTTCTACTAAAAGTAGGAATAAGAGATTTGCCATTAACCCAAGGATCAAACCAGAAGCTAGTAGTAGCTCCATTCCCCAACACTAACTGACAATTTCTTAAAACAACGTCTCTGGTAGCAAGAATTCCTCTCCACGCCCAAGAAGGATCGCTTGGCCAAGAACAATTCCAAATGCTTTGTCTCCGTACATACTTAGCCTGCATAGTTTGAGCGCAAAGAGAATCATTTTGAACAATAAACAAAAAAAGTTTTGCCATACTAGCACGATTCCAATCAATAATATGACGAATACCAAAACCTCATTCCTCTTTCGATTTACAGATTCTCTTTCAACTGATAGGATGCATAGACTGACCCAACGACGGTCCTCTCCAAATAAACTTACAAAAGATATTTTCAATCTCTTTAATAGTTTTCTTTGGGAGGAGAAAGGCACCCGTCCAGTAAACTTGAAAACTACTCAAAACTGAAGAAATCAAAATAAGTCTGCCAGCATAAGAGCGAAAATGTTCCTTACAACTTTCCAATATATTTCTAATTTTCTAAATGAGAGGGCTGCACATAGAATGAGTCATTCTTGAAGAGAATAGAGGAATGCCCAAATAATGAATGGGTAAAGATCCTTGCTTGAAGTTTAAAGCATCCAGTATGTCTTTCTTGGCTTGACAAGGTTCACTAAATATCACTGAACTCTTGTTATCATTTGCCATAAGTCCCGAACAGCTATGAAAGAACAGAAGAGATTCTTTCACCACTTTTGCAGGCCCTACGTCATCATTCAAAAATAAGAGGAGATCATCCGCAAACATGAGATGAGAAACACTAGATCCACACCTAGCAAATTAGGTATACGAATCCTCCCTTTATCAATCTTTTGCTCAAGAATATAAGTAAATGCTTCTATTACAAAAGTAAACAATAAAGGAGATAGAGGATCTCCTTGTCTAAGACCACATGTTCTACTAAAGAAACCATGAGGGGACCCATTAATAAGGATGGAGAAGGTAGGAGTAGTATTACATTGGTAATCCATGCTACCCAAATGTCATCAAATTTTTTCGAAATTCTCCTCTTCGAAATTTACCGAAACAAGGGTCGGGCGAAACTTTCGGCGAAATTTTGATGATTTCTCTGAAATTGCATTAATTTTGGCAAAATTAACGAAATTTCACCAAAATTAACGAAATTTCACCGAAATTAATAAATCTTTTCTATTTTTTTATCATTTTTTAAATAATAAATAATTTTTTATGAAATTTAAATATAATTTATATTTAATATTTTTTGTACTCCTAGAAATCTTTTCAAAACCTTTTGAATTTTTCTCAAAATTTATTCAAAATGAACCGAAATGACCCCTTACCGAAAACAAAATTTGTCACTATGGATGCCAAAGCTATTCAACATTTTTATTTTGATGGATTCATTTTATTAATTTGTAACTCTTTTATTTCTTTTTAATAAATGGGCGAGGACCCTTCTACTTCTACATTTCTACCCACAGAAAAGTAAAATAAAATAATTTTTTTTTATAAACCTTACTTTCTTACGCCTACGCCACCCGTGACGACGAAATATAAAATAATCGCTTGCTTTCTCTCACATATAAAATATAATTTAATACTAATGGACGCATGAGACATGAGTAGTTCGTCCCGCACCATCCACCTGCTAGGTAACTTCAATTCAGAAAACTTATCTTGGCTGGATGATCATAACCATCTGATCATCATCCATCTTATTCTCAAACCTTCACTCACGCTTGATTGGATGGCCCTTATCAACTAAAGTGATTGTAAAGTAGAGAATATGCCACTTTTTTGACAGCTTGAGCTCTTTTACTTGCCGACACGACATATAATATATAATATTATAATATGAGTGTTTGTAAAAACTACAAAAAGGCCAAAAGGCCAGAAGGCTGAAAGTCAAACGTAACTTCAACAACCAAACTGGTTGGTAATGGTGGTCCCCTCATTTATGATTCACGTGAAAAATTATGCGCCACATCAGCCACCTAAAGCGACTCGAAACCCCTATAAACTCATTGACTGATTGAAATTAGACGATATGGAGCATACTTTGCATCCCATAATCATACTATAATTCATTTTTTATTCCATGTGACATAAGTCTCCACAACGTAATCATGAAATCCTGTGGTTCACATCACTTTTAAATGTGATTTTGGGGTTATTATTTTTAAATTTATCTCATATTAAATCACAAATTGATCGTTGGATGATAAAATTATGATCACAAGATCTATTGTGTGATACTGAGATAGATTGAGGGTGAAAAATGATCTTTAATCGCTTGATTCCAATCAATCTGTAGGCGCTTTCAGTAAACCTGTAAGTGCTGAGAGGTACCAAAAATATATGGGAGCAACTACTTGCACACAACTTAAAAGAAAGACTGACTTTTTGCTACCTGTGCCATGTGAAAGCATCATCTAAGCCCAAGGTTTCTAATCAGATGCCATGATCTAAAAGATCTTTGTCCCTAACGATTGGCATGTAACTCTTTATCATATCATTCAATTTACTTAAACTGTGGAATTAGATAAAGACCTCTTCTTGCATTATCATATGATAGAGATTATGTTTCGTGTCAATCTTTTATGCCAAAGATCCTAAGATCATGGCATTTGAATGGTCAAACACCTTAGATTGTTTTTGTGACTAACATCTATGAAAACCCTTTTTTTTTTTCTTGACTTAGGTTACGCATCTCAAGCTTACGCTTAGAGACTAATCTCTAAGGGATGCCTTCTCCCACCGTGCTACGAGGATTTTATGGATACCTTTTTTTGATAAATATGTTTCTTCACTCCACCCAATTTAATTGTCCACGTGATTTGGTTAGTCCCCGCCAACACGTGCGAGAGCGTGTTAAAAATAGTCCCACATCGATTGTGGGCTTGGAGGTCTTGGGCTATATATTACGTGGGCAAACCTCACTCAGGGCCGGCCCTGAGATTTTGGGGGTCTCAGGTGAGTTCCTAAATGGAGCCCCTCTATCATATTAATCCTAAAAAAATAATACTCATTGCTTTTAGATTACAAATATTTTCATATTTCATCTATTGTTTATAATTTGAAAATACAATTAACAAATTAACGAAAATTTATATTAAAAAAAATACAACATAAAAAGAGAAAAGCAACATAGTAGAACGTATTTAACGGATCGAGTAACTCAACCAATAACATTTTAATTTTTTTATTACTTTAACTGCTATTGAATCTTTCACTGTCATTTTTTAGTACTTTAACAGTCTTAAAAAATTCCAAAACTGGGTTCACTGGATAAATCTCGTTGAATAGATCAAAATTGACAAGTCATTTACAAAAAATGGAACTGTAACGAGCCTGAAATCACTATTTTAAGTTAGGTCACTTAATAAGAAAATTATATATATATATATATATATATATATATATATATATATATATATATATATATATATAAGGGTACCTCTAAACACACCCACATCCCATACCTCTTGAAAACCATTGAATCGTTTGAATCATCTGATGGAGATTATTTTTCACTCATATCTTTCATGCAATAGATCTTGAGATCATGGTATACCTATCAAACAGTCGATTTGTGATTCAACGTGTCATAGATCCCAAAAAAATGACCATAAAATCACATTTGAGAGTGATGTGTGCCATATAATTCAAGGCCCCTTTTTGGGGGATTTGTGACACATGAAATAACAATTGACCGTATGATAGGTGGGCCATGACCTGAAGATCTATTTTGTGAAAGATAGGTCTGATAAGTGATCTCCATCATCTCATTCGAATAAATAGATGGTTTTCAAGGGATCTAGGACATGGGCGCTTTCGGAGAACGTGTGGGCACGTTTAGAGATACCCTATATATAAAGGATTTGGTCAAATAAATCTAGTCCGATAAAAAAGGTTAGAGAATCTAGTAGGTCAATATATATGGCCGACCTGGCCCAGTGAGGCCAGTGACTCGACCAATGACTTGTACCAACCTGGCCGAGACCTAATCCATGACCCATTTAAAAAAAAATGTAAAAATGGGACCTGAGAAGAGTTGAACCAACAACTTGTTTGGTTAGAAGTAAAACAACACCAGTCACTTAACCAACTAAACAATGAGATAATTTCAATGCATTTATATATTAAAAATTATATTAAGCAACTAGATGGTAAAGAGTCGAGATTTCCAAGATTTGGGGCCCCGAAATATTTGGGGGCCCGAGGCGGCTGCCTCTTGGGCTTGGACCAGGACCGGCCCTGACCTCACCTTACAAGCCGGTTTTGTAAGGTTGAGTTAGGCCCGTTGAATTTTAAATGGTACCCGAGCGAATATTTCCCCACTCCAGTCCCCCAATTCAATTATCCACGTGATTTGGCTTGACTCAATCCAGCCAACACGTGCGAGGGCGTGCTAGAGTAGTCCTGTGACGACCCGACTTTTCTAATCCCTCAGGTATAGGAAAGGTCGGTTCGCCAACCTATCGAATAAACGATAAGCCGGACAAACAGGGCACATATCAGAGTAAAGCGCAATAAATATCCATAGCTAAAATAAATGCGGAAGCAATTAAAAGTAAAGAACCACCGATGATGGCCGACCATCATCGAAACATGGCTCATAACAGAAATCAACGTCAAATATAAAACTATGGTATCCAACTAAAATGGGCCCACAAATTCAAGTCTAACTCTCACCACAAATAAGAAAATCAGTAAGTTCTATATCGAAAACTCCTCAGAGGAACCTCAAGCTCTTCCTCGTGCACGAAGTCGATCATCTCACATCGAATAGCCACGCCAATACCGAACTCGTGACGATAGTCGAGTGAGCTAACCAACAAAGCTCAGAAGAAAGACATCTACGTATTTTACTTTAACTAATATGGTTTCAAAACAAATATCTAATATAGCTTGTCAAACATATAAGCGTATAATAAATAATTTAGGTGGAAATCATATGTAAGATTTATTTCTAAATGTGTGAAAACAGCCAAGAACAGTATGCAAGGTTTGTGTCTTAATTTCTCTAACTTCTATATGCAAAGTTCAGTAATTCATGACTTAATCCTCAACTTAAAATACCTCCCGAGTAAACTATATCTCGAGAGCAGGAATATAGCCGATGGGAACCCCTACCTACCATCGTCGTTCATGATCAGGATGCAACAAGCCTCGCGTAATGAGGGAAACTTGTGCCTGTGAAGTTGTTCAGAATTTTTGAGGGTCGCTCAGTCAATCATAAAACAAATGCAGATACTAATATAATCAGATGGAAGTCTCTTATACATAGTTAAGGTTCTTGATTTCAGATCTTCAGAGCTTAAGCAGATTCAGGTTTCAGGATTCAGGTAGATTTATATTTTTAGTCATTCATATCAATTTCAATTTACAGATGTGATTTCAATGGCATATGCAAGTTCAAAGATTTTAATTCAAAATATCCATGCGAATTAAAATAAAATACTGTAAAGATGAGATTCTCCTACCTAAAACTCGGAGTTATGCGAAGTCAAGCAAGGTCCTATTGATGGCCTCTCGCCCTCAATCTACATCACAATATACGTTCATGCATTAAGATAAACTCTAATTACTAATAATATAGACCTATTTAAGCGTTTCCTCAAAAACAAGTCAAAACAGGCAAGTTGCGCCAATCCTAGAATTTGACGTAACATTCTCATATTTTTTTGACTATCAAGACGATTGATTCATGTGTTGGTCAAAACATGAAAGTTATAGATGTTTATATTATCTTTCCAACGCAAAAAGAATTGTCTCAATTGGATTCGAGATAAAAAGTTATGACTAAAATACTAAGGCAATGTTGGAGTTCAGTGATACCTCGCTCGAGCGATTTGATGTAACATTCTCATATTTTTTTGACCATCAAGATGATTGATTCATGAGTTGGTCAAAACATGAAAGTTGTAGATTTTTCTATTAGCTTTCTAACGCAAAAAGAATCGTCTTAATCGGAGTTCGGGATAAAAAGGTATGACTAAAATACTAAGATAATGTCGGAGTTCGGTGATACCTCGCTCGAGCGATGATAATAGCTCGCTCGAGCGATGATAATAGCTCGCTCGAGCGATTTGACGTAACATTCTCATATTTTTTTAACCATCAAGACGATTGATTCATGAGTTGGTCAAAACATGAAAGTTGTAGATTTTTCTATTAGCTTTCCAACGCAAAAAGAATTGTCTTAATCAGAGTTCGAAATAAAAAGTTATAACTAAAATACTAAGTCAATATCGGAGTTCGGTGATACCTCGCTCGAGCGATGATAATAGCTCGCTCGAGCGATGATAATAGCTCGCTCGAGCGAGCTACAGCGACGCGATTTCGCTGGTTTTCATCCGAATCGAAACCCATACATCCCAAAGTAAAACCCATGGCTAATCTAATGATTTAATCAAAAAGTTTAATTAAAACGTACCTTTAATCTAAGGATTCCTAGATTAGAAATGAGTCACGCGAATGGAGCTTCAGAACGAAACCGACGGGTTTCCTCAACGATTCGCGCCGCGATCGATCCCACGAGTTCACAGAGACAACTCCAACACGCCTCCAATGATCTCAACCTCTCCCAATAGCCAACTACGAATCGAAGGTTGATTCAAGTTCTTTCTAAGGTTTAAGTGTTTTCAACAAAGAGGGTTCTAGAGAAGGAGGTTTTCTAAACCGATCTCCTACGATGATTGAAGAAGAGAGAAGACGGAGTTTCACGCGGTTGGGTAACTATCCTCTCTTAACAAAACCTAGTATAATACGGGAATACAATTCCTTCTTATAATAGGATTGCTCACAAAGTAAAACACACACACATCTTATGTATTATACACTTCTAATTTTAAAACTCAAGTCCGGTGTTGAGCGGCTACACCGAGGTCGGTGCATAACTTTCGCACGAGGGTCCAAATGGGCTCTAAATTAAAATCTGTCCGCACAATCACATCTAGATAAAAATTCAAAACAAATGGTGACCTCGGTTGCCGAGCCGAATACACACACAGGGTTAGTCTAACTCGGGTTCAAAATACGGGTCTTTACAAGTCCCACATTGCCTGTAGGCTTGGAGGTCTTGGGCTATATATAATATGGGCACTCCTCACCTTACATGCCGGTTTTGTGAGGTTGAGTTAATTAGGCTCGTTGGTTTTCTTATCATGGTATCAAATCAGGTATGTCTTCACTGCACGCCACCTAATTCAATTATTTACGTGATTTGGCTTGGCTCAATCCTACCAACATTGTGAGAGCATGTTAGAATAGTCCCACATTGTCTGTGGGCTTCGAGGTCTTGAGCTATATAATCTGGGCACTCCTCACCTTACAAACTGGTTTTGGGAGGTTGAGTTAGGCCCATGAAATTTTTTTCATGGTATCAAAGTATGCATTTCTCCACTCCACGTCTCCTAGTTCAAGTGTCTACGTGGTTAGGCTTGGCACCAACACGTGCGCGATGTGTGTTAGAATATTCCCACATCGGTTGTGGGCTGGAGGCCTTGAGTTAGGCTCATTGGATTCTACAGGGTATCAGAGCAGGTATTTCTCCACTCGACGCCACCCAATTCAATTGTCCACGTGATTTAGCTTGGCTCAATCCTGCAAACACGTGCGGGGGCGTGTTAAAATAGTCCCACATTGCTTGTGGGCTTGGAGGTCTTGAGCTATATATAATCTGGGCATTCCTCACCTTACAAGCCGGTTTTGTAAGGTTGAATTAGGCCTATGGAATTCTTATTATGGTATCAGAGCTGTTCTTTCTCCCACATCACACATTTTTTGTCCACATGATTTGGCTCAATCTTACCAACATGTGCAAGGGTGTGTTGGATTTGTCCCACATCAGTTGTGGGCAGGCCCATCTTGGGTTCTTTTTATCTTGGACAATCCTCACGTTACAAGTCAATTTTGTGAGGTTGAGTTAGGCCCGTTGGAATTTTATCATGGTATCAAAGCCAGATTTTTCTTCACTGCATGCCACCTAATTTAAATGTCCACGTGATTTGGCTAGTCACGCCAACACACAGGATTGAGCCAAGCCAAATCACATGAACAATTGAATTGGGTGACGTGGAGTGGAGAAATACCTGCTTTGATACCAAGTAAAAAATTCAACGATCCTAACTCAACCTCACAAAATTGGCTTGTAAGGTGAGGAGTGCCCAACTTATATGTAGCCTAAGTCCTCCAAGCCCATAGGCAATGTGAGACTATTCTAACACGGCCCCACATGTGTTGGGGGGATTGAGCCAAGCTAAATCACGCAGACAATTGAATTGGGATCGTGGAGTGGAGAAATACCAGCTTTGATACCATGTAGAATTTCATGGGCCTAACTCAACCTCACAAAATCGGCTTGTAAGGTGAGGAGTGCCCATATTATATAGCTTAAGATCTCCAAGCCCATAGGCAATTTATAGGACTATTCTAATACCGCACGTGTTGGTGGGATTGAGGCAAGCCAAATCACGTGAACAATTGAATTGGGTGATGTGGAGTGGAGAAACAGCTGCTTTGATAGCATGTAAAGAAGTCCAACGAGCCTAACTCAACCTCACAAACTGGCTTGTAAGGTGAGGAGTGCCCAAATTGTATATAGCCCAAGACCTTCAAGCCCACATGCAATGTGAGACTATTCTAACATGATTTGTAAGGTTGAGTTAGGCCTGTGAAATTCTTCATGCATCAGAGAAGACATTCCTCCACTCCATGTCACCCAGTTTAATTGTCCACGTGATTTGGAATCGTGTTAGAATAGTTCCACATTAGAGAGGAATGTATATTCCTTCTCGGTGTTTTTTGTGTTGGAATCACTCGAAAAATTTAAATCATTTGTTCTACAGGTGTGGCTACATAGTTGGATATGGCGATCTCTCAAATCAAGATTGGGTTTGGTTCCATGTAATATCCAAAATTTAGATGATGAACCCAAGGAATGCATGAATAAGACTTGTGGGGAACGTGTTAGAAGTATGGTAATTCGAAATATCTTCTGTGCCACAATATGATATATATGGCATGAAACAAATGTGAGAATTTTCGAAGATAAACAACTTCATAAAAGAATTTTGTTACGAAATATTGTCAATAGCATTGCTGGAAAAGTTGATATGATAAGCTTCAAAGATGATGGAGATTGGCGATTATTTCTTGGAAAATCTATCCCTATTCCTTGCTCTTGGAATTGCTCAGGTGATGGAGTAATTAAGCTCAATGTTAATTGATGCCTCGATTAGTAAAGGTAAATCTGGAAATGGTGGTGTCTTTAGAGACTAGAGGTGATATGGTGGAAGCGTTTGCGGGGCCTTCAACATGCAAGACAGTGGAAGAATGTGTGCTTCATGCTCTTTTAGTTGGTTTACAAATTGCTTCAGAAAGAGGACTTTAAGCTATCATTGTAGAATCAAATTGTCAAATTAAAAGGTGGTGCAGTGATAAATAAAGTTTGTCAACCAGATTGGAGAAGTTGCAACTCGGTCGATCGTGTGATTCATTGCATGAGGTCTTTATCAAATGTGACTGTCAACTATATTTTTCGAGAAACTAATAGTTGTGCTCGCTTCTTAGCGCAAAAAGGTTTTCATGTAACCAATGCTATCAGGTGGATCGGACTTTGCATATAGATATTTCAGATAGGCTGTACTCTCTTTTTAGGAAAGATTTAATCTCAATGTATTATCATGTTTAATCTTTTCTAAGCAATAATAAGGGGAGAGGACCCCTCAACCTCACTTAACGATCAAATAAAAAATAAAAAATTAGGCAAACCTCACCTTAATCACAAGTCGGTTTTGTGAGGTTGAGTTAGGCCCATGAAATTTTCTACAAAATAGGATTTCATGAATTATATCTACACCTTACTGAGCCTCCTCTTATCATAGGAGATGGAGGAGTCACTACTCGAACTTCCGACCTTGGGGAGCAAACTCAAGGCATCAACCAGTGCGACACACCCTTTGGTGGTTATCATCCATGAAAACTCGTGGTCCTCGAAGGACTTCTCCCTGGACAAAGATTAAAATATCAACAAAACCCATAACACGTGTATATGGCCACCGTAGGCGAAAATCCTCTATAAAAGCCCACTACGTCAAGTGTTCACTCATCAAAAACCAAACATGAAGCTCCTCCCGCACTTGCTAGTCATATATCTCGGAGTGGTGGCTCTCACCACTCTTGTTGACGCTGATGGTTATGGCTATAAGCCACCAGAGGAGAAGCCACCATTTTACACGACACCTCCAATAGAAAAGCCACCCGAGTACAAGTCTCCACCAATAGAAAAGCCACCTCCTAAACACAAACCACTTACTCCTTACAACTCTCCACCAATAGTAAAGTCACCTCCAAAATACAAACCACCTACTCCTTACAAGTCACCTCCAGAACACAAACCACCTTACGGTCACTACCCTGGTCACCCTCCAACGGAAGACTCACATAAGCCACCAACTCCTGTGGCTGTGATTAAGAATCCACCACCCACGCCATATAAGGAGCCCTCGCCACCAGAGAAGAAGCCTCCCCCGTATGACAACCCTCCTCCATATACCAAGAAGCCACCTAGTCCCTACTAATTATTAAGTGCTAGATCTAGTATATATTTATGTCTATGGAATAAGTTGTGTTGTTACTCTGAGTTGCTTTTTGGTTGTAGCTTGATGATGTGTTCAAATAAGCCACCCTACTCCTGGGACATGATTATGCTATTTTTATTTATTTATTTATCGGTTATGCTATTTATGTTATTTAAGTGTAATGTTCTTGCCTGGGCCTAGCTAGTAAAGAGAATAGATGGTCTATATCTTTATGTTTTCTCTATAAATGTAATACATCCACCATGGTTTATCTGTTTCTCGTTACGCTTTCTGTTTTTTAATCAGTGGTTCTATCAGATATATATATATGGAGGTTTGAGTGAGAGAGAGAAAGAGAGTAAAAATTATATACGCCCGGCTAAGATTTGGGCTCTCTCGTTTCGCCGCATGTGCAAGACAATGTGCAAGACATCGTGGGCCACATTTTGACTTGTAGATTTATAATAAGTATCTTTAATTTCATCCATCGAATCTTTGATTTCACCCACACTGAAATCAATTGACTCATTTAAATCCGACGCTGTAGATCGTTTTCCATTTCAATCTTTTAAAACTTGAGATCATGGGCGTGCCATCAGACCAATAGTAAAGTCATCACGTGATGTTAAGATCACTTTTTTGGAATGGATATTATGAGAAATCAAAAGTCGACAGTGGATGGTAAGAGCATGATCTCAAGATGCATTATGTAAAAGATTGAGATGAAAAACGATCTGCATCATTACATTCAAAACAGTCAATGAATTTTAGCATGCGTGAATCCAAGATTCAGTGAGTAAAGTTAAATTACTCGAGGGTGAGCAACATGTGGACGCAATATCAAATAGCATATGACTCATCCATGCCGATTCTAACAAGAAGACCAACACTAAAATTTGATTCTCTCCCTATTGTGGACGCAATATCAAACTAGTAGTTGTACCATCAATTCAACGTGAACCCCACATCAAATCACCAATCTAGTCACGTCACTCACCCCTTACGCAACGCTGCATATGTGCGTGGCACTAAATTGAAGGCAAGGCGACCAATTTCTAGTGAGCCATTACTTGCACTCTTAAATTGGGCTAAGGCACCTATTTTAAAAGAAAGCTTCATTATTTAGGAGGGGTACCTCTCCTAGGATCACTCAGGGCTCCTACGATTGAAATCTATTGATTGTTTGAAATAAAGACAATGGAGATTGTTTTCACTCCAATCATTGACTCAAAAGATCTTGAGTCCACGAGGGTACCATCAACCCATCAATTTCTGATTTAATGTAACATAAATTTAAAAACTATGATTTTTTTTTCTTTTTTTTTGATAGTTAACTGGGGAGGAAAGGTCCCCACCCTTAAGTAAAAATTAAATCTTCTCTTAAGCGAGAATTAAAAATAGGGGGACAGCAGATCCTAGCCAACGAATAGCATATGACTCATCCATGCCGATTCTAACAAGAAGACCAACGCTAAAATTTGATTCTCTCCATATGTGATTAGAGATATTTTTGATATTACCAATTGCAAATGTGTATCTCCAAGGGGCGAAACATCTATCTGTGATGGTATTGATTGCAAGCATAGAGTCTGATTCAACTTGGAGAGCCATAAATTTAGGGGCACTTTTTTGGATCTGTGCCGCATGGAATAGAAAATTGACTAATGATATGCTTATGGTCTCAAGTTCCATTATGTGGAAGATTGGATTGAAAATATTCTCCCTTGTTAGATTTCAAGCAACCAATGAGTTTTGATGGGTTTCAGATGTAAGGGCCCTTAGTAATGCTCTGTCCTCGCATATAATTTAATTTATTTTTTTTTGTCATTGGACAATAACGTTGTGCTTGCATATAAAGAAAAAGAAAAATGGATGGCTCTATTATCACCAACCAAAACTCAGAAAGCACCAACTTTCCCCCAGGCACCCCTCATGTCAAATTATCTAAGAGGGTGCTTTCGGAGTTTTAGAGGGTACTAATAGAGGTACCCAAAATAATTTCAGATGAAAAATAATTAATTATTTCTTTCTTCTTCACTACTACCACCAACATGCCTCTTCATCAACCCTTAATCTTAAAACTTCTGTTCGTTTTCTTCTCTGATAGTTTTCATTCGATATTGCTCTGCAATTTGTTTGTGGGAAATCAAATTTTTGTTCATAACCTTAGATTAAGCTCCAATAGGATTTTATAGCTAAGAATAAGGGACTTCTTGATTTGCTTATGTTATTTCCGTTTCGAATCCGAAATCTGAGCCCCAATTTGAATCGTTTAGAGTTTGATATTCATCATTTCTGTGATTTCTTGTTCAAAACTCTAGGTTTTTAGGTCCTCGATCCGTGTCGTGAAATCCGTTGCTGCAGACCTCAGGGATTTATAATTTTATATAGAGATCATACATCTCGAACACATCCTACAAATGGAGCTGGCGGTGCTGCGATGAAATCCGTAAATTCGTTGCTGTCGTTGTTGATCTCGACCATCGTACATTAAAGTCTTTTTGAGATCTTTACGTCTCTGTTGGTGCCAAAGCGATTGAAAGCTCTGAGTTTGTTCTCAGGGTGTTTAAGGTTTGGGTAGAGATTCATCTCTGGAAGGAAGAGAAGATGAAAGACGCTTCTTTAGATGAGACAAGTGATGAATATAAATGTGCAACCACAAGGATACTACTGTCATGTTTTTTTTTTTTTTTTTTTAATAAATGATTTTTTCCAAAATCCGCCTAATTTCAAATATCCCGTGCAAGCAATGGCTCTCTTTTGAGCGTTTCTTTTGAGCGTGTGCAATGGACAACAGAGTAGGGAAAGGCAAAAATACGGAAACAAAGGAAAATGGAGGTAAATATATTTGATTAAACCCTTTTTCCGTTTAAAATGCGTTTTATACAAAAGAAATATATAAAATACATGTAAAACAAAAAATACGTGTTTTTTACATTTTTTTTCTCGTATAAGACGACTTTTCATTCGGCTCTTGAAAAAAAAAATCACACCATCTAAAATGTCTAATTTCAAAGCTACAATGTAAAGCTTTTGTGTTAAAGATTGGTACAAAATGCTGTCTCTATC
This sequence comes from Chloranthus sessilifolius, assembly GCA_021018995.1. Lineage (NCBI taxonomy): Eukaryota > Viridiplantae > Streptophyta > Magnoliopsida > Chloranthales > Chloranthaceae > Chloranthus > Chloranthus sessilifolius. The sequence continues at coordinate 137,329,134 of CM037587.1, forward strand.
ATCTTAGTCAATCATTGTATGAGATCAAGGGCTTTGCTAGAGATTTGCTTCTTGCTATATTTTTGGCACCAAAGATCTTTATATCATGACTTTCAAATTAGATAACTTAAATAGTATTTTCAAGTGGCACAAGACCTAAAAATATTATGTCTTTTTAATTTAGGTGCAACAGCACAATTCTTCCATGCAACTTGTTGCTCCCCATAACTATTTATCTAAAGGGTGGACGACTAATTAATCTCTTCACTGAAGTTCCGGTGCATCATATGTGACCCATGAGACAAACATCTAAATTAAATTGCTCTTAATTATGTTATGGAACCTATTGCTTGCACACAAGAACTTGACCCTTACACAGAGTTTAAAAGAAGGACTATATTTTGGAGGCATGTCATATGAAAAAATCATCTAAGCCCTCTGATTTGAAAGTCATGATTTATAAATCTTTGCTGCAAAAGATTGACATAAAACACGATCTTTTTCATATGATTCAATGCAGTCAAGGGCCATTAACGTTGAACGCCATTATCTAATTCAACGTTTGACTATGTTGAATCATATGATAGAGATATAAATTTTCTGTTAATCTTATAGATATAATGACCTTCAAATCAGATATCATAGTAATATTTCACATGTCATAGGTCTCGAAAATATTGAGTCTTTCTTTTAAACTTTGTGCAAGGGCACACTTCTCATGTGCAAGTAGTGACTCTCTTACAAAAAAAAATTAAAATTATATTTTTTCAAACATAATACGATTCAAAAAGTTTATAAAAATATATTTTTTCTAATCCTTTTAGGCCTCGTTCGGTAACCCAAAATACTCAGAATCTGGGCAGATTCTGAGTTTTTTTGCAAGATCTGAGCAAAGCCCACGTTCGAGAGCCAATTTTGGGAAGCGGGAATCTGAGTGTTTTCTGAGTGAAAACGACGTTTGATCGTCCGACCAAACCTCTCGGATTAGCTCAGATTCTGAGCTCAGAATCTGGGTTGGTGAAGTATACTCCTCATCCATCTATGCAGCTGATCAAAACTATGTGTCCTCCCCAGCTACGCAGTAGCTTCTTTGAAGCTACTGCATCGTCTTCCCCAACCATCCATGGCGATAGGTAGGGGCCAGCCTCGATTCAAAAACACCTGCCTCCATCTCTGCTCCGATTCCCTTTGCAGTGCATTCACATGGCCTCAGAATCGATGATTTACGATCGAGTCGATCCGATTCTGTACTGAGTCGTCATCGATTACATAAAAAAAAAAAATTATATTTTTTTTTTTATGTAATCGATAACGACTCAGTACAGAATCGGCATCGACTCGGTACAGAATCGTTATCGATTACATAAAAAAAAAAAAAAAAAAAAAAAAATTTATTTTTTTTTATGTAATCGATGACGACTCAGTACAGAATCGGGATCGACTCGGTACAGAATCGTTATCGATTACATAAAAAAAAAAAAAAAAATTAATATTATTATTATTATTATTATTATTTTTTTTTTTTATGTAATCGATAATCACTCGAGATGTAATCGGCGCCATCTGCAGAATCGTTATCAATTACATAATTTTATTTTTTAATATAATCGATGGCGACTACGTATAAAGCCAATGGCGACTTTATGAGAATCGATGGCGACTCTTAAAATGATAATGATGCAAGCGTATGCAGTCGATATCCCCTTTTTCTCATATCTATCTTTAGAATTATCGATTTTATATTGTAGTCTTCAATTGAAATCTGACGGCATAGATCTCGTTTCTTAAATGAGTGTTTGACTTTTTTATGTTTATTGTTCTCCTATCCACTTTGGTTATTTATGTATGGCAGTCACTGTGATTTCTTTATAATTCTCAATATGAAGCTTGTCTCTTTTCATATTTTATTATTTCTCGTGTAAGCAAATCATATGGGTTGTGTATCGTATCCCAAATGACTCTTCTCGAGGTGAGGTCACCGTCCTTGAGGTTGTCATACTCGACTCAAACTTCTTATGGTGACGACCGTACAATCGTGCAATGGTAGTGTTAGGGACCCATTTTAAAATAATAGTAATTAAATCAAATTGAAAAAAGACTCTCAAATATATTCATTTATCTCGATTGGTTGCCCGTAAATTTTGAGAGAAATTCGAGTACGGCACATAAACCGATGATTAAGATCACGTTTCTACGGTCGTAATATAACCACTGATTGAAGCTATTTTGAGGATTTTCTGAGAGGAATCTGAGTGATTTAAGAACAAAGGATTTTGAGTTTTGTAAGAATCTGTCAGGAATCTGAGTGGTTAAAGAACGCATATGGTGAAAATCAGGAATCTGAGTTTGCTAAGAATCTGTCGGAAATCTGAGTGTCCAAAATCTGAGCAAAATCTGAGCTTTTCTGGGAAAAATCAAGAAACACCCGAACGAGGCCTTAGGCTTTTGAAGTATGCCAAAGAGATAATAGATGGTCTGACTTCTCAAGGTTTGCCAAAGAGAAAGTCATGAATGCAGAAGTCGTGCATTAACGATTAAATTTTATATTATTATTATTATTAAGATTCTTAGAGGGTATTTTGATAATTTCATTTATATGGGACTTATCCCGCATAGAATAAATTTTTTCTTTTGCAACCCAAGAACCTATATAATGTGAAAATCTTTATTTTTTAATTATTCTTTTAATAAATTTATATAGTGTACTGAAAGTTTCTGTTGCTAGTCCTTGTTTCTAAACAACTGTAATAATAAACCAAGATTTTTTTTTTTTTTTGATAAGGCAAGATTTAGATAAATAGATTCCAAAATAAAATCCAAACAAATTGAAATAATATGTTAGGTAAGTTGGTATTAATTTCTTGACCGGTCTAGACATGGAGAGCGCCAGTGGACGGGTTAGCTAGGCACTTAGTACTAACTCTACTTGAAAAATCATTCAAAAGGTCACCAACCATGTACTATTAGGGCTGGACCGGCTGGTATTACCACCACATGTTACACCGACCTCTTATCATGTGCTAAAACGTTAACTATTTTGAATAGACGATGAAGTAGTTTTTCGTCCCTAACTTTCATACTATAGATCTTGAGATCACGGGGCCTATCATTAGACGGTCAGATATTGATTCTGTGTGACAAACATCTTAAAAAGTGAATGTAAACCATGTTTTATGGTATACCATGATCAAATTTATTTTTTGAAATGTGTGCCACATGGTAGGCTACAATCTCACGATCTACTGTGTGGAAGATTAGGCCAAAAAATGATGTCCATTGTTCGATTTAAAGCAGCCAACAATTTAGCACATAATTAATTAAGTGAGGTGGCTGTAACATAAGGTGGTGTGGTAGTAATTTGAACGATATGGTACATTCAATGTACTGTACCGTTCAGTGTATGGAAGATACCGAACGATACATTCAATATATTGTTCGGTATCGTCCGATACCGATACGTATCGATTTTAGGCTCGAACATTACGGTACCGATACCCGATATTTTGATCCTTAGTAGTAACACCATCCTCTTTTAAATGCTATCCATGATTGTGGTCCTTCTTCTTTAATGGTGGTGTCTTTAAGCCAATTATATATCCATCCAACAAATATAGGGGGTTTGGTCAGGTCCTATCAATTAGGACCCTATATCGGGTTCTTCTATATCTCTTTCCATTCAAAGAGGAGATAGGACCTCAGGGTTTTAAAGTGAAAACTAATAAATGCTTAGTGATACACAAAATTTTTCTTCTTCCTTCCAACAAAATCGGCAGCCTTATTTTGAGTAAAATTTTAGACAAAAAAAAAATTCGACTCTTAAATTTCAAAACAAATAATAAAGAAAAATCTTATTTGATCGTCGGTGATTGCCACAGTATCCAAATTTTTCTGAAAAGTGAAATTTAGAAGGAAAAAAATAATATCAAGAAGATAGCCATGAGTGAAGGTAAGTTATAGAAGAAGAAGAAGTCACTGATTTATCCATATAACTCAATAATTTTTTTTGATTATTTTACATAAAAATAACAAAATCGATGAAGAAAAATAAGTTTTAATGAAGACCTATGTTAGTAATTTTGTAATGGCTCATGATTTTTTTATATTCTTTTTTGTAGATATTAAACTTATTTTTCTTTATTATGGCCATAGTGACAAATTTCCACGAATTACAAATGAAGGGGTAAAACAAAATTATTTTTTCGAAACTTTTTGTAAATATTAAAACTTAATTTTCTTTATATCTCGGAAAATTTTCCGAAAATTTCTGAAAATTTCCGATTTTTTTTGAAATTTATCCAAAATGAACCGAAATGGCCCTCCACCAAAATATTGCCGAAAATGAAGTTTTTCACTATGATTATGGCCTTGTAAAATTTATATTTTTTAATATGCCAAAATATTCAAAATTTCTTCCTTTACTTTTCTTAATATATATGTAAAAAAAAATCGCAAGAAAAATTAATTTGATTTGTTTTTATTGTATCTTTACATCATTTTAGTTTTTTCCATCATGAACTCAAATTTGATACTATGGTTTTCCATCGGTCCAACGGGTTCCAACCGAACATAGAAAGATTGGGCAACATGGCATATTTGGTGCAGAACTAAATTTAGAGAACTTGGCTATGAAATTGAAGTGGCCTTCTGCGCTGTTGGGTGACATTAAATTGCGAGTCATTACGTATTATAATATGGCTTGGGAACTGAAAGAGAAGGTGGTTTGTTTTGATGATAGTCTTATAATATGGCTTGAGAATTGAAAGAGAAAGTGGATTATTTTGATGATATTATAGTATATATCTATTAATCATGGTGCAATTTTTGAAGTTAGTGTAGAGGGAGATTAATAGAAATATTTTTAAAATATTAATATTATTTTCACTAACTTAGAATGAAAATGGTATGAACTATGAAGTATTGATGAAGTTACTCTATTGGATATTTGCAGAAAGCGCGCGAGAACCTGAAATCACAAACATTCTTATTGTAGTATCTCCATAGGTGCCCCTTCCGCCATGTTTGTTACTCATTTACAAATGCAAGGCTCCTCAAATCTGTTCATATACCAGCATTTAGTGATGAGAGACGATGTAATACAATCCAAGCGTGTAATAGCTCATTGACACAATTAATTGCTAGTGATTATTTTTGCTTGAGTTACATTCTAATATAAGTTAGCTAATCAATTGGATACTTAGGATTAAGGGATAAATGGGAGCAATTTGTTGTGTGAGATTTATTCTCCTAGATTATTATCCCCGTGTGTTGCCTCACAGGCAGATCTTATCTGCGTGCAGGTTAAACAGACACTACATCTGGGCTGTTCTATGCGGTGTTATGACATTAAAAAAAAAAGAAAAAAACAGAAGGCAAAAGCACTTAATGGCGAGTAGAGATAGTTGGTAGGGGTGTCAGCTGGCCCAAAGACCGCCCTGCATTGGCAGGGATGGTTTGAATAAATAGGCTCCCACAGTAATTAGATCTAATCCCAACCCTGCAGCTGGATTATTATAGCTCTATGCATGGCTGGCTTAGTCATTTGATTCACAATAAGCTTGGCTGGTCTGTGGCACTTGGTTAGCTTGGCTTTGAGCTTTGGTTGTTGCTCTGATTAGTAATCACATTACAAAAAATAAGACTATTAGCGGTAGTTTTTTGCAGTAAAAAATTGTCGCTATTAATAAAAAAACTATTAAGATTATTAGCGGCAAGAGTATTAGCGACAGTTTTTTTGTTAATAGCGGCAATTTATGACTGCCGCTAATGATCTTATTTTTTATAGTGTCAAGCCTAGGCCCCTTGGCCTCATATTTAGGTCCGACTAAAATTTAGTTTGTTTAAGGCCTGGCCTCAAGCTAAGCCTGGTCCATTGATATCCTTAGTAATCAAGCCTAGGTTCGATTCCATGTGGCACACATCATAAAAAGTGAATTGATCATGGCCGTCTGATTAAATGTGGTTCTTGAATCATTTCTTGGAATGTGTGCACATAGAATCAAAATCTTACCATTTGATGGTAGGCTCATGATCTCAAGATCAGTTATGGAAGATTAGGACAAAAACCGATATCCATCATTTGAATCAAAGCCGTCAATGATTTTTGGTGTTGGTGCCCTTAGAGAATAATTCGGTAGGTGCAGATTGATCTACTCTATATATTTTCCAAGCAATGGGCTCCTTCTAGCCAAGTTTTTTACCCTTTTCAACTCTTTCAATATTTCAAATCTTTGCATGTGTTAGATGCTTCCTTGAATTTTCTCTTGTCAACTATACCTAAAAATTCAGATTTCACTTACCCAACACCGTTGACCCCAAATGTCTTAGAATTGGAAATGAAAGCGTGAGGACACACCAACCTCCAATCATACATATCGAAAAAACAAAACATAATTTCTTTCATTTTTCTTTTTCTTTATAAAAGCAAATACATACATAACTAAAGTTTTTGACAAAGTTGATGCAATAGAGGTCCGTTCATATATTAATGTTAGTGTTATGTATGGTGGCACTCACTAATTATGCATCTATATAGGTTACTATGCCGTTGAGATTGTTTCCAATTCTCGATCGATTGACAGGCCTGTGTCCCCAAAAGAGGCAATATCAGTTGAATGCACTCGCCGCGCTATCTCCAAACAGTAAGCTCCCAAGGAGGGCGGCATCAAAATTAAGACCAAAAGGCAACCGCAACTTTGGCATGGGTCTTCCCCTGCCTCTCCTTGACCCCACTGCCGTCACCAAAAAGCAACCGTAACTTTGGCATGGATGCTCCCCCTGCCTCTCCTTGGCCCCACTACAAAAAATAAGACTATTAGCGGCAGTTTTTTGCTCTAAAAAACTGCCGCCGCTATTAATAAAAGACTTATTACGACTATTAGCGGCAGTTTTTTTATTAATAGCGGCAGTTTTTTGCTGCTGCTAATAGTCTTTTTTCTTGTAGTGCCCCCCAAACCAGCCCCCGCCTGCCCGCCTGGAACCTCCTGTCCACCTTCCTCACATTATAGGTAAGGTAGTGGAATTAATGTGCCCTTGCCTAAACCTGAAATTGGTTGGTGTTTAAAAGCTGCATGGCTTCATAATTATAAAAAATTCCTTGGATTCTATAAATTCATTGGATTCTACCTTATATCAAAATTTAGACATTTCGTTGCTATTTGGATTATGTCTGACTTTTTTATTTTATTAAATTTAATTTTAGACTGTGATTGCGTTTGGTTTGGTTAAAATTTAATTAACCAAATGCAAACACAATCTAAAACTAAATTTAATTGATGGGAATATTACTTATGATCAAGAGGCTATTGGAAGAGAAGCACCAAATTATTTGAAGAAGATCTTCAGTTCAGAATCTTCTTATAGTCACTATTCCATTCCATTCAAAAGAAAGTTAAGTGTTGAGGCAGTTGCCAAGTTGTTTGACTCCATATCTAATGAGGAGATTAGGAAGATTAACATTTTTGAAGCCCCCATCAATAGAGCTCCTGGAACGGATGATTTCCTGCTGAATTCTTCACTGCTTATTGGGATATCATTGGAGGCGACATTACTTGCGCTTGAGTAATTTTTTTTGCAAATCTAAAATGCTTCGTTCCATTAACTCTACATTTATATATTAAACTTATTTCGAAAATACCAGGTGCAGACTCCTTTGATAAATATAGATCTATTGCCTTGTGCAATTTTCTATACAGAACTATCACCAAAATATTGTCTAATATATTAGCAACAATTCTTCCTGGTCTTGTATCGTCGGCTTTTATCAAAGGTAAGATGATCTTGGATAATATCCTCTTTGCTCATGAACTGGTCCAAAATTTTCAAACCAATAATGCTCCAATTTTTTTTTTTGTCAAAGTCGATCTCAAAAAATCTTATGACAAATTAAAGTTCATCGAAAATTTGTCAATGATGCCCTGGATCAACTTTGTTTTGATAGTACCTAGAAGAACTAGATTTGACAATATATTTCCACACTATCCTTTTCTGTTATTATTAATGGGTCTCCTTATGATTATTTTTCTAGTTCTTGTGGTTTAAGAAAGGGGGACCCTTTATCCCCTTTGTTGTTCACTCTTGTTATGGAAACATTATCGTGCATTCTTGAAAATAAAATTGATAATGATTTAATTGGTATTAATCTGATTCTATCCAACCCTAAAATATCCCATTTAATGTATGCAAATGATTTGTTTATCTTTTCTAATGATGATATTAACTCTACTAAGGAAATACACAATTGTCTTACTTAGTTTCATATTGATTCGGGTTTTCAAGCCAATGAAAGCAAAATCAACTTATTTTTTAGTGAGACATGTTCCTATCAACAAGCCATATGTGAAATCCTTAAAGTTTTCTATTGGAACCCTTCTAACCAAATACCTTGGCCTGCCCCTTTTTTATTCTAAAATGACTTTTGCCACTGCCAACCCCTTATTGACAAGATTCTACAAAAATTGGAATATTGGAAATGTCTCTTCATCTCATATGCAGGTAGGATGAAAATGATCAAAACTGTATTAAACTATTATCAAATTTATTGGTCCTCTTGTTTTCTCCTTCCTAGGAAAGTTCTCAATAAAATTGAATCCATATTTGCCAAAGTTTTATGGAAAAGTCCTTTTATGCCTAGTTCCATGCACCCAATTAGTTGGGAAAAAATTTGAAAACCAATGGACGAAGGGGGCTTGGAATCGGAAGACTTAAACATTGGAATGATGCTGCTCTCATGAGATTGTTCTGGATATTAGTCTCTAATCTTAACTCTCTATGGTCTAAATGGATCCTCTCTAACTACATTGGAGTTAGTGATATTTGGACTTGTTGCCTCCCAAAATGCTCTTCATGAGCTTGAAGAAAACGTTCTTAAAATAAGGGATGAAGCTAAGAAATTCATCAAGTTTATTATTGGCAATGACACGAAAGCCAGATTATGGAAGGATCCTTGATTGAGGGACTCTCCTCTCATAACTAGATTTGGGAGAAGATTTTTCCTTCAAATTGAGATTGCTGAAGACACACTTGTGTTAGATATTATTCAAAATGGTGTTTGGCATCTTGCTGACCATACTACATTGCGAATACAACAAGTTTGGAATCTTATTCGGTCACATGAATTGCCTTTAATTCCTTTGATGATGAAGTTGTTTGGTTGGCTAGTGCCTCTGTGAAATTTCAATTAAATCAGCTTAGAACTCTATCAGAAACTCAAATGCTAAAATTGGGTGGGATAAATTTATATGGAATAAATTGACAATCCCTAAGCATAGTTTTATTGCTTGGATGACCATGAACAATAAACTCATGACCATTGAAAGTCTCTATATAAGAAGGTTGAATATTGTCTCCAGATGTGCTTTATGTTGGAAAGAAGTTGAAGATAATGATCACCTATTCTTCAAATGCACATTCACTAGTTTGATTTGGCGTTCGACTAGAGCTAGAATCTGATGTAGTAAAATTGAGTTGGGTAATTCCCAAGAGGAGGTCGAGGACCTTATGGAACGATACAAGGGAGACAACCTATTGAATTGTTATGCTAAGATTTTATTCTCTTCAATTATATTACACTATTGGCAGGAACAAAATAGTATGATCTTTGAAGGAACTTGCACTCCCCCAAAAATCTTTAGTCAACAAGATTATGGAAGAGTTTCGATAAAGACTTGATAAGGTTCAATTCACCAAACAAATCAAATTCATTTGTATGAAGTGGATACATCCTGCACTTGGGACGGCTAAGGTCAATGTTGTTTCTTCATATTGCTCTGGTAAAGGGAGCATTGATGGCGGATTTCTTGGTAGTTACTTCTCTTCATTTAACAAATGAAATGCTATTACAAGTTGAAAATTCGGGGTAAAGGATGATATAAAAAGAGAAAATATTCAAACACAACCACAAAAATAACAAAAACGATTTTAACGTGGAAAACCCTTTCACAGGTAAAAATCACGGGATCTCTCTCAGATCCAAGGCAAACAATCCACTATGAAAAAATGTATTACAGTGCTTCTAAGAATGAAATCCCTATCACTCTTCTTCACCAACATTGACCGCATCCCACGATCATCCCTTCCATAGTGACAATGCTTATCGCCTTTAACCGTCGTCTCTCACAATGGTCCACTCGATCCACACGAGCCCACTCGATTTAAACGAGCCAATACATTTTTGAAAAATCAAGGCAAAAGATTCTTTGAGATTACATCAATTTCGAACAAACACAAGAATATCTCAAAGAGAAGGAAATGGGGAGCTCTGAAGAGAATTTTGGCGTGAAGAATTTTTCTCTCAAAACCTTACATCATGAATTACACATATCCTTTTTATACTATCGGGGCAAGGATGTCCTTGACCAAGGATATCCTTAACCAAGGATGTCCTTGAGACACCAACTTCCAATAACCGTCGGAACCGCCGCTAACTTCCTATAACCGCCGGAACCGCCGGAACACGGACGTCCGTGAATCACTCACGGATGTCTGTGTCCACGGATGTCCGTGAGTCATTTCACGGACGTTCGTCCATCCGAATCATTCAATCTTTTTGGCACAAAGGAGCATTTCTAAATTTGATCATAATTATGATAAAATTTCTAATAATCTCTCCCTTTGTCATAATCATGATAAAACCTAGATTACAAGGACTCGATTAAAAAAAATACATCAAATTTTCTCTCATCTTAGTCCTATACATCAATCTATCATGCAATGTAAAAAGTTACAACACGATTTGCTCCCCCTAAACTACTTAGCCAAGTGAGATCAGAAAGACCATTGAAAACAAGGTCAAGTTATAAATGCAACTTCTCTAGAAAGATCATGATACCCTGAGTTGGCCATGACACTCGATTCGTGAGAATCAGACAAAGTGTACTGGCTTTGATACCAATTGAAAATTCGGGGTAAAAGGATGATATAAAAAGAGAAAATATGCAAACACAACCACAAAAATAACAAAAACGATTTTAACGTAGAAAACCCTTTTACAGGTAAAAATTACGGGATCTCTCTCAGATCCAAGGCAAACAATCCACTATGAAAAAATGTATTACAGTGCTTCTAAGAATGAAATCCCTATCACTCTTCGTCACCAACATTGACCGCATCTCACGATCATCCCTTCCATAGTGACAATGCTTATTGCCTTCAACCGTCGTCTCTCACGATGGTCTACTCGATCCACACGAGCCCACTCTATTTAAACGAGCCAATACATTCTTGAAAAATTAAGGTAAAAGATTCTTTGAGATTTACATCAATTCCGAACAAACACCAGAATATCTCAAAGAGAAGGAAATGGGAAACTCTGAAGAGAATTTTGGCGTGAAGAATTTTTCTCCCAAAACCTTACATCCCAAATTATACATATCCTTTTTATACTATCGGGGCAAGGATGCCCTTGACCAAGGATGTCCTTAACCAAGGATGTCCTTGAGACACCAACTTCCAATAACCGTCGGAACCGCCGCTAACTTCCTATAACCGTCGGAATACGGACGTCCATGAATCACTCACGGATGTCCGTGAGTCCATTCATGGATGTCCGTCCATCCGAATCATTCAATCTTCTTGGCACAAAGGAGCATTTCTAAGTTTGATCATGATTATGACAAAATTTCTAACACAAGTGATCTTAATGCTATTTTACAGGACATTTTTTTGTGATTAATTCGAGCTTGATAAGACTTCAGGTGGAGACGACTTCGGGAGTTGCTATACACTATCAAGAGTGAATTTATGATCTCTTGACAACATTTGAGTATGATCAAAATTATCAGAGGATTATTTAAAGACTTTTATTAAATTTCCTTGTCTCATATTAGTAAAGAATATAACAAGTGTGATGATTTTATTTTTGTTTTAGCCATAAATGCTAGCAATGTTGTTAGATGGAATAGCATAGATTTCCTTCATCCTTTTACCTTTTTCTTGAGAGATAATTCTATGATTTCTAATAAGTTGTAATATCTAATTTATTTTTTTAATATAGGGTGAGACCCCATCAACCTCAAGCTGACTTATAAAAAAAAAAAAGTCTCTGTTTACGTTTGCAGGTACCATAATTAAATTCAATCTACTTTGGAAAAAAAGAGATGCTATAAGCACACCAAATTTATCCTTCCACATACTAATTTATTAATGGCACACCAATTTTTCTATGTGCACGCTATTCATGGAAAGCCATTAAATTTTGTTTTGTTGTGCCTCAAAGAATTTTTTTTGTTTTTTTTTCAGAGAAAAATGCCTCAAAGAATCTAAATATGCATTACTTTACAAAATGTTTGTCGTAGCAGCTATTGGATGCACACCACTTTATTTTTTCTTCTGTGCGGCGGAAGAGAAAAGTGGTGTCCTTGTTACATCTCTCAGGAAAGAATTAGGGCCAAAATATTCATACCACCACCACCACCATCACGATCACGTTCCCACAATACAATCTTCGTCATCATCACTAGCATTACCGACGATGAGCGTGTCATCATTCTGTACTAACCAGTACTAACCAATTTGGCTCAAAGCCAAATAACTTTTACATTTCTAATAAGTTGCAATATTGCAAAACTTTTAGTTGAGTTGCAGGTCCAACCCTCAGTCAAATAGCTTTAACAATATTCTAATGGGTACAGATATTTGCACGGCACCCCTTGAAAAATGTATTATCATTCGCATCTCTCTCAACCGAAATACATTGATTGGTTTGAATTAGATATTGAAGATTGTTTTTCATCCCAATCTTCCTTACAATGGATCTTTGAGATTGTGGGCGTACAATCAGACGATTAGTTTTTTATTTTCATGACGCCCATCTAAAAAAAATCTCAAGACCTATTACGGGTCAATTTTTGGGATGTATCAATGCATGCCACGTGGAATAAAAAATTTACTGCTTGATGGTGCGCCCATGATCTCAAGATCCAGTTGGTGGAAGATTGGGACGAAAAAGCGATCTCCATCCTTTTATTTAAAGCAGTCACTACAAAAAATAAGATTCTTAGCGATAGTATTTTAGAGCAAAAATTAAACTGTCGCTATTAATAAAAACCCTATTAAGACTATTAGCGGCAAGGATATTAGCGGCCGTTTTTTGTCAATAGCGGCAGTTTTTGGCTGCTGCTAATAGTCTTGTTTTTTGTAGTGAGTCAATGCATTTTGATCGGAGAAGATGTGGGGAGATTACATTTTCCCAAGATTGTGGATGTTATGCCAGTCATACCTGGGTTCTTTTTTCTCTTAGCCCTTATTTGGCATGTTGTTGTAAGTCTTCGATGAGATCTTTAATATTCTCATAGCTGTAAATAATGGTCCCTCCCATAATAAGGGAGCTACACCTTGGACACGGGATTTATAGTTGTGGCACATGGATTAGTAAGAAAGACTTGGTATTTTCCGGACTTGTGCGACATGAACAACCATCTAAGCCGTCTTATTTAAAGGCCATTGATGCAATTATCATTGATGCCCAAAATTGACCAAAAAAGAGTCTCTATCATCTGATTCAACAAAGTCAATCATTAAATCAGATTATAGGCTTTGACTGTGTCTAATAAGCTAATAGAGATCATGTTAATTACTTTCCAATCTTTGACATCAAAGATCTTTATATCACAACCTTCAAATCAGATAGGTTAAATGTGTTCTAATTTGCACAGGTCCCAAAAATTACGAGTCTTGCACTTTATCCTATGTGCCACAATTCAAATCTCGTGTGCAAGTTATAGCTCCCCATAATAATTTCAATAATAAATTGCCTACGGGATTAGCTCTACTCAACTTTTTAAGATAGCACTTCATCTGTGGAACTTTTTGGCCACATGATCACTACAAAAAATAAGATTATTAACAGTAGTTTTTTGTAGCACTGTAAAAAATTGTCGCTATTTACTAAAAAACTATTAAGACTATTAGCGGCAAGGGTATTAGCGGCAATTTTTTTTATTAATAGCGACAATTTATTGCTGCCACTAATAATCTTATTTTTTGTAGTGGATGCACATGACATTAATTTCAGGCTCTCAACTGAACTCAACCAGCACTTAAAAAATGCCCTTAGATCCATTACCATCCAATTTGAGCACATCATTACATAGTGTACCTTTGATATCAACTTATCAACCACGGCCTATATATATATATATATATATATATATATATATATATATATATATATATATATATATATAAATAACTTGAGGATTAAAGTGCCTCACCCTATCATTAAAAAATCAAAAGGAAAGTACAAAAGCAATATCCTTGGAAACCACTTAAGTGTGGATACCACTGTCTATATTAAAGTGTTCAAAGTACTTTGAATCCACCAAGGGACACTACAAAAAATAAGACTATTAGCGACAATTTTTTTAATAAAAAATTGCCGCTATTAGTCCTGTCGCTACAAAAAACTGCCGCTATTATTTTTGTAGCGGCAGTTTTTTATAGCAACAAGACTAATAGTGACAGTTTTTTATTTAAAAAAACTGTCGCTATTAGCCTTATTTTTTGTAGTGAGATAACTCTTTTGAGCCCCTGATGTTTAACCACTCGAATGGCTTGGATTGGTCAAAGGGGTCTGCTATAGCCTAAAAGACTACGAGGCTTCTATCTTCACTCTTCAAAACACCGGCGAGCTCCAATTAACTCATTGCCTAAATATAATTAAGATAGATTTTAATCAATTAAGCTAGATTTTATATAATTAAGCTAAATATAATTAACCCATTGCCTAAATTTCAATCAATATTAGATAAAATTATACATAAATTGGGTGGAAGAGTGAAAAAGAGGTTTGGAAAGGAGAAAAGAAAGGATGCTTCCTCAACCCATGTGATTCCTCTTCCGCAACCTCCGCTTGTAAATACTAAATAAAAAAAGACAGATAAAATCTATGCACCAAATTGCAAGAAATCCTTCCAACTCGATGCTTTTAAAAGTGGGAGACCAGCTCACTTCCAACTGTAAGGTGTCTAGACCATATGACAGCTTAGAGTTTAAAGTCTTAAACTTAGACTTTAATGCCTCTGTCGCCCGCTTAATTATAAAAACAAAATAAAATATTTCCCTCTCTCTTTCTTTGATTTTATTAGTCTTAGAAGAAAAGAAAGAAAAGGATCTCACTCACAAATTTACAGTTGAAAAAAAAGAGATTATAAATAAATCTGAGTGTGATAGTTGATATATATATATATATATATATATATATATATATATATATATATATATATATATCCAACCAAAAGCCAAGCCCCTTGAATTCCATGTCGTGAGTTTCAAGATACTTATTCAAAAGTCCATTGACTGACATTAGGGATGCAAGTTCGGTGTACCGAGCCGAACCCTAATTTTTTGATTTTTGGTTCAATATACCCCAAACCGAAACCGAACCAAAAACCATTCGGTTCGGTTCGGTATTTTTTTTTTCTAGAACTGACAGTGAAACCAAAACCCATTTGGTTCGGTTTGGTGTTGGTATTTTATCTAGTTTTTTGGGTTTTTTTCCCATTTTTTTGGTTTATTCATCCTACCCTCGCGGTTTTCACTTTTTGCCAACCTAAACCGAAATCAAACCAAATCCCAATTCGGTTCGGTTTCAATCGATTTTGGGTGCGGTTCAGACCGGTTCGGGATCCTTGGTTTTCGGCTCAAATCTTGCATCCCTAAGTGAGATGCTTGAAAAGTCTTCGTCCATGTTATTTTAGAAGAATATATATCTTTAGGTAGCTCTATTTGCACCTACATACCGAATTTCTATGGGCACCAATGCTCAATATTATTGAGTGCTTTGAATGGACATCAGTTTTTGTCCCAATCTTGCATCCCTAAGTGAGATGCTTGAAAAGTCTTCGTCCATGTTATTTTAGAAGAATATATATCTTTAGGTAGTTCTATTTGCACCTACATACCGAATTTCTATGGGCACCAATGCTCAATATTATTGAGTGCTTTGAATGGACATCAGTTTTTGTCCCAATCTTTCACACAATGGATCAAGAGAACATGGATGTACACTCAGCTTTTGATTCCATGTGGCACACATTCTACAAAGTGAATGGGTCACCACCATCTGATTAAAAGTGGTTTTTGAATAATTTCTTGGGATGTGAGCCACATGGAATCAAAGTCTTACCATTTGATGGTATGCCATGTTCTGATGATCAGTTGTGTGGAAGACTAAGACAAAAATCGATGTCCATCATTTGATTCAAAGTCATCAATGGTTTTCGGTGTTGGTGCCCTTAGAGATTTTGTAGCTGCAAATAGATCTACTCTATATATTTTCCAAGCAATGGGCTCCTTCTAGCCAAGATTTTTTCTCCTTTCCAACTCTTTCAAATCTTTGCATCTGTTAGATGCTTCCTTGCATTTTCTCTTGTCAGCGTTAAATATTCCAAGATCGGAAAAGTCAGATTTCACTTACTCAACACCGTTGACCCCAAGTGTACAAGTAGTACAACCAACCTAAAGAGCCACTTATGTAGAATTGGATTATTTATTTACTGAAAGGGTGAGAGGACCTATCCCACCAACCTCAACTCCTACTAATCGAAAAAAATAACATAATTTCTTTCATTTTCTCTCTCTCTCTCTCTCTCTCTCTATAAAACCATATCCATAACTAGTTTTTGGCAAAGTTGATGTGATGGAGGTCCCTTCATATATGATTGTAGTTATGTTACTGTTATGTGTGGTGGCACTCACTAATCATGCATCTAACGGTTACTACGCGGTTGAGATTGCCACGAATTCTCGATCGATTGACAAGCCTGTGTCCTCCAAAGATTTAATATCAGTTGAATCTAATCGCCGCTCTCTCCGAGGATGGTGGGGTCGTGAAATTAAGCCACCACCATCACCACAGGGAAACCGCAAATATGGCACAGAGGTTCCCCCTGCGCCTCCTTGCCCCCCGGCTGGAGTCTCCTGTCCACCTTCCTCAAATTATAGGTAGCAGTCCCATGGGAATGTGTCCTTGCCTAAACCTGGAATTGGTTGGTGTTTTAAAAGCTGTATTTTTCATACCATCTCTACAAGGTTTTAGTGAAGGATGATCTTTTTTACTTTCTGAATAATAAATTCCTCAGATTCCACCTTATATCACGATTTAGACATTTAGTTGGTATGTGGATTAAGTATTTTTCTTTTTTGTTTGTGGATAAGATTCAGTTCTAAAGTACTAGTGCTTCTTCAGCGCATAGATCAAAATCTCGGTTTCGATTTCGTTCATGACTCGAACTCTAAATTGGTCAAACTTTTAGTAAATTTTGGTCAAATTTTTGGTAAATTTCGAATTTTTTTGAAAATATGTTCCGAACTTTATTGAACTTTGCCGAACTTTATTTTATTGATTTTTTTAAACTTCTTAACATTGTTAGAATACATATTTACACTAGTGAAACTAATTTTTGATCAAACAATGGATCTTGAGTTCACACAAAACATATCAGACGGTCAGATTTTGATTTCACATTGAATAAATCTCAAGTGACCCGAGAACCCTTCTCATGATACGCCCATGATCAGGGTCATTTTGGAGATGTATGACACGTGGAATCAAGATCTTACTGTATGCTAGTTGGGCTATGATCTCAAGATCTACTGTGTGAAATATTGCGTACCTTTATATATATGGGTACCTCAATTACCGCTCACGCAATCTCTGGAAATGCCCATATGTACAACCCCTTTAAACCCTTTGATTGCTTCTTATTGGAAGCCATTACTTGCAAATGCTTTTTAAGTGATTGTACTAGATTTCATTGAATTTAAAAGAAAGACTTGCAAGTTTGGCGACCTCTAATATGTAAAAACATCATTTAAGCAACTTGATTTGAAGGCCATGATTTAAAGATATCGATTGCAAAAGATTAGAACAAAATATAATTTTTCACATTTGATTAAATGGAATCAAAGGCTTTTATATAATTCAACAGTTGACTACAATAAATCATATGACAAGTATCGTGCTTTACTCTAATTTTATATACTAGAGATCTATTGATCATGAACATCAAATCAGATAGCCCATATTGCATTTTTACATATCACACATCCCTAAGATACCATGTCTTTCTTTAAATTACATGTGCAAGTTACTTCTAATTATAATTAGGAAGCCATTACTTGCACTAGCTTTTTACGTGATTGCACCAAGGTTAAAAAAAGACTTTATATTTTAGGGACATGTGTTACGTGAAAACGCAATATGGGTCGTCTGATCTAAAGTTCATGATCTATAGATCCATAGTGGACAAGATTGACACGAAATATAATCTTCATCATGTGATTAAATATAGTCAAAAGCTATTATATCAGACGGTAATTTAATATCAGACGATAATTTGAAACACAATCTGAGCAGTCTGATCTAAAGTTCATGATCTACAGATCCTTAGTGGATAAGATTGGCACGAAATATAATTTTCATCATGTGATTAAATATAATCAAAGACTATTATATCATACGTAAATTGTATTTTGCTCCGATCTTATCTACAAAGGATCTATAGATAATGAACTTTGTATCAGACGGTTTAGATTGCATTTTCACATGTCACATGTCCCTAAAATAAAAAGTCATTCTTTTACCTTGGTGCAATCACTTAAAAAATATGTGCATATAATGTATTGTATCAAACCCATCCTCTCTCTCTCTTGTCTAAACTTACACGCAGACTTTGAAAAAAAAAAAAAAACCAAGGAGAAGAAGAAGAAAGGTAGGGGAGAAGAAAGGGAAAAATAGGTATGCCCTTTTTTTTTTTTTTTAAGGGTAACAAAGGTAAAAAAAATAGACGAGAGAAGAAAGGAAAAAAAATGGGTTTTTAATTTTGCAAATATTGCGTTTAAACCCTATTAAAAAAAAAAGCGAAAACAAATGATTTTGTTTTTTGTGTAAAAACTAGGTTTAAACCCTATTTTGCAAAATAAAAAACCATAAACTCTATTAAAAAAATTTCAAAATTGAACTGTGTAATCTCGGCCGATAATTTGAAAATTCGGTCGATAATTTGCCATTTCCAATGGGGGGAGGGGGCGGCTTTTAAAATTTCTCCGTTTCAGTTTCGATTGAAACCGAGTCGTCTCGGCCGAAAATTTGAATTTTCGGCCGAGATTTTGATCCATGGTCACGTGTGGTGCCATAACTAAATTCAATCTACTTTGGATAAAAAGAGAGATGCTGCTCCGAGCACACTATATTTTTCCTTCCTGTATTCTAATTTATGAATGACAAAAGAATTTTGCTATCTGCACGCCTATTCATGAAAAAGAATTAAATTTTGTTTTGTTGTGCCTCATAAAGATTCTAAATGCATGCATTAGATTGCGAAAAGTTTGTCGTAGCAGCTGTTGGGTGCACGCCAACTTTATTTTCCTTGTTGCATGTGGCGGCCGGAAGAAAAAAGTTGTGTCCCTGCTAGCTACGGCTCTTTGGAAAGAATTAGGGCAAAAATATTAATACCATGACGACCGCCGTCACCTTCTCTATCTTACAATACTATCCTCGTCTTCATCACTAGCATGCCGAACTTATAGTTGAGCTGCAGGTCCAACCGTCCTCAGTCAAAAAACTTAAACAATATTATAATCGTTACCATAATTTGCACTGCAACCCGTGAAAATATAATCTCACACTATCTGCCTTAACTGAAATACATTGATTGCTTTGAATTAGATGGTGAAGATTATTTTTCATATCAATCTTTCATCCAATGGATCTTTGAGATTGAGGTCGTACCATCATACAGTCAATTTTTTATTTTTGTGGTACACATCCTCAAAAGTGACCCTAAAATCAGGTTTGAGTGTGATATGTGCGATGTAATTAAATCATTTTTTTAATGGGTAAGCTCGGCTCCAAATTGCGACCTTGAGGGTGTAGTATTGTCAACCTTCCATTATGCTACATGCTCAACATGGGTCAAAAAATCGTCTGATACCGATTCGTATCGGTTTTGGACTTGGGCGATATGATACATTACCTATGTATCGTACCCCATAAAAAATAGGATAATTATCGTCCGATACGGACAATGTATCGCCCGTATCGGACGATACGGACAATAAAAATATCAAAATGTTTGCTATTTTAAGTTAGCGGCGGCTAACTTAAAATTAAAAAAAAAAAAAAAAAAAAAAAAAAAAAAAAAAAAAAAAAATAATAATAATAATAATAATAATAATTTTTTTAAAAGTTAGCGGTATGTTAGCGGCCGATAACTTAAAATATCGGCCGCTATCCTAAGATAGCTGCCGATATCCTAAGATATCGCCCGTTCTCTAGACTATACAAAAAAAAAAAAGTATTGAACGAATACATTGAATGGAAGATTAGAACGAAAAATGATCTTTATTGTTTGTCTTAAAATAGTCAATGCAATTTAGCGACAGAAGATGTTGTGAGATAACCTTTTCGTGGATTGCAAATAATGGTACCCTCCTATAATAACTTCAATAATAAATTGCCTAAGGGATTGACTCTATTCAACTTCCTAAGGTAGCATTTCATCCGTCCAGCTTTTTGGCAACATGATGCACATGGCATTAATTTCAGGCCATCAATAGAAGTCAACCAACGCTAAAAGAATGCCCTTTAGATCCATACCTTCCAATTGAGCACATCATTCGACTGCATGTTTGAAATTGGTAAGTCTCAAAATTATACATAAATAATTTTTAAAATTATATTTTATTGTGCCTTTGATAAATCTAATTTTATACTTTGAATGTTTTTTAATATTTTACAAATTTAAATAAAAGTTTACAAGAATTGGGCTTTATACAAATGAAAATTAGAAGATTCAAGCTTTCTAACGTGTCAAGAAAAATCCGAATTGAAATTGTACATCAAAAGTAATGAGAAAAAGAAGTAAAAAGAAAATTGCATAAAAATTCAATGTCGCAAAATAGAACAGTTTTAGTGTATTTAAAATAAGATTTCTTTCTAATATGAGAATGACTTCTTTTCTATTTTTAATTAGTGTCATTTTAGGATTTTTTTCTTAGTTTATCTCATTATACTAGGGTCTTATGGATCTATAGATAAAGACCTTAGGTTTAAGTTTTATATAGATAGTTTACTAGAGCTTTCATATAGTTTTCAATAGTGATAGTTTATAGTTTTCAAGTTTTGAGAGTTTGTGAGATTCGAGAGATTGTAAATAATTCTAACGCTTTTTATTTTTGTTTTTGATAATCATAATCGCCTTGTTGGGATTAAGATTAGATTTGATAGAAAATTCACAATCAAATTAGTACTTGTACTCTAGTTTAATAGGTTTCATACAATGGTACTTACGGATTAAATCACCAGAGATTAGATGGATTATATTGTCCTAACTAGTCCATGACTATGAATATGATCTTATTATTTTAAATAACTTTAACTTTTAACGAAGAGAAGATTATTATCCGAATGTGTGATTAAGAGGGATCTTAGATTATTTTTTCTATTACTTTCTAAACCTAAGTTTATTGTTTTCCCTAGATACTTTTAATTAAAATTATTTTCTAATCAAAGCTTTAATTTTGATAAACATGTAGTTTATGTGGTTCGACACTCTTAATATTTGTTCTAGTTCCACAAACTTGTGCACGTGCAAGATTTTCAGATTTTAACATATGTACTTTTTTTTATATCAACTTATCAACGATTGTCTATTTTAAAGTGACCAAAGTAAATGTTGAAGCTAAGTCTCACATTGGGTAAAGTATACCCTTGTCTCTCCCCTTATAATATCTTGGGCCCTTCGCTCATTGTCAATTGGTTTTGAGTTGGGTGCACAAATTTATCATGGTATTAGTGCAGACATTTCTTTACTTCACGTCACCTAATTTAATTTTTCACGTGATTTGTGATGTGTAAACTAAGTTGTACTCGCAAGTACACGAATCGTGATGTAGTCAGTGTGTGTAGAGTACGAGATCGTTCCCACGAGGATTGGTTAGAAAATTTAAAAGGAAAAATAATAACCAGTTACAAGAGCAAACACAGATTTACCACAGCAACTAACAATCTAGAATTTTGAGAACTTCTGATAAATGAGATAAATACGAACAGATAAATACTAACGAAATTTAAGAATTAAACAATTAATGAAAGATAAGGATTGAGATACTAAATCCTCCCATCGTAGGTTTATCATTTACAGAATGCCAATCTGTGGATTGAAATGCGAGATCTTTAACAGATTTCTCAAAAGAAGAACCGTCCCATACACACGTGAGTTCTAAAATATAGATCTAAGATCACGGAGATGCATGATTAACATCTCATGAGTGTATGATTAACACTCACACCTCGGACAATATTTAGAACCCAATCTTTACTGTAATTTCCAAAGTACGATCTAAGATCAAGGAGATGCATAATTAACACCCCATGAGTGTGTGATTAACACCCACACCTCAGATAGTGATTGGAACTCACTACTGGGATAAAGTCACACTATCAATCCGAAATCAAGGAGATGTATGATTAACACTACACGAGTGTGTGATTAACACTCACACCTCAGATAACAGTAAAACTTCACCTCGAGATGGGTAATAATTAGGATAAAATTATTATTGCAGATCTGAATCATAGGGCATGATTAGCTCCTAGATCTTAGGCTGAAATCATATTTCACCATTTTCAATAACAATATTAGGGCCTTAAAAAGTATCTAACATCTCAATCACGCAGATTTATATTAATATAAATGAATACCTCGGATGAGGTTCATTAGATCCTCATCCTTAATGAAACTAGCTACACATAGTAAAAGTAAATAACATGATTGAAATGTAAATTGACATTAGCATCAATATTTAAAATACCGTAAAGATCTTTAACAATTTCCACAGAGAGCTTTGATTCCCAGTTCGTATAGCCTTTTCTTGAAGGTGGATAAACGCAAGACTAAGACTTATCTTCTTTCTCAAAATGAATATTAAAAAGATAGTTAAAGAAATTGGGATTCAATACCCTTACACACTGAAAAGCAGAAAACTAAAACAGAAGAATGCAGAATGAAAACTGATCCTCGGATTCTCAGATTTTATCTCCTTTAATAGTACTGAGATCGGCCGCTTCAAATGCAAATTCAAAACATCAAATTGAATTTGGTCGATTGATCGACTGAATATGGTCGATCAATCGACCAAATCAGATTTTATTTTTCAATTTCCAAGTCTTCCGGATCATGTCGATCGATCGACCTAGTCAAAAGGTCTTGCTTTTCTTTATTTGTCACTTTCTTTCTGCTTTTTCGCCATTTTGTGCTTTCTAATGAGTTTAATGACCACTTTGTCCTGAAATTTAAAAAATTTGACAAATCATGTTAGATAGCTTTCATTGAACAGCTAAATGTGAATTTTTAGGGGTGAAATATCCTCATATTTCACTGCACATCAATTTGGCTCAGTCATATTTCACTGCACATCAATTTGGCTCAGTCCCGCCAACATGTGTGGGAGCGTGCTGAAGTTTAGTCTCACATTGGATAAATTATAGCTTATGTCTCTCTCCTTATAATAGCCTAAGCCCCTCCATTCATTGCCAATTGATTTTGAGTTAGATACACAGATTTATCATAAATACTTCGAATCTTCTAATGGGTATCTCTTTTAAACTCCTCACATTTCATCACTTGTATGACTTGGCTTGACTTGAATTGGTTAAAGGAGTCTGCCTTAACCTAAAACATAAGACTATGAGGCTGCTATCTGTATAAGACCCGTGAGCTCTCATTAATTCATTGCCTAAATATAATTTTTTTTTCAAAAACTATGCTTGAAGTTGTTGGGTCCTCACTCATTGCCTAAATATAAGGGAGCCATTACTTGCACACACTTTTTAAGTGATTGCACTGAGGTTAAAGAAAGACATGGTATTTTAGGGACATGTGATATATGAAAATGCAATATAGGCCGTCTGATTTAAAGTCCATGATCTATAGATCCTTAGTGGATAAGATTGGAGCAAAACACGATATTTATCATATGATCTATTGTTGTTAATCGTTGAATCAAACAATAGCCTTTGACTATATTTAATCACATGATGAGGATTATATTTCATGCCTATCTTATCCACTAGATCATGTATTTTAAATCAGACGACTTAGATTGCGTTTTCACATATTACATGTCTGTAAAATATAAAATCATTTTTTAACTTTAGTGCAATCACTTAAAAAGCCAGTGCAATTAATGGTTCCCAAATATAATTAAGCTACATTTCAATCAATATCATTCATAACAAAAATAAACTAATAATTTCAATCAATATTAAATTTCAAGTTTACTCTAATATGTTGTTGTCATCGCTAGTCTTAAGCCCGAAATAGAAAGGATAGGATTAGCCTTAGCTTGATATCCAACTATTAAAAACCCATTAAATCTCTCCGATGAAAATAGACCCCAAAACGATAGGATTAGACTGTTGTAATGATGATGATGATGATTGGAATATGTAGCTAGACACACATAATTGAGAAAAATTAGTTCCAAATATATGTTTGTTTTTCTGCTTCCACTTCGTATATTTCCAATCTTTTGGTGTGTATAACCATGGAACAAGCTACTCGAATAAAATCTCAGCCAATTTTTTCAAAAAGTCGTTGGTATATTGATCTAATTTATCGACCTTATTACTATATATTTTTTTAAATCTAAAAAAATATAAAAAGTAAAAAAATATTCTATTTTTCTTTTCATATTTTAAATTTTTTTTGAAGCTACCTACCTAGGTTTCACTTCATTTTAGTTATATATTTTGCTAATTATGATTTTACGTAGCTATATATAGTGCATTTCTTATGAATTTTTTTATCTAAAATAGATAAAATTATACATAAGTTAGTTCAAAGAGTGAAAAAGAGGTTGGAAAAAGAGAAAATAAAAGAAGATAAGTGAAAATAGAGAAGAAATCACAAATTTGGGGTGGATGAGTGAGGTGCCACTTTAAGTGGCTCACGTAAGAATAGCATCTGATATTTTGAAAATACTAAAATACCGGCTGTTCTAAGCGAGAAATTGCTGTCTCCGGCCAGTATGTTGGACGGTTTTAAGGGGGGCCAGTATTTATTCAAAATACAGACACAGAGACCTCCGGAATCAGTTCATACCGGCTGATACAAACTGATTTCGTCCATAATTTTAACTAAGGTATCAAAAATCGATCGATATCGATACATATTGGTTTTCTGGCCAACCGATATATTTACGATATCCACGTTCGCCCAACAATTTAGCCTGATTTTTGCTACAGTTTCCCGATACCTATTCAGCCTTATTTTGCAAGTAATTTTAATATTAAGTGTGACTGCTTCCGTGACGTGACGTGAGTACAATTACTATTTAATGGATGCAAGTCAAGCAACATCAGCTGGGTTGAAACTCGAAAGAAACAATGGTAACTCTAGTTACGCCCATATTTTAAATCCCTTCAAAATTGTTAAATGCATAGGTTTAGATGATGTAAGTCATATACTCATATTTCACTCAAATATTTAACAAAATAGATCTTGTGATCATGACTCACTTATTAGACGGTCAGTATTTTATTATATGTATCATAGATCCTCAAAAAATGACGTTTGAATTATATGACACATATCACACTCAAATGTGATTTTTAGGTCATGTTTTGAGATCTGTAATTCGTGAAATCAAGAACTTACCGTCTAATAGGTGCGTCATGATCCCAAGATCTATTATGTGAAAGATCTGGATAAAACATAGTCTCTATCATCTGATTCTATGCAATCAACAACTTTAAGGGATCTAGGTTTAGTAAATACGTGGGTGCTAATATAGCTACCCATCATTTTGTCAAACTTTCTTTAACTCTCCATGGGCAGGGAGATGTCACATCAACCTAATAAAAAATTAAAAATTGCAACTTATATAATTTTTTTTATGAGTATCTTTAAATCCACCCACAAAATCTTTGAGTTTCCCCACACTCAAACATAGTGATTGTGTTGAATCAAAAGGTAGAGACCATTTATCCTCCAAATCTTTCAACCAATGGATCTTGAGATCATGAACATACTATCAGACGGTCAGTATTTTATTTCACGTGACAAACAACTCAAAAAAGTGACCTTAACATCATGTACATGAGCAAAATTGATTTTAAAGTCACTTTTTTGGGTGTGTACCACATGAAATAAAAAATCGACCGTCTGATGATCTTAAGATCCGTTGTGTGATAGATTGGGACGATGAATAATCTCCATCTTCTGATTCCATGTAGTCAATGAGTTTCAACGTGGGTGAACTCAAAGATTTGGTGGGTGGATTTAAAGTTTTTTTTTTTTTTTTTTATAATTGTTGACATTTAAAATATGGTAATAAATATTTCTCAAAAAAAAAAAATGGTAGTAAATATAACCTGCTGAGCATATGCACTGGATACAGTGCTTAATGTTAAAATATTCTTATACGTATCGGGCGATATGTATCAGCCGAGTCGTATCAGCCTCGTCCCTCGGGCAAACCAATACTCGAGACTAATACCGATTTCGATACCAGAGAGTAACCCATGGTTGTAACATTTCCAAACATTTATGATAGGAATAAACACTAGTCATTGTCTCACCCCACCAGTAATCACTTAGGGCATGTTTGGTTTCAAGGGAAAACAGGAGAAAGAAGGGAAAACTGATAGGCGGAAAATAAATTGCTGCATTTCCCATTGGTTGGATGACATGGGAAAAGTCAGAAATTATCTTCCCATTTTCCGTTAAAACCCAACAACAAAAGCCGAGGGGGTCCCTCGATTTTCTATTTTCCTACCCTTCGGACTTCTCATCCGACTCTTCTTACCCATGTAGTAATACCACACAATATGTTCACAAACAAAAACCATTGACTGATTTGAATTGGACGATGGAAATTGTTTTTTTTTTAATCTTCCTCATGATAGATCTTAAGATCATGACGCCCCCTATCAGGCAGTCTGATGTTGATTCTATATGACACACATCCCCAAAAATCAGAGGTAGAGCCACGCTATAAGTCAATTGACCACCCAAACTTTCTAAAAATTTGTTACTAAGCTTTAGGAGTCCTAATTTATATTAGTGGATTCTCATCCATCCAAAATTATCTTGACCACCGAAAATGATCAAAATTCTTCAAACAATTTTTTTTATGGTATTTGTTTTCATAACAAATATTTATTCTTTGATTTTTTTTTTATTAAAATCTCACAATTTTGGCCTATTTTAAGTGTTGCACTGACTTGTCTTTGGAGAGATTTCTATTACAATACGCTCTACTATGTTGTAGAGGTATATACTCACATATATGGTGTATATGCTATAGTATAATTAATTTGAAAAAAATAAACAATTTATTATACATAACAAAGTTTAAATCTAGAACTTAACCTCTACAAAGAACTAAGTCAACCACTAGAGCAATTCACTAAAAAATGTAAAGAGAAATACAAACTTAATACATATATAAGTTTTTGGTCATTTGACTATTTTTTTTTGTTAGAATATATTATTTTCTTATAATTTCCTGTATATATATCCAAACACAAGATTTGATTAATCTTGCATTTTCATAGCTAGCAATGTGGTTATCCAAACAACAGAAAATAAAGAGAAACAAAAGAATCTCATGAATTCCTATAACTTAGGTATCTATAGGAAAATACAAGAATATTATTTTATTTTCTCGCGTTTCTCATGTTTTAATCCAAACAAGCCCTTAGTTTTAAGTTTTGTCTATAGAGGACTTCAACAGATACGGTTGATCAACTTATTCACCGTCTAATTCAATGTTGTCAAGGTTTTTGTATATGACAGTCCTGACGGCAACATAAGAATCTCTTATTACAAAAAAAAAAAAAAAGCAGTATGTTTTAATAAAAACTTAGAAAATGGAGGAAAAGAATTTATTAATCCTACATTTTGTCAGTGATTCTTAGCTTGCATAGCTTGCTGGAATGTAGAGGATTTCCATCAGTTTCCATGGTATGAATAGCCATATTAGTAATCTGAAAATATATATAGAAAACCAGTTATATTATAGGAATATATTGATGGAATTTAAATGGATCTGACGATCCGACCGTCCAAAATTAAGCCGAGAGATCTAGGCGCATGATCAATCAAAAACAATAAACCAACCATCTATAAATTAGATATATGTGCGTACCTTGAGCGTTAGCCATTAGTGGTTGCCGATCTTCAACGATGTTCTCGCGTTCAATGTCTCCTAGCACAATGGGGATGCTCTCGCCAATAGGGAGGATTGAATTACGTCGAGCTATCGTTGGGACCAGGCACCCCTTATATTTATAGCCAAAGAGTCCTATCCCATTAAGGACTGAAATTGCTAATTGTAGTGTGATTAGAAATCACAATCATACTTTAACTGAAAGACACAATAAGCAGTTACCTATTCTCTTCAAACTCACCAGAATAGCAATTGTACATCTTAAGGTTGATCTTATACCATTCACTGGTCAACGGGTTTGACCATAGTGATGGCCACCAAAATAGAAACTTCTTACAGTCTCCCACTTGGCCAAACTATGTCAATAAACTTCGATTACCCAATGTTAGCTAACTTTCTTTGAATGGTAAGTTACAATCAATCTCAATCAAAGTCTTTATTATCAGTCCGGTCCAGTGAGAATTTCAACACAGAATCAATGTAGTCAATATATCATATCATCGATATATGACCGCTCATCAGTTACTGTATTGGAAGTCATCACCGACATGGATTCCAACTAGTATGATTTCACATAGATTGTAAGTTTACATAACTGAATGGTGATTACATGTAAACGCAATCTAATATTGGTCCTACTTTATTGCCATCTACTGGCACCATATGTTCCAAGGAGTTATTTGCATAAAAATGGAAAAGCAAATAAATAAATTTTATTTCTGAATCAATTAAACAAATGTATTCACTCGTATATACCCACTTTCAAAGGCTATCAAAATTATCCGTTAACCCCGTACAACATGCTCCAAAAGAGCTTGGGAGGTAAACCTTCGTGAGAGGGTCACCAACATGAGTGTCGACTTATCTTTTCAACAGATACAATTTGATTACGAACTTTCTCACGACAACAAGATACTTTATATCAATATATTTGGAACCCCACTAATCTTGTTGTTATTGGAGATAGCAATCGCAGTGAATTGTCACAAAAAGATTCTCGGGCTTTGAAATAGTATCAACAACTCGAAGCCCTTAGATAAAATTCTCAACCAAATCGCCTCACATGTTGCCTCAAAACATGCAAATTCCTTCCATAGTGGGCCGAAGTAGTCGGCGTTTGTTTAACGCTCTTCCAAGATATAGGTCCACCGCAAGCATAAAAATATAACCCGATGTGGACCTCACGAGTGTCTTGACACCCAAAGATAGTCGATCTGAATAACTTCAAGGTTATTCCACCTTTTGTATGTGAGCATGTGTCCTTTAGTCCCTTGTAAATAGCGAAAAACCTTCTTAGCCGCTTTCCAATGATCCAAACCAGGATTACATTGGTACCTGCCAAGCATGCCAACTATATACGCTATATCTGGACGAGTACAGACTTGTGCATACATGAGACTCCCAACTGCCGATGCATAGGGAATTGTCTCCATCTGTTTTCTCTCCAGATCGATCCTGGGACTCTGAAGTAGACTAAATTTATCACCCTTAATGACAGGGGCAACAGTAGCAGAACAATTGTGCATGTTAAACCTTTTAAGAACTTTATCAATATAAGCTCTTTGAGACAATCCCAATATGTCACGGGCTCTATCTCGATGAATCTCAATTCCTATCACGTAGGAAGCTTCACCAAGATCTTTCATATCAAAACTCTTTGATAAAAAGTTCTTTGTCTCATATAACATGCCCAAATTGCTACTCGTAAGTAAGATATCATCAACGGGTTTGACCATAGTGATGGCCTCAGATTTCTCGTGAATGAGAAATATATAACCAAAACGAGAATAATCATCAGTGAAGGTAATAAAATACTTTTGACCACCAATAGCGGGAGTTGGAAACGGTCCACAAATATCAGTGTGGACTATTTCCAGCAAACTCGTGCTTCTGAGAGCCCCTTTCTTATTAGTCTTTGTGAGTTTCCCTTTAACGCAATCAACACAAGTATTGAAATCAGAGAAATCGAGCGCATCGATTATATCATCTTTTATTAACCTCTCCATTCTATCCTTAGATATATGGCCTAAACGTTTATGCCATAAAATGGAGGAGTTATCGAGTGCTCGTTTTCGTTTCTTACTTATTTTATCATTCACATGCATAGAAACTAAAGATTGGGCGTAAGATGAATCCAAGTTCAACTGATAAAGATTGCCCACTAATGAGCCACCACCCACAATATCGGAATTAAATAATAGAGTAAACATATTATGTCCAAATTTAAATTCAAAACCTAATGAATCCAATTTAGAAATTGAGATAAGGTTTCTAGTGATACTGGGAACATAAATAGTATCAACTAAATCCAAAATGAAACCACTATCTAAAATGAGACGGAGAGTCCCAATGGCCTCCACGTCTGCTTCTACTCCATTCTCGAGTTTGATGGTACGTTCGCCTTTACTTAGCTTCCTGCTGGATCGAAATCCCTGCATTGAATTACTTATGTGAATAGTTGCACCAGAATCTATCCACCAAGTATTGCGTGGAGCATCAACATAAAGTGATTCAAAACACACAAAAGCAAGGTCATTACCTTTCTTAACTAGCCAATCTCTGTATTTCTGACAATTCTTCTTAATGTGTCCCTTCTTCTTACAGAAGTGACACTTGATGCCAGAAGTAGATGTGCTAGCCTCTCCTTGTTTGGTTTCCGGTGGAGGAGCTTTCACGTTCTTTCCTTTATATTGTCCCGGTTTTCGCTTGAAATTTCGTTTCGATGGGCCAAGAGCGGCGTAATGGGCACTTTCAGGTTTTTCAGCCCGAAGTCGTTCTTCTTCTTGGACACAGTGAGCGATTAACTCGTTCATCTTCCATTTCTCTTTCTGCGTGTTATAATTGATCTTGAACGGGCCAAATTGCGCAGGAAGAGAAGTCATAATGAAGTGAACAAGATAACCCTCAGAAAAACTCATGTCCAGTTCTTTCAATTGAGTGGCCATGCCACTCATTTTCATAATGTGCTCCCGGACGCCGCTATGACCATCATATTTCATGGTTCCCATTTTAACAATTAGACTACTGGCAAGGGCTTTAGAAGTCCCTTGAAATTGTTCCTTAATGGCTTGCATGTATTCTTTTACAATGGAAGTCGAATACCTCCCCGAATCGCATCAGTAATAAAACTCTTTCTGATCATGAGGCTCATACGATTTGATCTATCCCATTTTTCTAAATATGGTTCAACGGATCCTCGGTACCGAGGCATCGTGGTGAGCACCTTGGGTTTATCAGATCGTATAGCATAGTCAAGATCCATGCAGCCTAGAACAATTGCAACTTGTTCCTTCCATTTCTTATAATTTGATCCACTCAAAAGTTCAATTCCACCAATCATGGTTATGGTAGGGGTTCAATCTTTGCACAATAATTAAGGGCTTTATTATGTCCACATACAATCGAAGTAACTATCAATTCCACAAGGTTATAATTATAGTATGTGACGCGAAAGTTAAAATATGTCAAGGAAGATAAAAATTAAAACCAATGTGATTTTATTGAGAAACGATTTGTGTCATTATAACCCTCCGTTGGGTCGAGCCATAACACACTAGTCGCTTCCTCAATCTATATTAATGATTGTGGTACTAATTGCGTCGTTAGGACCCTCCGTTGGGTCGAGTCACAACACGCGAGCAGTACCCACACACACAAAATAATGAATAGTGAAACACAACCATCATATAACATTAAGTGATTCATCTCCGTTGGGCAGAAGAATCCCTTATGTTGTAACACCAACGTTCACTACATACTTTCACTGGATTTGTAACATGTTTTTGAACAAAATTAAACCTCACTATGAAAACCACGGCACTAGGAAGGATCATCACCGTTGGACAGAAGAATCTTTCCAAGCTATGTTTTCAAATTAGGCTTGATAATAATTTAGATGATCACAAAACGTGTTATGAGGAGGTGTCAAAATAGACAACAAACGAACATTATAATGTGTAAGTACCAGCCATGGTGGTGGAGCACAACCTCCACTACCCAAATCTAATGAATGATACTTGAGCAAAAATTGATTACACAATTAAAAAATAGAAAAAATAACATCAGGTCATGAAAATATCATAATAGAGAGCTCATTGTTAAAAATAGACCTCAAAAACGGATCCGGAATGTCCGAGATAGTCAAAATGCATATATAATGTCCGAAAATCGGACCTGTAAATAGCCCAGAAAGGCCCCGAAAAGAATAAGAAATTTAAAAGATCATAATCGGGCCGGGTATCGGGCCGGGCCATGGGCCTTAGTGGCCGAGTGGGCCTCAGCCAATGGGCCCTGTAGTCAGGCTGCAGGTCGGGCCATGGGCCAAAAGTCCGAGTGGGCCTAGGGCCTTGTAGATCGGGCCAGAGGCCAAAATAGGCTGATCCAAAGGGCGGCCAATTGGGCCAAATAGGCCCAAAGTGGGTGGTGGGTCAAGTAGGCCCAGAGCCGAATGGGCCTAGGGCCCAGTGGGTCGGGTCCGGTTAGACAAGGTGGAGCCAAACGGGTCTGGTGGGGCCAG
Source organism: Chloranthus sessilifolius (assembly GCA_021018995.1). Lineage (NCBI taxonomy): Eukaryota > Viridiplantae > Streptophyta > Magnoliopsida > Chloranthales > Chloranthaceae > Chloranthus > Chloranthus sessilifolius. The sequence goes on from CM037587.1 coordinate 137,361,799, forward strand.
AAATAGGCTGGTCAGGGTTGGGCATGGGTCAATCGGTCGGGCCAAGTAGGCCCAAGAGTCATACTCTGGCCAAAGTGGGCTTCCATCCAAAGGAACGGTCAAGGTCGGCTAGGGACCCGCCCCATTCCCTTTCTTCTTCTTCTTCTTCTTCTTCTTCAAGTTTTTTTTTTTTTTTTTGAGTTACGAAATTTCACTTCAGACCAACCCACGCTTGACCGGTGACTGGCCACGGTCTGACCGATTATTGTTGGAGGAAGTCGGCGGTGATCGTACGGAAAATGCCACGGCCACGATCGGCCACAAAAAATCCCAAAATTTTTTTTTTGTTTTGTTAGAAGAATGCCCTCACCCGCCCCAAGCTCACCGCGCCCAGCGGGTCCGTGGTGCCGGTCGGTTATCGCCGTCGGTCGTCAGTCTTATCCGATGTGGAAAATTCCCGGCGGATCCGCCCACAAAATAAAACCCAAAATTTTTTTTTTTTTTTTTTTTTAAAAACTGCCCCATGCTAGTTTAGATATTGACGCCCAAAAAAAAAAAAAAATTTTCGTTCCTCTCATTTGAATGCCGACGAGAAGTCGAGATCTAAATATGATGTTTTGATTGACCAAACACCATCATGGCTCTGATACCAATTGATGGAATTTAAATGGATCTGACGATCCGACCGTCCAAAATTAAGCCGAGAGATCTAGGCGCATGATCAATCAAAAACAATAAACCAACCATCTATAAATTAGATATATGTGCGTACCTTGAGCGTTAGCCATTAGTGGTTGCCGATCTTCAACGATGTTCTCGCGTTCAATGTCTCCTAGCACAATGGGGATGCTCTCGCCAATAGGGAGGATTGAATTACGTCGAGCTATCGTTGGGACCAGGCACCCCTTATATTTATAGCCAAAGAGTCCTATCCCATTAAGGACTGAAATTGCTAATTGTAGTGTGATTAGAAATCACAATCATACTTTAACTGAAAGACACAATAAGCAGTTACCTATTCTCTTCAAACTCACCAGAATAGCAATTGTACATCTTAAGGTTGATCTTATACCATTCACCGGTCAACGGGTTTGACCATAGTGATGGCCACCAAAATAGAAACTTCTTACATATATTGGAAACACCTTTAAGTTTTCCGAGGGCTCACAAAATTAAAATTCTAAGGGACACCTTTATACTTTATACTTTAGACTCAAAAACTAATAAAAATTTTAAGATCTATTTTCGGACGCATGAGTTACATCCAAATGGTGAAAAATGACGGATTTATTACCCAACACTTCAGATTCCGTCATTTTCCCTGTATTCAAACTAACAGTAAAACCCATTTTACCCAAGTAAACCGGGTTCACTCAGTACTAACGAACCATGAACAATGAACCTAAGCCAAACATTTTTTCCTTACATTGATGTTGTTTTTATCAAAGAGTTTCATTTGGTACACGACCCATCCACCAGCGTGTATCATGCATAGTTCAGAATGCAGATATGTGGTTCTTAAAAAGGGCTATCAGCGGGTTGGGTCGGGTCGCCAAAACCTGACCCGCCCCGAGCATTTTTTACCAGGTCGGACGCATAAACTTGACTTGTCAATCGAGTCGGGTAAAAATTGGGACGGGTTGAACTGAACCGACCCAATCCAGTATTATATATATAAAATAATGATAAATAAGGCTCTTTTCTAAGGTCGGGTGGGTCGGGTCAGGAGTGCGCCTTTCTCCATTTAGCAGCCGAAAGTTTGGCCCGACCCAAGCAGAACCGTTGACAGCACTACATTCTTAAAACTCGTACGCGCTAAATGTCTACACACGCTAAGGTTCATGCGGGGCCATTTTTGGTTGGATGGATCAGGCAGCACTATACAAACTCTTTTGTCAAAGCCGTGGACCTTAATAATACAGCATTAAATTGTGGAAACCTTTTCTGCTACCCCTCAATAATTAACGTGCTCAAATTTCCAATTTCTACAGATATTTTTTATCCAAAAAAAATAAAAACAAATTTCTTCATCTTTGTATAAAGAAGCATAGACGACTACTAGTAGTTTCTAATTCAAACAAAATGGTGGTTCGTTCAGATTTAGTTGCAATATTTATGGTATCTATGGTGATGGTGGCACTCAGCGTGCACCCATGCCAAGGCTACCATGTTGATCAGATGGTCTCCCTTTCACGGTCATCAGCGGCAACAAACTTTGTGCTCCGACAAGCGGTACTTCAAAAGAGGTCACTGCCACGGAGGAAACGATCGGTTTCAAAGCCACGTTCGCCAGATGGCAACCCTGTTGTTGGTATGATGGTTCCTCCGGCGCCACCCCCCTCCCATCCACACCCACCACCACCTTACAGGATTGATGGTCCTACTCTGCCTTTTTCCCAACTTGGACCACCACCTTATAGTAACTACCCTTGATTAATGCATCCCTGTTTAATTCTATTTTCTACACTGTTTTAGTAGGTCGGATGTTAGTTTACTTGGGAGAATGTCACCAAGATTTTCTACACTGTTTTAATAAATCTTCTCTCAAGTAGATACTTATGTTCCACCACGTTTCAACTTCTCTAATCTAGAGCTCTTTTATGTTTTCTGAATTTTCAAAGGTTCTAAGGTATATCTGTGGAGGAAATCTTGAAAACTCCATTAGAAATTGAGAACGCAACGGCATGGGGTTTGGATTATAATGGAGTTTTTTTTTACCCGAGAGAGTCTCCAACTACACTCAACTTGTCCTTTCTTTTATTTCAAAGAAAGTAGCTGGTTTACAGATTGGGGAAAATTAAGAAGAATAAGAAATTGGTTTTTAATTGACATGTGCAAAAATTCAAGGGAAAATTAGGAAAACATTAAAAAAAAAAACTTTGTAGGAAAGAGGATTTGCACAACAATTTAGAGCTTAGAGATACCCAACACCGGCACAACATGTAGTCAATGTAGTATATATGGCATTTTTAGGCGAAAAATGTAGGAGACAGAGAGAGGGTATGGATATAGATTCATTTTAGGGGAAAAATTAAGAACATCCATGGCTTCTGAGTCGATTTGCGTATCAGACCCATTAATCGCCGCCGCCGATTCTAGCTATAACACAGTTTCAAGTGTTGCATCTGGGTTTTGAATTCCATCATTGATCCTTACGAAGGCTCGAGAAGTGGATGATGAGGACGACAATGAAGAAGAACAAGTGAGTTTTGTGTCTTTGTTGTTGTTCTTTCTAGCAGCAGTGGAGAGAGAAGATGATGAAAATCTTGAAGAGAAGTGAAGGGCTCATAGAACATCAAATCGTCCCCGAGTTCGAGCAGATCTCCATTCGGTTCTTCTCTATCGATCCACATCTCATTACTCTCGTTTGAGTTCTCCACTTAACACCTTTTATTTTGGCATCTCCATTGATTTGCATGCCCTTCATCTGTTCTTGCAAATGGTTTTAGAAGAGATTTACAAAAAATAAGGAGGTTAATCTCAGTGGGACTTATATGAAATCTTGATGAAGAATCCTAATTCCTTAAATCTTAAATTTACTAAACATGGAAGTTTGGGTTAGAGCCCGAAAGAGAGGGGCAGCTTGTCACGAAGTTACTCTTTGCGACATAATCTCTCATGCTGCAACTAACTTTTCTCGAACTAGATCAGCCTACTCGCGTTTCAAACATGCACGGTAACGCAGAAACTATGCGGATTCCCGAATGCAATTCATATAGCTATACGCAGGGACATTCTTAGGGGCAGCCCCACTTAGAGTTTGGGTCCGCACCGTGAGAGTGGTCGTGGATTATCATACGCGTTCCGTAGGGGATCCCTTAGGCCAGCAACATGTCACGTGGCTATTAGATCATTTCCCTATATATAGTTTAAACATCAACAGTGCCAAAATGGCAGGAGGACCTCAAACCTATTAGTTTGACATACCGCAACGTTTGTGCATTGCTGACCCATCTGGTTCATGTCGCGACTGCATCGCGTGCCCTGCTGACACTGCATCACGACCCAGACTGCTACCACGTCGCGTGCCCTCTTAGTCCACGACCGAAGCTCTTGGAGTACCAATGGCGAAGCCCTCATGGCTTGGTGACGCGCCGATGATGCCCCAGCTTTAATCCACCAATGCCTGACGCACTAGTGGCACAAGTGGCCCTGCGGCTGACTTTGATGGCCATGCCGCGAGCCTACGTCACTAGCTGCTCCAACATTGAAAGACCACCTGTTTCTTCAGAAAAATTTCCCCTAAAACGACATAATATAGAATGGCAATTTCGTAATCTCACAATTACAAGTTGTGCCTACACGTGTTGGGGATTTTAGATCTCATGGATCTCTGAAATTCTAATTGCCGTGCAAACCCTTGTTCCTAAAACTTTTTTTTTTTTCTTTTTTTTTTTATATAATGCTTTGAAACGGGGGATGTTTTTCTAAAGTCCCCAAAATTCAACTTAAGTGAAAGAATGAGCTAGACAAAAATGTCCCTATGGTCTCATATGAGACCGATCAATCAGTTCCATATGAGACTGCTCAATCGGACTCATATGAGACCCATCAGTCCACTATAAGACAGATGGTGCTGGTCTTATAATGGATTCATATAGGACTGATTGTGGAAGAATGATCTCATATGGAACTGATCAATCTATTACAAAGCCAAGCGATCTCAAAGGAGACCGACTCGATTGATCTTGTTGTGGACAAGTCGGTCTCAATCCCTCTAAGGTAATAGGCGATATAAAAGAGCTCTAGCTAGATTAGAAAATGTGACCTCACCCCACTACCTTTAGTACACAACTCAGGTAACTAGTGCTAACTAAATTGTAGACTAAGTTTAACCTACCCAGCCCAAGCGCTGCCTGGAACTCGTGTCATTCTGAAACCTACAGTATTCATGTTGTGCTACAATTGAGCCTCCTAGCCATGGATGCCTTCCACAGCAAAGGTAGGGGTCCCTTTAACCCCACTTTTTCATCGAAAGAAATACAAAAATAAAAGACATGTAGATTAGACGTCTCCAATTATAATTGTGACTGCTAGAATGCATGTGCAATGCAAATGAGCTTTCTATTTACACGAGCAAGATAAAACGGAGTGGTAATCTAGGGAAGTAAGAAATATTTTAGAGCGACTTTAGGGGACTCATAAATATAAGGATAATCCTATCATTTTGAAGAAAATTCTCTTCATCTGTGGAGACTAATGCTACCGAGGCACTCAGGAAGTACTGATGATCCAGCCATGATTGGCTTGTAAGTTAAGGGTATAATAGTAATTTCACTTATTGGTATGTCAGCCTTAACTACAGGGTATTTAAGGTATTTTCAAGTGACTGCTCTTGTAACTTTTTATAAACTCCTGAGAATAGAGGAACTGGAGTGAATCTGTAGGCACCATTGCCCAACAACCTAAAATCTTTGCGTTTTCTGTTTGATTGATTTGCGTTCTTATTATTTTAATCCTTTCTTTCTTTGCAACTCCCCTTCTCACATTATAATGGTAGAGAAGATGTGCTTAAAACACATCATGATCTCTTACCTTTATCATGGCACGCCAAGCCCATAATGAATCATATTTACTTTGGAATACTGTGAGATCGTAAAACTCCATTTCCAACATAATAGCCTTAACCTATTGACCTATATCGAACAGTGTTTAATGGCAGTCAGGTTTTGTGCAGAAAAAGTGCAGGCAGCTGATGTGGCGAGACGCAATGGGTTGCAAGTCCATTGATCGTCTGGGCAGCCAATCACATTATGCCAAGTTAACCGCCTGCACTTTGCCTGCGCTTTGCAATTTTCCTTTATCAATTAAGAATGGTGTCTGTTAACACCAGATTCCAATTCACCCAATTTACCCAATTATTCTAATTTACTCAAATGGCCTTCTTCTTTTGCCTCGACTGGCATAGCGCTATTATTCCTTAAAATTTTTTTATTACTTAAACAAAAGATCGAATCCTGTAGCTTTTGGCCAATTAAAAAACGAAAAAAACAAAAAAGAAAGCCTCACAAAGACGAACAAAAGCTAGATAGTGAAAGCACTGTCATCAATATTTTGACAAAATATAATAAATGTGAAAGATTCCAGCGCTGGGCAACATTTAGCTGACATTTATGCAATGAGTACGGTGTGTCATCTTTATGACGCCTGTAATGTAGCATGACATCGGGGCCATGGAATTGCATCTCCCCAGTGAAGGGCCCCCTAATCAAGGATTAAAATTTCGGTCAAAATTATCAATTTTGATCCCTACCCAAATAATAATTTGGGACCAAAATTTCGGTCAGAATTTGTATGGGATTAAAATTTTCGGCCAAAATTTCAGTCCAAAACCGAAACCAAAATGAAACCCGAAATTTTGGTCCTTGGCCCTAATGGATTGGCTTACCTTCATATCCAAAAATACAATAAGAATGCAAGAGAGCCAATATATACTCTGTTTGGGATTTCTCTTTAGACTTTTAGAGGCACAGAGCAGCTCTATGCGCTCTGGCGCAAAGCAATTGATTATATGATCATGTTATGCGAAGGAGCAATCAGAGGATCAGGATTATTGAAAATAAATTTCTAAACAATTAAACATTTCTGCACCATCAAGGCATCAACCAACAATGTCAAATTGTCGGAAAAATAAATGGTGCAAATATACAGTTTTTTTTTTCTTTTCTCACTGACCTGGATAATCAAGACCTTTCCTTCATGTAAAACTAAATCACATGATTAACTTACCCAGTCTATAGGACTAGAGTACCTTTGTCCACATATATAAATAATTGAACTGACGATGGGTAATGGCCAAGGTGTTAAAATCAGTATCAGACTAGGGTACAGGTCGACGGCTCGGCTGATACCGATACGTATCGACCAATTTAAAAAAAAGAAGAAAGGAAATAGAGGTATTGGCCGATACGATATGTATCTATGATACGTATCGGTTTGCCAAAAGCCGATACGTATCGGTATCGGCCGATTTTTGATATCATGGTTAGAGCATCTCCAGCAGATTCTCTATAAGCCCAAAAAAGCAAGCCAAATCGCTATTTTGGTGATTGAAGAGCAAAATACTCCCTCCAACATATTCTCTATGAGACTCGCCATCTTTGGCCAGTCCCACTTCACTCGCTATATATTAATGGTGAATCCCACTCTATTCGCTATTAATAAAATATGATTAAATGTCTCTCATTTTCTCTCTCTATTTCTCTCTCTCCACTGGCTATACATTTTAAATATATATTAAAATAGAAACAAAAAATATTATTTTAAAGGAGGATTAGCTAAAATAGCTATCTTTGCTGAAAACTTATTGAAAAAGGCAATAGTTAAAATAGAGAGTGCACTCAAAAGGGGGTTTTAGCTATTCAAATTTAGCCATCCTTGCTGAAGATGCTCTTAGAAGCCAAAACGGTAGACTTTTTAAAGTCGTTTGAGTCGATTTTTTTTTTATTTGGTAATGTGTATAATCTCATTAAGCATAAAGAAAGTAGACTACATCACGCCCACGAATTCTTGAAATATTCTCACACCAAAATTTTTTGATTGCTTAAATCAAATGATGGAGATCTTGTTTCGCTCCAATCTTCCACGCAAGGGATCTCGAGGTCACGAAAGAACCATTAGACGGTTAGTTTTTAATTCCACATATAACAGATCTAAAAAATGTGACCCTAAAAGTCACGGTTGAGCTTGATGTGTGCCACATGACTTTAGGACCACATTTTTGGGGATCCGAGCCAAGTGGGATTGAAAACTGGCAGTTTGATGGCACAGTCATAGCCTCAAGATCCCTTGTGTGGAAGAATAGAGCAAAACATGATCTCCATTGTCTGATTTAAAGCAATCAATAATTTTTGGTGTGAGAGTATTTCAAGATTCTGCGAGCATGAATAAAGCTACCTACAAATATACAAAGCACAAATGGAGAAAAAAATTGTTAAGACATACAGGGGTGAAATCAATATTTCCATCTAGATTCTAGAGTCCTAGATGTCTTCAATTTTGAAGTTGTGCCCTTCAAATCGATGCTTGATGTCATTACATATTTTGTGGAGGACATTGTTATAAGGGAGGCAGGTTTTGTGAAGGCAAAGTGCAGGCGGCTGACATGGTGCAACATAATTGGCTGTAAGTGTAGTGGGCCCAAGCAATGCAAGTTGGAGAAGTCGGTCATGTCGCGCCACTTTAGCTGCCTGCACTTTGCTTGCATAAAACCTGCTTGCCGTTTACGAGTTTCCTTTTCCTAAGTATGCTCTTTTTGTGAAAATTTAATTTTCCTTTTCCTAAGTATGCTCTTTTGGTGAAAATTTGCATCCTCAAGAATCTGTTTGTGTCTCTCCTGCAATATATAAAAAGGGCTTTTTACAAAACATCCCCCTGTTCCACTTTTTATGCCAAGAATTGTTTTTCTAAACAATGCCCCTGCTTACCTGAAACGGGAAGCCATACATATGCATGGAGAATAATCACAGTTGTGTCATTGCCAATAAAATGCTTGTTTTTTTTTAATTATTAGGCATTTGACATGTGCATGGAGAAGGCGTACAAAATGGGCTTGTATTGGCCCATATATGACTCATTTTCATAATAATAAAAAATTTCGACCTTTTCTTGATAAAAATATAAAGGGAGCATTATCAAAAAATATAAAGGGAGCCAATTCTTGCACCCTAAATATTAGTCATTGCACCATTTTAATGATTGCACCCATTTAAAACAAAAAAAAAAGGAGAGCATTATTTTACATGAGCATTATATGATTGCACCCTCACTACAAAAATAAAGTGTTTGAGCGACACTTGCTGTTAATGCAATTTTTGGTAGCAGCAGGACTAATGGCTACAGTTTTTAGAAGCGATATGAATAGCAACAATTTTTTGTTAAAAAAACTGTCGCTAATAGTCTTATTTTTGTAGTGCCTACTTAAACAAAAGAAAAGGGAACCACAAAAAAAAATGCAAAAAAATGGAAAATTGAACCGAAGCAATCAAAATCAATATCGGACCAGTTAGGTTCAATTTAGGGTTAGGGGAGTAAGAAGTCCAATTACCCGAAACCGAATTCTTTTATTAGGGTTCAGTTTTAGATGAATTGACAACTAAACCAAAGGTTAACCGAATTTACACCCTTAAGTCTCACTGACTCCCACTCAATGTTTGATAAATAAATAAAAGAAATGAGGGCTTCAAAACTTGGTCAGGCCCCATTAGGTCAAGTTTCAAGATTAAGGGTGGGGTCAATTTGGTTTTGGGTTGGATAAAGAATGCGTCCTTATCCCATAGGATAAGATGAAAAACAACTCAAAACAAAGGAAAAAGAAATGGCTAAGAAGATGGACAATCTTTTAATCTTTTAGAATGATTTTAAATGGGGTGCAAGTACTTGTACCATTCTATTCCCTTTTTTAATAGTTGTTTCTCTTTTTAGCTGGTGCAGTGACTTATATTTGGGGTGCAAGAATTGGCTCCCAAAAATAAATGGGTCATTTTCGTGCTTTTCTCATATAAAAATTTGTTTGAATCGTGTTTTTCAAAAAGTGTAATGGGAGAAGAAAAAGCAAAAGTGTCAAAAGTAGGCCCAACATTATTTCAAAAGGACCTTAAACGCATATAGGGGCATAGTCAGGATTTTATTGTAATGGAGGCTAACCATGGTTGACATACGTTAATAATAGTTTTAACATACATTTGTTGACTTATACACAACACAAGATGATTATATAAGAAACGTATCTTATACATTTTCACAAGTTAAATGAAAGCTGGAGCCCGCTACATAGCCCAATGCCGCTAGAGCTGCCCAGTAGATATGACGAATGAGTTACAAGGTCGAGCCTCCATAACTTATTTATGATACGGGTCGTCCAAAAAGTAGTTTGACGCGTTATAAGATAACGTATCGATTTTCTTCCGTGGCCACTTAAACCTTGAGATGACCCTCAAACCTATCCGTTTAGTTTGCCTTGATGCTATGGCAGTCGGCAGAGCAGCAACCACCAACTTGAGATGCAAAGGTTTCCACGCCGACCAAGATATACCTCCTACGCACTTTTTTGACTAAATGGTGATTGATATTACTGTTGCGTGAAAGCTCACAAAATAATCAATGATCTCACGATAAACGATCAAATAAGAACATAAAATAGAAGAAAATCAATTACAAATACACATGAGATAATATTTACGTGATTCGACAAATATACCTACGTCCACGGACAACGATAATTCACTATATTGATGATTACACAAGAATACAAGAACATTCAAGTCAAAGCTCTCCTCAAAACATTAGATAGATTTTTCCAAAGCTTTACAATGATATTTCTCTCTTTATTCGTCTATGAGCTTTCCCTTTATATAGAAGTCTCAAATCCTACTTCTAACCCAAGAGAAACTGGCCACACCTGGCTCTAAGCTTGACCATTTACTTTTTCTTCCGATCATCACTATACTCATATCACCGCTGCCACCAACACCCTGAGATTCATACCTTCCAATTGAGTACTAAAAGAATGCCCTTTAGATTCATACCTTCCAATTGAGCACATCATTAGAGAGTGTATGTTTGATATTGCTAAGTCTCGGAATTATACATAAATAATCTCTAAAATGATACTTTGTTATGCCTTTGGTAAATCTAATTTTGTGCTTTGAATGTATTTTAATATTTTACAAGTTTAAATGAAAGTTTGCAAGAATTAGACTTTATACAAATGAAAACTAGAAGATTCAAGCTTTCTAATGAGCCAAGAAATGCCCAAATCAAAGTTGTACATAAAAAATTATGAGAAAAAAAGTAAAGAGAAAATTGCATAAAAAGTCAATCTCGATAAGTTGAGATTGGAACTCGACATGTCGAGATTAGGTAAAATAGAGCAGTTTTAGTGTATTTAAAATAAGATTCTTTCCAATCCGAGAATGACTTCTTTTCTATTTATAATTAGAGTCGTTTTAAGATTTCTTTCCTAGTTTATCTCATTATACTAGGGCCTTACAGATCTATAGATAAGGGCCCTAGGTTTAAGTTTTATATAGATAGTTTGCTAGACCTTTCATATAGTTTTCATAGATATAGTTTATAGTTTTCAGGTTTTGAGCGTTTGTGAATTCGAGAGATTGTAAATCATCATTTTATAATCGAATTAGAGAGTTATACACCGATGATGAAGATCAAAACAACGATGTGTGGGTAGTTTGCGAAGTTTAGGATCTTTTATAAATCAAAGATAAGTATTAATTCAAAGTTTGAGTTTCTTTTTTAATTTGATTTCGTTTATGGTAATGATTGCATGATTGAGATTCACTATTATTAGTGACTTGTGAATTTGTTGTAAATAAATCTAAAGCGTTTTATTTATGCTTTTGATAATTATAATCGCCTTGTAGGGATTAGGATTAAATTTGATAAAAAATTCAGCATTGAATTAGTACTTGTACTCTAGTTTGATAGATTTCATACAATGGTACTTACAAATTTGATCACTAGAGATTAGATGAATTATATCGTCGTAACTAGTTCATGACTATAAATAGGATCTTATTATTTTCCCTAGCTTTAGCTTGTAACAAAGAGAAGGTTATTACCCGGAATTCAAATTAGATTAGGGATATGATTGCAAATTATTATGAATCTGCGATCAAGAGGGATCTTAGATTGTTTTCTCTATTGCTTTTTAAATATTATTTTATTGCTTTCCCTAGATACCTTTAATTAAAATCGTTTTTTAATCAAGACTTTAATTTAGATAAACATATAGTCTTTGTGGTTTGACACCCTTAATACTTGCTCTAGTTCCACGAAGTTATGCACTTGCAGAAATTTCAGATTTTAACGATCTGATATCTACTTTTTTCTTATATATATTTCAATTTTTTATTTTTATTTATTGGTAACCTTTGATATCAACTTATCAATGACAACCTATTTTAAAGTGATCAAAATAAATGTTGAAGTTTAGTCTCACATTTGGTAAATTATACCTTTGTCTCCCCTTATAATATCCTATGCCCCTCACTCGTTTTCAATTGGTTTTGAGTTGGGTGCATAGATTTATCTTGGTATCAGTGCAGATCTTTCTCCACTTTGTCACCTACTCACCTAGTTCAATTGTCCTTGTGATTTGACTTAATCCCGTCAACATGCATGGGGGCATATTGAAGTTTAGTCCCACATTGGGTAAATTATAGCCTCAACTCTCCCCTTATAATAGCCTATGCCCCTCCATTGATTGCGTTTTGAGTGGGATGCACAAATTTATCAGTAAATACTTCGAATCTTCTAATGGGTATCTCTTTTAAGCTCCTCATGTTTCATCACTTGAATGGCTTGGCTTGGATTGGTTAAAGGGGTCTGCTTTAGCGTAAAACATAAGACTATGAAGTTACTATCTGTATAAGACCGACGAGCTTCCATTAATCTATTGCCTAAATATATATATTTTCGATAACTACGCTTGAGGTTTTTGGGTTCTCACTCATTGCCTAAATATAATTTTTTTTTGAGTAGATCAGCTTGAGGTTATAGGGTCATCACCCTTACTTATTGAAGAAAATAATATGAGATGATTACAAACGAGAGTACGATAAAAATAAATCATCTCTAATGAGAGAGTGAAGAAGGGGAGGCATTCTTCGTCCAAGAACCATTTAAAAGTGTTGTTGAGAGTTATTCCCGAATTAGCCAAAAGGTCAGCACACCTATTTGTTTATCTGAATGTATGTAAGATTCGACAAGATTTAAAATCATGCATATTCCTCTTAATGTCTTCGATGGGGTGAACAAGACGCCACAGTTTTTTGTATTTGTCTTGGATACATTAGACAGCCACCAGATTATCCGATTCAATAAGCAAATCAATGAGTTCCATATTTCACGCCAGTTGGATACCATACTTGATTGCTAGTAGTTCTATCTCGACAATCTCCTTGCTATAGGGCGGCCCTGCAAATCTTGCCATCATCTTACGCTCATGGTTTCGAAAAATTCCTCCAATACCAACTTTATCATTTGCAAACGATCCATCCGTATTTAGTTTGATTACTCCCAGAGGAGGCTTAGTCCAATGGACCTGGACATAAGTATCCTTAACAGAATAAGAAATATTCCATTAGGAGAGCAGATTGTCATCCATTACAGAGCAATTGATATAGTTTTCCCTTTCAATTTTGATGACTATCTCTTCAGCAATCCGATTAAGGAGAAATATTTTGTAGGTTTGAGAATTTTCAAAGATTCTTATGTTACGCTCTCTCCATATGTTCCAGATGAAAGCCGTGAACGTGATGCAGATCATCCTTGATTTTTTGCTCTTCCCTTTTGCTTTCTCCATGCAATACTGTAATTCGTCTTCAATCGTGCCAACATCACATTTCCCAATCTGCAGTCTAGAAAGAAGTGATCTCCAAATCCACTTAGAGTAAGCCACATTCAAAGAAAATGTAGTCATTAGTTTCACAAGAATTCTAGCAGAGAACACATCTTGATATAAAAATGAGGCCTCTTTTGCACAAGTTCTCCAGAGTAGGTAGTTTCCGATTGATACATTGCCATGCATAAAAGCTATGTTTGGGGATATAATTTTGGTGCCAAATAAATTTATCCCAAGAGGAGATCGGCGCAGCCTCTCTGATCGCATTCCAGACATGTTTAAGGGTGAGCTCACTATCAGTAGCATCTAGCCAAACCAAACAGTCTGAGGTATCCGCAAGGGGCGCATAGTGGCCTCTGATTTCTTCCTAAGCAATATGTATTCTGTGAGTAGTCGGGTTGGGAAGATTCCAATCCCCATATACACAGACCTCATTTAACCTTTGCATCTTTAGGAATACCAGACTGTATAACCATCCTCATTCCATATTTCCACAGTAGAGTGAAGTTCCTAATCCATGGTCTTTCCAAAATTTTACTTTAGACCTATCTCCAATTACATACCGAGTGTTTTCCATGATTGTGTCTCTGACATGCATAATGCCTCGCCAGGACCAAGAGGCATTATTACAATTGTTGCAGGACCAACAATCTTGCTGTCCAATCTATCTAGCAACCATCCATCTGGCCCATAATGTGAACTTATTATAGATCAAATTCTAGAAATTCCTTACCATCACCACATCATTCCAATCATGAAACTTGCGAATGCCAAGCCCACCTTTTGATTTTGGTTTGCAGACCTGGTCCCAGCTAATCATGTGGATGCGGTTTGAATCTTGAGTGCCATTCTATAGAAATTTAGCGAACAAGCCTTCAATCTCATCTAAGACTCTTCTCGAAAGTAGGAAACACCCTGACTAAAAAATATAGAAGCTATTAACGATTGATTGAATTAATTCCAAATGCCCAGCAAAGGAAAGGAATAAACCCTTCCAACTACCAATACGTGTTCCGATCTTGTTTAGGAAAGTGTCACAATGCGAGTAAGTCATTCTATTGGAGAACAGAGGTACACCAAGATATGTCATCGGTAGGTGTCCTTCCATGAATTGCAATTCGTGACTGTGCAATTCATTACTGATGTTGTCTTTATTGATGCATGCTTCACTAAAGATGATCAAACTTTTCATAGGATTGATTTTAAGGCCCGATGCATAGAAGAATTCGTCAAGAATAGTCTTAATGTCTTTGGCCGACCCCTCATCATCATTGAAAAATAAAAGTAAATTATCAGCAAACATAAGGTGAGAAATCGACGGGGCATTGTCAATATTTGGGACTTTGATGCTCCCATTACCAACTTTCTCATCCAGGGACATAGAGAGGACCTCCATTACTAAAGTAAAGAGTAACAGAGAAATCGGATCACCATGTCGCAGTCCACATCTACTAGAAAAGAAACCTCTCAAGGTTCCATTAATATCTTGTTACGGGGAAGAGTTGCATTCTTCAATCCAGCTACACCAAGTCTCATTAAACCCCAATTGTTCCAAAATATTCAGAATAAAATCCCAACGGACTTTATCATAGGCTTTTTGAATATCAATTTTCGCATAGAACGCTTTGGGTCCATTAGATAAATGGAATTTGCGAATCAGTTCATGAGCCAGTAATATATTCTCATTAATCTTTCTCCCTTTATTAAATGCAGATTAGTTTGGACTAATGAGATCTGGGAGAAGCTCCACCAGTCCATTAGATAAAATTTTGGTTATTACTTTGTATGGAAAGTTACACAAAGCAATAGGCCGAAATTTTCCATAGAATTCACATGATTAGTTTTAGGAACCAAGGTGATAATCATGGAGTTCATGGATTTTAGTAACTTGTTAGAATTGAAAAAGTTACGTACCGCTCTAATGACATCGCTGTCTACGATCTCCCAATGATCTTTATAAAATTCTGCAGGAAACCCATCAGGCCCAGGAGCTCTATTGTTCGATGAGTTAGCGATGACACCTATAATTTCTTCTGCAGAAACTTCACGAGTACTGTAAGCAGCCTGCTCCTCAGAAATCTTCCTTTTGAACTGGATTGTCGGGGTTGGCTCAAAGGAGGATGGGGTGAAGACATTGTGGAAATATTGACAGGCCTCTCTATCTATATCTTTCGGATTCACTATTTTGACACCATTCCCAGAACAAACTTCGTGGATAGTATTGCTTGATCTATGTGCTGCAATGGTTGTGTAAAAAAATTTCGTATTCTTGTCGCAATTGGTAAGCCAATGGACTTTAGCTTTTTGTCTCGCAAAATTCTCTTAATTGGTGAGTTCTTTCTGATACTCTTTGGTAGCTATAATCTCCTCCTTAGCAAGCTGATCATCAAGAGGGGCCTTATGAATCTTTTCCTGAATATCATGTAGACTAATCATAGCAGCTTCCCTTCTATTATCAATTAACCCAAACGTGTTTTTATTCCACAACCTGATAGCTTCTTTAGTTTTTCTCAATTTTTGCTGAAGCTGGGACATTGGGTTTCCAATCCCTTGACTGTTCCACGCCCCTTTAACAACATCTTTAAAATATGGTTGGTTATTCCAGATTCTAAAATACTTAAAAAGGTTTTGGACCTGTAGGATGCTTGGGTTCCAAATCGATCAACATAGGAGTGTGCTCAGAAGCATTAGCTGGCAGGTAAACAACCTACCATTTGGGAAGCAGTTATTCCAAGAAGTATTTATTAAGACTTTATCAAGCTTGCACATTATCCTTCGAGGGCCAGAGGATTTATTGCTCCACGACCATTCATGGCCAGTATTACGAAAGTCTATCAAATTCTCATCTTCAATACAAGAGTTGAATTCATTGAAAATTCGAAGTGGGACCTGATTTCCCCCAATCTTTTCATGTTTGTTTCTGATAGTGTTATAATCTCCACATAGAATAAGCTATATTTCAATCTATATCATTCATAACAAAAATAAAATAATAATTTCAATCAATATTAAATTTCAAGTTTACTCTAATATGTTGTTGTCATTGTTAGTCTTAAGCCCAGATGAGAAAGAAGAGGATTAGCGTTAGGTTGATATCCAACTATTAAAATCCCATTGAATCCGTACGACGAAAATAGACCCTAAATAAATAGGATTAGACTATAGTGATGATGGTGATGATGACGATGATTCTAATAATATGCAGCTAGACACACATAATTGAGAAAAATTAGCTCCAAGTAGATGTTTGTTTTCTTGCTTTCACTTCGTATTTTCCAATCTTCTCACTGCAAAAATAAGGTGTTTCGGTGGCAGTCAAAACTGTCGCTATTAACAAAAAAACAGCTGCTAAGCTACTAGTCCTCTAGCTACCGAAACAACGAAGTTTTTTGTTAATAGTGGCAGTTTTGCCTGCCGCTAATAGTCTTATTTCTTGTAGTGGATCTGGTGTAAGGGTGTAACCATGGATCAAATTGCTCAATCTAAAATCTCGGCCAATTTTTTCAAAAAGTCGTCGGTATATTGATCAAATTTATCGACCTTATTAATGTTATTTATATATATATATTTTAAATCTAAAAAACTATAAAAAAATTCCAATTATTATTTATTTTTTCATCTTTTTAATTTTTTTTTGAAACTTCTTACCTAGGTTTCACTTCATTTTAGCTATTTTGCGAATTATGATTTTACGTGGCTATATATAGTGCATTTCTTATGAATTTTTCTATCTAAAATATATAAAATTATACATAAGTTGGCTCAGAGAGTGAAAAAGAGGTTGGAAAAGGAGAAAATAAACGAAGATAACTGAAAATAGTGAAGAAATCACATATTTGGGGTGGATATATAAGGTGCCACTTTAAGCGGCACTCTTGAAAATACCCCATGATATTTTGAAGGGTTTTTTTGCATATACCCCCCTGTGTTATGCTAATATTATAAGAAACCCCCTGAGTTATGGGTATTTATTCTGCAGTCCCTACTTTTATGTTTCTGTTTCATATAACCCCCTGCCGTTAACTAGCCGTGAGTTTATGGACGGAAAGCCTAATGAAACCAATATTTTAAAAATACCACCATTCTAAAAGGCCCTTCATTCATCTATATTTACAAGTCATGCCATTAAAGTTTATCACCATTCTAAAAGGCCCTTTATTCACTTTTATTTACAAGTCATGCCATTATTATTGGCCACTAGTATTTTAAAAGGAGTACCTTTAAATCCACTCACAAAATCTTTGAGTTCACCCACGCTGAAACACATCGACTGCATTGAATCAAACGATAGAGATTTTTTATCGTCCCAATCTTTCATGAGATCGATCTTTAGATCATGGGTGTATCGTCAGACGGCCGATTTTTTATTTCATGTGGTACACACTCCTAAAAGTGACCTTAATATCAATTTTAAGCATGCACGTGATGTTAAGATCACTTTTCTGAGATGTGTGCCTGATGAGTAGTGAAATATGATGATATTTCACCCCTAAATACCTATATTTAGCCGTCCGATGAAGGCTATCTGATGAGATTTGCTAGATTTGAAGTGTTTCAGGTAAATACAGTCCAAGTTTCTAAAACAGCCCAAGAATCCCGAAAATAATGTCAAAACACTGCTATTTTGGGTCATTGAGAACTTAGTGCGACTTGCAGCTCAATTTGGACCTTCAAGACGTCAGATTCAGGAAATTGCTAAAACATAAAAGTTGTAGAGCTCGTCGTCATCTTTCCAACGCCTCAAGAATCACCTCAATCCGAGTTCGGTACAGAAAATTATGAGCAAAATACCGAGGCGATCTCGATGCAAAGCTGGTAGGAATTCACGAAAATTACTCTTAGATGTCAATCGAGAGAGGTATTAGGTTAGGCTATTATAAAAAGGGAAGCCACGAGTTTCTTGGGGATTATTATTTTTTATTAGAATATTATTCATTCTTTCTTTTTAGTTTTAGGCTCTTCACTTGGGGGGAATATTTTCTTCATCTTTTAAGTCTTCTTCTCTCCCTTCTTCAGGGTTTATTCAGTAGATTGTACCAGGATTTGCATTATTTTCTCTGAAATTCATAGATTGTATTTAGGAAAAACAATTGCAAATATCTTTTGGAAGAAATAAAGAGGAATGACTTTGAAAGAAAAGGAGATCAAACACCAAAGATGAGCGCTAAATCGAGATCGGGAAGATGCGATCCCCGGATAAGTACCTATGTTTATGATTAATACCACATCTATTATTGTTATCATGGAATCGTTTTGCTCAAAGTTTGTGTGATTGAAAATATTTTAAATGCTTTGTTATGACCGTTGATTCGGCGTATCAGAGTAGTAATCGCTAGATCTCGGACTGATTTGATCTAGGGTAAAGCGATTATGTCTTTGATTATGCGT
Organism: Chloranthus sessilifolius; assembly: GCA_021018995.1. Taxonomy (NCBI): domain Eukaryota; kingdom Viridiplantae; phylum Streptophyta; class Magnoliopsida; order Chloranthales; family Chloranthaceae; genus Chloranthus; species Chloranthus sessilifolius. The sequence continues at coordinate 137,380,529 of CM037587.1, forward strand.
GATCTAAATATATCATGAGATACGCTATGCTTTTACATGACTCAAATGTTAATTTGAGTCATTGTTTTTAGATAAGGGTATCTTGGGATTGATGATCATATTTTATTTCAAGTCATTTTCTAGATGAATGATGGTGTGAATGATGATTTAATGAAGCGTGGGTTTAATGATAGAAAAGTGCAGAATGCAGGGTAGCATATTCCTTGATCTCATTTTAATATTGTTCTTAGATTTATCGATTTAGTTGTTTAGATTAATTTATTTTTCGCATTTAGGAAAAGTGTGATAGATTTTTAGTAAAATTGAATCTGCCCTTTGGTACTTCCTTAGGGATGTTTTTAAATCTCTAAAATAATTAATTAAAAATTCAAGTTTCCCTGTGGGTTCGACACTTCTTGCCTTCCAATGCAATAGATCTTGTGCACTTGCAAGGGTTACATTCTAAATCGATCAAGTTTTTTGGCGCCCTGAAATCGGTGAAATTTTGATTAATTGGATAGGGATTTTTCTGTTTGAGTGTTTAAAAAAATAAAAATAAAAAAAATAATAATTATTAAAATTTATTTCCTTATTTTCTCTCTTTGATAAGATTTTGCGGAGTCTTGTTAGGAAGTCTAGATTTCTAGGATACCTTCCTTAGGAAATTTAGGAAGTAGAGATTTTTAGGACTTCTTATTTTAGATTTGGTAGGACTCTTTTTCCTTATTTTCCTCTTTTAGATATTTTTAGGATTTTCTAAATTTAGTCATTAACTTTTGTGGGACTTTTGTTTTAGGATTTTTAGGAATCTTTCATTCTTCTCCTTATTTTTCTCTTTTAGGAAAGATTTTATAGGATTTTCAATTTTAATTTTTAATTTTCGAATTTAATAAAAAAAAAAAAAAAATTAAAATAAAAAAAAAATTTTAATTCGAATTTAAAAAAAAAAAAAAAAAAAAAAAAAAAAAAAAAAAAAAATTTAATTAATTTAAATTCGAATTTTAATTTTAATTTGAATTTAAAAAAAAAAAAAAAAAAAAAAAAATTTAATTAATTTAAATTCGAATTTTAATTTTAATTTGAATTTAAAAAAAAAAAAAAAAAAAAAAAAATTTTTTTTAATTTAAATTCGAATTTTAATTTTAATTTGAATTTAAAAAAAAAAAAAAAAAAAAAAAAATTTAATTAATTAATTAATTAATTTAAATTTTAATTTTAATTTTAATTTGAATAAAAAAAAATTAATTTAAATTTGAATTTTAATTAAAAAAAAAAAAAAAAAAAGAAGAAATCTTTCCCCGATATTGGCTCTTGTTTATCATCTTTGTTTAAATCGTTTGAGCGTAATTTTGTTGGGTTTGTTGTGGATTCTTCAACCCTTTGTGAGTGTTGGTGTATGAGCTTTACCTGTTCTCATCACCCACATCTGCTACCTTTAATCTTGAGATCGAAAGAGCTTGTAGAGAGAATCGAAGAGTCCAGAGGAATCAATATCAACAAAGCGAGACCATGGAGAGATGAGAATAACAACAATGGGAATGTCAATAATGGAAATAATAGGAACAATAATTTTGATGAGGGCCTAGAACAACTGAGTATTATAACGATCCTGGTTTTACGAGGATCGGGAATGTATTATGCATGCTCCCATTCCGAGAACCACTATGAATTCAAATCAATGATTCAAATGCTACCAATTTTCCATGGGTTAGCAAATGAAAATCCGCACGTTCACTTAAATGAATTCTGGGTATGCAAAATGTTGAGTCCACAATGTCATGAGATAAGCGAAGCTCATCTTCCGTTCTCTTTAAGAGATATAAGGAAAACATGGTTCTATTCCTTAGAACCACAATCTATTCGAGTTGGTAGCGATCGCCGCCTTAAAAATATTTTCCCATGACTAAGGCCATTGAATTGCGCGGAAGATCCGGTTCTTTTCCCAACAACCTCTGAAACATTCCATGAATGTTGGGAACGTTTAAGGAATTGATCGAAGTTGTCCAAATCATCAAGTTCAAGGTGGCAACAAGTCCAAAGTTTTTACAATGGGTGATTCTCGAAGAGACGCATGGTTGATGCATCTTGTGGTGGATCTTGTGCCACGAAGAAGGCGGCAATTGTGGGCATTGTTTGAAAAGTTATATCAAACTTCGATACAAAGTGAGACATCACGAACCAACTTGAACTCGCACCTAAATCTCATGTGTTGACAAAGACGGATTATGCGATGTCAACAATAATGCCTCGATCTCTCTCAAAGTTTGACATCTTTGTCAAACAGATGAACATGTTGTTAGGCTGCTACCAAGCAAGCTAAAGCTCCTGTCACCCCAGTGTGTTCAATTTGTGACCACCGGTCATATGGCTAATGAGTGCCCTACTACCTTGTCATTCTTCCCCGATGAACCTAATCCTCAAGAGCGTAAATGTGACTCAATCTTATCGTAGGTAGAAACATGTACTCCAATACCTACAATCCGAATGGAAAAATCACCCCAACTTAGGATGGGGTGAATCGAATAAACCGCTGTAAACCAAAGAACATAGAGCCAACACAATGGGTGGACAACAACCTTTTCAACCAAATTTTCAACACAATTTTCGTCCACAATGTAATTTCCGGAATTCTAATTTCCAGCGAATTCCAATTTCCAAGCAGAATGCTCAGTATTATCATCCAAATTCGACTCTGAAAAATCGAATTTCAATCGAATCTTAATCAATCTCATGCCAAGATTTAAAGATTACGATGCGGAAGAAAAGCTTATGCGAAGCATGCAATCTTTTCGATGATGATAATGGACCAAGTCGTCAATTGGCCAATCAATCGAAATCGAGAGGAAGGTAGGCTCCCCAGCCAACCCATCAATAATCCTCGAGGCCAAGCACCATCTGAAGCAGGACCATGGAATAGTCAACAGTTGACAGCTGTTACGGTGCTGAGAAGTGGACGTGAGGTTCATAATCATGAAGTAATGCCTGTAGAAGCTGATGATGAAAGAGAAGCAATAGAGAAAAAAGAATCAGAGAAAAGAAAGGAGAAAGGAAAAGGAAAAGAGAAAGAAAGAGACAAAGAGCCAGAGATAAGAAAAGTGCAAGAGCAAGGAAGAGAGAAAGGAAAAGAAAAAGTATTAGAGGAAGAGTTTCCTTCAACCGTCCAACAAGGACGTGAAAAAGAATCGAAATGGAATCGCACCTTATGTCCCAAAGGCACCATTCCTCAATGCCTAACTCCTCCATCTAGAATGGGAAAGGGACCGACAAAAATGGAAGAAATTTTCGAAACATTCAAGCAAGTAAAGATAAATCTTCCATTACTTGAAACAATCAAACAAGTTCCTGAGTACGCCAAGTTTTTCAAAGATTTGTGCACTAAGAGAAAGGCACGACTCACGCTTCAAAGAAAGTGTTCCTAACAAATCAAGTCGATTCGATATTGCGATTGGAAACCCCACGAACCGAAGACCCGAGTCCCAACTGCTCCATGTGTCATTGGTGGGCAACCAATTGGAAAGCGTTATTGGATTTGGGAGCAAGTGTTAATCGATCCCATACTCAATGTACGAAACTTCGGATTGGGTGAATTGAAACCCACGGTCACCTCCAATGGCGGATAGATCGAGAAAGAAGACCGAGGGTGTTATCGAGGATGTTTTGGTTGGAATAGACAAGTTTGTCTTTCCGTGGACTTCGTTGTCTTAGACATGGAACCACTGCGAAATCAATCAATCAAGTCCCAATTATTCTTGGACGTCCGTTTCGCCATCGCCAACGCTTGCATTAATTGTCGACGGAGTCATGGACGTTCTTTTGGAAACATGAAAGTCGCTTAACATATTCCATGCGATGAACCATTTCCCTAATGAGGATGAGGTCGAATGTTTTACATCGATCGGATGGACGAAGTGGTGGATGAAGCATTACCATCAATGCTCACCAAAGAGGAATTTGAAACCGCTTTGTTAGCCATCTATGAGGACAAAGGGCTTGAAAGGAAGCGGTCGAAGAGAAAAGTCAAATTCATCATGTCAAGATGATAACTTATGTGAAGTTGTGACTAAGGTAGAACCACTACCCTCATCGAGGTAAAGGATGTCGACTCCATCAATTGAGCGACCACCGTGGAATTGAAACAATTGCCCGAGTCCCTCAAATATGCTTTTCGGGACCTCGAAACACTTCCGTGATAATTTCATCCACATTATCGGAAGAACAAGAGAATGATTTGTTGAAGGTCTTTGAAGAGCACAAGGAGGCCATCGGATGGACCTTAGTCGATCTCAAGGGATTGACCCATCGGTATGTATGCATAAAATACATCCGAGGATGAGAGTAAACCATCGAGGGAACCACAGAGGCGACTTAATCCGAACATGCAAGAAGTCGTTTTAAAGGAAATCATTAAACTCCTCGATCCTGGAATCATCTATCCGATCTCTGATAGTGAATGGGTTAGTCCAGTACAAATCGTTCGAAAAGTCCGGAATTACGATTGAAAGAAACTACGGAGGGAGAATTGGTGCCCACTTTCATTGAAACTCTTGGATGGCGTGTGTGCATTGATTATCGAAAATTGAACATACCACGAAAGATCATTTTCCCCTTCCGTTCATTGATCAAATTCTTGAGAAGTTAGCTGGGCAAGAGTTTTATTGCTTTCTTGATGGTTATTCGGGATACAATCAAGTGCCCGTTTTTCCAGCTGATCAAGAGAAGACAACATTCACGTGTCCATATGGTACGTTTGCATATCGAAGGATGCCATTCGCTTATGTAATGCTCCCACGCGTTTCAACGATGTATGTTGGCCATATTCTGGACATGATCGACAAATTCATCAAGTCTTCATGGACGACTTCTCGGTTTTGGAAAAACATTTGATTCTTGTTAGAATCATCTTTCACAGGTGTTGCAACGATGTGTAGATTCCAAACTTGTTCTCACCGAAAAGAGCCATTTTATGGTTCAACAAGGAATTGTGTTGGGGCATATTGTTTCAACGAAGGAATTGAAGTTGATAAAGGCGAAGGTCGACAATTGCAAATTTACCACCTCCTAAAAGTGTTAAACAAATTCGATCATTTTGGGGCATCTTTGGATTTTATAGAAGATTCATTAAGGATTTTAGCAAGGTGGCTAAACCATTGTGTACTTTGCTTGGCAAAGATGTTCCTTTGATTTTGATGAGGATTGCATAAAGGCATTCCTAAAATTGCGTGAACTCTTATCAAATGCAATAATCCAACCGGATTATTCTTTACCATTCGAACTCATGTGTGATGCATCCGATTCGATCGGAGTGTCTTAGGGCAAAGGTGAATAAATTACCTCACATAATTTATTATGCTAGCAAGACATTAATTGATGCCCAATCAATTACACCACCACCGAGAAGGAATTATTAGTCGTGGTGTATGCTCGGACAAATTCCGTTCCTATTTGCTTGGATCGAAAATAGTGGTCTTTTCGCACCACGCTTTGAAATATCTTTTAGCAAAGAAGGATGCGAAACCAAAGGGCGATCCGTTGGATCACCTTCTCCGAGAATTCAACTTTGAGATTAAAGATAAAAGGGGTTGAGAACGTTGTGGTGATCATCATCTAGAATTACACTCAAGAATCATCTATACGAGACCATCCGTGACACATTTCCGGATGAACATTTGATGGCAATTGATGTGGCTGTGCAAAAGTTCCGTGGTTTGCTAACATCGTGAATTATCCGTCATGGCGTAATTCCCACCGAGTGGGGTAAGAATGATAAGAATCTCTTTTCTCCCAAATAAAATACTATTTCGGATGAACCATATTTGTTTAAATTCGCCTTTGGATCGGATCATTAGGAGATGCGTGCAGAAGGCGAGCAACTAAGCGTCCTAAATTTTTTGCCATCTTTGGGGCTGTGGAGGCCATTTCGAGACGAAGACCGCATGAGAAAATCTTTCAAAGCGGATTCTCGCCCTCAATCTTTCGTGTTGCTCAATCTCGCAAGGAATGCCAGCAGTGTCAAGACTTGGCAATATTTCCTGACGAAATATGATGCCCCTTAATCCAATTCGATTGTTGAAATTTTCGATGTTTGGGGATTGACTTTATGGGTCCTTTTCCACCATCCTTTGGGTATTCATATATTCTCGGTGGTCATTGACTATGTCTCCAAATGGATTGAAGTAGCAACCCGATCAAATGATCACAAGGTTGTGGTCAAATTTACGAGAGAACATGTGTTTAACCGATTCGGGATCCCAAGAGCAATCATCGTGATGGCGGTTAGCATTTTGCAATAGCCATTTTGCCACTTTAATGAAGAAATGCACGGCGTCACTCACAAAGTCGCTACGCTGGTACCATCCTGAACTAGTGGTCGGTGGAAGTGTCTCTAACCGGAAATCAGCGAATTCTAGAAAAGACTAATGCGGGGATAGAAGAGATTGGTCAAACCGCTATCGATGCTTTTGTGGGCCTATCGTCGCATTCAAGACACCGATCGGAATGTCTCCCTTGAAATTGTCTACGGAAGGCATGTCATCTTCCGCCGAATTGGAGCATAAGGCATTAGGCGATCAAGCGATTTAATTTCGATATGCAAGCGGCAGGTCGAATCGAAGGTTACGATTGAGTGAATTAGAAGAGTTACGCTACGATGCGTATGAAAATTCAAAGATGTACAAGGAAAGGTACAAAAGTTGCGATCAATTAATTTCTAAGGAGTTTCATGTTGGCCAAAAGTTTGGTTATTCAATTCCGACTTAAGCTTCATCCTCGAAATTGAAATCTAGATGGAAGGCCGTTTGAGGTTGTTTCCATTAGTGAGCACGCAATTGAAATTCAAAGCCTTCGGGACAATCGAGTTTTCAAAGTGAATGGGCAAAGACTCAAACCAATGTTTGAGCCGATGACCCGATTTAAGATTGAGGCGATGCACCTTAGTGATCCGATTCTTGATCAATGAAGAGGTCGAATTTGTCGACATAAACTCAGCGCTTCCCAGGAGGCAACCCAGTGTGTTTTATTTAGGAGTTGGACAGTTTAGTTTAGGATTTAGGATTTATTTCTCTATTCGTATCTTTAGTTCTAGTTTATTAGTTTTAGTTTAGTTTAGGTTATTTTTAATTTCCAAATTAGTGTAGCCACATTACCTTCAATCTATTTTTGGTCATGTTCTAATTTGTTGCCCATATTCTCTCCACCTGATCTTTGTGTTGAGGTACTTTTCAACAAGCTTGGGGTACCTACTTATTTCAAACAATGAGGACATTGTCATTTTTAGGTTTGGGGGTATGTATGATTATCTATCTTTCATCACTTATTTTGATTTTCTTTGAAAAAAAAAAAAAATTTTTGGAACCATCATACATGATTTACTTTGCAATAGTTTTCAAACTTTAGTTGATGATGCATGTGAATTTAATTTTGAGAATATTGATGTCATATTTTGAATACTTGTATCTAGGATGATGAAGCTTAATGTGATAATTTGTGGATGACTCAAATTCATGCTTAGAATTTTTGCACTTATACCAAGCTAAGACTTAGAAATCGATGAACTATTTTGAAGCGTTGAATCTTAGGTTCTTAGTGGAGACTAAACCCGAGTAGCTTTAGAGCTAATTTCCGTCATTGATGAGTGAATATATAAACTCGGAGTTTTCTTTGAATCTGAATTATTTTGCATAATCTCATACATTTTATTTTGGCTTGTGACTTTGCATGATATCAAATTCATATTATTGTGTTAGAACGCATCAGATATCTACTCAAGACAAATAGGCAAGGTTACCATCTTTTAAGGAAATGATTGAAGGCCATCTTTGGCTGTTGTGCTTAAAATGCCCCACCTCATATAAATTTATCCTTCTAGTACCCTTTGAGCCTATAGAAAAATTTACCCTTATACATTCTTTGATAAGCCACGTTAACTTTAACCCTTCACAATTTTAAAATTTAGCTTTACCCTTCTTATTTCCGAGAAATTAGGAACGAGGGATGAAAATGAGCGAAAAGAGAGTAAGTGGAGAGATAATGAGTTATGGTGTTCTTGAGAGTGTATGGCAAATATAAAAAAGAAAAAGGGAGAGAAAAGAAAAAAAAAAAGGAATGAAAAAATGAGGTGCTTCAAGAAAAGGAAATTCAAAGAGAAGAAAGAATGAGAAAAGAAAAATATTGAAAAGAAAAAAATGGTGAGAAATTAGAAAAGAAAAAAAGAAAAGAAGAGAAATAAAAAAAAAAAAAATCGAAGTTAGTTCCTTTTCCAATTTCTAAATTTTGAATCACAATTCCTTTCTTTCTTACCCTTACCGAGCCCCATTACAACCCTACAAAAGACCTTCATGATCCGATCTTGCATTGGTAATTGCTCTTGAGAGTCAATATATAATACTTATGACACTTGATATGACATGCTTAGGATATACAAGTATCTGTTCTTATGAGATTTATTTTGTTCATTGATTGGCATCGTGTTTCATTTATCATGTGAGACCTTTTATTTGCTTTGTATTGATCTCTCACATGTGTGCGAAAACTTACCAATCATCGAGTGATTTTATTTTGAGAGTATACCTAAAGTGAGGATTGAGTCAAGACAACGGATCCGATGATTTCCCGTTGGACTAGTTACGAGATGGATGAATCTTGGTTTTGGTATGCACACACTACGTTTAATCATGAATGGATGAGTTATCTAACGATTTGGAGCATTAGACTAATTTGAATGGATATTGGTATGATTAGTGTAACATTGTTATTTAAAATTGAGAATTTGCATGTTGAATTGATTATTGATTTTGAGCTTTGAAGTTAAATATATGTTATAAAAATCAGATTTTGAAAACTCAATTTCTGGATGGTTTGAAATTTTTGGAAGTTTGTGGGTAACTTCATCGCAAACCTCAGAGACACAACTCCTCCACTAGGGATCACCTAGGGGTTTAAAGGCTTGTTGCACATGCTAAGTGCAATCGTGTTCCCTACGAAAGTGGCATTTAAATTTTAGGATGTTAGTTTGATTTGCTTTATATTTCTATCATTCTCTTTGCTCGAGGACTAGCAAAGTGTAGGTTTGGGGTGTGATGAGTAGTGAAATATGATGATATTTCACCCTAAATACCTATATTTAGTCCGTCCAATGAAGGCTATCTGATGAGATTTGCTAGATTTGAAGTGTTTCGTAAATACAGTCAAGTTTCTAAAACAGCCCAAGAATCCCGAAAATAATGTCAAAACACTGCTATTTTGGGTCATTGAAAACTTAGTGCGACTTGCAGCTCAATTTGGACCTTCAAGACGTCAGATTCAGGAAATTGCTAAAACATAAAAGTTGTAGAGCTCGTCGTCATCTTTCCAACGCCTCAAGAATCACCTCAATCCGAGTTCGGTACAGAAAATTATGAGCAAAATACCGAGGCGATCTGGATGCAAAGCTAGTGGAATTCACGAAAATTACTCTTAGATGTCAATCGAGAGAGGTATTAGGGTTAGGCTATTATAAAAGGGAAGCCACGAGTTTCTTAGATTATTATTTTTGCAATTAGAATATTATTCATTCTTTCTTTTTAGTTTTAGGGCTCTTCACTTTGGGGAATATTTTCTTCATCTTTTCAAGTCTTCTTCTCTCTCCTTCTTCTAGGGTTTATTCAGTGGTAGATTGTACCAGGATTTGCATTATTTTTCTCCGAGAAATTGATTAGGAAAAACAATTGCAAATATCTTTTGGAAGAAATAAAGAGGAATGACTTTGAAAGAAAAGGAGATCAAACACCAAAGATGGAGCTATTCATCGATGATCGGGAAGATCACGATCCCGGATAAGTACCTATGTTTATGATTAATACCATATTATTATTGTTATCATGGAATCGTTTTGCTCAAAGTTTGTGTGATTGAAAATATTTTAAATGCTTTGTTATGACCGTTGATTCAGCGATCACCGTAATCGCTAGATCTGGACCTGCAGTGATCTAGTAGAAGCGATTATATGTGATTGTCGTGATCTAAATATCATGAGATACGCTTATGCTTTTTACATGACTCATACCGCAATGTTAGGTGAGTCATTGTTTTTAGATAGGGTATCGGATTGATGATCATATTTTATTTCAAGTCATTTTCTAGATGAATGATGGTGTGAATGATGATTTAATGAAGCTGGGTTTTAATGATAGAAAAGTGCGAATGCAGGGTAGCATATTCTTGATCTCATTTTAATATTGTTCTTAGATTTATCGGATTAGTTGGATTAATTTATTTTTACGCATTTAGGAAAAGTGTGATAGATTTTAGTAAAATTGAATCGCCTTTGGTACTTCCTTAGGGATGTTTTAAATCTCTAAAATAATTAATTAAAATTCAAGTTTTACTGGGTTCGACACTGTTCTTGCCATGATAGATCTTGTGCACTTGCAAGGGTTACATTCTAAATCGATCAAGTTTTTGGCCACTTGGAAATCGGTGAAATTTTGATTAATTGATAGGATTTTTCTGTTTGTTAAAAAATAAAATAAAAAATAATAATTATTAAAATTTATTTCCTTATTTTCTCTCTTTGATAAGATTTTGTGGAGTCTTTTTGGAAGTTTAGATTTTTAGGATACCTTCCTTGAAATTTAGGAAGTAGATTTTGCGACTTCTTATTTTAGATTTGGTAGGACTCTTTTCCTTATTTTCCTCTTTTAGATATTTTAGGATTTTCTAAATTAGTCATTAACTTTTGTGGGACTTTTGTTTTAGGATTTTAGGAATCTTTCATTCTTCTCCTTATTTTCTCTTTTAGGAAAGATTTTATAGGATTTTCAATTTTAATTTTAATTTTCGAATTTAATAAAAAAAAAAAAAAATTAAAATTAAAAAAAAATTTAAAATTTAATTCGAATTTAAAAAAAAAAAAAAAAAAAAAAAAAAAAAAAAAAAAAAAATTAAATAATTTAAATTCGAATTTTAATTTTAATTTGAATTTAAAAAAAAAAAAAAAAAATTTTTAATTTAAATTCAATTTTAATTTTAATTTGAATTTAAAAAAAAAAAAAAATTTAATTAATTTAAATTCAATTTTAATTTTAATTTGAATTTAAAAAAAAAAAAAATTTTTTAATTTAAATTCAATTTTAATTTTAATTTGAATTTAAAAAAAAAAAAAAAAAATTTAATTAATTAATTAATTAATTTAAATTTTAATTTTAATTTTAATTTGAATAAAAAAATTAATTTAAATTTGAATTTTAATTAAAAAAAAAAAAAAAAAAAAAAGAAATCTTTCCTCGATATATTGGCTCACTTTTATCATCTTTGTTTAAATCGTTTGAAGCGAATTTTGTGGGTTTGTTGTGGATTCTTCAACCACATGTTTGTGAGTGTTGGTGTATGAGCTTTACTCGTTCTCATCACCCATCTGCCTCTGAATTTAATCTTGAGATCGAAAGAGCTTGTAGAGAATCAAGAGTCCAGGAGGAATCAATATCAACAAGCGAGACCATGGCGACAAAGGCAGAGAGATGAGAATAACAACAATGGGAATGTCGATAATGGAAATAATAGAACAATAATTTTGATGAGGCCTAGAACAAAGTATTATAACGATCCCTGGTTTTACGAGGATCGGGGAATGTATTATGCATGCTCCATTCCGGGGAACCACTATGAATTCAAATAATGATTCAAATGCTACCAATTTTCCATGGGTTAGCAAATGAAAATCCGCACGTTCACTTAAATGAATTCTTTGGTATGCAAAATGTTCAGAGTCCACAATGTCACCGATGAGATAAGCTCACTCTTCCGTTCTCTTTAAGAGATAAGGCAAAAACATGGTTCTATTCCTTAGAACCACAATCTATTCGAGTTGGCGGGCATCGTCCTTTAAAAAATATTTTCCCATGACTAAGGCCATTGAATTGCGTCGGAAGATCCAGTTCTTTTCCCAACAACCTCTGAAACATTCCATGAATGTTGGGAGCGTTTAAGGAATTGATCGAAGTTGTCCAAATCATCAAGTTCCAAGGTGGCAACAAGTCCAAAGTTTTACAATGGGTGATTCACGAAGAGAGACGCATGGTTGATGCATCTTGTGGTGGATCTTGTGCCCACGAAAGAATGAATTTGTGGGCATTGTTTGAAAAGTTATATCAAACTTCGATACAAAGTGAGACACTGGGCGAACCAACTTGAACACACCATGTGTTGACAAAAGGCGGATTATGCGATGTCAACAATAATGCCTCGATCTCTCAACAAAGTTTGACATCTCAGTCAAACAGATGAACATGTTGTTAGTGCTACCAAGCAAGCTAAAGCTCCATCACCCCACGTGTTCAATTTGTGACCACCAGTCATATGGCTAATGAGTGCCCTACTACCTTGTCATTCTTCCTGATGAACCTAATCCTCAAAGCGAGTAAATGTGACTCAATCTTATCGGCGGGTAGAAACATGTACTCCAATACCTACAATCCGGAATGGAAAAATCACCCCAACTTAGGATGGGGTGAATCGAATAACCGGCCAGTAAACCAAAGAACATAGAGCCAACACAATGGGTGGACAACAACCTTTTCAACCAAATTTTCAACACAATTTTCGTCCACAACAATTTCAGCAGAATTCTAATTTCCAACAATTCCAATTTCCACGAATGCTCAGATTATCATCCAAATTCGACTACCGAAAAATCGTAATTTCAATCGAATCTTAATCAATCTCATGCCAAGATTGAAGATTATTCGATCCGAAGAAAAGCTTATGAGCATGCAATCTTTTCAGCAGTTGATAATGGACCAAGTCACCAATTGGCCAATCAACCGAGTCGTGAGAGAAGGTAGGCTCCCACCAACCCATCAATAATCCTCGAGGCCAAGCACCATCAGCGGGACCATCGAATAGTCAACAGTTGAAAGTCACATTACGGTCTTTGAGAAGTGGACGAGAGGTTCATAATCAAGTGGAAATGCTGAGAAGGCGAATGAAGAGAAGCAATAGAGGAAAAGAATCGGAGAAAAGAAAGGAGAAAGGAAAAGGAAAAGAAAGAAAGAGACAAAGAGCGGAGATAAGAAAAGTGCAAGAGCAAGGAAGAGAGAAAGGAAAAGAAAAAGTATTAGAGGAAGAGTTTCCTTCAACCGTCCAACAAGGACGTGAAAAGAATCGGAAATGGAATCACCTTATGTCCCAAAGGCACCATTCCTCTCAACTCCTCCATCTAGAATGGGAAAGGACCAAAAATGGAAGAAATTTTGAAACATTCAAGCAAGTAAAGATAAATCTTCCATTACTTGAAACAATCAAACAAGTTCTGAGTATGCCAAGTTTTTCAAAGATTTGTGCACTCGGAAGAGAAAGGCACGCGTACTCACGTTTCAAAGAAAGTGTTCTAACAAATCAAGTCGATTCGATATTGCGATTGGAAACCCCACGAAAGAAAGACCACAGGTCCCAAGCTGTTCCATGTGTCATTGGTGGGCAACCAATTGGAAAAGCGTTATTGGATTTGGGAGCAAGTGTTAATCGATCCCATACTCAATGTCTGAAACTTCGGATTGGGTGAATTGAAACCCACGACGGTCACACTCCAAGCGCGATAGATCGAGAAAAGAAGACCGAGGGTGTTATCGAGGATGTTTTGGTTGGAATAGACAAGTTTGTCTTTCCGGTGGACTTCGTTGTCTTAGACATGGAACCACTGCGAAATCAATCAATCAAGTCCCAATTATTCTTGGGCGTCCGTTTCGCCACTAACGCTTGCATTAATTATCGCACGGAGTCATGGGCGTTTCTTTTGGAAACATGAAAGTCGGGCTTAACATATTCCATGCGATGAACCATTTCCCTAATGAGGATGAGGTCGAATGTTTTACATCGATCGGATGGACGAAGTGGTGGATGAAGCATTACCATCAATGCTCACCAAGAGGAATTTGAAACCGCTTGTTAGCCATCTATGAGGACAAAGGGCTTGAAAGGAAGCGATCGGAGAGAAAAAGTCAAATTCATCATGTCAAGATGATAACTTATGTGAAGTTGTGACTAAGGTAGAACCACTACCTCGAGGTAAAGGATGTCTTGACTCCATCAATTGAGCGACCACCAAGCGTGGAATTGAAACAATTGCTAAGTCCCTCAAATATGCTTTTACGGGACCTCGAGAAACACTTCCGTGATAATTTCATCCACATTATCGGAAGAACAAGAGAATGATTTGTTGAAGGTCTTTGAAGAGCACAAGGAGGCCATCGGATGGACCTTAGGCGATCTCAAGGGATTGACCCATCGGTATGTATGCATAAAATACATACGGAGGATGAGAGTAAACCATCGAGGAACCACAGGCGACTTAATCCGAACATGCAAGAAGTCGTTTTAAAGGAAATCATTAAACTCCTCGATCTGGAATCATCTATCCGATCTCGATAGTGAATGGGTTAGTCGGTACAAATCGTCGTTAGAAAAAGTCCGGAATTACGATGAAAGAAACTACGGAGGAGGAATTGGTGCCCACTCGTGAAACTCTTGGATGGCGTGTGTGCATTGATTATCGAAAATTGAACACCACCACGGAAAAGATCATTTTCCTTCCGTTCATTGATCAAATTCTTGAGAAGTTAGTTGGGCAAGAGTTTTATTGCTTTCTTGATGGTTATTCGGGATACAATCAAGTGCCCGTTTTCGGTGATCAAGAGAAGACAACATTCACGTGTCCATATGGTACGTTTGCATATCGAAGGATGCCATTAGACTTATGTAATGCTCCGCCACGCGTTTCAACGATGTATGTTGGCCATATTCTGACATGATCGACAAATTCATCAAGTCTTCATGGGCGACTTCTCGGTTTTGGAAAACATTTGATTCTTGTTTGAATCATCTTTCACGGTGTTGCAACGTTGTGTAGATTCCAAACTTGTTCTCGGGAAAAGAGCCATTTTATGGTTCAACAAGGAATTGTGTTGGGGCATATTGTTTCAACGAAGGAATTGAAGTTGATAAAGGCGAAGGTCGACTTAATTGCAAATTTACCACCTCCTAAAAGTGTTAAACAAATTCGATCATTTTGGGGCATCTTTGGATTTTATAGAAGATTCATTAAGGATTTTAGCAAGGTGGCTAAACCATTGTGTACTTTGTTTGGCAAAGATGTTCCTTTGATTTTGATGAGGATTGCATAAAGGCATTCCTAAAATTGCGTGAACTCTTATCAAATGCACCAATAATCCAACCAGGATTATTCTTTACCATTCGAACTCATGTGTGATGCATCCGATTATGCGATCGGATTTGTCTTAGGCAAAGGGTGAATAAATTACCTCACATAATTTATTATGCTAGCAAGACATTAATTGATGCCCAATGAATTACACCACCACCGAGAAGGAATTATTATGGTGTATGCTCGGACAAATTCCGTTCCTATTTGCTTGGATCGAAAATAGTGGTCTTTTTAGACCACTCGCTTTGAAATATCTTTTAGCAAAGAAGGATGCGAAACCAAGGCGATCCGTTGGATCACCTTCTCGTGAATTCAACTTTGAGATTAAAGATAAAAGGGGTTGAGAACGTTGTGGTGATCATCATCTAGAATTTCGCACAAGAATCATCTATACGAGACCATCCGTGACACATTTCCGGATGAACATTTGATGGCAATTGATGTATGGTGCAAAAGTTCCGTGGTTTGCTAACATCGTGAATTATCCGGTCATCGGCGTAATTCCCAGAGTGGGGTAAGAATGATAAGAATCTCTTTTCTCCCAAATAAAATACTATTTCGGATGAACCATATTTGTTTAAATTCGCCGGATCGGATCATTAGAGATGCGTGCGGAAGACGAGCAACTAAGCGTCCTAAATTTTTTGCCATCTTTGGGGCTGTGGAGGCCATTTTGAGGACGTAAGACCGCATGAAAATCTTTCAAAGCGGATTCTCGCCCTCAATCTTCGTGACGCTCAATCACGCAAGGAATGCCAACGGTGTCAATGACTTGGCAATATTTCACTGACGAAATATGATGCCCTTAATCCAATTCCGATTGTTGAAATTTTCGATGTTTGGGGATTGACTTTATGGGTCCTTTTCCACCATCCTTTGGGTATTCATATATTCGTGGTCATGACTATGTCTCCAAATGGATTGAAGGTGGCAACCGATCAAATGATCACAAGGTTGTGGTCAAATTTCGAGAGAACATGTGTTTAACCGATTCGGGATCCCAAGAGCAATCATCGATGGCGGTTCGCATTTTGCAATAGCCATTTTGCCACTTTAATGAAGAAATGCGACGTCACTCACAAAGTCGCTACGCCCGTACCATCCATGAACTAGTGGTCGGTGGAAGTGTCTAACCGGAAATCAAGCGAATTCTAGAAAAGACAGACCGGATAGAAGAGATTGGTCAAACCGCTATCTCGATGCTTTGTGGGCCTATCGTCGCATTCAAGACACCGATCGGAATGTCTCCCTTGAAATTGTCTACGGAAGGCATGTCATCTTCCGTCGAATTGGAGCATAAGGCATTCAGGCGATCAAGCGATTTAATTTCGATATGCAAGCAGGTCGAATCGAAGGTTCTGATTGAGTGAATTAGAAGAGTTACGCCACGATGCGTATGAAAATTCAAAGATGTACAAGGAAAGGTACAAAAGTTGCACGATCAATTAATTTCTCGGAAGGAGTTTCATGTTGGCCAAAAGTTTGGTTATTCAATTCGACTTAAGCTTCATCCCGGAAATTGAAATCTAGATGGAAGGCCCGTTTCAGTTGTTTCCATTAGTGAGCAGTGCAATTGAAATTCAAAGCCTTCGAGACAATCGAGTTTTCAAAGTGAATGGGCAAAGACTCAAACCGATGTTTGAGCCGATGACCCAGTTTAAGATTGAGGCGAGGCACCTTACTGATCCAGAATCTTGATCAATGAAGAGGTCGAGCTGTCGACACTAAAACTCAGCGCTACCTGGGAGGCAACCGAGTCTGTTTTATTTAGGAGTTGGTCACACGTTTAGTTTAGGATTTAGCATTTATTTCTCTTTTAGTATGTTTAGTTCTAGAATATTAGTTTTTAGTTTAGTTTAGGTTATTTTTAATTTCCAAATTAGTGTAGCCACATTACCTTCAATCTATTTTTGGTCATGTTCTAATTTGATGCCCATATTCTCTGCACCTGATCTTTGTGTTGGGGTACTTTTCAAGTTTGGGGGTACCTACTTATTTCAAACAATGAGGACATTGTCATTTTTAGGTTTGGGGTATGTATGATTATCTATCTTTCATCACTTATTTTGATTTTCTTTGAAAAAAAAAAAAAATTTTTGGAACCATCATACATGATTTACTTTGCAATAGTTTCCAAACTTTAGTTGATGATGCATGTGAATTTAATTTTGAGAATATTGATGTCATATTTTGAATACTTGTATCTAGGATGATGAAGCTTAATGTGATAATTTGTGGATGACTCAAATTCATGCTTAGAATTTTGCACTTATACCAAGCTAAGACTTAGAAATCGATGAACTATTTTGAGCGTTGAATCTTAGGTTCTTAGTGGAGACTAAACCCATAGCTTTAGAGCTAATTTCCGTCATTGATGAGTGAATATATAAACTGAGTTTTCTTTGAATACTAATTATTTTGCATAATCTCATACATTTTATTTTGGCTTGTGACTTTGCATGATATCAAATTCATATTATTGTGTTAGAAACGTCTTTGTATATCTACTCAAGACAAATAGGCAAGGTTACCATCTTTTAAGGAAATGATTGAAGGCCATCTTTGGCTCGTTTGTGCTTAAAATGCCCCACCTCATATAAATTTATCCTTCTAGTACCCTTTGAGCCTATAGAAAAATTTACCCTTATACATTCTTTGATAAGCCACGTTAACTTTAACCCTTCACAATTTACGAAAATTTAGCTTTACCCTTCTTATTTACGAGAAATTAGGAACGAGGATGAAAATGGCGAAAAGAGAGTAAGTGGAGAGATAATGAGTTATGGTGTTCTTGAGAGTGTATGGCAAATATAAAAAGAAAAAAGGGAGAAAAGAAAAAAAAAAAGGAATGAAAAATGAGGTGCTTAAGAAAAGGAAATTCAAAAGAGAAGAAAAGAATGAGAAAAGAAAATATTGAAAAGAAAAAAAATGGTGAGAAATTAGAAAAGAAAAAAAAAAAAGAAGAGAAATAAAAAAAAAAAAAAAATCGAAGTTAGTTCCTTTTCCAATTTCTAAATTTTGAATCACAATTCCTTTCTTTCTTACCCTTACAGCCCCATTACAACCCTACAAAAGACCTTCATGATCCGATCTTGCATTGGTAATCTTGTGGAGAGTCAATATATAATACTTATGACACTTGATATGACATGCTTAGGATATACAAGTATCTCGTTTATGAGATTTATTTTGTTCATTGATTGGCATCGTGTTTCATTTATCATGTGAGACCTTTTTATTTGCTTTGTATTGATCTCTCACGTGTTGCGAAAACTTACCAATCATCGGTGATTTTATTTTGAGAGTATACCTAAAGTGAGGATTGAGTCAAGACAACAGATCCGATGATTTCCCGTTTGGACTAGTTCTGAGATGGATGAATCTTGGTTTTGGTATGCACACACTACACGTTTAAGCATGAATGGATGAGTTATCTAACGATTTGGAGCATTAGACTAATTTGAATGGATATTGGTATGATTAGTGTAACATTGTTATTTAAAATTGAGAATTTGCATGTTGAATTGATTATTGATTTTGAGCTTTGAAGTTAAATATATGTTATAAAAATCAGATTTTGAAAACTCAATTTCTAGATGGTTTGAAATATTAGGAAGTTTGTGGGCATCTTCACGGCAAACCCTCAGGAGACACAACTCCTCCACAAGGGATCACCTAGGGGTTTAAAGGCTTGTTGCACATGCTAAGTGCAATCGTGTTCCCTACGAAAGTGGCATTTAAATTTTAGGATGTTAGTTTGATTTGCTTTATATTTCTATCATTCTCTTTGCTCGAGGACTAGCAAAGTGTAGGTTTGGTGTGATGAGTAGTGAAATATGATGATATTTCACCCTAAATACCTATATTTAGCCGTCCGATGAAGGCTATCGATGAGATTTGCTAGATTTGAAGTGTTTATAATCATCGGTCAAGTTTCTAAAACAGACCCAAGAATCCCGAAAATAATGTCAAAACACTGCTATTTTGGGTCATTGAGAACTTAGTGCGACTTGCAGCTCAATTTGGACCTTCAAGACGTCAGATTCAGGAAATTGCTAAAACATAAAAGTTGTAGAGCTCGTCGTCATCTTTCCAACGCCTCAAGAATCACCTCAATCCGAGTTCGGTACAGAAAATTATGAGCAAAATACCGAGGCAGTATCGATGCAAAGCTAGGCGGAATTCACGAAAATTACTCTTAGATGTCAATCGAGAGAGGTATTAGGGTTAGGCTATTATAAAAGGAAGCCACGAGTTTCTTAGGGGATTATTATTTTTGCAATTAGAATATTATTCATTCTTTCTTTTTAGTTTTAGGGCTCTTCACTTTGGGGAATATTTTCTTCATCTTTTCAAGTCTTCTTCTCTCCTTCTTCAGGGTTTATTCAGGGATTAGATTGTACAATTTGCATTATTTTCTCTCGAGAAATTCATAGATTGTATTTAGGAAAAACAATTGCAAATATCTTTTGGAAGAAATAAAGAGGAATGACTTTGAAAGAAAAAGGAGATCAAACACCAAAGATGGCTGCTAAATCGAGATCGGGGAAGATGCGATCCCCAGATAAGTACCTATGTTTATGATTAATACCACAGTCTATTATTGTTATCATGGAATCGTTTTGCTCAAAGTTTGTGTGATTGAAAATATTTTAAATGCTTTGTTATGACCGTTGATTGCGCGTATCAACGGCCGTAATCGCTAGATCTGGACCTGCAGGCTGATCTAGGCTGTAGAGCGATTATGTGCTGATTGTCGTGATCTAAATATCATGAGATACGCTATGCTTTTTACATGACTCATACCGCAATGTTAGGCTGAGTCATTGTTTTTAGATAGGGTATGCCGGATTGATGATCATATTTTATTTCAAGTCATTTTTCTAGATGAATGATGGTGTGAATGATGATTTAATGAAACTGTGGGTTTTAATGATAGAAAAGGGGTACGAATCTGGGGTAGCATATTCCTTGATCTCATTTTAATATTGTTCTTAGATTTATCAGTACTTAGTTGTTTAGATTAATTTATTTTTCTGCATTTAGGAAAAGTGTGATAGATTTTTAGTAAAATTGAATCTGCCCTTTGGTACTTCCTTAGGGATGTTTTTAAATCTCTAAAATAATTAATTAAAAATTCAAGTTTCCCTGTGGGTTCGACACCCCTGTTCTTGCCACACTGCAATAGATCTTGTGCACTTGCAAGGGTTACATTCTAAATCGATCAGTGCCACGTGAAATAAAACACTGACCGTCTGATGGTACGATCATGATCTCAAGATCCACCATGTGAAAGATTGGGAGGATAAATGATCTCTATCGTTCGATTCAATTCAATCAACGTGTTTCAGCATGGGTGAACTTAAAGATTCAGTGGGTGGATTTAAATGTACTCTTCTAAAAGGCCCTTCATTCACCCATCAGATTCAAGACTCATCTGATAGGTGATTCCCCCATTAAAGTATGCCAACGTTTGGACGAATACTCAACCAATAGAGGATTTGTGGCAAACGATGCAATTATTCTTGAAAAGAAAACCTTCAATCTACATGTTCTACTCAAAATACTCGTCCATCCAATATCCTATATGATTCAAGACTAATTTTTAGGAATTGGATTGCCTAACCGCGTCTGCTTCCATCCACCAAATCTTTGAGTTCACCCACGCTAAAACACATTGATTACATTGAATAAGACGATGGAGATCGTTTAGGCATACCATTGGACAATTAGTGTTTTATTTCGTGGCACGCATCTCAGAAAAGCGACCTTAACATCACGTATACGGTTAAAATTAATTTTAAGGTCATTTTTTTGGGTGTGTACCACATGAAATAAAAAATAATCATCTGATGGTGCCACCATGATCTCAAGATCCATCGTGTGAAAGGTTGGGACGATAAACAATATCCATCGTCTGATTCAATGCAATCAAACGTCTGATGGTGCCACCATGATCTCAAGATCCATCGTGTGAATGGTTGGGGCGATAAACGACCTCCATCGTCCAATTCAATACACTCAACAGTCTGATGGTGCCACCATGATCTCAAGATACCTCGTGTGAAAGGTTGGGATGATAAATGATCTCCATCGTCCGATTCAATGCAGTCAACCGTCTAATGGTGCCACCGTGATCTCAAGATCCATCGTGTGAAAGGTTGGGACGATAAATGATCTCCATCGTCCGATTCAATACAGTCAATGTTTTTCAGCGTCGATGAACTCAAATATTTGGTGGGTGGATTTAAAACTACTCTTTTTTGTAAGTGGAGGGGTGGATTTAAAATTACTCTTATCACGTGTAGAGGGTGACAATTTAGTAATTTAATTTTAAAAAGGATAAATATGGTATTTAGGCTATTCTTTAAGTTAATCATTTAAAGTAGCATCCGTTAAAGAGGGTGTTTTATGAACACCAAAATGCTAACTCAGGGTTTAAAGCAAATAGCTATAACTCGGGAGTTTATTTGTAATATCAACATAACTAAGGGGGGTATTTGCAAAAAACCCTATTTTGAAATACCAAAATACCGGCGTTCTAAGTGAGCAATTGCCGTCTCCGGCTAGTATGTTGGACGGTTTTAAGGGAGGCCGGTATTTATTCAAAATACAGACCCGGCCGGAGTCCTCCGGAACCAGTTCATACCGGCCGGATTTAAAGCCATGGCTGTAACATTTCCAAACATTTATGATAGGCATAAACAGTAGTCATTGTCTCACCCCCCGAGTAAGCACTTATTTTAAATTCAAAGCAGCCAAGGTTTTTTTGCGTGTGAAAGTACTGGTAGCAGCACAAGAATCTCTGATTACGAAAGCAGTGTGTTTTTATAAAAACTTAGAAAATGGAGAAAAAGAATTTATTAATCTTACATTTCGTCAATGATTCTTAGCTTGCTGGAATGTAGAGGATTTCCATCAGTTTCCATGGTATGAATAGCCATAATAATAGTCTGAAAATAAATATAGAAAACCAGTTATATTATAGGAAAATATTGGAAACGCTACCTTTTAGTTTTCAGAGGCTCAAATAATTGAAATTCTAAGGGATACCCTTATACTTTAAAGTAAAAAAATAATGAAAATATTAAGATCTATCTTTAAAATGATGGATTTGTAAATCCAACTCTTCAGATTCCGTTATTTTCCTGTATTCAAACTAACAATAAAACTCATTTTATCCCGCGTAAACTGGGTTCACTCAGCAGTGTGTATCACCGATGCGTATCGGTATCGGCCAATATTTGATACCTTGTTTGGTACACAACCCATCCACCAGCGTGTATTGTGCAGAGTGCGGAATGCAGATATGTGGGCTCTTAAATAGGGCTATCAGCAGGTCAGGTCGGGTCGGCTGAAACCTGACCTGCCCCTGCATTTTTATTAGGTCGGGCACATAAACTTGACTTGCCGGTTGAGTCGGGTAAAAATTGGGACGGGTTGAATCAATCCAATCCGATCCAGTATTTATATATAAAATAATAAAAAATAAGGCTTTTTTACAACGTCAGGCTGGTCAAGTCAGGAGTGTACATTTTTTACATTGAGCAGCCGAAAATTTGGCCCGACCCAAGCAGACCCGTTGACAGCCCTACAGTCTTAAAATTCAAACACGCTAGAGGTCCATGCGGGGCCATTTTTGGTTGGATACAGACTCTTTTGTCAAAACCGTTGACCCTAAAAACACAGCATTAAATTGTGGAAAGGGCCCAAAAAATCAGAAGAGGCACCCAGGATTGGATATTTTCTACTACCCCTCAGAAATATACAAGGTGCTCAAAATTCCACATTTCTACAGATTTTCTTTTAACCAAAAAAAATTAAAATAAATTCTTCATCTCTATATAAAGGAGCTTAGACAACTACTAGTAGTTTCTAATTCAAACAAAATGGGGGTTCGTTCAGATTTAGTTGCAATATTTATGGTATCTATGGTGATGGTGGCACTCAGCGTGCACCCATGCCAAGGCTACCATGTCGATCAGATGGTCTCCCTTTCACGGTCATCAGCGGCTACAAACTTTGTGCTCCAACAAGCGGTACGTCAAAAGAGGTCACTGGCACTGCTACAGAGGAAACGACCAGTTGCGAAGCCACGTTCGCCAGTTCCCAACCATTTTGTTCATTTTAGGACTCCTCCCACGGCCTCCTCCCATCCAATTCCACACCCACCACCACCTTATGGTCCTACTCTGCCTTTTTCCCAACTTGGACCACCACCTTATGGTCCTACTCTGCCTTTCTCCCAACTTGGACCACCACCTGATAGTAACTACCCTTGATTAATGCATCCCTGTTTAATTTTATTTTCTACACTGTTTTAGCAGGTCGGATGTTAGTTTACTTGGGAGAATGTCGACCAAGATTTCCTTAGTTTCTATAATTCTTAATAAAACTTCTCTCAAGTAGATTCTTATGTTCCACGTTTCAACTTCTCTAATCTAGAGCTCTTTTATGTTTTCTGATCTTCAAAGGTTCTACGATACATCTGTGGAGGAAATCTTGAAAACTCTTCAGAAATTGAGAACGCGATGGCATGGAGTTTGGATTATAATGGAGTTTTTTTACCCGGGAGGGTCTCCAACTATAACCTACTTACGAGACAGGGTCCCTCATTTGGCTTACTAGCGGGTAAGGTCGGAGACCCTCAACTCGTCCTTTCTTTCATTTAAAAGAAAGTTGATGGTTTACCGATTAGGAAGAAACGTTGAAGAATAAATTGTTTTTAATTGACATGTGCAAAAATTTAACTTAAGTGAAAAAGTGAGTTAGACGAAAATTCTCCTATGATTTCATATGAGACTGATCAATCGATTGTATATAAAATTGCTAAATTGGACTCATATGAGACCCATCAGTCCACTATAAGACAGATGGACTGCAAGCCTATTACCTGTTTGGGCAGTCAATTACATTGTGCCACATTAACCTCCTACATTGTGTCTACTGTCTATTAACACCAGATTCCAATTCACCCAATTTACTCAAATAGTTATCTTCTTTTGCATCGACGATGGTGACATATTTCTTCGAAATTCTCCAAAAATTTTTCAAAATTTATCGAAATAGGGGTCAAGTGAAACTTTCAACAAAATTTCAATGATTTTTCCGAAATCGCTGAAATTTCATTAATTTTGACAAAATTAATGAAATTTCGGCGAAATTAACGAAACTAATAAATCTTTTCGAGATTTTATCATTTTTTAAATAATAAATAAAATTTTTATGAAGTTTAATTATAATTTATATTTAATATTTTTTGCACTCCCTAAAATTTTCTTGAAACGTTTCGAATTTTTTTCAAAATTTATCAAAAATGAACTGATATAAACCCCTACCAACATGTTGCCGAAAACAAAATTTATCACTATGGCATCGACTGGCATAGCGGCATTATTCCTTTATAATTTTTAATTGGGCACTTTAGAAAACAATGCCCCCAAAACAAACTTTTTACGAAAAAAGATCCGACCTCAAACAGTGCTTTCACGAATTTTAGAGCTTCAGAAAATAGTGCAAGTGCCATTATTTACAAAGTTTTTAGAAAAAAATTGTACTTTTACAGTTTTTTGAAGTTCCAAAATCAATGAAAGCGAGGTTCTTCTAAAATATTTAAGGTCGGGTGATTTTTTACTAAAAAGTTTATTTTTGAGGCATGTTTTTCTAATTATCTCTCGTTATTAGCACTTAAAGAAAATATCTAATCCCGTAGCTTTTGACTAGTTATAAAACGAAAAAAACATAAAATAGCCTCACAAAGACAAACAAAAGCTAAATAGTGAAATCACTGTCATCAATATTTGACAAAATATAATAAATTTGAGAGATTTCAGCGTTGCAAGGGGCAACATTAGCCGACATTTATGACTATCCAACGAATTACGATTAGGTGGTCTTGCCAAAGAACTGGGTATGGTGTGTTAGTCTTTATGATGCCTGTGGCATGACATCGGGGCCATTGAATTACATGTAATAACCTAAATTATTTTATTTTATTGTAATGGTGTTTGATGTATTTTGTATCGTGCATGATGTTAGTGCTTCACATCAGAACTCATCATCTTTTAAAAAAATTATGATTTTTTCTATATCAAAATTAGACTCATTGCGAAATGCTCGCCGATACGATTCCAACAATATATAATTTATCGAAATCTACATACTAATTAAATATGAATATCTTTAAGTATGATAAATCTGTAAATTTAGCATTTTATTTTCTACTAAAGTTGTATGATTTGTAAGTCCAGTTTATATGTTGTTTCTCTTTTATTTTTAAATAACTCTTTATTTGGCTATTTAATATTATACTTTTCTATTAGGTCTTCATATTTAATATTTTATCCTCTTTTAAGTTTAAAAAATTAATTAAACTCTAAAATCTGTAAATATGATAAATTTACTTAATTGGAATAATATTATATTGATATTATTTATTTCCAAATTTATATAGTTAGAAATATACCCTTCTAATAAAACTATAATGATATATATTATTATTTATTTAAAACTAATTAAACCCTAAAACTAAACTATGCTCTTATTTTATTTAAAAGAATAATAGATTGCACAATCTTGAAATTTTGAGTTCGAACTCGCGACCACAAACCCGAGCTCGTGACTATCGATATGCTGGTCTCGATATTTTAATAATAACTTTTTACTTTGACCACGGATTAATGTGATTCTTATGGCATTGAAAAGAAGACAGTGAGCTTTACAATTATCTGTGAAATAGTAATTTCATGAATCTGACGTTTTAAAGGCCAAAATAGACCAACAAGTCGTGTTCAATTTTGAATGGCTCAAGGCTATTCGAATTTAGTGTTATTTTCTAAGTTTTATGATCAAAATTCCTGTGTATATTATATTTTAAGGTTTTTCTATTTGAAAACGTATTCGGCAATCTCTCTCTTCATATTCGACTATCAATAATAGTTTTGAATATTTTGATACATTTTCGTGCTACCTGTGTGCACCGAATATCCAGATTTGTGTGCCTCATCGAGAATCTCGTTTTGTAAGATTGTAATATCAGGAACATACAATCTATCCTTAAATAGGAGGGTGCCATCAATGCGCATAGAAAAGTTTGGTTTATGGCCCTCGACTAACTGTCCTACAATCTTCTAAAGTTTGGGATCTAGGGGCTGCTTAGTTCTGATACGGTCAATAAAGGTAGGCTTGACCATCATACTGGCTAGGTACACTCCTTCACAAATTCTGTTAAGTCGCACATCCAACTAAGCAATCTCATTGAGCGGCTTTCAAGCCTTCAGACGTGCTAGTAGTCCTGAGGATTTTCAACTTAAAGCATCTGTAACTACATTTGCTTTACTCGAATGGTAATTAATAGAATAATCATAGACTTTCATGTATTCGATCCATCATCGCTGCCTCAAATTCGGATCTTTCTGAGAGAATAAATATTTAAGGCTTTTGTGGTCCGTATAGATCTTGAAGGTCTCACCATATAAATAGTATCGCTAAATCTTAAGTGCAAATATAACTGCTACCAACTCAAGATTATGAATCGGATAGTTCTTCTCGTGCGGCTTCAACTGTCTAGAACCATAAGCAATGGCTCTTCAATGTTGCTCCAACAGACATCCAAGTCCCTGACGCGAAGCATCGGTGTAAATTTCATAATCATTAGATCTAGAAGGTAAAGTGAGTATGGGAGCTGTCGTAACCTTCTGCTTCAATAGATTAAAATTCTGCTCACACTAATCGGTGCACACAAATTTGCTGTTCTTACGAGTTAGCATAGTGAGTGGGAGTGCTAAACGAGAGAATCCTTCAATAAATTTGCGATAATATCCTGCTAAGCCAAGAAAACTTCTCACTTCGGTGACATTTTTTGGTGTTTACCAATTCGAAACTCACACTTGCTCAGTTTCGCATACAATCTATGCTCACGGAGAGTCTGAAGCACAATACGAAGGTGATTCTTATGAGCTTCTTTCGTGCGAGAATAAATAAGGACATCATCGATAAATACAATGACAAATTTATCAAGAAACTCTCGAAATACGCTGTTCATCAGATCCATAAACACAGCAGGAGCATTTGTGAGTCCAAAAGGCATAACAAGGAATTCGTAGTGCCCATACCTTGTCCTAAAAGCAGTTTTTGAAATATCTTATGTTTTAACTTTCAACTGATGATATCCAAACCTGAGATCTATGTTCGAAAAGTATATAACACCCTGTAGCTGGTCAAATAAGTCATCGATACAAGGAAGAGAGTATCGATTTTTCACGGTGACATTATTCAGCTGTCGATAGTCAATACAAAGTCTCATTGAGCCATCTTTCTTCTTAACGAATAAGACCGGTGCTCTCTATGGTGACTCACTACGGCGGATAAATCATTTATTAGATAGCTCACGCAACTGAATATCTAACTCCTTCAGTTTTGCTGGTGCCATCTGGTACGGAACTTTCGCAATCGGCAAGGTACCAGACGCGAGATCAATTTTGAACTCTACTTCTCGGTTAGGTTGAAGTCCAGACAATTCTTTCGAAAAAATATCGACAAACTCCCCAACGATGGAAATAATTGAGGTGTCCACCTTCTCACCGCGATCACCGTCAAGTGTAGCAAGTAGGGTTATTCCTTCCTTTTTAATGTCACGAAATTTAAATGAGGGGCTCCCAATTGGTTGGGAGATGACTACCTTAGAAAAGCAATCAACTGAGGCGTGATAAGTTGCCAACCAATATATGTCGAGGATTATATCAAAATCCTAGAATCTGAGTACCGCAAGATCTGTGGGTAACTAATGTATTCCAATTATTAGGACTATTGCGTTACAAACTTTAGATGCCATCATTACTTCTCCTGACGGCATAGAAATCACAAGAGGACTATCTAGGGGTACGGACTTAGACCCAATTTCAGAAACAAAACTTGGTGTAATCAATGAGTACGTAGATCCGGAGTCAATCAAAACCCAAGCATGACAATTGGACGAATCGGAAGGTCTAGAAATTTTTATAGTTCCTGAATTATACAAGGCTTTACACGTGGTCTAAGCTATATGTATGCCATAGTATTTCTCAATCAAATAATAACTTAAAGTCATACACTAAATAAATTATTCAAGCAATTACAGAGGAATAAAGTTTAAGGAAAAGTAGACAGGGTGAAATTCGTACCCTGAACAACCTCGTCTATAGCCAAAGTGTCCTGATGTGACATGGCGAAAACTCGACCCTGCACTCGAGGCTGTTGTGGTTGTTGATGCTGACCTCTCACAAGAATATCTGCGGCAGGGTCTCGTTTTGGGCAGTCTCGGATGAAGTGTCCCGACTTCTTAACATGGATCAAAACACCGAAAAATTGGTACGTATTGTTCGAGCCCAAAATCGGTATGTATCGGACGATACATATCGGTATCGGATAGTATTGGCCGATACGGATACGTATCGTCCGATATGTATCGGTATCAGACGTAATTTGATCCATGCTTCTTACATCAGAAACACACACTCGTGTATAGTAAACATTCACCAAGCTTGTGTTTCTTGTCGCACTTGGCGCAAGTTTCATCCTGAACAAAGTAAGGTTTCTGCTGGGTGCTAGCTGGGGTTGCGGTCTTTAGATACTGAGCAGGGGCATTTCTGGGATATGTCATAGATACAACACCTCTCTGAGCAGGTGGGGCTGTAATCATCTCTGGGTAGGTGTAGCTAGACGATGGTGGAAGTCTTTGGTAACCGGAGACAGGAGTGGTCCTTTGAACTGGGTGATTCTGAGGGTACGACGTGAGACGCTGCTGTCGTTGTATCAGTGCAAGTCGAGGAGAAAGTTCCCTCTGAGTAAAGGGTGAAGGGTCTTCTCGAATCAGTTTGCCCCTTTGAGCTGCCTGGCAGGCTACATGCTGAGCGCGCAACTCTTCGTTTTTCTGTTTTTGGATATGAGCTCATTCTACAAGCTCCTCATAGGTTAAAATTTTCATTACTGCAATTTTGCTCCTAATAACGGGGTTGAGCCCCTTCTGACAGTGATAGCATTTTTCGGCTTCATCAGCTACTAACATGGAAGCGAATCGGGAGAGTCGATCGAACTTTGTCTCGTACTCGGTCACGGATAGGGTTCCTTGCTGTAATGTCAGGAACTCGCTCTTTTTCTGAGTCTTCGTAGCATCGGTGAAGTATTTGTTATAAAATACTTCTCTGAATTATTGTTAAGTCCAGTGTTCTTTTTATCTGTCTGCCAACCTTTTCACTGACATCCATAAATTTTGTGCACCACCTTGCAGGCACAACACGGCCCAAGGCACTTTTTTATTTTCCGTAGGAGTACAGACTTTGAAAATCTTCTCTGTCTATGCGATCCAATCATCAGTAGTATTAGGATCCAACTATCCGAGGAATTGCGGAAGTCGGGCCCTGAAAAAGGTTATATAACCGTTATAATAGTTGTTCTCAAACCGAGGCGGTAGTGGTGTAACCGAACCGCGGTTGGCAAGATTGTTCAATTGCTGGGCAATCAGGTCCTGGTAAGTTCTGACCTGCTGTTCCAATTGCTAATTAAACCCTTGGATTAGCTTGACAGTCTCTTGCTGATGGATCTCGTTCAACTAGGCCACATGCTGTTATTGTGCGACTGTCAACTCACGAAATATGCGCGCTATCTCATTTTCTTCTCCCTGGGAAGAAGATCCTTCACCATTTCTTCGTGGGGCCATCGTAATCCTATTTCAAAATTCAAAGATTTAGAACTCGTAATATCTTAAGTTCCCAAAGTTCAACAGAAAGTAAAGCCTAGGCTTTGATACCACTTTGTCACGACCCGAAATTTCAAGATGATGCAATCTATTATTCTTTTAAATAAAATAAGAGCATAATTTAGTTTTAGAGCTTAATTAATTTTAAATAAATAATAATATAGACTTGCAATAATAATAGATATCATTATAGTTTTAGTAGAAGGGTAAATTTTTAACTATATAAATTTAGAAATAAATAATATCAATATAATATTATTCTAATTAAGTTAATCTATCAGATTTACAGATATTATAATTTAACTAATTTTATAGATTTAAAAGAGGATAAAATATTAAATATGAAGACCTAATAGAAAAGTATAATATTAAATAACCAAATAAAGGGATTGTTTAAAAGAAGAAGACAAACAATATATAAACTCGACTTATAAATCATGCAACTTTAGTAGAAAAAAAAAAAAAAATGCAGATTTATTATGCTTAAAGATATTCATATTTAATTAGTATGCAGATTTAAGAGGAAGTAGGCATATTAAATATGCAGACTTAATAGAAAATAAAATATTAATAACCAAAACAAAGGGATTCTTGAAAAGAAAAAAGAAACAACATATAAACTCGACTTACAAAAGATACAATTTTCAAGGGAAAATATAATATTAAACATATAGGTCTATTAATTTATGAGATATTTGGGTTTAAATAAGATTTTTAAACCCGTCTATGCGCGATCGAACGCATCCTACGCTACAGGATCTGAGAAGAATAAGATGGATTGATGGGTACCCACCTCTTGAAGCATGAACGGTTGGTCAACGGCGATTCAGATTGAAAAGGTCGATGCCCAAGCCATCGGCTTCGATTTTTTACATATATACTTATTTATAAAAATACATATTAATAATACTTATTACATACATATTAATATATATATATATATATATATATATATATATATATTATTTTCTTAAATTTTTTTTATTAAAAAACATTGACGCCAACGGCTGTCTGATCCAGCCGTCGGCGTAGGTGAGGAAATAAATTTTAAGAAATAAAAATAGCCTACACCGACGGATAGCCGTCTGCGTAGCTGGCCAAATAAATTTTATAAAATTAATTAAAAAAATAAAAATATCCTACACCGATGGATATAGCTATCGGCATGGGTCCCCTACAGCCGTCGGCGTAGCTCTTCACCGACGGTATTATCGCCGACGGCTTCTAGCCGTCGGCGATACCCTTTGTCGAAGAGTAGTGTACTCTATGCCGACGGCGGGCAGCCGTCGGCGTAGCTACTTTTTTTTTGTAGTGTGGGAATGCTCTTAGAAGTCGGAGCAGTAGTCTTTTTAATGTCTTTTGAGTCGTTTTTTTTTTTTTTTTTTTTTCTTATAATCTCATTAAGCATAAAGAAGGTAGACTACCTCACGCCCACAAATTCTTGAAATATACTCACACCAAAAATCATTGATTGCTTAAATCAGATGATGGAGATTGTGATTTGCTCCAATCTTCCACTCAAGAGATCTTGAGGCCATGAAAGTACCATCAGACGATTAGTTTTTAATTCCACATGTAAGAGATTTAAAAAACGTGGCCCTAATGTCACATTTGAGAGTGATGTGTGCAACATGACTTTAGGACAACATTTTTGGGGATTCGAGCCATGTGGAATTGAAAATTGGTAGTTTGATTGCACAGTCATAGCCTCAAGATCCCTTATGTAGAAGATTGGAGCAAGCACGATCTCCATCGTCTGATTTAATGCAAACAATGATTTTTGGCCTGAGCATATTTCAAGATTCCGTGAGCGTGAAGAAAACTACGTACAAATATACAAAGCAAAAATGGAGAAAAGAATTGTTAAGATATACAGGGGTGAAATCAATTTTTCCAGCTAGAGTGCTTGATGTCTTTTTTTTTGAAGTAGTGCCCTTCAAATTATGCTTGATATCATTACTTATTTTGTGTAGGACACTGTTATATGGGTGGCAGGTTTTGTGAAGGCAAAGTGCAAGCGACTGACATGGCGCAATGTAATTAGTTGCAAGTGTAGTGGGGCCCAAACAATGCGGGTCAGAGAAGTCAAGTAGTGCCACTTTAGCCACTTGAACAAAACCTGCCTGATGTTTGCAATTTTCCTTTTCCTAAGTACGCTATTTTTGTGAGAATTTGTATCCCCAAGAATATGTTTGTTTCTCTCATGCCATATATAAATAAATAGGGCTTTTTACAAAACAACGCTCTCTTTTTATCTCAAGAAAATCAAACGTTGTTTGTTTTCCTAAACAACACCCTCGCCGGCGCTTGCTTGCAACGCGAAGCCGTACATATCAACCCAAGTAGGGTAGAGGACAATTTAAGTGAATAATCACAGTTGTGCCCTTCCCAACAAAATGCCTTTTTTAAATTTTTTATTATTATTCGACATTCGACACGTGAGCATTATCTTACACCCTAAATATTAATAATAAACACTATAAAAAATAAGATTATTAGCGACAATTTAAAACTGTAGTGAAAAAATTATAATAATAAAAAACTTCAACCTTTTTTTATAAAAATATAAAGGGAGCATCGTAAAAAATTATAAAGGCAGCCAATTCTTGCACGCTAAATATTAGTCATTGCACCAGCAATTTGTGATCACACTACTACAAAAAATAATATTATATTAATAAAAAATCTATTAAAATTATTAGCGGCAATTTTTTGTTAATAGCGGCAGTTTTTGGATGCCGCTAATAGACTTGTGTTTTGTAGTGCACCCACTTCAAAAGAAAAAAAAAGGTGAGTATTATCTTACTTGAGCATTATATGATTGCACCCTACCTAAACAAAAGAACTGGGAGCCACTAAAAAAATGAAGAAAATTAGAAAATCGAACCGAAGCAATCAAAATCAATATCGGATTAGTTAGGTTCAGTTTGGGTTTAGGGAAGTAAGAAGTCCAGTTACCCAAAACTAAATTCTTTTATTAGAGTTCAACTTTAGATGAATCGACAACTAAACTAAAGGTTAATCGAATTTACACCCTTAAGTCTCGTTGACTGCCACTCAATGTTTGATAAGTAAATAAAAGAAATAAGGGCTTCGAAACTTAGTCGGGCCACATTAGGTTAGTTTTCAAGATTAAGGGCGGGGGCGATTTGGTTTTGGGTTGGATAAAGCATACATCCTTACCCCATAGTGGAAAACGAAAAATGACTCAAAACAAAGGAAAAAAGAAACGACTAAGAACATGGACCATCTTTTAATCTTTTAGAATGATTTTAAATGGGGTGCAAGTACTTGCACCGTTCTATACCCTTCTTAATTATTATTTTTCTTTTTAATCTTTTAGAATGATTTTAAATGGGGTGCAAGTACTTGCACCGCTCTATACCCTTCTTAATTATTATTTCTCTTTTTAATGGTGCAGTGACTTATATTTGGGGTGCAAGTATTGGCTCTCAAATAAAAATGGGGCTCATTTTCGTGGTTTTCTCAAAGAAAATTTTGTTTGAATCCGTCTTTTCAAATGTGTACAAATGGTGGAAGAAAAATCAAAAGTCTGAAAAGTAGGCCAAACATTATTTCAACAGGACCTTATTAAATGCATATTGATGCGTACACAAGGTATCAAAAATCAGTCGATACAGATATGTATTGGCGATACATATCGGTTTTTGGCCAAACCGATACGTATTGGTATCTCGTATCGGAATCGACAATATGTCTTAGTTTCAACCGAAACTTATTGTTTTTATTTTTTATTTAATAAATTGACTTCTAATGGCGCAGGCAAGATTATCTTTTAATGGGGCTAACGATGATTGACAAATGTTAATAATAGTTTTAACATACTTTTGTGAACTTGTACAGAACACAAGGTGGCTATATAAAAAGCGTATCTTATACATTTTCACCAGTAAAATGGAAGCTACAACTACAAGTTAAATGGAAGCTAGAGCTCCCTACATAGCTCCATGCGGCTAGCGGCTGCTGAGTACATATAACTAATGAGTAATGAGAATGAGGTCGAGCCTCCATAACTTATTTCAGAAACGGGTCGTCGAAGAAGTAGTTTGTCCCGTTATAAGATAACGCACGCTATCGATTTTCCTGATGACCCTTGAGATGACCCGTCGAACGTGCCCGTTAAGTTTGCCTTGTTGCTAGGGCAGTGGGCAGATCAGCTACCACCAATTTGAGATGCAAAGGTTTCCAGGCCAACCAAGATACACCTACTACGCGTGGTTGACGAACGCTTTTGTACATTGTTCAAGTGGGTGGGGGCTTTAACTTTCTGACTAAATGGTGGTTGACATCACAAAGTTTAATCCTGGGCACTTTATAAAACAATGCCTAACAAACCTTTTAGCAACGTTTTAGATAAATGGCGCTTTCACGAATTTTGGAACTTCAGAAAACTATAAAAACACTATTTTTTTGCAAACGTTTTAGGCAAACTAATAAGATGGGTCGAATCATGTCGGATTGGGTCAAACTAATAAGTATGGATCAAAATGTCGAAAAATCAGTACGTATCATCCGAGCCAAAAACCGGTACGTATTGGACGATACATATCGGAACAGTAACATACCGGACAATTCATTGAATATATCGTCCGGTATTAACCATATAAAAGGGCGATACGGTACATTTAATGTACCGTATCGTCCACCTCCTAAAAGGACGATATTTTGATCCATACTAACAAGTCCACCTGATATTTTATATAACTAACGGCAGTGCACTGCATTTGGGTAAAATAAAAACATTAATGGTCATCTTTTTAAGTGCAGCATTCCTTGCATTGGAATAATTTTAACTGCGAAAAAAAAAGCAATGAAGAAGGCGCGAACATCCAAAAGAGTTTATACAGGGTCATTGACCCAAAAGAAAATGAGTCACCTGATATCCAGGTATGGTATACTATTTTTATGAAGTGAGCCACTTTATACAAAGACCATGATGAAAAATATGCCTACGGTTATGGTCAGTCACTTTTAAAATGAATTCAAGACGAAAGATTGAACAGGAATCCCTCTCCTTAGTGGAGTGTTTCGTGGAATCCGTTGATTCGATAGTGAATGATCTTGTTGCTATCTGAGGATCCACGAAGGTGCTTTGGCTTTGCATATTAAATTGTTCTATAATGTACCAATTATTCAAGTGCAGATTGAATCAAGTAACTCAATTAGTTGCAAACCATATTATTTTATCATGCATTCTTTTAAAGATTTGATTTACAGTTTCCATAGTGCACTTCAAAACTCATATACGAAGTTGGATCAATTATACTATGTACTACAGTATAAATTCTTTGGTGAACTTTCCCATGCAGCCATGCCTTAATATTGAGCTGCAGAAATATGAAGACTGCTATAGGACTAAATATATAGATTGAAAAAAAAAAAAGGTGAAATAACCAACCTATGTAGGACCAACGGCACTTGCTTTAAAGGCAATTTTTGGTAGTGAGAAGACTAATAGCAGCAATTTTTGTTAGCAACAGGACTAATAACAGCAGTTTTTTGTTGAAAAAACTGCTGCTAATAGTCTTATTTTTTGTATTGTAAGCTTAATTTGCTTGTCCACGAGAAATGGTTATCTTGGGCTTGGTTATTGACTAACCGAGTCAAAGAACTTATATATACACCGAACTTAAACTCAAATTATTTTATTTTTAGACAATACAATTAGTATAAAACGGTAGTTTCGTTGGAAGTAATTTAATTTTTAACACAAACATGAGGTACTTAGCGTTACTTAGCAAAAGCATAGTTTCTTACGTAGTCCCGGTGTAAATGTAAATTAAGTAATTGAAAAAACAACAATTGTGATTTATCCCTGCAAATAAGAATCAATCAACATGGTTGTGAGATATTTTGTCATCATCATGACTTAAAAATCAGAGTTGCTCCTTAGAAAAATGATGTTGCCAAGTACATCAATATGACAAACCGTTTTGTCATTTTTGGACTCACGGACGTCCGTAAGACATTCATGGACATCCGTGAGTGATTCACGGACGTCCGTGACTCGAATCCTATATATTTAAGGCAGTTTCAGACAGTTTTAAAACTGATATGAAAATCATTCATTTTCTAGAATTCTGGTCCTAAAGTTGTCTTGGAGATTATCATGGTATTTATCCTCTAAATCCTAATCTCAAAGATGCGGTGTTATTCCAAAATCTAAGTTTGAGAGTGTGTGGCTTGTGTGAGACGAGTGGATCTTCATTGGATGCGAAGGTTGTTTGGATTCTTCACTATGATCGGATGATGGTGAGAAGCTGTCATTATTGGTGAGATGAGTGATAGGGCATATCATTCAAAAGCACTGTAAGATTATTTATTCATAGTGGATTATTCTTTTGGATTCGAGATAGATCCCATGGTTTTTACCTGTGATAGGTTTTCCACATTAAAAAATGACTTGTGCTCAAATTATGAATTTGTGGTGATTGTGTGTAATTAGTGTTAAATTTATTATTCTTTATATTATTAATAATTCTCAAATTTCATTTGGTATTAGAGCCTAGGACACTTAGTAAATTCTAACGAATTAAGTGTGTAATGTCCAATTTGGGATATGACGATATTCTTAGAGAAGGTGCGTCTACTGCTAGACTTCATTTATTTGATGGCTCAAATTATCCTTACTGGAAAGCAAGGATGAGAGTGTTTTTAAGTTCTATGGATTCACACATATGGTATTCCATTGAGGATGGATGATCGCTATCAACTACGATCTCTGTTGTCGATAATATACCACACACCACTGTCAAACCTAGATCTCTATGGACTGATCAGGATTATGACAATCTTGGCTATAATTTCAAAGCTCTTAATGCGTTATTTGGAGCAGTTACTGCTTAAGAGTTTCGTCGTATCAGTACTTGCACTGTAGCCAAGGATGCTTGGAAAATACTTGAAACTACTTATGAAGGGACTCCTCAAGTGAAGATATCCGAACTCCAAATGCTTACTTCTCAGTTTGAAACTTTTCACATGGATAAAAATGAAAAGTTCTCTGATTTTTATATTCGTTTAAATGACATTGCTAATGGCTCTTTCAATTTGGGTGAACCTATTTCTAATACAAAGATAATGCGAAAAATATTAAGGTCTCTACCTAAACGATTCCGATCTAAAGTCAATGCAATAATTGAATCTAAAGGTGTTGACAATTTAAACTTAGATGAATTAGTTGGATCATTGCAAATTTATGAACATGAAATACAAGACAATCATGTGTCTAAAAGTGTTGCTTTCAAATCATCTAAGGAAGAATCTGATTCTAGCAGTGATTCTGATCAATCAGAAGAACTTGCCTTATTTGTTAAAAAATTTAAAAAATTTTACAAAAATAAAAAATAACCCTTTCAAAAATTTGACAATTCAAGAAAATTCGAATCTTTTGAGAAAAAGCCTTAAAAAGAACTCACTGACACTATTCAATGTTTTAAGTGTCATGGCTATGGGCATTATGCTACTAAATGCCCAAACAGGAATAAGGATAAAGGAAAATCTAAAGTCTTCACTGCCACTCATGAGGTTGAATGTCAATATGAGTCATCATCTGATGAATCTGAACCTATATCTTATGGGTTTAGAGCTTTTGTAGACTCAATGGTAGAATCTGATAAATCACAATCTCAAACATCGTTTATAAATGAAACTGAAACTAATGGTGATGTATTGGATATGACTAATGCTTATAATGAATTATATCAAGAATCCTTACATCTAACTAAAAATGTAAAATTGACCAAGACTGTGAATGAGTTAACAAACACTGTAAGTAATCTTAAGTCTCAAAACTCTGTCTCAAGAAAAGATTACTCTTCAAAAAAAAGTGGATTGTTTAAACTCTAAATTTATGAAACAAGAAAAGAAAGAAAATTCTCTTACTTTAATTAATGAAAACTTAAAAAGTGAACTTGATTCTATTTCTGTAAAATATTCAAATTTTCACAAGGCAAATGAGAAAATGGAAAATATACTAAGATCTGGTCAAAGAACTACTGACAAATCAGGTATTGGATATATTAATACATTAAACAAATATTCTAAACTTGAGATAACTCAAGCCCCAAAATTTGTTAAAGAAACCAAATCATGTCCTACGAATTCTAAACCTACTTCAAGTAAGTCTAAATCAATTGTTTCTAGATCCTTTAGTAGAAGAGTTCCAGTTTGTTATACTTGTGGATGGGAAGGGTATACTTTTGTGTATTGTCCATTCGCCCTTGAATACTCTTCTTACTACGTTCCAAATTTTAGTACTTTGAAAAAACATGATAATGCCAAGCTTAAAAATAAATTAATCTCACTGAGCAATTCAAACAAAAATATCTACACACATATGATTTTAAATCAATCTCCTCTTAAATACAAACGTGTTTAGATTCGAAAATCTGATTTGACTGCTCAGGTTGCTCATATTTCACTGAAAGCTAGTGAATCTTCTAAATGGTTCCTTGATAGTGGTTGTTCTAGGCATATGACTGGTGAGAAATCATTCTTCTCTCACCTAAGTCCATGCTCGAAGGGAAATGTGACCTTCGAAAATGAAAGTTCGTGTAAAATTACTGGTAAATGAACAATTGAAGCACCTGGATGTCCTAAACTGAATGAAGTCCTTTATGTTGAAGGCCTTAAGACAAATCTCATTAGTATTAGTCATTTATGTGATGATGGGATAAATATAAATTTTACCAAAAATTTGTGCACTGTAGTTGACTCTACTGGTCAAATTATTCTTGAAGGGATTAAATCATCTGATAATTGTTATACTTTTAGTAATCACTTTAAAAATAATTGTCTGATCACTAAAACAAATGAGATCAATATTTGACATCAGAGGCTTAGGTACATGAACAAAAATGATCTTTACAAATTACCCTCTGATCAGCTTGTTAAAGGTTTACCACACTTAAGTAAACCAGATGGATCTATTTGTAGTGCTTCTCAAATGGGTAAAGAAACCCGTGTTCCTCACAAGAAGGTTAATGTTCCTACTTCTTCTAGGATACTTGAGTTAATTCATTGTGACCTTATAGGCCCTATGAGAACAAGTAGTTTAGGGGGAAAGAAGTATGTGCTTGTTTTGGTTGATTTTTCTAGGTATACTTTGGTTGCTTTTCTTAGAGAGAAGTCTCAGGCTTTTGATGAATTTGTTATAATTTTCAAAAGAACTCAAGTTGAAAAGAATCTTTCTATTGCTCGAATTCGTAGTGATCATGGTAAAGAATTTGAAAATTCATCTTTTACTAAATATTATACTTTAAATGGAATAAAATATAAATTTTTTGTTCCTCACACACCTCAACAAAATGGTGTGGTTGAAAGGAAAAATAGAGTTCTACAAGAAATGGCTAGAGTTATGTTAAATGCTAATAATGTGGCTAAAAATCTATGGGCTGAGGTCATTAGTACTACATGTTATATATCAAATTGTGTGTATCTTAGACCCAACACTACTAAAACTCCATAAGAAATATGGAATGGTAAAAAGCCGCAAGTTAGTTACTTTCGTGTCTTTGGAAGTGTTTGTCATATATTAAGGGATCGAGAATCCCTTGGTAAATTTGATGTTAAATCTGACATAGGAATCTTTCTTGGTTACTCTTTGAATAGTCGGGCTTATAGAGTCTTTAATTTAAGGACTCTTACTGTGAGTGAATCAATAAATGTTGTTGTAGACGATCAAAACTCTGGTTATTATAATGTTGTAAATAGAGATATTGATGATGAAAATATTGTTATTTCTGTTATTCATGAAAAACATAGACTTGGTAACATTAATTCTTCATCTGACAATGAAAATTCTACATTCACTAATTCTGATATCACAGAAGACTTAAGTGTAGAAAATACAAATCAAACTATCTCTGAAAATCGATCACAAAATAGACCTACCTATGCACGTGATATGAGAAGTCATCCTCCTAGTGCTATATTGGTGATATATCCACAAAATTGATGACTAGGAGAAAATTTAAAAATCATTCAAATCTTTTATGTCATGTGTGTTACACATCAAATCTTCAAACTAAAACTATTAAAGAAGCTCTTCTTGATGAACACTGGGTTATGACCATGCAAGAAGAGCTAACACAATTTAAAAGAAATGATGTGTGAGAACTTGTTTCTAAACCTTCAAACATTAGAATCATTAGTACAAAATAGAATTTTAAAAATAAAACAAATGAAGAAGGTAAAATCATTAGAAATAAAGCAAGATTAGTGACTCAAGGCTACACACAGGTTGAAGGCATTGACTTTTATGAAACATTTGCTCTTGTGGCCAAACTTGAGTCCATTCGTATCATTTTAGCCATGGCATGTCATTTAAAATTTAAGTTATATAAAATGAATGTCAAAAGTGTCTTTTTGAATGATTTTCTTTCTGAGGAAGTGTAAGTGAAACAACCTGAAGGGTTTGAAGATCCACATCATCCTCTAGATATTTTTCGACTTAAAAATACTTTATATGGTTTGAAGCAAGCACCCCGTGCTTGGTATGATAGACTAACCAAATATCTAATCAATAATAGATTCAAATGTGGCAGTGTGGATAAAACCCTATTTTTAAAACAAGAATCGTCTCATTTGGCTGTTGCTCAAATTTACGTTGATGATATTATTTTTGGTTCCACACTTGACTTAAATGCTCATAAATTTCAAAATCTAATAAGCACTGAATTTGAAATGAGTCTATTTTGTGAGTTAAACTGTTTCTTAGGTCTTCAGATTAAATAGTGTCATTTTGGCATTTTCATTACTCAATCGAAATATGCCAAAGAACTTGTAAAAAAATTTGCCACTCTTACACTAAGAGCAGAAAATAAGGATCAAGTACATTGGGACATTATCTATTTTATGTTTCTCTTAGAAAAAAATTGTCCTTTGTGTATTTCGACTATTGTCTTTGAGATTATCGTTCGCCATATGAAGGATGATTCTTCTAAAATGTCTCGTCCATTTTTCATCATTATAAGTAAGATTGTAGTATCAAATGACTCTTCCGCCTCATTTGGCTACTTCTCGGGCCATGATACCCCTAGGTAAGCTTACAAAAATTGGGAAAAGAATTGGAATAGATTTGGATGACGCTGGATTCATCGATGAAAGTTCTGAAGAGGATGATGCCGACGTCCCGATTCAAGAAAATATTGGTCACCAAGCTCCTATACCTCCTCTAGTTCCTCCTCCAATTCAAGCTCCTGAGGGTCATTACTATGACCAACGCTTTGATAGGATGAGTTCTGATATTCAAAGCATGAACTCTGATATTCAAAACTTATCTGATAGGATCGAAACTGGCTTTAATTTATATGGACAGCAGCTTTCAACTTTACAGGTGACTATGACTGACGGGTTTGCTGCGATGATGCATCGCTTTAACAGTGCCTTCCCGCCACCAGGAGCTCATTTTCCTCCACCAGGGTGACTTTTTGTTTTCTGTGTTGTGATTGTTGAGATGTTTTCTTTGTTGTGATTATTGAGAAAGTGAAAATGATGTTAAAGTTATGTTTTATTTTTTTTTGGTGTAATGGTGTAATATGCTGAACTGTGTAATATTTTCTTAAACTTTTTGTAAATGCACCATTAGGTACGTATGATTTGTAAAAAAATAATTTTAATATCAAATGAATGTAGTAATGGTCTTTAATATATCTACATCTACATGGTTTTTGTTTCACATTATCCTTTGTCACATTATGACAAAAAGGGGGAGATGTAGTATTATACTTGTGCTATTAATATCTTATGTTTCATTCAACAGGTGAAAAGCAGCAAGTGAAAGACCCATAGATAGATTGACAAATAGTTAGGGGGAGCAAATCGAGTTATAACTTTTGCATAATTCATT
Source organism: Chloranthus sessilifolius (assembly GCA_021018995.1). Taxonomy (NCBI): domain Eukaryota; kingdom Viridiplantae; phylum Streptophyta; class Magnoliopsida; order Chloranthales; family Chloranthaceae; genus Chloranthus; species Chloranthus sessilifolius. The sequence goes on from CM037587.1 coordinate 137,422,304, forward strand.
CTTTGTCATGATTGTGACAAAAGGGGAGATTGTGAGATATTTTGTCATCATCATAACTTAAAAATCAGAGTTGCTCCTTAGAAAAATGGTGTCACCAAGTAAATCAATGTGACAAACCATTTTGTCATTTTTGGGCCCACGGACATCCGTAAGACATTCACGGACATCCGTGAGTGACTCATAGACGTCTGTGACCCGAATCCTATATATTTAAGGCAGTTTCAGACAATTTTTAAATTGATCTGAAAACCCTTCATTTACTAGAATTCTGGTCCTAAAGTTGTCTTGGAGATTATCTTAATATTTATTCTCTAAATCCTAATCTCAAAGATGTGTTATTCCAAAATCTAAGTTTGAGAGTGTATAGCCTGTGTGAGACGAGTGGATCTTTGTTGGATGCGAATGTTGTTTGAATTCTTCATTATGATCGGATAATGGTGAGAGACTGTCATTGTTGGTAAGAGGAGTGACAGGGCATATCATTCAAAAGCACTCTGAGCTTATTTATTCATAGTGGATTATTCTTTTGGATTTGAGATAAATCACGTGATTTTTACCTGTGATAGGTTTTCCACGTTACAAAACAACTTGTATTCAAATTATGAATTTTTGGTGATTGTGTGTAATTAGTGTTAAATTCATTATTCTTTATATTATTAATAATTCCCAAATTTCAATGGTGATTATAATAAATTTGTGCATCCAACTCAAAATCAATTGGCAATGAGTAGAGGCGACCAAGATATTATAAGGGGAGAAAAAATTATAATTTACCCAATGTGGGACTAAACTTCAACATATTATTGATTAATTTGAAAAAGGCTAAAAAACTCACTCGTAAAATGAAGAAAGGTTGAGAAAGATACGTAATGGTTATAGCATCAAATTTTGGCAAGTTAGAAAAACAAGGTATCCATTATATTTGGGCAGCATGCATCTCCAATGTTGGTGACCCACCGAAATTTATGATTATAACCTCCACATATATCTTTTGAAAATGCGTGTTACAAGTGATGCACTCTCTAAATAATTGAACAAACATTTGTAAAGAGAGAATTATAGGTGTCGGAAAAACAAAGTAGGCATCCTTTGAAGAGAGGATTACCACATACTAAATAGTGATTATATATTTTAGGGTACCATTATTCACACCCCACGGGACTGTTTTCTCACCCCAATAAAGAAAATAAAACAAAAATAAAGTGAGGGTGTGAGTTTTAAAACAGTCATTTTTTAGTGGGGTTTTTCAACACTGGGGTGAGACAACAGTCTCATGGGGTGTGAATAACATTATCCTATATTTTATTAAAAGTGAAATGAGTAGGAGCTTATAGAGATTACACAAACAACGATTGGGCAGTCATATACTACAACTAAAAAATTTATGCAAACTATATCTACATGGAGATTAGAAAAGCTCATAGGGCTTTTAACATACTTAGTATTGGTTTCTAGATGCATCATGATGTAAATATCTGATAGAGCACATAAAAAAGAGTATCATCACCATCTCATTTGTTTACATCAGGGTCAGACCTGAGCATAGGCTCAAGAGGTGGACGCCTAGAGCCCCCAAATTTTACCACAAATTTTATGCAAAAAAATAGGGCCTCCACCCCCCAACGGTGTAACCCAATTCAGTAGTAGCAGGGCTAGGCCCCTCCAAAATCTCAGCGCCTGCCCTGGTATACATCTGCACTCTAGAAAACCCAATTGTTAAAAGAATGTAAGGATGGAGAAAAAGAAGTGGGCAATATAAATTTTGATCCTAGAGAGTTTAACATGGTATTGGTTCCTATATGTATCACGACGTAAATATAGCAGATTTTATCAGAAAGAGTACCACTGACTTCTCATTCCTTATATGACACTAACCTTAAGGTTTTTATTTATAGAAGAAGAATACGATATTTCCCATGCCATTGATGCCTTAATGAACACAAATAATAATCAAAAGATCTTTAAATTTCACCACCACTCCTCCAGCATTTGAACTAATAAGGCAATCTTCAGCCTTTCATAATGTGGACTTGATAGTTTCCATTTGAGAGCAAAAGAAATCTCCAAGCAAATTCTTACAATAAAATAACAAAATAATTAGTTAAAAGAAAGATGAAAAGAATGAAACAATTGACAATAGTTAGCTAAAAATTATATATCAGCAGTATCATCATCAAAATAAATAATGAAATGATGACTTCTTTAACTTATACATTCCAATTTCAAGGAAATAAGTACTACTTACAAAAGAATATTCTCTAAAATTTTAATACTAATTAAAAAGTACAAAATAGAATTGGAAAAGAAGAGAAAGAAAGAGAACATGGCTAAATGAAAAGAAATAGATCTTGAGAGATAACCATTATCACCTAAGTTCTTTAAAAGGTTGTGATGTGATTTTGATTTAAGAACTGAAAAGCCATTGAACAATCAATTTTTTCTCTCATTTTAATGACTATAGCGAATGAGAAAGTAACTTTTTAACAACATTCAAGGGCTAAAAGTAACTCATAAACTTAAGAACTACATCAATCTAACCCTTAATGGGTTCTCCATGGATATCAAAACACACAAAATGTGTGAAAATCCATCATTTTTATGTTGGTGACCTCTTCCGTAAATATCGGGGCAAACAAAATCAGCAGAAGACAATCTTTTAATTTAGTTACTTGGTATGATAGTGAGGCACGGGGCAAAGTGAACCTATATATTCTAAAAAATAGTCTATTTTAATGACTAAGCACTCTCAAGATACATGTTTATGGTTTAGAGAAGAATACTTAACAAGTAGACAACAACTAAAGGAATTTAGATAAGATCTAATAATATCCATGTAAGTAAAGTTTTCATTTGTCACTCGATTAGATAAATAACAATCAAGTAGTAAAGCTTAAATAAATCAAATGATTACACAGCTAAGAGAACTCCTAGTCCAGCAACAATTACTTAAAAGCAAAGTCTAAATTGTGGCTTTAATATATATATTGACGCTATAAAAATTAACTCATAATTGATAGTTAATTGCAGCTAAAATCCCCATTGACGACTAATAAATAAAAGTTAGTCTACAATGAGTGTTCACCTATCGTGGATAGTTCCCACGCCATGCAACACGTCAAAGAGTCACACAGACGTGTGATGGCGTGCGACAGTGGGGAAACGAAGATGAAGTTGTTCATTCTAGCAATACATAAGCAGAAGTCGTTGAGAAGAAGGCTGTTCATCCTAGCATTACATACGCAGAACTCGTTGAGAAGATACTTGGGTTGATTAACTAATTAAGACGAGAGGAAGCCTCTGTAACCTTTACATTCACTTATTTCCTCTCTAACCTTTACATTCACTTTTCCAATAGGGTCGTACTCTATAGCAAAAGATTTAAGAAGCGATGAGATATGAGTTAATTTAGATATTCACGGTGGAAGTTAAAATATGGGAGGTACAATTGGCACACGACGTTTGTACTGTGACATATTGTTTAAAAGGAAAGACTTGATATTTTTTTAGATGTTATTAAGGATAATGAAAAAGCCACATCATTTTGATTACGGTTAACAATCTGCTAATCCAACTGTTCTTGCTAGCTGTTATAACTAGCTCTCATAACTTGCTGTTGTAACTACATTAGTAAAGTTGTTAACTGTTGTTATAACTATAAAGTTGAGCTGTTGTAAATCCTGTGGTATTAATATAAACTACACTGCTGTAATCTGGATATCTCTGAAAAATTAAAAACAGAGTCTCATTCTCTACATTCGCTACAGATGTACCATGTGGAACATTGTTTAAGCCCTTTGATTTGAAGGCTACGATGTAAAGATCTCTGCCAAAGATTGGCACTAAATATGGTCTCTATCATCTTATTTAATATTGTCAAAGGCCATCAAATTCAATGCTGATTTACTGATTGACTGAGACAAATCAGATGGTAGAGATCATGTTTCGTGCCAATCTTTGGCATAAAAAATCTTTACCTCATGGCTTTCAAATCAAAAGACTTAGATGGTGTTTCATATGGTACGGATCTCAAAAATATCAAGTCTTTCTTTTTGAGCAATGTGCCGTTAGGTAAAGATCTCGTGTGTTAGTTGAAGCTGGCTTAAAATATTCATAGTTAATATTTAAGCACACTAAACATAGAAAATCGACTCTATTTTTATCTCAGTATTCCTCCATTTTCCCTTTTCATTCTGGGGAAAACAAACATGTAGCAGATTTGATATATTATTCGATTGAAAAAGAGGAGACGATTGTTGGCAGAAGTATGGTATCAAATATCGGCCGATACCAATATATATCGGCCGATACCAATATATATCGGTATCCAACTTGGGTATCAATATCAGTATCGGCCGATACGTATCAGGTATTGGTCGATACCTCTACACTACAAAAAATAAGACTAGTAGTGGTAATCAAAAACTACCGCTATTAACAAAAAATTGCTGCTATTAGTCTTCTCGCTACCAAAAATTGCTGCAATTTGTCTTGTCACTATAAAAAAAATGTCTTAACAACAAGTGTCGCTGAAACACCTTAGTTTTGTAGTGCGATTAAATTTTTTTTTTTTTTAATAGGTCGATATGTATCGGTATTGGCTGATTCGTATCGGTCCTCCATGGACCGATACCCAATACCAAATTTAACTTGGGCAGAACAATACCAAATTTAACAACTTGGGCAGAACACAGAAGAGGAAGATTGGGGTAAGTTTAGGATTCAAGAGAAGACGATCACTTGAGGATGGTTTTGACGTGGCGAGCCGCGAGTAATCACAAAGTGGGTTTGCGAGTAATCACAAATAAGTGGGTTTTGACCTTTGAGGTGACAAGGGTATTCCTATTTGCAGCAACAAATGAGAGCCATTACATGCCCTTAAAAGTTAGCCCTTGCACCGAACTTAAAAGAAATATTTGTAAGTTTGGCTACCTCTGCTATATACAAACACCATTTAAACTGATCGATTTGAAGGTCGTGATTTAAATATATTAAGTGAAAAACATTAGCACAAAATATAATTTTCATAATATCATAAAATATAGTCTGAGGCTATCATCTCATTCAGTAGTTGACTGTACTATATAATATGATAAATATGGTGTTTTGCTCCAGTCTTGTGCACTGAAGATCTATAGATCATGAACTTCAAATCAGAAGGCCCAGATTGCATTTTCACATGTCACATGTCACATGTCCTTATAATACTAAGTCTTTCTATAAATGTGGTGAAAAAGCCAACTTTTAGAATGCAAGTAAGGGTCCCTAAAAAAATTGATCACCGTAGCCTGGGGTTTCCACCAATAAAACCGTTGACGGCTTAGAATCGGACGATTAAGATTATTTTCCATCTCATTATTCTAAAATAGGTCTTGAGATCATGATCACCTATCATACCATAAGATGTTAGATTTCATGTGGTTCACATTACTGAAAGTGACAGTAATCATGATGTACCATAAGAAGGTTTTCAGGAAATATTTGGGGTTTGTATCACATGTTATCAACATCTGACCATATCTTATGTGGAAGATTTGGACAAAAAATAATCTTCATTATAGGATTCATGGCAGTTAACGGTTTAAAAAGTGAAAATTCCTGCTTCTGATGATAGAATATTCAGATGTAAGAAAATTCCTGCTTCTGACGATAGAATATTCAGATGTAAGTTCTAGTACCCACAATTATATCGTGCGATATGATAAAAGGGAAGGGTAAAACTAGGAAAAAAGAGAGTATCCGAAAAGGCTTGCAACTATGGGTAACGCATCCTACGAATCGTTTTCTCTTTAATATAAAAAAATGTTTAGTCTGTTTCACAATGCTGAGAGTAGAAAAAAAAAAGCAACAACTTTTTATTATTGCAAAAAAAATGTTGAGAGAGAGAGAGATTTGAAGAAGATAAAAATAAGGCTGCTCCTCTTTTCTTCCTTCAATCCTTCTCTCTCCCCATATTCATTTGCCACAATAAAGAGCAACGTCTAGTTGTCTACTCTTTGCTACTCTTTTAAAGAGCAATGCCAAACACAACCTTAGATTTAGAGTACATTAGATTAGATATAAACGGATAAGAAGGGGAATACAATCGATCGACCTTTTGAATAGGAGGGGAATACATCTAGTTAAGTGTTCATTATTGTGCTGCTCGCAGTTGGAATCGGCGAACCATATCCTTCTCCATTGCCCGGTCCCCCTTAATATATGGAAATTTCAGGTCTGCGTTCAACGCTTCAGGATGTATGGCCGAATCCTGCAAAAGTGTCCTTGCTGAATTATGCATAAGCAAGAAAGAATCTGATGGTCAAATTCTGGCTACCATTCCCGTTGCTATTTTCTGGACTCTTTGGCTAGAATGGAACCGCAAAATATTAGAAGGTCAATTTCAGTCCACGTCTACCATTCTGGGCGACATCCGCAGCCATCTCAAAGATTGGAGCGTCGTATTCGGGCAAGAGGTGACTGTTTCTGCGGGTCAGAGGTTCCACTTCTATCCCCCTTAACTGCTGATGTGGGAGAGGGGGGAGAGTGTTCGCTTGTAATTTTTTATATTTTTCTTCCTTTCATCTTGCCTTTTTTTCGTTTTTCCTGAGCTCCTCGCTCAGTCTTGACCCAGGTGTAAGTTTGTTCCAATTATAAAATTTCAACCTTACCGATTAAAAAACAAAAAAATAGATAAGGAGGTTTAGGGGTTTCTCCTTTCAGCAAGGTGAGACTGAGTCGGGTTGGTGTTTTGGGTCGGGTCAGACATATACCTGGATTGTGTGGTGTACCATCAGGTTAAGTTGGGTATAACTGCTGGGCAGCCAAAATTTTGGCCCGACCTAACCTATTGAGAGCTCAACTCTGCTCAATATAACATTTATGGCTCGGGTATTACCGGTTCAGGCAAAACTAAAAGAAAAAATGTTAATATTTTGTAGGGCTGTCAATAGGTCGGGTCCGCGACACCACCCGCTATTTTTCCGAGTTGGGAACATTAACTTGAGCCGTCGTGTCGGGTCAACCCGACCTCATATTTAATAATAAAAATAACTAAAAGGCAGGGATTTTTGGGTTGGGTCGGGTCAAGTGCACATCTATTTGGGTTGGGTTGGCTCGGGTCAGGTCGGGCATTTGCCATTTTCCCATTGGTCAGCCAAATATTTGGCCAATCCACCCCGACCCATTGATAGCCCTAATCTTTTGGGCATACGCCCTCCCTGATTATAAGTTCGCAAGCAGATGGCCTGCCCCAACCCGTTGATTATGTGTCAGGTCGGACCAAATTTTTTACTTTCCGATGGGTAAGTTTAATAAACCTCTCCCGGTCGACCCGAAGTTTGGGTCGGATGCTCAATACTTGCCTCGACCCGATGGGTTAAGTCCGTGTGCCCGCCCTGGTAAAAAATTTGAATAGATGAAAGGGAGGTGGCGCGGGAGCTCAAAAATGGGAGATGGCTCGATAAGGTTTTCTACAAATAGCTGGAGGGTAAGGTTAGAGATTGGAAGAAGGTGTAATAACCCAGATTTTTGAATTTTATTTAATGGTATTAGATGATGTACCACACAGTGCGTGGTGCTAACGCTCCACACCGGAATATACTCACTTTAGAAATAGTCTGATTTTTTTTATATATCAATATTAGACTCAATGCGGAGTACTCGTTGATACGATTCCAACGATATATAATTTGTCGATTTTCGATAAGAATATAAAAAGTTATGCCCGTTTGAAGAGTGAAGCGGGTTAAAGGCATTGTAAATTCGGAGAGAATCACCATTTACCTTGGTGCTTACAAGCGTTTGGAGCAAAACCTCTTCTCAAGCTTTTTGAAGTCTATGAATTCTACTTGCGTGTAAAAACTACTATTTATTAAATCTTATACGGAAAAGTCTTAATTAGAGTTAACTTTATCTGAGAATTAGATATATTTACTTCTTCTCTCGGTTGTCTTTCTTTATCCTCTTCTCTGCAAAAGCTACGGCGTGCCATCTTTCATAATTCCTCGTCGGATCTCCATCGATTTTCGATCTTATCAGAGAATCTTATACCATCAAAGTTTCTCATCGCCGCGACCAATTTATCGTAAGAAAGGAATTCTCGTGAAAAGACTCGGGCATATCGTCTCTCGAATCCGATCTCCATCAACCCAAATCATCGTAGGATTCGAAACACGCTTCAACAGGTGGGTGCCTCTAAATCCATCTTAAATTATTCAGTTATTTCTTAAAAAGAAAATCCTAATTTTTCCTTAAATTTTGATAAATTTCGGGTCTTAAAAACATAGAAATTAGGCCCAAAATCGATAGGATCGTTTTTCCCAGATTTTCGTGAAATTCGGCCAAACTCTTCAACAGATACAGTCTCGGTATTTTGGCCATAACTTTTTATCCCGAACTCTGATTGACGTGATTCTTACGGCATTGGAAAGAAGACAACGAGATCTACAACTTTGTCTGAAATAGCAATTTGATACATTTTAGATGATCCAAGGTTACACGGGTTTGACATTATTTTTTTAACTCTTTGACTACTTTATGCTAAACTTATCTCTAGACTTATAAATCGCTAAGATTAAATAAAATACATTAAATAGCTTGCATCGAATAATAATCTATAAGTTTAAGGGGTCAAATATGGACGTTTTTCAATACTTATCATTCTATTACCTCCTCTAAGCCTCATACAATTCTTGAATTGACACATGCGCTCCTTTAGAATTTTAAAATAGGTTGGATCGCTATACCAGTCAATCACCAAATTTTATGAATATAATTAACCTTAATGAAGTATAGTTTCAACACTATTGTAAAATAAATATAGTTAAATATTTCTTATTTTCTGTTTTACTTTAATATTTCGTATGTTATGCTCTTTATTAATTTTCTTCATAAATATGAAATGTTTAAGGTTTATGTTATAGTTCATTCTTATATATATTCACCATTATCATATGACATTCATCATATAGAAAATCACGATAGGGCATACGCATATAAGTTAAGAATAAAATATGACACATGACTTAAGCCTTCGTCACGGTGGGGTTTCTTTCACGGTCACGTGAAACTTGGAATGTAGGCATCCATGTGCGGATGCAACCCCTCAATGGTAGTATGGGATACCACGAAGTACATCTAGGTTACTTCTGGAACCGTCCCTTGGAAAGCGTGGTTTAGTGAAGCCTATCATAGTGGCCTATTCTAACTAAGTTTTAAGAAAAATAAGAAAAGAATATGTTAAGACACATATATATTAAGAAAGTGGGGACTTAAGCCCAAATATAAAATCGAGTGGGGACCTAAGCTCGAGAACGAATAATGTTATGATATATTTAAGATCTGTTGTGAAGGCTAGCTAAATATAAATTAAGTTTCTACCGTGTCATACCTTACGAGCCATAGTAAGGCTTAACGTCTGTGAGCGGGTCTTAAGGACATTATAGCCTTGTTTGGAACTAAGGGACATCGTAGTTACTATCCAACCTCATACGGTGGATGGTGGTTTATGTTATGATATGGAGGTTGGGTGGTTATCTACACCTCGCGTGGACCTCGGCATTGGTAGGCTCGTCATGGTTAAAAGAGTTTCAAACCAGATGGCGTTGTTGGACTTTGGTAGGTTGGAGGAGAAGAAAGATGGAGTTCTCCGTGCTTCGGGGGTTTGTGGCATTGTCTACACTACAAAAAATAAGACTATTAGCGGCAGCAAAAAGTTATGACTATTAACAAAAAAATTGCTGCTCCAAAAACTGCCGCTAGCAAAAACTGCCTTAGGAGCAAGTGCCGCGGAAACACCTTATTTTTTTAGTGCTAGGGGTTGCTTTCAGCCTGACTCCTTGGGGAAGAGAACTGGAGGCGGCTGATATATGCAATTTCGGCCAGAAAGTTTGGTTGTGGTTGAGAGGTTTGCCATTTCACTTATGGTTGGAATCGGTTTTCATGGAGGTAGGGAGCAAGTGGAGTGGTCTGCAGGCTGAGGTTGATTGAGCAACATTGGAGTTGGATGAGCTGGTTTTCGCTAGAATCAAGGTTGTGTGTTCTTCTTGGGTGAAAATATCCAGACTTCTATGGGTGGAGTCTGGCGATTTTCGCTATCCCGTGGTGATCGACGATGAAGAGGAGTTTTTGGAGACGGTTATCTCTGAGGAGGTGTCTAGGCGAGGGCTTGGGGAAATATACGCCAATTCTGTGGAGGGAGGACCAGATTTAAGCCGCGACTCGGTTAACTCTTCTGGTTATACGCAAGGTTTCAAATATTGTTATCGGTCACCGGACCGGTCAGCCTAAAATCAATCCAAATCGGAATCGACAGATCGGATTGGGCCATCCCAACCCAAAAAAGTTTGAGGGCCAAAATTATAATATATATAATATGTAATATATACATTTTATATATCTATAATATATATATATATATAATTTTTATGCATATTATATATAGGTAATATATATAATGTCAGATATGCATTTGATATCAGTGATATATATAATAATGTAGGCTAAACACTGCAAAAAAAAATATTGCATATCAGATATATAATAATATAAGATGTAGATACTATACATTTGATATATCTGTTATATATATTTAATAATATTAGATGTAGACATAACATTGGTAAAAATAATCATTACAGCAAAAAAATCATTGCATTTCAGATATATAATAATATAAGATGTAGACAAAACATTGGCTAAAAAAATCACTGCATATAAGGGAAGCCATGCTCACCATTTCTCTCACTAAAATCACTGGTTGTGTGAAGTCGTGAAACACCCAAAGACCTTCCAGATTCAGTAAAAAGAGCGCCAATGCAAGAGAAAGCCGAAGAACCCACCTTCCATATTCTGCAAAAAGAGCCGTAATGCAATAGGAAGCTGAAGAGCTCACCTTCCATATTCTGCAAAAAGAGCCACAATACAAGACGAAGCCGAAGAGCCCACCTTCCAGATTCAGTAAAAAGAGTCCCGATGCAAGAGGAAGCCGAAGAGCCCTAGCATTAGACGCTAGGATTTTAGAAGGTTTTTATTTTATTTATTTTTTAATTTTATTCAGTGTAGAACTTAATATAATCTTTATATGTATAAGTTTTAGGGATCGGTGGATCGGTGATCCGACCTAAATATCGTTCGGTATCGGCCGATTCAGAGCAATCCGACCGATCCAGATCCGATACCCATGTACAAATGATCTAACCCAAGTATTTGGGATCGTTTGGGCCAAAACTGATCTGGATTGGCCGATCCGAATCGGGATCGGCTAATATTTGAAACCATGATTGTAAGTAAAGGTAGTCAGCGGTAGGCTATTGGGTGTCACCTGAGGTCTCAACGACGCAAGGGAGCAGATTGGGAGATGCTGATGATGGTAAGGATTCGAAGCAGGGGAAATGGGTCAAGAGGTGGGACGCTCACAATTTAGACTATCTAGGGAAGGGAGTACACGAGGCGACAGCTGTAATGCAAAGTTTTCCGCCCAGAAGTGTCGCCTATGTGCTTTTGAGTTGAGCCGTCCAGGACCAATATCAAAGAATTTTCAAATTTAAACAGCTAGGATAATGCCCTATTGGAATATGTTCTCTGGAATTTCTCTGTGCAATACCACTGAGATACATGGCACAAAACGACAAGAAAACGGCTCTTTATGCATTTCAGCCAATCAAGGCGATTCTGTTTCGAGGAGAAAGCAGGCAGATCGCCAAGGGGAAGAATTCATGTGGCAAATCTGCAACTAACGACAGGAGAATAATCACTGATAAGGATGAAATGAGATGTGCGATTATGGAGCACTTTAAGTTACAATTGTGAGAGGAGGCTGCGATAAAAACTTTTTTGGAGAGTCCCTTTTGGGTAGGTTCCCACATATACAAGCGCTAGGCTCGAAACCCCCCTTTCTCGTTGGATGAGATTCCAAGGGCTGTTTTTGAGGGAGACAACGAAAGGGCGCCGGGGTCTGATGGTTTTCCAAAGAAATTTGTGCAAGTTTTTTAGGAATAGGTCAAAGAGGATATCTTCAACATGGTTCAAAATTTCGGCCGAAATGTTTCGGTTTCAGTCCCCACCGAAACTGAAATCCTAATTTTCGGGGTATTTTGTATTAGGATCAAAATTTCAGTAACGGTTTTGGTCATGCCCGAAATTGAAACGAAATCCGACATTTTGATCTTTGATTTTCAATGTCTTCCGCTAGTTCAACAGACACACTTATCTAAGGGGACCTGCTCGATTTTTATTGTTCTCCTTTCAAAAAGTGATAGCATTTGTAGGGCTAGGGGATTTTCGCCTAATTAGCTTAGTCAGATGTCTTCATAAATTAGTGGCTAGAGTTTTAGTCAATAGGTTTAGATCAGTGATCGATAGTCTCATAAGCCCCACACAAAGAGCATTTATCAAAGGTTGTCAAATCGCGTATGGGGCAATTATAGCTCTCGAATGTCTCCATTCTCGACACAATTATCTATAATATATATAGATTTTCTCTTCTCCGTGCCTTCAAGATCTCAGTGTTTAATGCATAGTTGGATTGGCAACGATCCTCAAGCCCACATCATTTCGGTAAGTTTCTGAACGAGGCGAGGCACACCCTATGGAAACCGTATGTGTGCTATAGACAGATCGACAACAAAGATGTCAAGCCCTTTGACATTACGCAGGTCCAGGGTTATTGGAATGAGGAATTACTGAGACACATGTACACATCTTCTCCCAATCATGGTTTCAAGGCTACAGCAGGAGATGGCGACAGTGTTGCTGTCTTTCGAAGTAGACCCCAAAAGAAACCATGGGAGCAAAATTGTGGATATAGATCGGCGGCACTACAGTAATGATGTCGTTGAAGAGACAGTAGTGGATCATATAGGTGTGTTTAACAAGATTGATGTTAGCACAGAAGAGTGCGTTCCAAATAACAGCCCTGCTGCTTGTTTGCCTAAAAGAGAGGTGGTCAAGTAGAAGTCTCAGCAGCCTGTGACGGCCTCATTAATCTGTGCGCCAGCACGAAGGCACGACGACCTTAGAACTGGGCACTTAGCCAACATGAAGGCAAGCGGACCTTGGAAACTAGCCGTGTAGCATGCATGGGCGCAGAGGCAGGTAGCCCTGCGATGCGTGCATGAGTCCCTGATGCATGATGCGATGGTGACCCGAACTAAGCTACAATCTAGTATGGTGACTAGATGTGTGAAGACTTAGAAAGGGCACGTAATGCGGTGCTCCGTGTATGAGCACGCGACGTGGTGCCAAGGGGGCACGCGACGTCATGGTGCCATAAGGCACGTAATGCGGTGCTCCGCGTATGAGCACGCGACGTGGTGCCAAGGGGGCACGTGACGTCATGGTGCCATAAGGCACGTAATGCGGTGCTCCGCGTATGAGCACGCGACGTGGTGCCAAGAGGGCACGCGACGTCTTTGTGCTATAAGGCATGTAGTGCGGTGTTCTGGGTTGGGGCACGCGACGTGGTGCCAAGAGGGCACGCGACGTCCAAGTGCTAAGGCACATGAGGCGGTGCCATGGTGGCACGCGATGTGGTGTCAAGAGGACATGCGACATCTAGCTTGTATGGCAAGCGATGCGGTGCCAAGAGTGCACGCGATGCGGTGCTAAGAGGGCACGCGGCATCTAGGTGCAATGACGGACCCGATATGGTGTCAAGTTAACGCGCGACATAGTCACGACTTAGACGTGATGCGGTGCCATGAGGGTACGCCATGTGGTGCCATGAGGGCACGTGACATGAGGGCACGTGACATGAGGCCATGAGGGCCTTGCAACATGGTCGCGACACGGACGCGACATGGTCGCGATGCAGTGTTATGTTGGACATGAGGCCATGAGGGCCTCGTGACGTAGTCGCGATGCGGACGCGACACGGACGCGACACTGTCATAAGAGACGTTGATGCGTGACCTAGCAAGCCATGTGGGCTTGGAGGATGGCACTGTGTGCCACGGTCAAAGGATCATGTGCCATGTTTAATGGCAAGACACCACCTTTGTAGGTGTGTGCCACGGGCAGGAGATCGTGTGCCATGGGGGTATGACAAACCAATAGGTTTGAGGGTTTTCTGCTATTTTGCCTAAGTTGGTCTTTAGACCATATATAGGGGGAAGGGAGCTATTCTCCCACACATGGGGCCTTGCGTTGCGGACGAGCATGTGCTTTCTAGGTTAGGGTGGGCCTAGAACATCGGCTGTGACGGCGGCGTTGCGATGCCATGTGTCACCTGGGGTGAGGCTACCATGTGGCCCCGTGCCCGCGTCGCGGTGCACATGGGTCGGTGGCCTCACTGGGGCTCTCAAGGGCTATGTGGGACGCAGTAGCGCACACTACGAGGGCCCGGAGCAAGTGTCTTTGGTCGTCTTTGGCCTCACACGATGCTTGGTTTGGAGAGCATGAAGAGCCGCATGCTACTCCTAGGGTGCTGGTCGCGTGGACCACACACGTTGGTTGGCTTGGATGGCATGAAGAGAGGCATGCCTTTGTCTAAAGCGAGGAACTAGTGCATTGCACAGGGTGAAGCTGGACAAGCCAAGGGGCACTGAGGTGCTGGCATGTGTGTCGCGAGTAGACACGATGCATTCAGTGGGTTCGCCTTGAGTGAAGGCAACCACGACGCGGGAGTTCCCGTCCTCTAGGCGGGTGGTATCAGAGTGATGGTTGGATATGAGGTCTCGCTGTGCGCGGCAGCGAGATGTGGCACGGGCGTGATAACCAATATTAGGTTATGCCTTGTGACAAACTGGTATCTGAGTTAGGCTGGCCTCGCTCTAGCGGCAGTGAGGCGCCGCACGGGTGTCGAAAAAAGTTACCCCGTGACAAGCCACTGTGTGTTGGTTGCCATGTGGAAGTGCTCAATCAAATAGTGTAAGCCAATAATTAAGAATTGCCAATTAATCATAAGAAATCATGGGCTTAAAATTAAACCCATCAGAGGATCCTATCCATCCAAGGGATGCACTTTTTTAATGGCATATTGCCCAAAACTTGATGTACCATTTGATGGTGCATGTCACAATTCTTTTATTCATTATGGCAGAATACATATGATCACTAATAAGAAATTTGACTAATTGTTACTCTTATGTGTTACTCCTGTTGCAGATTCATGGTGGATTGGATACCCGTCAGAGTTTACAGGAACTATGCAGATAAGGGTGTTGCTTTTCCTAGATGGCAGCCCATGGGACTCAAATTCACCCTATGGAATGGTGACAGCTGAGCGACATGTGGCGGCCACGACAAAATTGACTGGTCAAAGTGTCCTTTCATAGCATCATTCAGAAACTATAAGATTGATGCTTGTGTTTGGAAAGGGAATCCAAGGTTTTGTAGGGGTGAGAGCACAACTAATTGGTGGAACAAGCCTAGGTTTAGCACTTTAACATGGGCTCAGGGAGACTTTTCAGATGGATTAGAAAGTACCATCTCATATATGATTACTCTCAAGATAACGAGAGGTTCAATAACACTCTTCCAAAGGAGTGCTCTCTCCCCAACGATGGAATCAGAGTAAAAAATGAGGGGGAAAATAATTTTTTTTTTAAATTAAAAAATATCTACGCCGACGGCTCGGCATAGGTTGGAAATTAAAAAAATAAAAAAATAAAGAAACTTATGCCGACGGCTCGGCATAGGTTGGAAATTAAAAAAATAAAAAAATAAAGAAACTTATGCCGACAGCTCGGCATAGGTTGGAAATTAAAAAAATAAAAAAATAAAGAAACTTATGCCGTCGGCTTATCTATTAGCCGATGTAGATATCGCCGACGGCTAGTATCCATCAGCGTAGTTCCCTTTTTTGTCAAGACAACATGGATATAGTTTTTCGTCCCAATCTTTCACAAAATAGGTATTTAGGTAATGGGAGTACAATCAGATGCTCTGTTTTCGATTAAATATGGCACACATCTCAAAAAGTGACCCCTAAAATCATGCTTGAGCGTGATGTAGTTGCATTTTCATCTGTGTGGTCTCAATGGACTTGAGATTTGTTTGCTCGTTTTTAATTAGTGATGGTATTTTCATTACTTTAATGAGAATTTAATCTTTACCGATAAAAAATGGACGTGCCAAGTTCATCCAACTTTATCAAATATCAAATGAACTAATTTATACAAAAGTTAACAGGTGGCACGGTCCGACCTGACATGGGTCAGGGATGGGTAAGGGAAGGGAACCTTGATTCATAAATGGGTTGGCTCACCCTGCCTGATTAGTAATTTGGTCGGGTATGGGATAAGTTAAGGAGCTCAATTATAATTGATTCGTTTACGGCAGGGCCCGACCCATTGAGACCACTAGTGACGAGTACCTATGCAGTAGAGTAAAGTTGGATCAGGGGCCTAGATTTTGAAATTAACGGACCAGATTATTTCGTCAAGATTCGTCAGGATTTTCAACTCCCGATCATTCAGGTTTCTCAACGTCACATATTTGCAGCCTCAACCCCTAAATTTGTACAAACCCATCCGACTAGACCCAAATGCCCCTACTTATAAACAGGACTCTAAACGAGTGCTCTCGGCGTCATAGAGGTTTGGGTGATAGAGAATCATCTTGCTTAACACCGAATCAAAGCTCAATCAGAGATTGAAATTCAAATTCAAACTTAAAATTCGAAGTGGCCAATAGCTGGCTCGATTACAATATCCCATGAGATCCTCTCAAATCTTGTAACGTTTGTAATTACTCATATTCAACTCACTTATAAATTTGTCACTCTTGATCAAGGATCAAAATATTGGTTTCGTTTCCGTTTTCAGATATGACCGAAACGGAAACTGATAAAATTTGGCCGATAATTTAAATTATCAGCTGAAATTTTGATCTTGCTCGATCTTGCTCTTGACTCTCGCAAGAAACAAATATTCAAAGCTCTTGATTTTACATGGGGGAACTAGTCCAGCCTTATAAATAGTTGGGTTTTTTTGCAAATATCCCCTGAGTTATGCTGATATTACAAATAAGCCCTCCAATTATAGTTATTTGCTCTAAGCCCCCTAGTTAGCAGTTTGGTATTTATAAAACACCATCTTTAACGGATGCAACTTTAAATGATTAATCAGCCGTTAAAGAATAGCCTAAATACCATATTTATCTTTTTTTAAATTAAATTACTAAATTGCCACCCTCTACATGTGATTAGAGTTGGGGGCCCTCCACTTACAAAAAAGAGTAGTTTTAAATCCACTCACCAAATCTTTGAGCTCACTCACACTGAAAAACATTGACTGCATTAAATCGGACGATAGAGATCGTTTATCGTCCCAACCTTTCACACTATGGATCTTGAGATCACGGAGGCACCATTAGACGGTTGCCTGCATTGAATCGGATGATGGAGATCATTTATTGTCCCAACCTTTCACACGATGTATCTTGAGATTATGGTGGCACCATTAGACAGTTGACTGCATTGAATTGGACGATGGAGGTCGTTTATCGTCCCAACCTTTCACACGATGGATCTTGAGATCATGGTGGCACCATCAGACGGTTGACTGCATTGAATCAGACGATGGAGATCGTTTATCGTCCCGACCTTTCACACGATGGATCTTGAGATCATGGTGGCACCATCAGACGGTTGATTTTTTATTTCATGTGGTACACACCCAAAAAAATGACCTTAAAATTAATTTTAACCATGTACATGATGTTAAGGTCACTTTTCTAAGATGTGTGCCACGAAATAAAACACTGATCGTCTAATGGTATGCCTAAATGATCTCCATCATCTAATTCAATGCAATCAATGTGTTTTAGCGTGAGTGAATTCAGAGATTCGGTGGATGGAAGCAAACGCGATTAGGCAATCCAATTCCTAAAATAAAATAAAAAGATAAATTTTTTGTACAGAATAATAATATAAAGCACTACACCATTATTATATAATGGTTACCATTACACCAACAATGATATGGTATTGAATCAGATCAATTGTATAACCAGTGATTCATCAAATGGTAGAAATCAATTGAATTTCGAATTTTTCTAATCCATAACTGGGCCTCAAAGCTCGGGTTCTGTGGGGTAGACTAAAAGGTTGGATGGACATGATATTTTATATACAATCTAGGAAATAAGGGGGTCTTAAATCGGATTGGGTCAGATGAAGTAGGGGCTCGAGTTCAGTCGGCTATCAAAATTTTGGCCTGCCTTGACCCATTGACAACTTAGTCTTCATTGATTTTTAGGGTCTTGATAGTTGAAGGAGCAAGTTTTCGACACAATAGGCTCTTCACAAGCTTGATATTCTTTTGATGTCGATAATGCCGATGATGGCCAAACAATGAAAATACCTAATCTGCATTATGAGTTATGACGTCACTTTTAGTAAACTCCACCTGGATATAACAAAGTTGGAGAATAAACCGATAAAATCGGTCTTGTTTGGCAACCCAGGTTCTAAGGATCGGCCAATACTGAGAAAAAAAATTGTATCGGTAAGTATCGGCCAATACCAATTGATCTTTCATTTTATGGATCTTGAATCATATAGGAAATTGGAGTGACGAGTATTTTGAGTGGAACATGTAGATTGAAGGTTTTCTTTTAAAGAATAATTGCATCGTTTGCCACAAATCCTCCATTGGTTGACTATTCGTCCAAACGTTGGTATACTTTAATGGGGAATCACCCATCTGATGAGTCTTGAATCTGATGGGTGAATGAAGGGCATTTTAGAAGAGTACCTTTCAATCCACCCACTGAATCTTTAAGTTCACCCACACTGAAACACGTTGATTGAATTGACTCGAACGATGGAGATCATTTATTCCCCTAATCTTTCACATGATGGATCTTGAGATCATAATCGTACAATCCGATGGTCAGTGTTTTATTTCACATGGCACATATCTCAGAAAAGTGGCCTTAACATCACGTGCATGCTTAAAATTGATATGAAGGTCACTTTTATGGGTGTGTACCATATGAAATAAAAAATCAACTGTCTGATGATACACCCATGATCTAAAGATCGATCTCATGAAAGATCGAGACGATAAATAATCTCCATCGTTTGATTCAATGCAATCGATGTGTTTGAGCGTGGGTGAACTAAAAGATTTTGTGGGTGGATTTAAAGGTACTCCTTTTAGAATAGTGGTAAATTATAATGGCATGACTTATAAATAAAGATGAATGAAGGGTCTTTTAGAATGGTGATAAACTTTAATGGCATGACTTGTAAATATAGATGAATGAAAGGTCTTTTAGAATGGTGGTATTTTTAAAATATTGGTTTCATTAAGGGCAAAATAGACTTTCAGTTCATAAACTCACAGCTAGTTAATGGCAAGGGGTTATATGAAACAGAAACACAAAAGTAGGAGCTACAGAATAAATATTCATAACTCAGGGGGTTTCTTATAATATTAGCATAACACAGAGGGGTGATGAGTACTGAAATATGATGATATTTCATCTCTAAATACCAATATTTAGTTGTCCGATGAAGGCTATCTGATGATAATTATTAGATTTGAAGTGTTTCAAGTAAATACAAGCCAAGTGTGGAAAACAGCCAAAGAATTCTGAAAATAATGTCAAAACACTGTAACTTTGGGTCATCGAGAACTTGGTGTGACTTGCGGCTAAATTTAGACCTTCAAGAGGGCCGAATTATGAAATTGTCAAAATAGAAACGTTGTAGATCTTTTCGTCAGCTTTCCAACGGCGTACGAATCACCTCAATCCGAGTTCGGGACAGAAAGTTATGGCTAAAATACCGAAGTAGTGTCTGATACAAAAAGTGTGCTGAAATTCACGGATTTTTAGGGGTCGATGCATCGACCCTTTTGGTCGATTAATCGAGGAGAAGGAGAGTCTGACACGGAATTGACTACTTTAAAGCTGATTTTGAGCCTCTTTTATAGGGTCGATGCATCGACCCTAAATTGGCTGTTGGGGAGACTTCTGCGACCGGGAATCTATTTAAAGCGACTCAAACACTTCGAGGGAGATTAGAAATTAGGGAGATAGGAGATTAGAGTTTTTGTTTTTTGTTTTTCATTTTAATAGTTAGACATAGAAATAGAGAGTTTTTATTTATTCCTTTTTGAGAGCTTTGTTCCTTTAATTTCCAGTACTCATTCCTCCAATTTATTATATTTTTGCTCAAGTTTATTCTTGCATTATTCTCGTTTCTGAAGACCATCGTACTTTTGGATCAAAGTAATTTCTTTTGAAGTTGAGGTATTTTTAATTCATTAAATTAATATTATTTTCTCTTCCTTATTCATTTATGTCATTTAATTACAATATGTGTGGCTAAATTTATAAGGATGGGGATCTAATGATTCCCATCCGAGGGATGTACTTTTAATAATATAAATTTAGGATTAAAATATGAGATCTTATTTTATGGTTGTTGTGCTATCAAGAACGGATGAAATCTCCGCCACTAACCGGGATCGCGTGTGCCGAGCCATGCCCGGGATCTCAGATCTGTGACGGTAATTTTATCCAATCATTGTTATATGGTCTTTTTGCTTTCATCGTGTGGATCTAATTACGATTATGATCCGGGATCGACTGTGCCGAGTCATGCCCTGGATCTTGGATCTGTAATGGTAATTTTATCTTAATTACTCCCTAATCTGAAATCGAGTGTGTCGAGCCATGCCCTTGATTTCAGATCTATGGTGGTATTATTGTTGAAATTTTTACCCACTTTGGGGATGATTTTTATTTGAACCTGAGATCAAGTGTGCCGAGCCATGCCCTTGATCTCAGATATATATGTGAAAATCATCTAAGTCTTGATTGCAGGGATGCAACGTGGAGCCTATCGAGGCTTTTGACCATTTATCTTCTATAAAAGATATTTGTTCTCAATGGTATATCTCATAGCTTAATCCGTAGATTTGTATTATGGGAAGAACGGATCAAAGATGGGAGGATTTAGTATCTTCATCTTTATCTTTATTTTTGAATTATCAGTTAAGTTTTAGTTTGTAGTCAGTAATTATATCTCATCAAACCGCTTAAATCATAAGACTGGTAGAATACTGTTAGATCTTAGTAGATTTCTGGAATTGCTTGTCTTTTTAGATCTTTCAAAATTAGTCCTCGTGGGAACGATCTCGTACTCCGCACCCACTATATACAATCTGATTCGTGCACTTGCGAGTAAAATATCACAATTAAAATTCACACCAAGTTTTTGGCGCCGTTGCCAGGGATTAAATTAAGAAAGTCTGAATTTTTGGTAGACAGTAAATTTTAGGAATTTTCGGAGATTAAAATAGTATTTCTGCTTTTAAAAAAAAAAAAAAATTTAATTTTAAAATTTTTTTTTTTTTTTTTTAAATTTTCTTGAGGTTTTCCTGCCCGAAACCTCCGCTCTGTGCGTAATTTGCATGCACGCTAGATCAAGGCAGAAATTTTCAAGGGAATCATCCCAAGTCGATGTGACAACTTGAACAAGAGGAAGAACCAACATTGAGAGAATTGTTTTCTTCGATCACTACAAATACCCCATCATGCATTGTATACCCCGCCACACCTGGTGGCCGGTTTGAAATTCGTACAAATGTCATTCAAATCCTTCCAATCTTTCATGGCATGGAGAGAGAAGATCCATACCAGCACGTCAAAGACTTTGTCGAAGTCTGCTCATCTGTTTACCAAAACTTCAGCGAAGAATCTGTTAGGCTACGCTTATTTCCTTTCTTTATAAAGGATAAAGCAAAAGCCTGGTTAAACTCTCTACCATCGGGATCCATAACCACCTGAGATCAGATGGTCAAAAAGTTTCTGTCAAAGTTCTTCCCTATGGCGAAGACTAATGTCCTTAGACGTGAAATCATGGATTTCACGCAAGAGGAAGATGAGAGATTATATGAAGCTTGGTATAGATTCATGGATCTCTTACTCAAATGTCCACACCATGGATACTCAAAGTGGAGACTGGTTCAGTGTTTCTACAATGGACTGAGTCAACCAAATAGACATCTGGTGGAGTCAATGAATGGCGGAGGATTCCTGAGTCTTAAGGAAATTGAATCTTATGCTTTCCTAGAAAAGCTTGCTGAGGATTCTCAGCACTGGGATTTCACAAAGATTCGGGAACAACCAGTTAAAGCCCGTGATCAAGCCGGGAGTTCAAGCAAGAATGGAGGACTATACGTAGTAAAGGATTCCCCGAATTTGATGGCTAAAATTGATTTCCTCACTCAACAAGTGGAGGAATTGAAATTAAAGAAGAATGTGCATATGGTAAATACACAACCTGAGCCATGTTTAATTTATGCAAGTCCAATGCATATGGCAGATGATTGTCCTTTAATGCAGAACTATCATGAAGACACATCTAAACAGTTAAATATTGTAAACAAGAGAATCAAAGAATACAGCCCAGGAAGCAGGGGACGAACTTTTATCCCCAACAAAATTTCAACCAAGGACCGCAGCAGAATTACGGTCAAGGGCAATTTCAGCAGCAAGGGTTTAATAACTCGAATCAATTTCAATACAATCAGAATCAGGTTGGGCAGCCAAGGCAAATGAACCAGAATTTTCCGTTTGCACAACCAATGGGAGGTTATCAAAACCAACCACAGCAAAATTTTATGCCAACATTTCCACCACCTGGATTTAACATTCCACAGGAAAATATTGCCCAACGTCCTCATACACAAACTCCTTCTACTGAGAACCTGATGAAACTCATTCATTCTCACACATCCTCAATCTCTAAAATAGAGACCCAAATTGGGCAATTGGCCACTTTTCTCTATGAAAGAGAAAAAGGATCGTTTCTGAGCCAACCAGTTTCTAACCCAAGGGGCCAAATAGTTGTTGAACAAACATCAACTTCAACACAAGAGGATGATCAACAATAAATTCGGGCGATCACAACATTGAGATCTGGAAAGCAGGTCGATAACAAAGTAGTGTTGCTAGAGGAGGAGGAAAAGTCTGATGGAGAGAAGAAATCTGAGGAGAAAGAAGAAATTGATGATAAAGTACAAGCAAAAGAAACATCAGAAGAAAAGAGTGAACAGAAGAGTGAACAGCAAAGATTGATGGCACCACTGAAAAATCGCGATGAGGAAGGAATAAATGAGATTGTCAAGCAATTAAAAATTAATATTCCTTTCCTAGATGTCATCCGCCAAGTGCCGGCTTATGCTAAATGATGTGTATTTTTAATGTGATGTTTTACTCGCAAGTGCACAAATCGGTTTGTATATAGTGGGTGCGGAGTACGAGATCGTTACCACGAGGACTAATTTTGAAATATCTAAAAAGGGGCAAGCAATTCCAGAAATTTACTAAGATCTAACAGTATTCTACCAGTCTTATGATTTAAATGGTTTGATGAGATGGTAATTAATGACTACAAACTAAAATTTAATTGATAATTCAAAAATAAAGATAAAGATGATAATAAAGATGAAGATACTAAATCCTCCCATCTTTGGTCCGTTCTTCCCATAATATAAATCTAAGGATTAAACTATGAGATATACTATTGGTAACAAACATCTTTTATGGAAGATAAATGGTCAAAATCCTAATAGGTTCCACGTTGCATCCCTGTAATCAGGACTTAGATGATTTTCATATATAGATCTGGGATCAAGGGCATGGCTAGGCACACTTTATCTCAGGTTCAAATAAAAATCATCCCCAAAGTGGG
Organism: Chloranthus sessilifolius; assembly: GCA_021018995.1. Classification (NCBI taxonomy): domain Eukaryota; kingdom Viridiplantae; phylum Streptophyta; class Magnoliopsida; order Chloranthales; family Chloranthaceae; genus Chloranthus; species Chloranthus sessilifolius. Next base: position 137,445,933 of record CM037587.1, read on the forward strand.
TGAAAATTCTAACAAGAATACTACTTATAAATCTGAAATCAAGGGCATGGCTAGGCACACTTTATTTCAGATTAGGGGGTAATTAAGATAAAATTACCATTACAGATCCAAGATCCAGGGCATGGCTAGGCACACTCGATCCCGGAATATAATCGTAATTAGATCCAGACGATGAAAGCAAAAAGACCATATAATAATGATAGGGTAAAATTACCGTCACAGATTTGAGATCCCGGGTATGGCTAGGCACACGCGATCCTGGTTAGTGACGGGGATTTCATCCGTTCATGATAGCACAACGACCATAAAATAAGATCTCATATTTTAATTCTAAATTTATATTACTAAAAGTATATCCCTCGGATGGGAATCATTAGATCCCCATCCCTATGAATTTAGCCACACATATTGTAATTAAATGACATAAATAAATAAAGACGAGAAAATAACATTAATTTAATAAATTAAAATTACCTCAAACTTTAAAAGAAATTACTTTGATCCAAAAGTACGATGATCTTCAGAAATGAAATTAATGCAGGAATAAACTTTGAACAAAAATTATAAACTGAAGGAATGAGTACTGAAAAATTAAAGGAACAAAGCTCTCAAAAAGGAATAATAAAACTTCCCTATTTCTATGTCTAACTATGAAAAATAAAGACTAAAAACTAAAACTCTAATTCTCAAACTCTCTCCTAAAATTCTATTCTAATTAATTATCTCCTTCTCGAAGTGTTTGAGTCGCTTTAAATAGAACCCACGTCGCATAAGTCTCCCAAGCCGCAAATTCAGGGTCGATTAATCAACCCTACATAGTCGAAGCATCGAGCCTCCAAAAAGTCCAAAAAAAATAGCTTTAAAGTGTCAGTTCTGTGCCAGACACTGTTTTCCCCTCGATTAATCGACCTACAGGGTCGATGCATCGACCCCCAGAAATCCGTGAATTTCAGCATATTTTTTTTTACCAGACACTACTTTGGTATTTTGGCCATAACATTTTGTCTAGAACTCAGATTGACAATTTTGTGTTTTGACAATTTTATCATTCGACCGTCTTGAAGGTCCAAATTTAGTCGCAAGTCGCACCAAGTTCTCGATTACCCAAAGTTGCAGTGTTTTGACATTATATTCAGAATTCTTAGGCAGTTTTCTATACTTGGCTTGTATTTACCTGAAACACTTTAAATCTAATAATTCTCATCAGATAGCCTTCATCGGATAGCTAAATGTAGGTAGTTAGGGGTGAAATATCATCATATTTCACTACTCATCGCTAATTTTTTTAAGGAATTGGTCACAATTAAAAGAAAGACAAATATTCCGAAAAAGGCTTCCTTAGCCGAGCAAGTTAGTTCAGTGTTATAAGCAAAGCTCCCGATCAAATACAAGGACCCAGGTTGTCCTATAATCTCGATCATCATCGGCGATAACCATATTGATTAGGCCCTTTTGGATTTAGGAGCAAGTGTCAACTTGTTGCCTTATTCTGTGTACAAGGAGCTCGAGTTGGGAGAACTTAAGGCCACTGCGATGACCCTTCAGTTAGCTGATCGGACCGTAAAGATCCCTCGAGGAATTGTGGAAGATGTCCTCATCAAGGTGGATTCTTTCTACTTTCCTCTAGATTTTGTTGTGTTAGACACTGAACCAGCATCAAATTTGAAAAATAACATTCCAGTGATTCTAGGAAGACCTTTCCTAGCTACCTCAAATGCGCTGATCAATTGTCGAAACGGGATCATGAATCTGTCATTCAGGAATATGACAGTAGAACTCAACATTTTTAATATTGCCAAGCAGCCCATAGAGGATGATGAACATGAAGAAGCATGCATACTCGATGAAATTATAGAGGAAATATTTCATGCATCCGAAATTGACAATCCTTTAGCACTTGTCTTGCGCATTTTGGAAAGAATTTTGATGTGGATCAACTGATCCAAGAAGTGAATCACATGTTGGACTCCACACCACGTCTGGGAGAAGAAAAGGAAATAGAGCATGGAACTCAAATTGAATTAATCAAGGAAAAGCCGAAAGAGGAGGAAAAAGTGTCCTTAGAACTTAAACCTCTTCCGAAAAATCTCAAGTATGTCTACCTGGGGGAGAATGAAACTCAACCCATTATAATATCATCAACATTGGATGCGCATCAAGAAGGTCAACTCATGAATGTACTCAAAGAGCACAAAAGTGCCCTCGGTTGGTCGATAAAAGATATCAAAGGCATTAGCCCCACGATTTGTATGCATTGAATCCATTTGGAAGACAATGCTAAGCCTTCTAGGGAACCACAGAGGAGACTAAACCCTATAATGCAAGACATGGTCCGAAATGAGATAATCAAACTTCTAGATGCTGAAATTATATACCCCATCTCTGACAGTAAATGGGTCAGCCCCACACAAGTGGTCCCTAAGAAATCGGGAGTCACAGTGGTGAAGAATGAGGAAAATATACTAGTCCCTACAAAAATTCAAACAGGGTGGAGAGTGTGCATTGATTATCGAAAGTTAAATTTGATGACGAGGAAAGATCACTTTCCTCTTCCGTTTATCGATCAGATGTTGGAAAGATTGGCCGGGCATGAGTACTATTGCTTCCTCGATGGCTATTCCTGGTATAACCAAATAGTCATTGCACCTGAGGATCAGGAGAAGACCACTTTCACATGTCCTTTTGGTACTTTCTCCTACCGACGAATGTCGTTTGGGCTTTGTAATGCACCAACTACATTCCAAAGATGTATGCTAGGTATTTTTTCGGATATGGTCGAGTGATTCCTCGAGGTCTTCATGGACGACATCTCGATCCATGGAAATAGTTTTGCTGACTGTTTGAATCATTTGTCACTAGTGCTTGAACGATGCCAAGAGAAGAACCTTGTTCTTAACTGGGAAAAATGTCACTTCATGGTTAAAGATGGCATTGTTTTGGGACATATCATATCGTCCCAGGGTATCGAGGTCAACAAGGCCAAAGTTGATTTAATTGCCAATCTACCACCACCTAGGACTGTGAAAGAAATCAGATCTTTTCTCGGACACGCCGATTTTTATCGGTGTTTTATTAAAGATTTCAGCAAGATAGCGCGACCGCTATGTAGTTTACTTTCCAAGGATGCCCCGTTCGTTTTTGATGATGAATGTTTGCGAGCCTTTGAAACCATTAAGGCCGAATTGATAAAAGCTCCAATAATTCAATCTCCAAACTGGGACTTCCCGTTCGAAATAATGTGCGACGCCTCTGATTATGCAATTGGAGCTGTTCTAGGGCAACGAATAGAAAAATTACCGCATGTAATCTACTATGCGAGTCGTACTCTCAACGATGCCCAATTAAACTACTCGACCACTGAAAAGAAACTTTTGGCAGTAATTTTCGCGTTGGATAAATTTCGATCCTATTTATTAGGATCTAAAGTCGTGTATTCACAGATCACGCTGCTCTGCGTTATCTGTTCGCTAAGAAAGACGCTAAGGCACGTTTAATTAGATGGATCTTGTTGCTGTAAGAGTTCGATTTGGAGATCAAGGACAAGAAAGTCTTAGAAAATGTGGTGGCAGATCACTTGTCACGAATAATTATTGAGAGATCTGACGAGCCTGTTCCGATCTTGGAGCACTTCCCGGATGAACAGTTGTTCAGGATTGATTGTCCACCTTGGTATGCGGATCTTGTCAATTATCTAGTCACCGAGAAATTACCTCACCATTGGTCGAAGAATGAGAAATTCATTTTCTTAGCTCGGGTGAAACACTATTTTTTAGAAGATCCGTACTTATTCAAATACTGTCCTGATCAAATCATACGAAGATGTATTCCTGAATCTGAGAAACCACGAATTATCTCGTTCTGTCATGAGTTGCCTTGTGGAGGTCACTTTAGTTCCAAAAAGACTGCCGCAAAGATCTTCCAAAGTGGTTTTTACTGGCTGACGATCTTTAAGAATTGTCATCAGCATTACAAATCTTGTCACAACTGTCAAATGCTGGGCCGAATCTCAAAGCGCAACATGATGCCGCTCAATCCAATTTTAGAAGTTGAATTGTTTGATGTTTGGGGGATTGATTTCATGGGTCCTTTCCCAAATTCGTTTGGAAATACGTTCATTCTTATCGGTGTTGATTATGTCTCGAAATGGGGAGAGGCTGTGGCATGTAAATCGAATGATCACAGAGTGGTGATCAAATTTCTCAAGGATCAAGTGTTTTCTCGTTTTGGCATTCCAAAGGCGATAATCAGCGATGGTGGAAAGCACTTTTGTAATAAACTGTTCACCAAATTAATGAAGAAATATGATGTCACACACAAAGTTGCTACACCATACCATCCTCAGACGAGTGGCCAAGTTGAAGTCTCTAATCGAGAACTTAAGCGGATTTTAGATAAGATAACCCATCCGAACCGTAAGGACTGGTCGCTAAAGTTGAATGACGCTCTATGGGCGTATCGAACAGTGTTTAAAACTCCGATTGGCATGTCGCCGTATCGGTTGGTCTTTGGTAAAGCATGTCACCTCCCGGTTGAGCTGAAACTTCGAGCATTTTGGGCCATTAAGTCATTAAATTTTGATCTCTTGCAATCTGGTGCCCAAAGGGGTTTCCAAATAAATGAATTAGAAGAAATCGCCGATGCCTATGGATGCTAAAGCAATCAGACAAGGACCGTATGAAACGGGTTCATGATCACTCTATTCTACGAAAATCTTTCGTTGTTGGTCAACAGGTTCTACTTTACAATTCTCGAATTCATCTATTTTTGGGGAAACTAAAAACCCGTTGGAGTGGCCCTTTCAAAATCTCTCACATACTCCCCAATGGGGTAGTTGATATTATCAACCCGAAACACGGGAATATTTTTCGAGTTAACGATCAATGATTGAAACCGTTCCTTGAGAATGCAATTGCATTCTCTGACACTCTTTTTTTGAGTGATCCAATTGCTCACCCTGATTGAGCAATTCATAAGGTCGAGCTATCGACTTCAAACTAGCACTCATTGGAAGGCAACCCAATTGTGTAGTTTCCGTTTGGTTTCGTTTAGGATTTAGGTTTTATTTTATTTTATTTTTTTTCTCATGTTTATTTCTAGCATTTTATTTTTTTAGTTTAGGTTTTTTTTTTTTTTTTTTTTTTAATTCCCTAAAATAGTGTAATCATATTCCCTTCAATAAATTTTTGGTCATGCTCCAATTTGATGCACATATTCTCTGCACCTGATCTTTGTGTTGAGTTACTTTTTCAAACAGGTTTGGGGGTGCGCTACTTTTTTCAATCAATGCGGACATTGTCATCTTTAGGTTTGGGGGTATGATTATCTATTTTGCGTCACTTATTTTTCTATTAAAAAAAATAATAAAAAAATTTTGAAGTCATCATGCACATTATTTTACGATTGCTTTCAAACTTTAGTTGATGATGCATGTGAATTTAATTTTGAGAATACTGATGTCATATTGTGATTACTTGTATCTAAGATGATGAAGCTTAATGTGATATTTTGTGGATAATTTTGATATTCATACTTAGAATTTTTACACTTATACCAATCTAAGACTTAGAAATCGATGAACTGTTTTGAATGTTGAATCTTAGGTTATTAGTGGAGACTAAACCCAGTGAGCTTTAGAACTAATTTCTCGTCATTGATGAGTGAATACATAAACTCGGAGTTTTCTTTGAATACGAATTACTTTGTATAATCTTATACATTTTATTTTGGCTTGTGACTTTGCATGAAATCAAATTCATATCATTATGTTAGAATGTACTGTATATCTACTCAAGACAAATAGGCAAGGTTACCATCTTTTAAGGATATGATTGAAGGCCATCTTTGGCTCATTTGTGCTTAAAATATCTCACCTTATATAAATTTATCCTTCTAGTATCCCTTTGAGCCTATTGAAAAATTTACCTTTATACATTTTTTGATAAGCCACGTTAACCTTTAACCCTTCACCATTTTTGAAAATTCAAGCTTTACCCTTCTTATTTCTGAGAAATTAGGAATGAGGGATGAGAGTAAACGAAAAGAGAGTAAGTGGAGAGTTACTGAGTTGTGGTGTTTACTGAGAGTATATGGCAAAAATATAAAAGAAAAAGGGGAGAGAAAAAGAAAAAGAAAATTATGAAAAATAATGAAAAATATGAGGTGCTTCAAGAAAAGGAAATTCAAAAGAAAAAGAAAGTTGAGAAAAATAGAAGAATATTGAGAAAAATAGTGAGAAATTAGAAAAGAAAAAGAAGAGAAATAGAAAAATCAAAAAGTTGTTTCCTTTCCGATTTCTCAGAAATTTTGAATCCCAACTTCCCTTTCTTTCTTACCCTTTCCTGAGCCCCATTACAATCCTACAAAAAGACCTTCATGATTTGATCTTGCATTGGTAACTGCCTTGTGGAGAGTGAATATGTAATACTTATGACACTTGATATGACATGCTTAGGATATACAAGTATCTTCTTATGAGATTTATTTTTGTTCATTGATTGCATCGTGTTTCATTTATCATGTGAGACCTTTTTATTTGCTTTGTATTGATCTCTCACATGTGTGCAAAAACTTATCCATCATCGGAGTGATTTTATTTCAAGAGTATACCTAAAGTGAGGTTTGAGTCAAAACAACAGATCCGACGGTTTCCCGTTTGAACTAGTTCTGAGATGAATGAATTTTGGTTTGGGTATACACACACTTCACGTTTAAGCATGAATGGATGAGTTATCTAATGATTTGAGCATTAGACTAATTTGAATGGATGCTAGTATGATTAGTATAACATTGTTATTTAAAATTAAGGATTCGCATGTTGAATTGATTAATGATTTTGAGTTTTGAATGATATATATGTTATCAAAATCATATTTTGAAAACTCAATTTTATCGATGATTTCAAAAATGTATTGAAGTTTGTGAGTAACTTCACTGTAATCCCTCAGGAGACACAACTCCCCCACTAGGGATCACCTAGGGGTTTAAAGGCTTGTTGCACATGCTAAGTGCAATCATGTTCCCTACGAGGACTAGCAAAGTATAGGTTTGGGGGTATGATGAGTACTGAAATATGATGATATTTTACCCCTAAATACCTATATTTAGTTGTCCGATGAAGGCTATCTGATGAAAATTATTAGATTTGAAGTGTTTCAGGTAAATACAAGCCAAGTGTGGAAAACAGCCCAAGAATTCTGAAAATAATGTCAAAACACTGTAACTTTGGGTCATCGAGAACTTGGTGCGACTTGCGGCTAAATTTGGACCTTCAAGACGGCCGAATTATGAAATTGTCAAAACACAAAAGTTATAGATCTTTTCATTCGCTTTCCAACGGCGTAGGAATCACCTCAATTCGAGTTCGGGACAGAAAGTTACGGCTGAAATATCGAAACAGTATCTAATACAAAAAGTGTGCTAAAATTCACGGATTTCTGGGGGTCGATGCATCGACCCTTTTGGTCGATTAATCGAGGAGAAGGAGAGTCTGACACGGAATTGACTACTTTAAAGCTGATTTTGAGCCTCTTTTGTAGGGTTGATGCATCGACCTTATTGGGTCGATTAATCGACCCTAAATTGGCGGCTGGGGAGACTTCTGCGACCGGAAATCTATTTAAAGCGACTCAAGCACTTCAAGGGAGATTAGAAATTAGGGAGATAGGAGATTAGAGTTTTAGTTTTTAGTTTTTTTTTTTCATAGTTAGACATAGAAATAGGGAATTTTTATTTATTCCTTTTTGAGAGCTTTGTTCCTTTAATTTTCAGTACTCATTCCTCGAGTTTATTATATTTTTGCTCAAGTTTATTCCTGCATTATTCTCGTTTCTGAAGACCATCATACTTTTGGATCAAAGTAATTTCTTTTGAAGTTGAGGTATTTTTAATTCATTAAATTAATGTTATTTTCTCTTCTTTATTTATTTATGTCATTTAATTACAATATGTGTGGCTAAATTTATAAAGATGGGGATCTAATGATTCCCATCCGAGGGATGTACTTTTAATAATATAAATTTAGGATTAAAATATGAGATCTTATTTTATGGTTGTTGTGCTATCAAGAACGGATGAAATCCCCGTCACTACTTAGGGATCGCGTGTCTTAAAGCCATGCCCGGGATCTCAGATCTGTGACGGTAATTTTACCCAATCTTTGTTATATGGTCTTTTTGCTTTAATCGTGTGGATCTAATTACGATTATGATCCGAGATCGAGTGTGCCGAGCCATGCCCTGGATCTTGGATCTGTAATGATAATTTTATCTTAATTACTCCCTAATCTGAAATCGAGTGTGCCGAGCCATGCCCTTGATTTCAGATCTATGGTGGTATTATTGTTGAAATTTTTACCCACTTTGGGGATGATTTTTATTTGAACCTGAGATCAAGTGTGCCGAGCCATGCCCTTGATCTCAGATCTATATATGAAAATCATCTAAGTCTTGATTGCAAGGATGCAACGTAGAACCTATCAGGATTTTTGACCATTTATCTTTCATAAAAGATATTTGTTCTCAATGGTATATCTCATAGCTTAATCCATAGATTTGTATTATGGGAAGAACAGACCAAAGATGGGAGGATTTAGTATCTTCATCTTTATCTTTATTTTTGAATTATCAGTTAAGTTTTAGTTTGTAGTCAGTAATTATCATCTCATCAAACCGCTTAAATCATAAGATCGGTAGAATACTGTTAGATCTTAGTAGATTTATGGAATTGCATGTCTTTTTAGATCTTTCAAAATTAGTCTTCGTGGGAATGATCTCGTACTCCGCACCCACTATATACAATCCGATTCGTGCACTTGCGAGTAAAACATTACAATTAAAATTCACATCATGTGGTATATGCAAAAAACCCTAAATAGTTTGACCCTTTTATTAATGGAAGGGTCAAACAACTGCTTGAGTGGTAGCTTGACACTCAATGTGAGTGTTTTGTTGTGTGGTTGGCCGAATTATTATTTTTTTTTTTTTCGAAGAAGCAAAATATATCAACTGAAATTTCGGTCAAAATTTTGGTTTCAGACAAATTATCGGCCAATAATATGCTATCGGTATACTGAAACCAAAATTTTGTATATTTCATTTCAGCCCGAAATTTTGAACCATGATGAGATTTATTTTCCAAGTGCTGCTCTTGAATTATAATTATATTTTTTATGTCACAACAATAAGTTAAGTGGCTTTATATTTGATGGCATGTCAGTTTAACTCCCGCCTATAACACAATGGCCCCATTCCCTAGCGCGAAGGAGGCTAAGAGGATGCCTCTCTAACCTGCCTTTGTTTCGTTACTAGTGCGCATAGGTAATGCGAGTGTTATTCCTTCCAGGGGCAGCCGTGGGACAACCTCCTATCGAACTTCTTGTGAGAGTGGCCTCCCCATCTCCAACTCCTATTTTGAGGATAAAAGGAGGAAATGAAGTAGGCGTTTGTCAATTGGTCCCGCAAACATTTGCAAATGAAGTCGCATAGGCTGCAATAGGTCCAACAAAGAAGAGGCTAATGATTTTTTTGCCATCTTCAAAAATGAACATAGTTAGATCTTGAAGTATTTAATTCAGACTGATAGTAAATGCTTAGGTTCGTAGTGTTAGGGTGTCCGATCATATGTACCACGGCGGATCCGGCAAACACCAATGAAGTGCCAGCACTTGAAAATTAGGCATTTTCTATGGTGGACCTGGACCAGAGGGAAATTGAAACAAAACCCTAAAACAAAAACATCCAATTCGACGAGAAACATAGAGGGTTGGTGAGGTGGAGGACTACAAAAGGGTCAGCATCTCCAAATATATAAAGTGAATCTAGACATAGGGGAACGGAGGATGTAGCTCAAGTCGGACAGAGGCTGAAGGAGGCTCTTTTTCAGGTAGGACAGGTATCCCCTACTCAAGCTCAAAGTCAACATGTGTAGAGGGGCGTTGAAAGAATTTTTGGAGCAATACCGCCTCCCCTTGGACCCACCCCCTTTTCACTACTATCACTCTAGCGGGACTCGAACCCTTTAGCTGACTCTGATGCCACTTGTAGGACCTCATACCCTATTGAGCTATCATTTCGATCAAAATCAATAGGTGATTGAAGATGCACAAGTGAATGTTTTAATGTGTTGGGAGAGAGTATTGAGTGTGCCCTCCCCCCTCCCCCCAGCCCACAAGGGTTGTACAGAGACTCAACTCCAAAGTTAACATACTTCGTTAGGGTATTCGTAAGGTTTGAGAGTTCCACCAGTCTTAGTCTAATTCGTAAATGACATGCTTTGAACCCTTGCATAATTCTGAAATAGCATAGAGAGCTTTCACATCGACCTTATGCATCACCATCATCCAAGAGTGAAGGTTTATTGTTATACTTAAGATCTTGACATTATAAAAATAAGGTGTTTTAGCGGCACTTGCTGTTAAGGCAGTTTTTAGTAGTGGCAGGACTAATAACGATAGTTTTTTGTAGCGACAAGACTAATAGCAGCAGTTTTTTGTTAAATAAACTACCGCTAATAATCTTATTTTTTGTAGTGTGAGGGGGTAACTTTTCAATAACCTTTATTATACTGAAAAAATAACACAAACTAGAAAAGACCAATAAGATGCAAGCAAAAAAAAACTACCCATCACTCGAAAATACCTCCCCCCCAAGTCAACGGAGCTGCCAAAACCTACAAGAAAGTATAACCATACACGAGAAGAAAAACTACATGCACAGGCTATCCCATTCATGAATGAAGCCTGCATCTTCATCATGAGTTGAACGACATCCAATCTTGATTTAATTTAAAGCTAAATCTCGAATATCCTTAAAGAATCATAGAAAAAAGTGACAAAGAAGTTACTTCCACTCAATATTGCCATTAGCATAGCCCATATCCCCTATTCCACTTAAGAATAAGGTGACAAAGAAGTTACTTCCATTGAACTTGGCCAAGGGGATTTTGAGCAAGGTAACAAACTTGGTATTGAGTATATATCGGTCCATGGAGGACTGATATGAATTGGCCAATACGTATCGGCCGATCCCGATATGGATCGGTCCATTTTTATTTTATTTTTTAAAGGAAAATATAGGTATTGACCGATAGCCGATATGTATCAGCCGATACTGATACTGAAACCGAGTTCGATACTCAATACGTATTAGTGTCGATATGTATCAGTTTGCCGAAAAATCGATACATATCACAGAAACGTATCGGCATCAGCCAATATTTGATTTCATGATTTTGAGTGCAACTAGAATGCCAAAAATGCCCTTACCTCAATTTTCAATGGTTGGTAGCTTCTTTAATATTACGAACAATAACGATTGATATGACTAGAAGACCACCATCATCTGACATCTTGCGATAGGAAACTTGGCCTTGTTGGCTTACAAAAATGCTGAGCCCCCCCCCCCCCCCCCTCCTCATAAGTGGATTTGTTAATTAGGTTTGGCAAGAAAGAAGGTTAAAAACTATGAAAGATGAATAGCACGACAGATGTTACAGCTGTTTGCAGGAGAGTTACAAAAAGGGGGGTTACAGAATAGATTCTAGTAGTCTAAGACTCTTAGAGCATCTCCAACAGGACGCTGTCTACTTGCGAAAGTCATTTTGGCTATCCAAATGTTAAAAAATAAGCTCCAACAAAGAAATTATCCCACGGGCCAAAATAGATGGTTGCTACAGTAATAGCTAATTTAACTATTACTGTAACAATAGCTAAACATTAAAATAATATTTTTTTTTAAAGATAATTTTCTTTCTCTCTCCTCTCTCCTCTCTCTTCTCTCTTCTCTCTTCTCTCCTCTCCCTTTCTTATCTAGTAGTAAACTAATAAAATAAGAATAAACCGAAATCGCACCAAAACCCAAGGGTCCCAAATCGGACCAAGCTGCACCGAAACCCAACACAAACCGAACCGAGCCGAACTCCAATTCGGTTCGGTTTGGGTGACTTGAAAGCAAAAAAATCCAAACAAAATAAAAAAGTAGGTATTTTACCTACACCGAATTGCACTGAAACCCGACACAAATTGAGCTGAATCGAACCCCTAATTCGGTTTGGTTTGGGTGGCTTGAAAGCGAAAAAAACCCCAAAAAAACACCCTAAAAAAATTAAAAAAGTAGGTATTTTATCTACACCGAACCAAATCGATTTCAGTTTCAGAAAAAAAATTAAACCGAACAGAAACCCAACACAAACCGAACCGAACCCCAATTCAGTTCGGTTTTGGTTTAGGTGGCTTGAAGCCGAAAAAAAACCTGAAATAAATGAAAAGATACCCTAAAAAAATAAAAAAAAGTAGGTATTTTACCTACACTGAACCGAACCGAACCAAATCGGTTTCGATTTCAGAATTTTTTTTTTTTGAACCGAACCAAATGGGTTTCGATTCGGTTTCGGTTTCAGGTGTTTCGAACCAAACACCGAAAATTTCAGGTTTGGTTCGGTTTAGTATACCGAACTTGCATCCCTAAGTGTGGATTATAAAATATAATGAAACAAGAATGAAAAATAATATTTTAAAGAAAGGAGTAGATAAAATTAAGAGTGAATTTTACTGTAGTAGTAGCTAAAGTACTGCAGCAATAGCTTAATGCTCTTAGAAGACAGTTGAACTCAAACCCAAAAGGGTAAGTGCTGGTTTACTGTAACCAACCCGTTCAATCTCAAGTGTAACAAGGTCAATCTCCCAATGTTAAAATGGTCAAAAGATGGGATGTTGGTACTTGGTAACTATTTAGAGCAAGCAAGGTAGTGGAAGTAGAGGTTGGAGTGTTGGGACACTTAAGAGTGAATGGGTGGGCGACTCTTGCACCAACAAACCAACTCAGTAGATAAATCCAATAGGATGAATAATCATTTTCCTACTGGTCATGGAAATGGGATCCAAGAATCCTTCTAGAGATCCCGTTGTATTGGTAAGCATAGCAACAGGGGACATTCAAAAACCATTGAATCTGACTGACCCCCATTCCTGACCGTGCATATTTATATCCCTCTAGAGGTATCTCATTCATATATATATATATATATATATATATATATATATATATACTAAAATAAGGGTTAAGCGCTTTGAAGGGCCAAATTCAGTTGATCCTTTGCTTTAGTTATGACTTATGCCCATTCAATTGAACAATTTTTATATAGTTCTTTTCAAATGTGGTAAGAGAGCTATAAACCTCTGTCCCCACAACGAATTTCTTTATAATTTGGGAGATTTAGTAACGAAAATGATGGATGCCCACTTTTGTAGACCAGCTGACTTTGGTGACCCGATAAGAAGATAACCTGAATGGCCTATCAAAAATACGTTGTCACCTTTTTCTAATAGAAATATTTGTAATAAACAGCTAGGTTCGCCGTATGTTTTGGGGAAATATATATAATAGTTGCTAGTCTAACATCTTAGACATTTGACTGAAGAGTTTGGGGAAAGCATTTTATTTTGTAATAGGATAGTTGCTCTATTAGCACTTACCAAATTACTGAGGGCTGTTTGTTGAAATCCATTGATTGCTTTGAATGAAATAATTGAGATCATTTTTTGTCCCAACTTTCCACATAATTGATCTTGAGATCATGAGCGTACTATCAGACAGTCAATTATGGATTTCATGTGGCACACATCCTAAAAAGAAACCTAAAAATTATGTTTGAGCATGAGGTGTGCCAAGGTCACTTGTTGGGATGTGTGCCACAAGAATTAAAAATATGGCCGTATAAGGGTATGCCTGTGGTCTCAAGCTCTATTGTGTGGAAGAATGGGAAGAAAAACTATCTCCATCGTCTAATTCGAAGCCGTCAATGGTTTCTAGTGTAGGTGCCTCCAATAATTTGATAGCTGCTAATATAGCTACCCTTTGTAATATATTTTGTTTGTAAATGTCATTAATTCCAACTCTAAGTAGTCGCCAACTACAATGGGCGTCCAGAGATGCCTCAAAGAGCAACTGCTCAATCATAAACAGGGTAAAGGTAGTATGGTGCCATGGATCAAGTAACTTACTTGGTCCCACATTAATTTGCAACCATATGACACCAATTATATGATCGAATGCCACGGATAGGAGCGGCTCGATGATTACAATTATTTTATAGGAAAAAAATTGAAATAAGAAATATAAAATCTTGCGATCAAAAAAGTCAATTTTATGCCAAATGAATAGTAAGATACATTTAGTTTTATCCTTTATTTCTCACTAAAGTTGATGACATTGACTGTGTAATTATTTATTTATTTAATTTTTTTTCTTCATAAAATAATTATATTCATCGAACCACTCCTATTCAGTGCTAGACAAGTTGCCTGGTAACATATGGTCCATGGAACGGGGCTACCTTTAACCTTATTAATAAGTCTCATTATATTTTTTACGCTAAAAAAATCATGCCTTTTCTGAATAAAGCAAGTTGAGGAAGAACCGTTAAAAGCATATTGATCTATGTTTAAAATATGCTTTTTTTTTCTGTTTTTTTTAATAAAAAAAAATATATGCTTTTTTTTATCGACCAAGGTGTTCATTTATTTTAATTTAAAAGGGGAGATTCTAGAAGCATATAAAAAAAAACGACTCTAAGCCACATACATTCATAGAAACACCCTTTTACACAAGTACTGTTAGGCCATGTGGTGCACAACTTTTCCGAATCGAGTTTGTGCAAATAAAAAGGCACTATATAAATTAAACTCAGCCTAATAGTATGCTTATTGGAGGAATCGAGCCATCCTATTTAAGCACTTTACTATGAACTCTATGTTTAATATAAACCAATAGTTCATATTAAAGCAATTATCCCAAAAAGAAAAAAAAAAAACAAAGTTCATATTAAAGCACCTGGATAATGAGATGCACAATTTTACGTTGACGTCACTTCAAATGAGTGATATGTGGGATGTGCATTAATCCTGTTAAGGATCCATCTTCTAGGTCATGTGGTGGAGCATGTCTCTCATCTTGTCCCAATCCAATAAGGAAATGGCGTTAAAGACAAAAAATCCATTAAAACACTTCTTTTGTTTTGCTTTTAGTTTTCCAGATAAAAATTAGTGATCACATTAATATTCTTTTGTCGTAGTTTTGGTATGTGCTTGTTTTAGTAAGTGATTCCACAAGTGCATGGCATTGCACCTACTAAGTCCGTTTATCAGAAGCAGTTGATATTTACCACCCTTGAAGCCCCACATTCTGTTTTCCAGTGTTTGACTCCAGAGCAAAGATTAGTTTCCACTTCTTAGAGAAATGGCTTTATAATGTCAAGTGATGATTAGTGGGAGTATTTTCATCTTAAAGTTGTCTAAAAACCAAAAAGATGTGAATACATAAATATGTTGGGAATAGAAATATCAATACTTTTGTAAACATGCAGACAGAGTTCCCCTGTTTCTCTATTGGAGGGCTTACCGGTGACACGGTATCTTATTTTATTAGGCCACTACTTGCACACAGAAACTGGGGCATTGCTCACGGAAAATATAATTCTTTTCCATGTGCCTACCAAAACTCTGAAAGCACCCACATAGCCCCAGCTGTAGTTGATTTGACAGATGGGGCAGGCTGGTGGTTTAGAGTGTTGGTGCGTGCTAATAGAACCTACCTAATTTTTTTTTTTTTCATATGCCCAATTTCCGTGTGCAAAGACTGAGATTAAGTGTGCAAGTAGTTACTTCCGAAAACAAGAAAAAAAAAATGAATACACAAAAGCCGTAGAGAAGTTGGTCATGAGTTTCTTAATTAGCGACCATGAAAGGGCAAAACTTTACTAATTGTCATCAATATACAAAACCAAAGAGGCAAAATTATGTTGGATGTAAGAATATGAGACAGATAGATACTATTACATGCTTGCCATGTAAGAGGGGGAAAAAAAGACCCAAATGAACAGAAGGGTTCCCTTGGCATTAACCTAAAGCAAACTTAAGAATAAAACAAAAAAGGGCAGTCGGGCAAGAGGTTGATGATGAGTGATTCACCAAGGACTAGCCATTTCAGATGAATTTAGAAGCTCCTCTAAATAATCAACTCCTAAATCTTCCAATTCTACCACATTTTCTATCCTCACCTCTCTTGATTTCTTTTTCCTACTCATCGATTTCCTCCTCATCAAGTGCTTCTTCTTTAGAGCTACCACAGGGGAACACCCGTCCTCGCCGTACTTCAAGTCGCGTAGCGACTCCCGGACGTGCTCCACCGGAAAATTGAGGATCGCCATCGAACCCCTCATTGAAAACGCAGCTTGATCGTATGCCAGAGCGGCGGCTTCTGCACTGTCAAACGTCCCTAGCCAAACCCGAATCCCGTGTCTAGTCGAGTCTCTTATCTCAGCCGCGTATTTTCCCCACGGACGCCTTCGGACCCCTCTGTAGCACTTCTCCTTCGATTTTGGCTCATCTTTCTCCTTGGAATCGACTTCTTCGTCCTTAATTTTCACGGAAAGAAGGGTATCCGATGCTTCTCTGGGTGCTTCGGCGAGTATGTCGAATAGGAGCATCTCCTCAGAGTCATTCTCGTTGAAAGGGAGGAATTCTTGCTTTGAGATGAACTCATCCCAAGAGAAAAAAGGTTCTTGGGATTCTGAGGAAGAGGATTCCGGAGAGAATTCAGGATTGTACGAGTGAATGAAAGAGGAATCCATGTTTTGCCTTTGAGAATTTTTCTTGGAGTGCCTTTTGTCTTTGCTGGTTTGAAAAAAGTTTGAAGCTCAGCACTTATATACCCAAATCAGAGAAGGGATCATTGAATACTAACGAAAAAATATTATTAAAATAATAATTTTAGAAGGAGAAGATAAAATAAGAGTCATGACTCAAAAAGAGGAGGGCAAGAAGGTGGGCGAAAGAGGATGCATGCTCCTAGGCTACCAATGCTTATGTGCTTTTAGTGGGACCCCAGGGCTTTAAATACCACGTGGATCAATGACCCACGGCGGCCTGAGAAACGTCATAGGATGATATCACTCGGGAAGAGTCAGCTCATTTGGATGCACACCTGGCTTCTTTAGTGGCACTCTGATATGTTTTAGCGGCTGAAAGGGAGTTGGATCACTTGGATGTATATGCGTGTAGCCAGTAGTGAGCAAGTCGCAGTGGCACACCTGCTTTTATCAGCTTGGCTTTGCTGGGTTGGGTCATCATGTATGGTTTCGGGTCGGGTCATCCAGTTAGACCCAATACAAAAAGTCTCTTAGGTCAACCTGATGTTGTCATATATTTATACCCAACCCGGTTAAAAACTTGGATCAGGAATTGATCCAACAACCCATTGACAGTCCTATATCTATGGTATATATAATCAAGGATCCAAAAATCGGATTTCATTTTGAATTTTGAACTGAAATTTCTGCGGAAATCTTCCACACAGTACTTTTAAGACCCTAAAATTTGAGTTTTCATTTTTGAACTGAAATTTCGGCCGAAATCTTTGAGAGTACTTTTAAGATCCAAAATTTTGAGTTTTGGTTTCGAAAATACAACCTTTACGTATTTTGTAAGTTTTATTATTATGTTTTTATTTAAGTCTTAGATTGATGAGTAGTCATTTGGATGAGCAAATTTGGATATAAATCAGCTTTCAATCTAATGATCCTAGTTATTTGGAATCACATTAAATGTGGATCATTGACCAAATGTACTATGAATATATAATTAACTGTTCAGTTGCAGCCTCTATCGTCTTGATGGATAGAATCGTCTTATTTGTGTGATTTTGGAATTAGAATATCGACCCGGTGATCTGCCAAGTTGATCGTCTATGAACATGCCCCTTGGTGGTGAGCATCAGCGCAAGAACTATCTCAGCTGCCCTTGTGAGCTACCATCATTCCGTTGTTTCTTTCGTTGGCCAGCAGGGAGTGAGTTGTAAATTTGTAATAGAGAGAGGCAAGGGGCCAGTGACAAGCAACTACAAATAATAAGACTATTAATACTGTCGCTATTAGTCCTGTCGCTACAAAAAACCTGCCGCTACAAAAATAATAGCAACAGTTTTTTGTAGCGACAAGACTAATAGTCTTATTTTTTGTAGAATCTCTACACCCACTATCAGTGCCCATCACATATCGTCCATCACGAGGATTGGGTTCTATGCCCACTTAGACAAGGTCGATCGGGTATCATTAAAAAAAAAAAGATTATGAGTCCTTTCCACTGTTAAAAATATTCTCAAAATTGAGGAAAATCAATGCACAAAAGTTTTGGAATACTACCTTATTTTTGACCTATCAAACGGAAGGCTAAATAATTAAAAAAATGATATTTTTTAAAATCACATGTTCCATGACTAATCAATCCAAAAGAGAGTTGTTTTGAATTGACCATGCCATGTGGTGAAATGCGATCAGGTGCATGGGTCATCTTGTGCGCCCGGGCACATAGTCCCCATATATATATATATATAGTAAAGGGGAAAATGCTTTCAGGCTTAGAGATATTTCCGTACTTTTTTACATGGGCACGACACGTAGCGTTTTTTTTGTTAAGTGATAGGTGGTATGGGGCCCACTTTATTAAAAGTTATATTCCTTTTCAACCGCTATTTCTTGACTTTTTTAGAAGTCTCTTTCTTTTCACTCTCTTTTCTCCATTTTTTCAAGAAAGTGTTAGACTTACCTTTTCAAGTATATTTTATTCAGAAAAATATATGCGCTGGATAGCGAAGCGCTAACACCTTGGTAGCGAAGCCTTGATACCTCGATAGAGATGCGTCGACACCCGATAGCGAGACACATACATTTTAGGGGTATCAGCGTCTCATTTTAGGGGTGCCAATGCCTCTATACCGAGGTGTCAGTGCTTCGCTAAAAGAAAAAAAATGGGATGGCGACGACGGGTCTACATCGAGGTACCGACGCTTCGAAATATATATATATATATATATATATATATATATATATATATATATATATATATATATATATATATATATATATATATATAATTTTATTGAAGCACCAGCACCTCGATATAGAGGCGCTGACACCCCGATATTTTTTTTGTAGCAAAGTACAAACACCTCGATATAGAGGTGTCAAAGTTCCTAAAATGAGGTGCCGCTACCCCCTTTTTTTTAGCAAAGCTCCGACATCTCGATATAGAGTCCCCGACACCCCTAAACCGAAGCACCGACACCCCGGCGCCGGAGTGCCAGCAATTTGCTTCCAAGGTGCCAGTGCCTCGCTATCGAGGTGTCAGTGCCTCTATACCGGGGTGTCAACGCTTCGATAGCGATGTGTTAAGGATTCGCTATCGGACGCCCATATTGTTTGAATAAAATATTTCTAAAAAAGTAAGTTAGACACTTTCTAGGAAAAAGAAAAATGAGAGAGAGAAAAGAAAGAGCCTTTTCTTATAAAAAAGAAAATAAAAAAAGGAGACTTTTAAAAAGTCAAGAATGACAACAGAAAGCGTATATAACTTTTAAAATATTTTAAAGTTAAACCATATTTAGTAAAGTGGGTCTCATGCTACCTATCACTTCACAAAAAAAGGTTGTGTGTCACGCCCATATCAATAGACACAAAGATAACTCTACACCTGAGCAATATCCCCGACCCTATATATATATAGCAAAGGGGAAAATGTGTCTGTGCATAGAGATATATCTGCGCCAATTAATATGGGGGCGACACGTAGCGCTTTTTTTGTGAAGTGATGGGTGGCATGGAGTCCACTTTACTAACTAAAGTTAAACTTTTAAAATATTTTAAAATTTATATTCTCTTTCAGTCGCCATTCTTGACTTTTTTACAAGTCTTTTTAAAGTCTCTTTCTTTTCTCTTTTTCTAAGCGTTCAACTTGCTTTTCCAAGTATATTTTACTCAAAAAATATAAGCGCCCGATAGCAAAGCGCTAGCACCTTGACAATGAAGCGCAGACACTCTGATAGCGAGCCACTGGCTCCCCGACAGCGAAGAGCTGGCACCCAGGCGCCGGGGTGTCGACTCCTCTATATCGAGGTGCCGACGCTTCGCTGAAAAAAAAAAACAGGGCATTGACACCTTATTTCAGGATCACCAACACCTCCATATCGAGGTGCTAGCGCCTCAAAACGTTCTCTCAACACTTTAAAACATTGAGTTGTGCCTCTTCAATCACCAATTGATTAATGAGATATAAGATCATACAGATACCATAGTTCCCCAAAAAATTAGTGCATTATTTTTTGGCCGCTTTCACCACATTCTCAATGGTGGATATATATTGGATTGAGCCCAAATTTTGTGGGAGACACTTGATTGATCTTATCCAAGTTGTCATGGCACTTGATTCTCATGATGGGTGCCACATGATGCTCAATTGTTTTGAACACATGATTGATCCCTGCGTCTCGGCACATACTACCAACCATGGATCAAAATTTTGGCCAAAACATTTCGGTGTCAGTCCCTACCAAAACCAAGAGCCTAAATTTCGATTCAGAAATCTACCAAGGGAAAAATTTCAGCCGAAACCGAAATGAAACCCGATATGTTTATCCTAGCTCCCAACCCTCTATGAAAAATTGCATTTTATTGATTTAGTTTAAAAGGGTACCTTTAAATTCGCCCTATGATGGTCATTTTCGTCCCAATCAATCAGATGATGGATTTTGGGATCATGAGCATACTATCATACAGTCAATTTTTCATTTTATGTATTAAACATCTTAGAAAAGTGACTTTAATATCATCATGCTCCAACCTAATTTTTAATCACTTATTTTAGATGTGTTTCACATAAAATCAACAAATTAATCGTTTGCGTGGCTGTCTATGATGGCAAGAGCCCTCGTGTAAAATATTCTCTATCATATATTTCAAAGTAGTTATAGGATTTCAGCGTGTGCGAACAGGAACTCAAATATAAAGGTACTCTAGCTTAAACCACCACCAAGATTGGGGGTCCAACCCTGGCATGATTAGATTTTGCATTTGGTTCCTCGCAAGAGCTGCCATAGGCGAAGTCATAGTGAGATGACGAGCGCATAATAACAAAATTATTATTGTCTGTCCAAGAGGTCTAGGTACACGCCCCCTCTTTGAAGTTTGAATTTTTTAATAATTTTATTTTCATTTTTGTTTTCTTCGATAGAGTTTGAAGTTTGAAGTTTGAAGTTTGAACACCCAGACCACGATGAAAATTAGAAGTCGTCCGAGGAAAATGGACTCAATCATCACCACAACATTTTCCGGTGAGTACCATTGAACAAACATTTTGTGGTCACTCCTGTAACCATTTTATATGTGAACATTATTTTCAAATCTTATAATAAGCACGTACACCTCAAATCGCATACCAAAAGAGGATTGCTTATGTGGTGTGATGTAAATGGTTGTCCTAATAAGCATTATTAGTATTAGAAATTTTACCCACTCTATTAAACTCTTGATCGCGATGAATACGAAAAAATAAGAAGATACAAAAATACAATCACTCACAAAATAAGGATTTACATTATTCACTCAATTGAGGGTTATGTCCACGAGAGTATATGCACTATTTATAAAAGTTTATAACGCGCACTCTTTTTTCTCTAGTGCACTCTCAAACACGATCAAATACAATTTTTAATAACTAATCCGTTGTTAAACTAATGACGTAATTCTTCAAAATCATAGAAGAGATCTGCCAGAATATAATAACGATTCCAACACAAGAAGGAGTTTAATCGGATCTTCAATCCCCAAGCAATTCTTCAATATCTTGTCTCTCCAAAGTATTCACTTAAGTTTTTCTCTCTTGAAAAATCTCATAAAAGCTCTCTAATTCGATCATGAACTTTCCCTTTATATAGAAGTCTAGAATCTTACTTCTATCCTAAGAGAAACTTGTCAAATCCTGAGATTAGACGTAACTTAGTCATCACGAGTTGCTCGAGCTACTAAAGCCTAAGAAAACATTCTTTGAATGATGCGCAGGTCGCTCGAGTGAGAACCAAACTCCCTCGAGCGACTTATACCCGAAAATTTGCCTTGCTTGGGAGTTTACCTCGCTCGAGGGGATTTGGTTTCCGCTCTAGCGACCCAACCTTTAGGATTTGGGGTGAAATATAAAACAACAGTTGGGACCCACTAAACTTGCATTGCGCCACATAAGTGGTCTATTGAAAGGTCTATTATTTGCGGTCCGCCTAAAATCATTGCCCCATTAGTAGTATTTTAGTTTTCCTAGTAGGGGTGCTTGAATCGTCCATTCTATACGTCTTCCACTTTGCCATTGAATATATATGGATCAGAATCAAATTTTAATTCCTCCAGTCATTTGGGCAATGGTCATCCAACATGTTTAACTACTCTCTCTCTCTCTCTCTCTCTCTCTATATATATATATATATATTATATCTGGTATTCAATTGGTTTTAAATTTTAGATTACAAGAGATTTGACATCAAAACTGCTTTGCCGAGAAAGTCAAAGTTCTCTTATATCAAGGGTTTTTAATGACCCCACATGAGATTCCACTAGTTGGACCTGATGGGTAGACACCGCAGTCTCATGTTTTTAATGTCCTCCAATGCCTGGAAGGCCGTGCACGTCCGAAAGTCACAAATTTGTGTAGACTTTTTTACCGCCCAAGAAGTGTGAACACTCATTTTAGACTAACTCTTATTTCTAAGTATCGGAAAGATGCCCCGCAGCTCCGACCATGTGAGACCATAAGGCCTCATTCGAGAGCCAAGAAAATAGGTTTTTCTGAGAATTTTTTGTAGAAAATGAGTTTTTGAGCCATTTTATGAGATTTGTTTCTGTTTGAGAGTTTTCTGGGTTTCTGTGTTTTACGAGAGGTTTCTGTTGATAGCGACATTCTGTTTTCGAAGCTTTTTTCTCAGAAAATCTTAGTTTTTGAGGTGATTGAAGCATATTACATTGTGACAACTATACTGAATTATTTCTTAAATTACAGTTACTATCCAACGCCAACCAACGACTACTTGCAGTTAACTGTCATTTAAAATGGTTTTAAATATTTAATTTCTCAAAGATGTTGGTAGCTGCTATTACTGCACCGCTATCTTAAATATGTAGAAGTAAGTTGATTAACTAGCATATTTTTGGGCTGAGTGAAGTTCACACTCTGCCTAATCAGATAGTTTAAGTGGATTGGTATAAAATGTATTGCATGTGGTAAACAAATGCGTGAGCGAGCGTACCATCTATTGGTGGATTAAGAAATTCCAGTCCTCTAAAATGCGTATTTATATGTGTGGGCAAAAATAAAAAGCATAGTAACTAGTATAATTGATGTAAATTTTCTATTGGTATAACGGAATTGAACTTACGACTTCAGGTTTGGAAAAATCAGGTGTTACTATTAAGGATCAAAATTTAAGGGTAAAATTTTGGTTTTGGGCTTGATCGAAACCGAAAATTTCGCTGAAATTTTGGATCCCATATAAATTTGGACCTAAATTTCAGTCCAAATTATCATTTCGGTGGGGACTGAAACCGATAATTTCGGCCAAAATTTTGGTCATTTTGACATAAATTTTGATCCTTGGTTACTATCGGGGCATCCTCCAACCAAATCTCATTGCACCCGTCATTAAGCCTTATTTTAACTAACAAATCAGCTGCACCATTTGCAGTTCTATAGACAAGTGACCAGGAGTATGACCTAAAATTCTTCACGTCATTTTTTAAGTTATCAAAGAGATTAGCGAACTCCGACAGATCCTCGCCTTGACAATCAACTCCATGAACAATTCTCAAAGAGTCACCTTCAAAAATAACTCTATCAAAATCTGTTTCATAAGCAAACTTCGCAGTTTCAAAAAAACCAACAGCCTCACGATGATAATGCGTAAACAATTCCTAGCTAGTTGTCCACCGATATTGTTCACGACAGTATGATTCTCACACGGCAAAATTTTAAATTTTTTCCTTTCAGTGGCATTGCTGCCTATGAGTACTCTCGATGAGTTATTACCAAATATCTTTAATGAATCTCAGTGAGAGCCCTTTTAGAGGTATTAGAAAATGCCTCGATAGCTATCTAGTGATAGTGAAAAATGGCGCACAACATGAGATATGCATGTCAAATTGTTGGGGATCGATATCACCTAAGGAAAAAGCTTTAAAATGCCTAAACATGTGTAAATTAGGGTAAGCGAGCAATTTGGTGGGATTTGAAAAACACTACCCTAAGTTTATTTGTCCTAAAGGGGTTGTTGCAACGGTTGACAAAACTTATTCGTGTCCTAATTAAACCGTTTATCACAACGGCTGATGACTTGGCTATATATGTGCCCCAAGGATGTGAGTTTGAAATGGCCCCTCTTTTGTAAGAAAGGGGTGCTGCACATGGTGTATAAATTGTGAAATAATGGTTGGTGATATAGTGGGGATGATGGTGTCCTATAGGGATTATTCCAAGAGCAAAGCATGATACACCCTATGTTCTAAAAAAAATAAAAATTATTATTTGTCTAAAGATTTTATTAAAAAGACCGAGGGCTAACATAATAGCATCTAGTCGATAGCTAGTTGTAAAATTCCCGTCAAACATCTTGAGCAATGCTAGTCCTAAGCATCGCCGGTATGTATAAGCTTTGACCTGATCCGAGCCTATATGGGCACTGTAGCTGATATATACTAGCCTATATTTATAGGACTTAGTATTGCTCTTGATCCTAAATCAAAAGTCTCTAAAAATTTTGCGTTTCTTAGGAACACTACAAAAAATAAGATTATTAGTGGCAATCAAAATTGTCGTTATTAACAAAAAACTGTCGTTAATACCCTCGTCGCTAATAGTCTTAACAGCCTTTAATAGTTTTTTTGTTGATAGTGACAATTTTTCGCCGCCGCTAATAGTCTTACTTTTTATAGTGGAATTCGCAATGGCAAATCGACTTTCGGAGTAGACTTACTAATGTTGAAATCAACGAATTCAGTGAACTCTCGAGAATCCTTGGTCATGTTTATCTTCCTGTCAGTCAAATTGATTCCAGACTTTGGCATAACAATAAAAAGAGACAGTTTTTTGTGAAGGCTGTTTATTGATCTCTTCTCTCAAACAATGCCTCGATCAGTTGGGCCGCAATTTGTTATTCAAGATCCCTTCAAAGGTTTCTTTCTGTCTTTAGTCCTTGTGTTAAAAAAATTGCCTACCATTTCCAATTTAAACAGAAGGGGTATGTCTCTCTCAAAATTGTTTCTTCTGTAACGATTGTGAGGACTCCAAACACTTTTTTCTTCTATGTGAAAGAATTTGGCTTGTTTGGTATAGATGTTTTAGAGCCTTCAACATTTCTTATTGTTTACTCTGTAACCTAATCAGTATCATTCTCGGTTGGGCCTCCCTCCCAGTCAGCGGGATCAAACAATGAATATGGGATCACTTACACATTTCCATCCTTTGGAATACTTGACTCTTGCTCAACGACATTAGGTGTAATGGAGTTTCTTTTTCTGAAGACAATCTTATCCTATCCAGTCTCGTATTGGTTTTCTAGTGGGTGATTGCAGCCGGCAAAGAAGACCCCTCGATCTTTAACGTCAGAAGGTTCAATGCCAATCAACTTCTTTTTTTCTTGCATAACATGTAATGGGTTTTCAGATTTTCTTGTTTTGGTGGCTGGTTTCACCTTTTGGGGGATTTTTTCTTTTTCGGAGGGTTTTTTCCCAACATTTCGATTTCCTCCTACATAGGTTTTTCCAATTGTGCTAGGGTTTCCTACGTTATACCCAAGTACCTACTCAGTCTTTCTCCGAGAAGTCCGATTTTTCAGGTAGCAATGTTTGTGGTGTTGGCTTGGGCTTTTATCGGTGCTTCCAAGGCACTTGTCTAGCTTTCTATATAATATTAAAACAACTTTAAAAAATAAATAAATTCAACTAAATACTTTAAAATAAAAAATAAAGAATCGTGTTGACCTAAATGGTCAATACATATCACATTTGACTGGTATGCATCAATTATAAAACCTTGGTCCTATTTTCAAATAAAAACTCAAACAAGTAGAAAGTTTACACTTAGGGTGGATAAGAGCAGTCTTCCACCAATCAACCAGAGATATATACACGAGGGTTTGAGGGTTTTTAACAAAAAGAAAGCTAATGGAAAAGGGAGCTATTATGCGAACACAACTCTTTTCTTTCTGTACATTATTTCTAGTCATAAACTAATGTTTGCTATATGCACACCAATTAATGAAAATTTAATAATACATGTTTTTTTTTATATGGTCATTCAGCCGAGATAACCTCGAGAAACGAGGAGCGCACGCATACATAGATAACAGTTACAGAGTAGTGTGAGGGAGTACCACCTATAGTGGCGAGAGTTAACTAACATAATCCAACCCACACATTGTAAAAACAAGGGTGAGAAATAACATGGAAGACGAGAATCGAAAACACGACCCACTCCCTCACATTGGAGGGAGCATACCAACAGGGCTAATGCCTCTTTGGTATAATACATGTTTTGTTGTAGCTAATAAAGAGCCTAAACATATGTTACTTAGCAAAAATTGTGCTCATAGAAGCATTTGGGTGCACAAAGAATTATTTTTTTAAATACACACCAACTTTTGCTATCTGCACACCATTTAATTTTATTATGGAACATAAAAGTCCAGTGCTCATAGAAACCCTCATGGAAATTAATAGCATAGACAAGTCCTTACTGTAGGATCCACGCAACAAACATGCTTGGCAATTTGGCATATGGGAGCCCCGCCAGTCTTTTGGCCATAATTATAAAAATAAATAGTCACATCTATTTGCACTAACCAAAGCTCTGAAAGCACCCACCTAGATCCACTCGTAGATGATTTGATAATTAAGGCTGGTGAGAGCTTTCAGTGTTTTGGTGGGTGCAAATAGAGCTACTAATAAAATAACCACCTAATAAATTCCGTTCCCACGTTTATGATTATATTGGTTATTATGTACTTCGGCCTAGGGTGATTAAAAGGGAAAAATGCAAACGAAAGGTAGGATTTGTACAGGCAAAGTGGAGGTGGCTGAGGTGGTGCGAAATGAATGTCCATCCCGACTTGTATTATTTGGGCCCCACTGCACTTGCATCCAATTGTGTTATGCTACGTTAGCCTTATGCACAAAACATGCTTGCTCTAATGGCGAATGCAGGATTTTCTTGAAAGGGGGGCATCGGATGGTTGATATATATTAATAATTTTTTATCTCTTTCCTAAAATAGAAAAAAATAGAGAAATGAAAATTTCTCCAATGATAACAAAATAAGGATGGAAAAATAATAGAAAAAGTAGAAAAATTAAAATTTAAGAAAAAACACTATACCATTGATGAGCGAATAATTTTTCATTTAATTATTTTTTAAAATACTAAAATATCAAATCCCTCTCCCTCAACAAAAATTATTATTATAACACAAGATCGGACTATTCAATAAAACGAAAACATCTCAAATCTAACATGACAAAAATAATAGAAATAATATTTTTATTTTAAAAACAAAAATCTAAGAAAAAACTCTAAACTCTAGATGAAGGAAGAAAAATCTTTAAAAAAAGAGAGAAAATATTATAGTTTTTAAAATGTAAAAAAAAACTCTAAATCTTTAATGAATGAAGGGAAAATATTATATATGTTATAATTTCTTTAATAAAACCCCCAAAAAATCGAAAATTAAAAAAAAACAAAAAATTAGAAAATCCTCTTTCTAAAGAATAATTTATAAGAAAAATCAATATCATAAAGGAAAGCCCTCATATCTCATAAATAATATTTTAAATAGTATTTGAGGCATAAGCCTCGAGTCGCTCTTTGAGGCGTAGCATAAGCCTTTTGCCTTGAGGCGTACCATTGAGGCGTAATGCTCGTGCGGTGTATTTGAGGCATCACTACAAAAAAATAAGACTATTAGCGACAATTTTTTACAACAAAAAAGTGTAAGTATTAACAAAAAAATTATTAAGACTATTAGCGGCAGTTTTTTTGTTAATAGCAGCAATTTATAACTGTCGCTAATAGTCTTTTTTTTGTAGTGCATAGTGAGGTGTAATGAGGCGCAGTGGCATAGTAAGGCGTATGTAAAGTGCGGTGAGGCTTAAGTGTCGCGTGAATTTTTATTTTTCACTACTTTATCATTGTATTTCTTACAAATTTACCTGCTTTTACAAGTTTACCCTTTTAAAGGACTATTATTAGATGAAATAGAGTAGGATTACATCATTAATATTTAATAAATTAAAATTATTAGTTATTAATGAGCAATGAACTTATTAATGAGCAGTTGAACTTCAATATTGTATTCTAATATTATTTTTTGAGTTGTGACACAACAAAAAATAAGACTTTAGGCGGCAGCCAAAAACAACTGCTATTAACAAAAAAATTGCCGCTAATAGTCTTAATAGCTTTTAATAATTTTGTTGTTACTAACGACAATTTTGACAGCAAAAAACTACTGCTACTTATATAGAACAAACATATCTAATTTTGTGTATGTTTTGATTTTGA
Organism: Chloranthus sessilifolius; assembly: GCA_021018995.1. Taxonomy (NCBI): domain Eukaryota; kingdom Viridiplantae; phylum Streptophyta; class Magnoliopsida; order Chloranthales; family Chloranthaceae; genus Chloranthus; species Chloranthus sessilifolius. Next base: position 137,474,346 of record CM037587.1, read on the forward strand.
ATTGTTCTTTTGTTGAAGGTAAATGAGTATCCACATATACCTGTTATTATTTTTGTACTTTAAATATTGATTGATTTATGATTAAAAAATTATTTATTATTTTCTCTTACATGTTTTCTAATTTATTTATTATTATTTATAAATTTTTTTAAATATCTTTTAAATTAATATATTTTTTAAATTTAAAATATAAAAATTATAACGGGTACACCTTATCTCTCATCTCGTTGGAGCGTCAAACACTACGCCTTTGCCTTTTACTTTTAAAAACACTGCTCATGAATAAAAAAACATTCACAAATTTAAATGATAATAAAATATAGTAAATCTAATATTTTTAAATAAAAAATCTAACAATTAATCCTAAGACATTGATAAAATATTTTGAAAAAGAAAAGAAAACGATGTTATAGAGAAAGAAGAGAAGGGAGAAGGGAGAAGGGAGAAGAGAGAGAGAGAGGGCGTCATAACTATCTCAAAGTGGGATTGAAGCATTACCAACCAAAGGTTCGGTTTCGGCAACCAGATTTCTAACATTAACTCTATTTTCTAACATTAATTATGATTAAAGTTAAATACTTTAATCATAATTTATGGGGCCATGGTAATCGCTTATCCGAAGTTTGTGGGGTCCCGGGCCCCACACGGCGTAACGTGCGTCAGCCACTGCCTGGCATATATGACACTTTCTTATTAAAAATTGGATAATTGTGGCAACTGAAAAATGGTAAGGGAACCCTATGCTCACTGCTGACGTGACCCCAAAAATACCTCTATTAGTCGGGACCACCCCCAAAAATAACTTGGGCAAGCTGCAAGCTGGTGATATTGACCTAAGGTTTTTTTTTTCTTTATAGTTTATTGACCCAAGGGGTTCTTTGAACATTCAAACAGTGATTAGGCGAGCCCTGATAATTACAGATACAGAGAACATAGCCCATTCCTTTTATAACTCCCTTTCGAGCCGCCCAATTAAATGGGCTGGTCCCCCCTCCTCCCAATCTTATACCTCCACCACCACCGGTCATCCGGCGCCGTCATCAGACGATTACAAAACCTCATATCATTGTCCATCACAATTCAAACACAATAAATACTCTCCTGCTCGCCTTCATTTAAAGACCAAAATGGCTATTAAATGATCATACACCATCAATTCTTTAACATGAGGGTGATTTGTACTTTTAAAGAAACCATATGATTTCTGGGTTTTAATACCAATCATTGTTTTCAGTTTTAATGGCTAATATTAGAGATCAGCAATATGATTGTTCACATCCACTTATAAGCATGATTCTTTGGGATGAGCCATGTTCTAACGATAGATTTCCACGTGAACAATTTAAATTGATCATAGATGTTTACCAACTGGCAAAATGATAATCACACTTTAACGATGTGAGATTAAAAGTCTACCTTTAATTGTATAAGATCATATAAACACCATTATTGTGTTTAAGTGTCAGGAGCTATTATCTGTCTTTTCGTATATATATATATATATACTCCTTCCCGTATGTTTGAGGTGGTTGTTGTTGTCATTTATCGGTTATTGATCAAGACCGTCCATTCAATAAAATCAATTAGTGGATTTATCAATGGGACCTGCGCCATCAAATCAGTATATTTTGGATCATCCAGATTAATCTGCACGTAGACCCAACTACACATTTTTCATCTAGCTAGTGATGCCAAATCTAATCAGTGCGTAAAAGATATAAAATTATTTCTAACTCTCACTTTCTAATTTACTCCATAAGTGTAAATTGTAAGAAAAGAAAATGGGGGTCGTATCACCTAGTTGATTTTCAATTATCAAAACGTTTAGGTCCTATTTGATAGCAAAGAAACTCTAAAGAGGAAATGAAATCAATTTCCTGAATGCTTTCGTGGGAAATGATTTCCTCTATAACTGAATTTTCCAATGTTTGATTAGTGTGTTTGAAAAATGACTTTCATTGAAAATTAATTTATCTTGTTTGATTAGTAGGTTTGAAAATTAGTTAATAAGTTTGGATCAAAAGTATTTTAAAAAAAGATATTTTCTATATTTTGTACTTTGATGAAAGTAGAAGTTAGTTTTAACTAATACTTAATGAGAAAAGAAGAAAAAAATTCATTTAGGAGAGTACCTAATTTATCACTATGTGTTGTACTAGTCAAAGATTGTCTTTTTTTTTTTTTGATCAAAATCATAACCAATAAATTTTTAATAATTTTTTATTACATTACAAATTAACATTATATATATATATATATATATATATATATATATATATATATATATATATATATATATATATATATATATATATATATATATATTTGATAACCTGGGTATTCAGACCTCTTAGAGCACTTGCTTAATCCCTGGGGCACATGCGCACCCCAAATTCAGTACATATCGAGTCAGCACCGGATATAAATCCCTACGGTGGCCTCAAGGGAGGGAGGAGATTCGAACTCAGGTCTCCTATTTTTGGAAGCAGATACTTGGCTAGCTCACTTAACCCCTCGAGGTTACAAATTAAAATTATAGTAATCACTATTTATTACCAAGTTATACAAGTCAAAGTTTGAAATGTTAAACTCAAATAAAAAGTCAAACTTTGGTAAAATTTAAAATTTTGATCAATAAAAATGTGTAAAATTAAATAACAAAGTTGTAAATGCTAGTATCTACTATAAGGTTATACGTTGAAAGAAAATTAATTTTTTATAAAAATTAAATTTTGACCAAAATTTTAACTCTGATTATGATAAAACTTTATAATGTACCAACAAGTTACAAAAGTTCAACTGCAAATTAACTTAATAGTATTTATATCCATCGTTAGATCACACTAGTCAAAATTTGACCAAATGTCCACATTTAATAAAAGTCAAATTTTTACCAAATGTAAAACTTTTATCAATAAAAGTTTGTAAGACTAATGTACAAAGTTAGATAGTAAATGCTAGTAGAGAAAATTGAATTTTTTTAGAAAGTCAAACTTTGACAAGTAAAGAATTTAACAACAAATTAACATAATAGTATTCATATCCATCGCTAGATTACACTAGTCAAAATTTGATAAATTATCAACTTTTTAAAAAGTCAAACTTTTACCAATTGTCAAAAAAATAAATAAAATTTAGTAATGTACTATAAAGTAATAAATTAATAAAATGATAACCTCATTGGGGCTACAAAAGTTAGAGAAAATCAAATTATTTTACAAAGTCCAAGTTTGACCAATTATTAAACTTTAATGTCAAGATATACTTATCAAATTTTGACTAAAACTAATAAAACTGGGGCAATATATTTTAAAGTTACAAATTAAAACAATGATAGGTATTTTTAATTATAATATTCCACTAATTAAAATTCATAACTTCTTATAAAAAAATTATACTCTGACATAAAGTCAAACTTTAACCAAGGAAAATTTGCAGTGATACATTATAAATTTATATAGTTGTAGACTCTATCTATAATCAAGGACGAAAAATAATTTTTATATAAAAGTCACTGTTTGATCAAAAGTCAAACTATTGACTAATAAAAATTGTGAATCTAGCATCACAGTAAAAATCAACACGACAGTGTACTTTTTTCTCTATCAAATTATATGAGTCAAAGTTTAATAAAAAGTAAAATTTTAATTTGTTAAAGTTTGACCATGAAATCAACCTTTGACTCTTAAAAATTTGATAATATATTACTTACAAATTATTATCATGTTTCAGTAGTCAAAATTTGACTTGTTAGTGAGAAACTCAATTTCAACCATTTAAAAGATTGAAATGGTTTCCTCCTAAAACGACTTAGTATATAGCAATTAAATTTCGATGCGGGACCCACTTAATTTTATTTCTATCTCCTTACATAGCTATCGAACAACAACAATTGAAAACTAAATTTCATTTTCACTTATGTAATTGCATTTTCATGTTATAGCATTGACCAACCCTCTTCTCAAGGATATTCACATCATTTTTCTGTTTCATTGGGACATTTACATCATTTTTCTACCAAAATATAAGTAGACGCAACACCAACAAAGCACACTCTTTTTTCATTTTGATAATTAACATACGAGGTTTAAGGGTTCCCACCCTTTCAATGAAAAGTAAAAATCGATGTTACAAAGAACACGAAGAGGATGTTAAGAAGGGAACAAAGCCATCACTCTCAAAACAAAACACCACTTGAACGTCCCAAACGCCGAAAAACTGCCCAACCGAAAAGCAGGCACTAAACAGAAGAGCAGCCCGACCCAACACCAAAGAACAAACTATAATCGGAGCAACATAAAACATTGCCCCCCCCCCCTCTTGGGATCACTAGCCTCCATGATTTGAATGCAATCTAGCACCGAATAAGGGCCTAAAATCTTGAGACTTTTGGCCCATTAAAGAACTTTAACTTGAATTTGATCTACAATCCGTGAGCATTCCATCTCCGTGTCATCGAAAATACGATGATTTCGTTATTTCCAAAGAATTGCAAAAGGTTTGAGTTTCCAGATATTTCTCCTTCTACGACCTTGGGAGACGTCTCTCCATTGCCCCAATAACTCCCCACAACTTTCAGGCATAACCCAAATTTGCTTAAACCAGTTGAGGAAAAAATTTCAAATCCTCGAAGAGACCTTGCAATGTTCAAATAGATGAGCAGTAGGTTCCTCCTCTTGATGGCACATCACACACTGGTTAGAGAGAGATAAAACCCATGGCCTGTAAATTGTCTACAATAAGCACTTTGTTGACCATAATTTGCACACAAAACAAACGACACAATTTAGAGCTTTAACTTTCCAAATTCAGAGTCATGGAAGAAAAGGAGTAACCGCTCCAGCTAACTGCTTATATAAGAGATTGACCAACAAAGCACACTCTTATTAGTAAGTCGTAAGCATGGTATGAAATATCAGCCGATACCGATATGTATTAGTTTTTCGGCAAACCGATACGTATCGAGTATCCAACGTGGTATTGTTATCTCTGCCGTCTAGACTGATGTCGGCTAATCGTGTCTGACTAATACTTGTATTTTCCTTTTTTTTCTTGATTTTTTTAAATGGGCCGATCCGTATAGGTATCGGCTGATATGTATTTGCTGATTCGTATCGGTCCTCTAAGGACCGATAGGTCCGATACCCCACACTGATATCGAGTTTGTTAGCTTGATCATCAGGGTTTCATTAATGCAAGATATTTTATCTTGTAGTACATTGAATCATAATTCCTAATATTTGCATAAATTATGTATTAAGAAGTTATCCAATTATATAGTAATCATCATATAGAGTAGTTCCACACAAGGATCAAAATTTCGGTTTCGGAGGGTGCCGAAACCGAAATTTTGGACCGAAATTTCAGCCGATAATTTCAATCCCATACAAAAAATGACTGAATTTCGGTCCCACATTATCGTTTTGGTGGGGACCAAAACCAATCATTTTGGCCGAAATTTTGATCCTTGGTTCCACACCATGAAATAAAACTACATATACGAAACAATTTCTATCACTAGTCATTCTAATGACATGAAAAGGACTCCCGATAATTAAAATTATAAGAGAAATTAAAGTTATACGTGAAATATGAGATTAGTTGTCTTTATCGCATATCCCCCATATAGAGGAATATAATATGTAGTATCCAGGGCTTGAGGCTATATCACAATGGAAGGTTTACAATGTCGCAACCTCAAGATCGCACGTTCAAGAACAACTTGCCCGTAAAAATGCAGCATATAGGAAACAAAAATGTGTTTAATAACATTTAGAGCACATTTTTGTGTTAAAAAATGTGTTTAATAATAGCTATCTCACTTGTTTTAAATATTTTAAATTTAGGGTATTCTAGAGAGTTTGGTACATAAATGAGAGTAGATTTTTACATACTTAGAACCATTCATGTAGTGTGTAGACATGTTAATGTTTGCCAGAGGCTTTGGTGAGTGTGACGAACAATAGTTTTCGCACAATAATTTTAGAGATTTCTTTCTCTTAAGTTTGTATGCGTGTCTGCTGTTTGGTTCTCAAGGCTTTCTCAGCCGAATGATCGTATCAAAAAAAAAAAAAAAAGGTTTGACGTGTTATGGTAATGAGTTGAAATATCTTTTGCCAATGCTTTAATTTACAAGTAGTATGTCATAAAAACAACCCCACCCTATAATTAGCTATGTTAAAATCAATTAGCAATGATTTTCTCACTATTCCCACCAAGATTATAGTCTATTGAGTAATTGGTTAGCAACAATCCTTTAATTAATCAACTAAAACTATGGTCTAGAAACTTGATGAAAAAAAATCCTTTGATCAGCCCAATAAAAATATGGTTTGTAGACCCATCCATCAGCAACAATCTTCTAATTCCTCAACAAAAACTATGGCCTATGAACTTCTGCATAAATGGCAATCCCTCCAAGAAAAAGTGTGGGGCATATCAAATTCTTCAATCACTACTAAAATGTCTCAATCTCTATACCAGTAGGAAGCTCAAAGTCCTTTCCTTCACTTGTGAATACTCAAGTCTTCTCTTTGTTTTTCAAAATAATGACATTAGTAGTAGTATATACTTTGTATAGTTACAAATAGCATAATTCCTTCCTTCATATAAAAATATATATAGCATTCGAGATAGAGAGATTGAACTAGGCAATAAGGGTTTTGATTTTGATGGAGCTTATGCACATGCGAGATTGACATGCCAAACATGTAGATATTATCCATTATCAAGATAAACACTACGGCTGCGTATGACATAGCTCTCTATTAGCCCCTGCCGTAGCAGAGCTCACCTGTTTTAGCAGATTATTATCCTCTTTATTAACATCATGCTATCTGCTTTAGTAGGTACCCCTTCTCCTTGATAACTCCTTGCATAGCAAGATTTTATACAAGATTACCTGTTCAACAGTTCTACCCTCCTCTCTACACACTCCTTGCTAGAGCAGATTTTATTTGCTCTGGTAGGGAGTTAGTAAAAAGAATGGAGGTTGCTGCTAGAGCAGGGAAATCCTCCTTTGTAGGGAGTTAGAAAAGAGAATTGGAGCCAACTAAAAAAGGTGAAGTCTGTTATGACAAGGGCTAGCAGAGAGCTATGCCATACGCGACTTACACTTCTACAGTAAATATAATTTTAATAAAATTTGCCCCAAATTTGGTAAAGAACAAGTGAAAAACCTCTAATAAGTGATGTAAAATAATGATATAATATACCTTAATTAATTTATCACCGAATATGAAAATTATAAACTCTACAAAAGAAGTCACAAAGACTTATTTAATGAAATATGGCTTTTACTTCCTCCCTTTATTATATGCAAGAGGATTTGCCTTCTCTCTCTTTTTTTTTTTTTTTGAAGGAAGTCACTGATGTTAGAGGGTCCTCTCCCTTCATATAAGATAAGAAACGAGTGATTTACCTTCTCTCTTTTACTAATAGTCAAGATAAAATAGGCCATTATCGACTGATGGTCCCATATGTACAAGGTGCTCAGAGGGATGAGTAGGATACAACCTAACCTCTGACCTTTTACACACAAAGTGGTTGCTCTCTGGACTCGAACCCTTATTTACATGCTTAAGAGTCAAAGCCTTTTACCATCACCAAGTAGTGGCACTTAAATGTTGAGATGAGGTCATTAATTGTAAGAGGTTATTTTTCTTCCTTTTCAATAAAGTAGAAAATATTTATATTTGCTGGCTAACTTAATCACCAATGCATAGCATAAACAACACGTATCTTTTTTTTTTTTTTTTTGATAACTTGGGTCTCCGGGCCTCTTCGAGCAACCTGTGATGGAGGTACGCAACGTGGCTATCTGGGCCATCTGCAGCGCCACTCAAGCCGCTTGTACCTCGCGTAGAGACAGTAACGACTTGGTGCCTGGGACACGCGATGTGGTGCTAAGAGGGCACGCGATATCTTGGTGCCAGGACGACATAACATATGGTGCTTAGGGGCCATGCGACATGGGGCTAGGAGGGCCTCTCGACGTGATCGTGCTGCGGTAGTCGCGATACGGTCGTAGGAGAAGACGATGGGGATTGTGGCACGGGCGTGACATGGCCAGGTGGGCTAACGATCCGAGGTGTTGCGGTGTGAACAGTAAAATATGTCAACACTTATGCATTAACCAAAAAATTGTGTCTTCATTTTTTTCATAAAATTGCGCTTATTTAATCTTGTACGCAAAGTGATGGGGATGCCGAAGCTCAGCCATATAAGATAAGGAAGTCTATTTTTTTTATTTTTTATTCTACCTCTATGAGATTTATTGATTTCTTTCTCGACGATTAGTCATTCTAATCACAGGCTAAATAATCAATTACAAAATAAATGTTTGTTATTTGATAACATAAAAAACACATATCTAACAGTAACAACGGGAGGTTCAAGAAAGGGGATAAGCTTAATTAGTTTTCTCACAATCATTTTTAAACTTCATAAGTCAATCTTATGTGCATGAACCATAGTGACAAATTTCACCAAAATTTGGTGAAATTTCGTGAAAATAGCCGAATTAGGGGTCAAATGAAAATTTAAAAGAAATTTCAGGACTTTTTAGTAATTTCGACAATTTTAGTATTTTTTGACGAAATTTAAAAATTTTGGCGCATTTTAGAAATTTCGGTATTTTTTTTCAAACTTTTTTTTTTCTTTCTTTCTTTTTGTTTTTTAAATAAATTAGTAATTTAGTGGTAAGCAGCAGCGAAAATCTCGCTCACCAGGATCTACACAACTGCATATGCGTTTGAAAGAGAATCCTAATATAGCTTGTTAGAGTGGGAGAGATTTCCCCCTTCACCGATGTGGGACTAAAAAGAGAGCTGCTTTCTTTAGGTGAATGGGTACCATCCACTTCACTAGTTGCTTTCTCACCCCACCTTATTCAGCAGGCAATTATTGACTGCCCTTGAATCAGATGCTTGAGGTCGTTTTTCGTCCCCATCTTCTGCACAATGGATCTATGGGTCGTGGAGGTACTATCAGACGATCCGTTTTTTATTACATGTGACACAGTTCTCAAAAGTGACCCTAAAATCATATGACCCCCATCATGCTCAAGCATGATTTTAGCGTCACTTTTTGAGATGTGTATCATGTGTAATAAAAAATCGACCGTCTAATAGTACGCTCACGATCCATATATCCATTGTGCAAAAGATGGGGACGAAAAATAATCTCCACCATCTGATCAAAAGCGGTCAATGCATGCATGGTGGAAGAGGTGGGGTGAAAAAGCATCCTTTGGGTGAGTATAATTGTACCCTTTGTCAATTTGTCTTCTATAGTTTTATGCTTGAGCTCATTGTCAGTGCTTGGCCACTTGGATCAATTGCTAATTTTTTTTTTAAATATTAAATATATATTTTATATATTTTTAATCCCTGAAATTTTTCCAAAATTTTTCTAAAATCTATCGAAATTAATCCGAAATATACCGAAAGGACCCCACCGAAAAATGATGAAAAGCAAAATTTGTGACTATGGCATGAACGTATCCATTATGTTTTCCACCAATTAATCAATATGTTTTATGTCCCATTTAGATTTAGTTGAGTTGAGTCATCCCATAAGAGAGCACGTTTGGTCCTACCTAGTTTCATGCGTAGTGATCGTCCAGATGCGAATCAGCCTAACTGCCTAAGGTTGCGTGATCAAACTATTGACACTTTTTATTAAGAGCCTAAAAGGCGCCACAAATTATATGTGACATTCCAGATCTATTTTAGGCCTTTTTAAGCAGTTGTATGGGTTTTTTTTTTTTTTTTTTTTTTTTTTTTTTTGAATAACACTCGATTGAAAACCAAAGTAGCATACTCCAGTTGTAGGCTTTTATTTTTTTATTTTAAACAAAATTACTAATTTAAATAATCTGTATTTTAAATAATTTAATTTAATTTGTGCAGTCATTTTATGGGTTGGAATATCAAGAGGTTGCTCTCTTAAAAGAGTGCCCTCACAATAGTTGAAAAGGGGGAAAACTATCTTTCTATATATATATATATATATAGCTGACTCTTATAATATAAAGTTAAAGTGAGATGGAAAAAAGTGCTCTTGGCGGCATAGCCGTTATATCAAGCACGGGCATCATCGTGAGCCGTAATCTTTTGATCTTAGCCCTGACACGGGTTGACTAAGTTGATCATGGTCAAAGGGTTAGTCAAACTAGCCGTTAGAGGGATATTAATGATATAATCATTGGAGCTACTAATAATATAATTGTTAATGGGTGAATTAATATGATTAATAGGTCTCAAGGATCAAAATTTTGATTTTCGTTTCAGTTTTGGAGGAGACCAAAACTGAAATTTTGGACCGAAATTTCGACTGATAATTTGACCGAAAATATGAATCCCATACATAGACCGAAACTGATAAATTGGATTGAAACTGATAATTTCGGCCAAAATTTTGATCCTTGATGAGTCTTGCTGTTATACAATCATGATTATACTTGAAGGGCACTACAAAAAATAAGACTATTAGCGGTATCAAAAATTGCTGCTATTAAAAAAAAAAACTGTTACTATTAATCTTGTCGCTATTAAAACAACAAACTTTTTTATTACTAGCGACAATTTTTTATGTCACTAATAGTCTTAATTTTTATAGTGGGTCTAACTTCATTTTAAAGCAATTTTTAGTAGATCTAGCGTTGGAGTTTAAGTCGATACAACTGTTTATTCGCCTATTCGCCTCCATATCGTTTCATTCTTCCATTATATTTTTAAGTTAGAAAGATAATAGAAGATAGTTCTTTGACAAAATAGTCAGACTAAATCTGCTTTATATGATGGCCCGAAGAGTTACATGGCACCAAAATTAGTCTCATATATATATATATATATATATATATATATATATATATATATATATTTAATGATAGAAGATTGGATTGTTAGGAAGAACTGAACCTTTTTTATCCTTTATCATATTACGTATAGTTCCACTCACAGTGACGCTTGATTGTTTTCTTTAATATATAAATTGAACTTGAACTTGCGACCTTGAGGTTGCAATATTATTAACGTTCCTTCGTGCAAAAGGTCAAATTTCATATCATTAATGTTGAATAAGGTTTAATCACAATCACAGGTATCAATCGATTGAGGTTGTAAAAATCAATCGATTGAATTTGAGAAGTCAATCGATTGATCTCTGGACGGATTCAGATCCGCAGGGTTAAATATGTGGTTATTTTAAAAGATTGCTTTAGCCAAAATATTTCTTAATGTGGTTTGGAGATTTTTTGGAAGTGTTTTAAATACTTGCAACTTTTAGGAAATTTGTAAGTTATGTTTCCAAAAAGGTTTTGGAGCCTATTTGCAGAAAGTTCCTCTAGGAATCTAAGGAAAGCTTGGTAAAAGTTTCAATGTGAGAATACTTAGAGAGAAAAAGTATTGAAGAATAGCTTGAGGATTGAAGATTCAATTGAAGCCGTTCTTGTGTCGGAATCGTGATTATATTCCGGCAGATCTCTTCTTTGTTACTTGAAGGACTGCGTCCTTAGTTTAACAACGGATATGTTGTTAAAGATCATGCTAGATCTTGATTGAGTTTGCACTAGAGAGAAGAGAGTGTGTATTGTAAACATTCATAAAAATAGTACATATACTCCCGTAGACGTAGCCCTCGATTGGGTGAACCACGTAAATCTTTATGTTGTACGTGTGATTAATTTTTGTCTGAATCTTCTTATTTTTTTACATTCATCGCGATAGGGAGTTCGTAGAGTGGGTAGAATTCCTAACAATTGAATGATTTCTCCTTAGACGTTTTCTCTCAACCACTCTTTGTATAGCGATTGACTTGTAATTTTACATAGATGGGGCCACGACACCTCGGTTTACACCATACAGTGCAAAACATCGATAAAGCCAAGTAGTTCAACAAGAACTTTAATATTGACCATTATAAAAATATGTAAAGCCATCCATATTAATCACAAGATAGATCATATGGGTCAAATCTCTTAAATTAATGACTTTTAGGCCACAATAGCACCTAAGACACGCTGTCAGTGGGTTGGGTCTGTAAGTCAACAGAAAGGTATACATAACACAATTGCGTAAGATGGCTTGATAGTAGGGCATGACTAACTTCGATTACGTAATGCATAAATGAGCTCTCCATAAAAAATCTCTCTGTTTTTTATTAATTTTGTAATGAGCATAATTCATTGAAAAGGGAAAAGCCCTCATGAGCGAGTAGTTCAAAGAAAAGCAAAGCAAACCCGTAATCAACAACTAGCTGATTCTGGCAGGCTCAGGTATGCTCCCGAAGGTTGTGAGTTCTAAACGACTCCTCTTCTGCTCTAAACAGGTGCCATGTAAGACGAGTAAATCGTAAAATCATGGGTCAAAATATCGTCCGATACAATACATAGGGTGTGTATCGGTTTTGGAGGTCACCGATACGATACATAGGGTGTGTATCGTACCCTATATAAAATACTCATATTATCGTCCGATACGGGCAAAATATCGCCCGTATTGTCCGTATTGGACGATAATATGAAATTATTGGACGATAATTTCATATTATTGTTCGATGATTTTAAAATTTTTGAAAATTTTTAAAAAGAATGAAATTATCGGACGATAATTTCATTTTTTGTGGGGCCCAGGAACGTGGTTTAGCTTTTGCAAGCCGATTTTAGGGTCGGGTTTGCCTTTTTTTGTTTTGTTTTTTCCATTGCAAAACCAGCCCCTCCCTTCTTCTTCCTTCTTCCTTCTTCCTTCTTCTTTCTCATTTAAAGACTCATTTTTTGCTAATTTTCACTCCAAATTGCCGCTGAATCGCACAAAAACGCTCGGGATCAACGCCGAAGGTACGTGCTTTATCATTTTTCCATCGTTTTATTTCATTTTAAAAGTTAAAATAAGGTAGATCTATCTTATTTAAGGGTAGATCTACCTATAAATATAGTAGATCTACCCTTAAATATAGTAGATCTAGTCATAAATTTGTTAGATCTACCATATTTAATGGTAGATCTACCCATAAATATGAAAGATCTATCATATTTAATGATAAATATTAAAATAATTAAAATAATTAAAATACTTAAATTAATTAAAATTATGAGTTAAAAATAATATAAATAATTAAAATTATGGGTCACATGTAATTAAAAGTATGGGTCACAAAACAATTAATATAACTAAAAAAATAATGAGGTCAATATGGGTCACATATAATTAAAAATAAAATCAATATGGGTCACATATAATTAAAATTAAAATTACTATGGGTCACATATAATATGGGTCATATATTGTATGGGTCACATATAATTAATAAAATAATGGGGTCAATATGGGTCATATATAATTTAAACTTAAAATTAATATGGGTCACATATTAAATTATATGTGACCCATATTAATTTTAATAATAAATTTGATTATATGTGACCCATATTAATTATATGTGATCGTCACATATAATTAAAATTATGGGTCACAAACTTATTTACATAATTAAAATTATGGGTCACAAAATAATTTACATAATTAAAATTATGGGTCACGTGTAATTAAAATTATGAGTCACAAAATAATTAATATAATTAATAATATGGGTCAATATGGGTCAATATGGGTCACATATACCCTTAAAATGATGGGTTACAAAATAATTTACATAATTAAAATTATGGGTCACAAAATAATTAATATAATTAATAATATGGGTCAATATAGGTCACATGTACCCTAAAAATTATAAAATTATTTAAATAATTAAAATTATGGGTCAATATGAGTCAATATCGATCACATGTACCCTTAAAATTATGGGTCACATATAATTAAAATAATTAATATTATGGGATATGTCCCATAAAATATTAGAATAATATGAAATAAATTTCAAATAAAATTTTAAAAATTAAAATAATAGCAAATAAATTTTTAAAAATTAGAATAATATCAAATAAATATTCAAAAATTAGAATAATATCAAATAAATATTCATAAATTATAATAATATCAAATAAATATTCATAAATTATAATAATATCAAATAAATATTCATAAATGCTAATAATATCAAATAAATATTTAAAAATTATAATAATATCAAATAAATTTGGTAAAATATAATATAATCTTTTAAAAATTAGAATAATATAAAATAAAATTTCAAATATAATCTAAATTTTATAAAAATTAGAATAATATCAAATAAATTTAATAAAATATAATCTAATATTTTTAAAATAGCAATAATTAAAAAATAAATTTTATTTTAAAGTGTAAATTAGATGTTTAATTTAATGCAATCGTTTGCTCATTCATGCAGGTAAAATAAATAAATATGGTACGATCGTTAGATCCATCATGGCAATACGGTATAACAATAAATGATGATAGACTCCGGATACAGTATAAGCTTTGTGGAAAAAAACTGCTGGGAGGTGGTATCACACGGTTAAAGGAACATCTGGCTCACGTAAAGGGAGAAATAAAAGGGTGTCCCAGTGTACCTAGAGAAGTAAAAGAAAATATCAGAGCTAGTTTACAAGCGACAAAGGGAAAGAAAAAAGCTGAAGTCGATCGTGATAAGGAAATGTATGAGAGAATCAGGAGGGTAGATGCAGGGTTTACATCACCTGGACCTGAGGATGATGAGGATGAGCAGATAGCGAGAGCTATGAGCGAGAGTGCCAGAGATGCTCAACAGCGGCGAGATCAGGAAGAAGCCGATTATCGGTTTCGGTCAAGGTTGAGGGGCCCATCCATGCCTGCTACCGGTGGTGGATCTAGTCATAGGCTACATATTGTTGATGAAGATGTTGAGCAAACTATCGGGTTGCGTAGGTCAGCATCCGGGAGGGATTATAGGCCGTCTACTAGAGGTCGTATTACAGGCCCCATGGATCCATTCATGTATCGCATTGAAAGCTCCAAACAAACCAAATTGAGTGTAATCTCACTTACAAAATGGGGAAGAAGCTTGAAAAATCCATTGCAAAGCTTTTTATATACAACCACATTCCGACCCAAGTAGTAGAATCGTTGTACTTCAAAAGCATGATTGATACAAGTGCAGAAGTTGGTCCAGGAGTTAAAAAGCCTTCTGCATACGACATATATGGGCTCTTACTAAAAGATGAGTACGATGAGATAACTGCCTATGTACAAAGCTTTGAGGATGTATGGGATGAGAGAGGTTGCACAATTATGTGCGATGGATGGACTGGTCCCACAAAGAAGAGTTTGATCAACTTTTTGGTTTACAGCGATGCCGGGACAGTATTTTTGAAATCAGTTGATGCTTCTAGACACGTAAAAACTGCTGACTACCTCTTTCAACTAATGGATAAAGTAGTTCAAGAAGTTAGAGAGTAGTGGGTTGTGCAGGTGGTAACAGACAATATGGCAAATTACAAAGCCGTTGGATTAAAACTAATGATGAAGAGACGTCACCTGTACTGGACCCCGTGTGCCACTCATTGCGTGGACCTCATTCTTAAAGAATTAGGAAAGAGAAGCAAGGCACAGACAACTATTCAGAAGGGAAGAACGATTATTTCCTACCTGTACAACAGTGACAAGCTGGTCAATTTAATGAGAGCCTTCACGAACAATGAGTTGCTCCGACCTGTAATTACACGTTTTGCAACATAGTTTTTAGCCCTATAGAGTTTGGATAGATATAGGTGTGAGCTAAAAATCATGGTGTCGTCAGAAGAATGATATAAACATGAAATAGGACTCCCACGAGCAAAGAGACTAGCTTGTGCTGAAGTTGCTGACCTGATCTACAACACACAGTTTTGGGCAGATGTCGACCACTTGATCGCCGTCACTACCCCGTTGGTGCAAGTGTTGAGATTGGTTGATAGTGATGACAAACTAACGATGGAGTACGTTTATGAGTCAATGGATAAGGCAAAATTGGCTATAAAAACCAAATGTCCTACAAAATATAAACGATACTGGGCGATTATCGACAAGAGGTGGGATGCACAATTTCACCAGTATTTGCATACAGTAGGTATAACATGTTGAACAATTATGTAATGATTTTTATTTATTTATTCATTATTTTTATATACTGATGAAATTGCTCATATTTGATGTGTAGCACACTACTTGAATCCAGCCTTCCAGTATACACGACGCTTCGAGCTGAGTGACACTGATGAGGTGTATACCGGTTTGCTCAATGTAATCCAAAGAATGCTCCCTGAGTTGGCGGACCAAGGTCAAGCCATAAGAGATGTGAGTAATCATAGTATCAGACCTTATAACTAATAAGTCAAATGTCATGTGATATTATGATCTATTTATTGATATGTGTCTTACTGTGTTTCATCTTTATTGATTGACATGTTTCGCAAGAGACATGGGTCATTTGGGACCCCATTGGCGCAATCCCAAATTAAACCTGACAAACTCGCTCATTGGTGGATGCATTATGGAGGTGATGGTTCGATATTGAGGCTGGTAGCAATGAGGGTATTGTCCCAAACATGTTCCTCATCTAACTGCCAGCGGAATTGAAACACTTTCTCTCTCATTCATACTAAGACAAGGAATAGACTAACTATGGACTGATTGAAAAAGTTAGTCTACTGCCACTACAATATGCGATTAAGGGTCAGGAATATACAGAGGACCAACTGTGGTAAGCAATTATATGAAGTCTTAGATCCTCAATTATATGAAGTCTTACTTACATATTATACTAATTCATCTATCATATTCTACCTTGCAGATAATGAATATTTTGATCCCATCCAGTTGGATTATATATTCGAGGAGGATGACCCTTTGAATCAATGGATCGAAGAGAGAGAAGAGCCAGTCTTGGATACTGAGAGCACTGAATGGCTGGACAATGCTGAAAGAGTAGTGGAGCAGCGGGCTTTCCAACCATCGAGACGAAAAAGAAGATTGAATCGTCATTCAGTGATTGGATCTGATGACGAAACGCAACTCGATAGTGATGATGGGAGTGGTGAGGATGATGGTGGAGGACATGATGGTGGAGGAGATGATGGTGGAGGATATGATGGTGGAGGGGACGTTGGCACTAGTGGTGGAGGGGAGGATGCTGATACCTTTGATCCTTATAGAGATATGGCGGCATGGGACGATGACTCGACACCGTTAACACAGTTCGACACTCCTACATTTAGAATGGGAGGGGTTGAAGGAAAAGGAGCGTCGGAATCATATCAAACACCACCACCACCACAAGGTCCACAAGATGATACGGATATGGGTTAAATGACTTCTAGCTTCGGGGGATTCAGTTTGCAAAATATCAAAGATTCAACAACTAATAACCCATACTACCAGCTACAACAAACCTACCCGGTGTCATATGACTTCGTTGGTAAGATTTTTGGAGGACCGGCCTTTACGTACTACACTGAGCCATATTCGTTGCTACAGCCTCAGTTTCAAGGGGCCACATATGAACATGAGTATCAATATGGCCAACATTATAGGCAAAGGCCGGAAAGCTCGCGCACCGATGATGATAATGATTACGAGGGCCAAGAACCACCACGAAATTCAATGTGGCTCTAAAGTAAGTTTTCTATATACAATTAAATTTATTTTTATCAATATAGCCATTAATTTTGACAATATATAATTAATTTTTGTCAATATACATTATAATTTAGTTTATGCATGACTGCGTCAATCAAATTATGAAATATTGTTAATAAAAAGGCATGTGACTTGGGTTAAGTAACAAAATAGGCATGTTACTTATATATTCATCTAAATAATGCATCAAATAAGTAAAAAAGAAAAGCAAAAATAGTTGAAATAAATACAAAATAAATATAATTTTTCAGATTTTTTTGGTATTTTTTCAGATTTTTTGGGGATTTTTTTTTCTTGAATATATCAAACCGATACATTCAATATATCGGATGATACCCAATACGTATCGTCCTGGAGGTCAGGATGATACGTATCGGAAATCCGGTATTTTGACCCATGCGTGAAATACTCGTGGTATAGTGGGGGGGATGGCACCATGTAGGGATCAACCCAAACCCAAGCTTGGGACACCTTATATTCTAAGAAGAAAGACACTCATGTATTATTCATATAATAAATTGTGAGTTGCATAGAACAACTTGCAAACAAGATTTGTATCATGGTACATGAGTAAAATGAGAGACTGTTATTTTGGGATCTGTGCCACATGAAACACCATTGAAGTCGTTTGATTTGAAGACCTTGATGTACAGATCTTTGAGACCAAAAATGGGCACGAAACATAATCTCTATCATTTGAATTTTTAGTCCGCATAAAATTGATTGTACTTAATTAGATGATAGAGATCGCGTTTTGTGCCCATTTTTGGCTCATGGATTGTTACATCATAGTCTTCAAATCAGAAACGCTGAGATGGTGTTCCACATTCCCAGAATAACAAAGCCTTCTTTTTCAATCATGTGCCCCAGCACAAATCTTGGGATTGGTTAGGCCTTAGGTTTGCTCCCCAATGGTTACCAGTTCGAGTCTCCTTAAGGTCACTAGAGTATTACCCGGTCGTTAACTCCAGGGCCCTGTGAGATTAGTCAAGGTGGATGTAAACTGCTTGGACACCCACAGATATCAAAAAAAAAAAAAAAAAAAAGTTTTAGCTCCCGTTAGAAGATTAGCTTCATTCACTAAATCACTTTTATTGGTCAATCCCCCAATAGAGAATATTGAGGATCAATAAAACAGATACACGTCCTATAAATGGGTACCTTCAGTTTCAGGCAAGAATTAGAATTGGTTAGCTAAATTTAGACATCTCTTTCTTCCACCACTGTGCAAATCAGTCATTAACCACTCAAAAATATCGGTGCATTCCCTAAGGTTGGTAGAGGGAGATTAACCTCAATATTTGATCCCAGCATTAGTGCTCATCTCTTTGAATGGCATCATCCATTGAACTTTTAAGTGTAAGGATTATTCATAGTAATGCGTCACAAGTTTTAGTTCGGGAATCAGGGGACCCCCACCTCTACTTCTCTGAGACCCTGCTTCTTGGGACCCCCACCTCTACTTCTCTGAGACCCTGCTAAAAGCAGGGCCTCCTTGAGTGCCTGCACTCATTTATTTTTAAAATAAAGTAGTATAATAGAATTCTAGGATGTCGAAGCTTGATCTGATTTTGTCGTGGGTAGCCTTCGTTTTTGAAAAAATTGCTAGGATTCGTGCATCAAAGATAAACAAATGATATAATTCACGTTTTTTCATGATCATATGTCCTAGTGTACGTATTAAACTGACTGCCTATGGTTAATTGATTTTGCAACTTGGGGCAGGAAAAACAAAAGAAAAGGGTTGTAAAATAAGATATAGGGTCTAGACTGGTTTTAGATCCAATCGAATTACATATGCTGTTATTTTTCTTAAATAATAAAGTAAACAGAAGTTCTCTGAATATTTCATGCGAAGCCAAACCATACACGTAAGCAAGCACTTCGGGGGCCATCTATTTCATCACAAGGCAACAAGGCGAAAGCTATATATGACTGGTATTTTCGACATAGCAACCAAGGGACCATTGCCTTTAACTAACTACTTTTTTTGGGGGGATGCATGAACCCAACGGCCAAATGTACCTCTTCTAAATCTTAATCATTTTTTTGGATTTGCTCACGTTTCACCTGTTCGATACTAAATCTTCTTATAATTTCTCAATATAAAATAGTGCCTCTTATCTTCTAGACGATGGGTCATCCTCGAAGCACATTTTAGAGAATATACCAATTTCATCAAATTGATTCTCTTTAAACGTGGGGGCTGGGTCACACATGTACAGATTAATTCTCTTTTCTTTTAGCCGTGACCATAATTACCAAATTCAGTGCTTTTTGGAAAACTTCATGTTTTAATCTGTATTTTTTGAAATACTGTTCCTTTCATGATTAAAATGCATTTTTTCTTCAAGAAAATATGATTAATTGAGAAAAAAGAAAGATTTTATGTTTTGAAGATATTTTTCTTTCGATTTTCTTACCATAATTCAATAATAAATATCAAATTAAGGATTTCAGTAAATGGGTGGGGTTAATCAGTCTTTTTCTCTATTTTTTGATGTTTTTTTCTCTTGTTGATTTTTTTTGTATTTCTGACTTGATAACTATGGCCGTATCACATCGCATGCGTATTATATCAATGGACCCCACGATAAGCTTTTGGGCTTGCCCAATTTCATCAAAATACCCATTCTCATATAAATTAATTGGTCTTCAGGGATCCCAACTCGGATAAGGGTATATGGTCAACCTACCTGACATAAAATCAATGACCCCATCCAATTCGAAATCCCCAAACTTATTTGTTTCCTACATGAAATGCCTGCTCGACCCAGAACTACCTGAATTTTAATCTTCGAGTCGACCCGACTTGACCTGATCCCCAAACGTCGGCTTGGATGCTTCATGCACAAGCTTACCTGACTTACCGGTGAAGTTGATGTACTCCAACACAGTTATATATGGGGTTGGGCGTTTGGGAAATAGGCCTACCCGCACCACAAAAAATAAGACTATTACTGGCAATAAAAAACTATCGCTATTAACAAAAAATTTATTAAAACTATTAGTGATGAGTGTATCCACAACAGTTTTTTTGTTAATAGCGGCAATTTTAACTACCGCTAATAGTCTTATTTTTTGTAGTGTAGACCCGTCAACAACCCTAGTTTTAGCTAATCTCGTTCTTAATGCAAATATTTATTTATTTATTTATATATTTTTTTTATAGATAAAGGGGTTGGAGGGTCCCCACCCTATTTATTAAAGAGAGAAGATTAAATACGATATTGAATACAAATCAAATCTTCTCTCAAGCGAGAGTCAAGAAAGAAAGAAATATCAGAACCAAACCATCTAATAACATCATTAACATCCATCCCTAATCAGGCCAGAAGATCAACACTATAATTCATCTCTCTCCAGATGTGGTTAAAGGAACAACTTTGGAAGCTGTGGGCGAGAGAATTCACCGATCGAACAGAGAAGGCATATTTCCACGAAATTGTGCAACGATTAGTAATGCAGCGAATTATAAGGAGAGAATCAGATTCCAAAATGAGATTTGTATGTTGAAGAAAAGTCGCAAGAACAAGTCCTTAATGGATAACAATAATTTCAGCACGGGTAATATCGTGAGCTAAATAGGGCCATGAAAACTAACAATGTGATTATCGTTATGATCTCTTAGAATGCCAACAATGCTATATCTATCTTTCACCTTCAAAGCATAAGAGTTTAATGCAAATATTTCGTTAAAGTAAAACATGGAAGCATCTAATAGAACCCGTGATGGTGTTCACCTAACAGTTCAATTAGGTTGTGTTGGAATATAGCTTCCTGCTAGATCATGGTTTACTTGCTTTAGCAAATTTCCTTTCTCTTTGCTAAATACCTGCTATCTATTTTAGTAGGCCCCTTCTCTTTGCTAACTCCGTGCACTGTAGGATTTACCTGTTCCAACAATTCTCCCCTGCTCTTTGCTCACTCTTTGCTAGAGCTGATTTTATTTGCTCTAGCAATGAGTTAGCAGAGAGTAGAGAGATAATTAGCTAGTAGTGTTATAGTTTGGCTCTAACTTGGTTGGCTCGCTCGAGCGGACTTGATTGTCACTCGAGCGAGGTGAGCACTCAATAAGGGCAAACTTTCGAGTGAAAGTCGCTTGAGTGAGTTTGATTGTTGCTCGAGCGACCTGCGCGCAATCGTATTGAACAAACTCTCTGGCTTAAGTCGTTCGAGCGAGTTTGATTATTGCTCGAGCGACCCGTGACAGTCCCATTATGTTTAAACTCTATATTTGGCCAATTTATTTTGACTTAGAAATAGGATTTGTGTCTTCTCTATTAAGGGAAATCTCTTGACTGGATTAAAAGAGTTGAGATATTATTGTAAAGCTTTGTAAACCTATCTCGAGTATTACGGAGAGCTTTGGTGAGACTTGAGTGTTCTTATATTATTGTGTAATCATTAATATAATGAATCATCATTTGTCTGTGAACATAGGCGTATTATCGAATCACGTAAATATCGCGTCTTGTGTGATTGTGTTTGATTTATTTTATTTTATGTTCTTATTTAATTATTTATTATAAGATTGTTGATTAATTTGAAAGCTTTCGGACAAGTAGGAGGGGAGCCTCCTATAGTAAGTGTATCCTGCTCTAAAAGCTATGCTAAAAACAGCCTTTAGTTGCATGAAGGCTCACCCGATTGGAAGAGCAAACGTGGTCAGGTGGGGGCACCATGCATGTTTGTCAGCACCATCATGTCAGATCACTTTTCTTACTGCCCACATGATTTTTATTAAATAACGATGAAAATGGAGTGGGGCCCACTCATTATCCAACAAAAATACAAACAATCTCTAGCCTAATCTCTGACCTGCCCTCATCTCTGAATATGATACTATTTTTCTTACGAGTGTGCTGCCATGTGATGTAAGGACAATTTAAACGTTTGTGATTTTGGAAATTTATGGTAAGCGTTCATTTTAAAGGCATTCAATTGCTTAGCCACACGAGGAAGATTTTTTTTTCTAATGCAACATTCTACTCACCAAATCTTCACATCGGGTCCTCTGTATCCGTTGCTCACGTAGTGAAAAACAGCATTCACAAAATCAGTGACCCGTAACTGTAACAGGGTACCTCTGTTCTTGCCCACCCGATACCTGAAAGCGCTTATGTGCCAGGCCTCTTAAAAATCGTTGATCGCTTTGGAGTAGATGATGGAGATCTTGTTTCACTCCGATCTTCCACACAATAGATCTTGAGATCGTAGCGCACCTATCTCACTGTTAGTTTTTGATTCCATGTGTCACAGATCCCCAAACATTAAACGGGCTAATTATAATTGAATATTTCGGAATTAGCCCATACTTGGCTCGATTTAAATCAGGTCGAGTTAGCCCATATTATAAATCGGCTCTACTTAACCAATACTGGCCTATGGCCGGCCGGGCCACATGTCTTTGTTTAATGGATCTCAATTGATCAAGTTGGGTCAAAAATCGGTGTTTTGGAACTAGTTTACACCTGACCTAACTTACTAATCGGGCGCCAATCCAACCCATTGATATATCAAGCCTACCTACCTTACCTCATGCCCAAGCCTAGCCTATGTAAGCTGCGCTATGGTCAAGACCAGGCCATTGAGACCCCTAATTAAGGTCGTGTTAATATCATGTAGGAAGGGCTGCAACCGAGCCGGGATGAGCCCGAGCTTGGGTCAGCACTAGCTCAGCTCTACCTTATTGAAATCGGGTTGGAACTTGGCTATGACCTTTCGAGCTTGAAAAGTATCAAGCTCGAGTTGAGCCGAGCCGAACTTCGAGCCAAATAAATTTTATTATAATATTTTTTTCCTAATGCTATTTTAACAATTTTTTTAGTAGATGTCCTTTTGAATTTGACGGATAGATTGGAGAAGAAGGTGTTTAATATAATATACTAAATATTAATTAAAAGCTTAGGTACTAGTTCTAGGAGTTGACTGATTTGTCAATTACCATACTAGTCATTATTCATTGAGACAAATGAGAAAGAGATTTAATGATTGCAGAAAGAGAAAGAAGAGAGAGAGAGAGAGATGATCATAAGAATTATTTATTTATTATATATTTATTTATTATAAAGTATTTATTATTATAAGGGAAAAAAAATAAAATAAAAATAAAAATTATATATAATATACTTTATTATATATAAAAGTATTATTTGTTATTAATCAAGCCGGGTCGGGTCGGGTCGAGTTGAGCTTTACATATTCAGCTCTACTTCAATCCAACTTTAAATGAAAAGCTTGGCTCCGGCTCTCAAGCCGAGTTTAAAAGACCATAAACACTCCTTTGCACTGGCTCTCTTGCACTCTTGCAGCCCATCATAAGGAGCCCAAGATCACTACACATCAAATCTATGGATTGCGCGTGCCTTACTTTATGGCTTATTAATTGAACACAATGTCAAGTCATAGTGGTTTTGGCTTCTTTTCTCCATCTCTTCCGGTTGGTCAATGAAGAGAGAGATTTTGTTGACTTGTAAATGATGCTGAACATCTAGAAGCTGATAGCTGACGGACAAACTTTTCGTTGACTTGACTATTTATTTTTCAAGGGGACATAGATTTTATGTACATTTGAATATGTGAACAGATAACATTGATATAAGTTGGATTAAACAATTACTGAAAGTAGGCCGTTATGTTAGTAACGTTCCGCTGTTTCTCTGCCAACTCGAAGGGTAATGGTGAGCAATTATTCACCACCATCTAAAAATCTGTGATGTCGAATCTATAATATAATTCAAAGCAGTCAAAC
This sequence comes from Chloranthus sessilifolius, assembly GCA_021018995.1. Lineage (NCBI taxonomy): Eukaryota > Viridiplantae > Streptophyta > Magnoliopsida > Chloranthales > Chloranthaceae > Chloranthus > Chloranthus sessilifolius. Next base: position 137,498,679 of record CM037587.1, read on the forward strand.
ACTTAATAAAAAGAAAAGTCAATAATGATTTTAGAAATTTAAGTGGCAAACAAATTTAAATGCATTTGACTGTTTTAATTACATAAGTTTTATTTAAAGATAATCTTTGACCCACCATATTTTTCCATTGGGTCCTTCATATTAACTATATACTTGATTGAAAGATAATTTTATGTGTAAATTAGTGATTTGCCAACAATCTAAATTGCACATGGTTTGGATGTGCTTATATTCTGAGGCGTTATCGGACTGATGGAGCACTAGCTCATAGTCTTTCCATTGTTGAAAACCTCTCATTGTCAACAGTGGAAGGATTACGAGCTAATGCTCCATCAATCCAACATTGCTTCGGGATATAGGCACATCCAAACCACTACTTAAAAAAAAAAAATAGAAACCTCAAGGGCTTAGGTGAGATGGTCAGGTACCTACTTCCAAAAGTAGGAAACCTGAGTTCGAATCCCCTCCTCCCCTTGAGGCGACCTTAGGGATTTATATTCTGTGCTGACCGGACATGTGCTGAATTTGAGATACGCATGTGCTCCTGAGATTAGATGGGTGCTCTAAGAGGCTCGAACACCCATGTTATAAAATAAAATAAAATAAAATTTCACATGGGTTGATTATCCTATACAAATCTTGTTCAATATCATTATTTAATTTGATTGGGTCCACCCCACCGAATTTCCTACCTTATAGAGGATCCAATTAAAGTTCATTCTCCAATCTAATAAGGTTATGAAGGCAACTTAGCCAACGACATGCATGTAGGATTCAAACCATTTGATCTTAGATTGTTTAATATGGATCTAATGTAGGGTTAGTATTGTAGAAACTCATAAGCCACTACAAAAAATAAGATTATTAGCCAAAATTGCCGCCACTAATAATCTTATTTCTTGTAGTGCTTAACTCAATCTCAAAAAATCTGCTTGCAAGGTGAGGATTACCCAAGTTATATATAGCCCAAGGCTTTCAACCCAGAGGCGATATGAGACTATCATTTATGCTCTCGCACGTGTAATGTGTCTCTCTACATCTCTGTAGTACCTGCTCTGATACCATGTAGAAGTCTATGAGCCTAACTCAGTCTCACAAAACCGACTTGTAAAGTGAGGATTTGTCATATTATATATATCTCAAGGCTTCCAGCCCACAAACAATGTAGGACTATCATGCACATATTGAAGTGCTTAGATTTATTGATTTTGAATTCTCTAAAAGGCATATTTTCTAGGCTGCAACAACTAGGCTTGATTAAAAAGTACGTGCCACATGATCCCAAAAGTTTTACAAGGTGATTTTGAGGCTTTATCTTAGCCCTAAAGGTGACGAGAGTCTATCCCTTACGTAAATATCAGATTTTTCTGGTAACATGATGGACTAGAGCACGCACCCCGTCCGCTCCCTAGTTGCTTTGAGTAGAACGAGTTTACCTGCTCTATCAAAACCACTGCTACAAGCACCCTGTTGCTCCCTGCCAGTACTAGCTCTAGGCACGGGCATGCGAATGTTAGAAATATTGCGATTAGAAATTCGAAAATGAGCAAGAGAAATTGGACTTGAGGTATATATAGTATACATCACTTTTAACATTTATCAATGTGGGACAATTTATTTGCATACAAAAAATGAGAACTTTTATTGCCTAAAAATCAACCCACTAAATTAAGAAATCAAAAAAGAAATTTTATTTACTTTGAAAAAAATTAAAATATTTATTATATTCTCAAGTATTAAATAAATATAACATGGAACAGTTAGGGAGTATTGCGACACAGTATCCTAACAAAAGTGACTTCTCTTTGGGAAATTTACCTGACCGACCCTGTCAGATGTACCTTTTACTGCAGAGACCCTACAGTTTCATCTTTACCCAAATTGACTAGCTCCAAGCCTAACCACAGTAAAAAGTCAAAATTACCCCTTTCTTTAACGCACAAAAGCATCGTTTTCTTCCTCATTGTAATCTGCCCAAGGATTTTTCTCAGCATAGAGATTCAACAGGAAGTTTTATTTCTAAGGTACACCTAGATCTAAATCGTCAAAAAAAAAAAGAGGATATACCTAGATCTATGCCATCTGATATTTACATTTTTTCTTCTTCTTTCTAAAGTATTTATTTTAAAATTATTTTTTTTCGATGCTAAAATCATAATTGACATCGACTGTTTACACAATCGATGGCGACTGTGTATACAGTCGCCATCTACTGTATAAAATTATTTATTTATTTATTTATTTATTTTTTACAGTCGGCATCGACTGTTTACACAATCGATGGCGATATTATACAAATCATCGATGTATTAAAAAAAATAAAAAAATTACATCGGCATCGATTATCGCTTACATGTCATCGACCAGTATAAAAGAAAAAAAAAAAAATAATTTTTTTTTTATACAGTCGGCATCGACTGTATTAAAATAAATTTTATTTATTTATTATTTATTATTATTATTATTTTTTTTTTACAGTCGGCATCGACTGTTAAAACAGTCGGCACCGACTGTGTTGAGAGTCGCTATCGACTATTTTAAGAGTCGGTATCGACTGTGTTAAGAGTCGGAATCGACTGTTTAAATTTATTTATTTATTTATTTAAGAGGCGATATCGCCTTACAAAGGTGTATCTGGGTCGATCCAAATAGCAGATCGGAATAGATTGGATTGAGGAGAAGGCGTCGTCACCTCTGATTTTTAGAAACTGTAGCAGATTAAAATAAGGAAGAAGATGATGTTTTTGTGCGTTAAAGAAAAGGGGTAATTTAGACTTTTTGCTATTCTTAGGGTCGGCTAGGCTTTCAGTTGGTCAATTTGGATAAAGGTGAAATTATAGGGTCTCTGTAGTAAAAGGTACATCTGATAGGGTCGATCAGGTAAATTTCCCCTTCTCTTTTCCCTTACCTTTTAGCACACACTAAGCCACCAAATTGTTTAGCCACTAGTTGAAGGTGATTGCGTGGAGTCTAATCATGCCTCTGGCTGTTTCGCCGTTGCAATATTGGGGAATTGAGGGGTCTAGCCCTTCCTTCAATCAGGTTTTCGAGGTAGAACTCAGCGGTTAGTGTGTACCTAGACCGGAGGCTATATCCATCGATATATGAAGGTATGGCCAATATGTCCATACATATACTGGCGATGTTGTCCAACCATATTGCCTCGACATGTCTGGTCTGATACATATTGGAATTGACCGATTTTTAAAATCATGAGTAGAGACAGAACCCAACCCATTCAACAGTCGGGCTTGGATTCTTAACTTGAATATTTTACCCATTTATTTATGTGTTAGTCGGGCATAGATTGGCAGACATTTAGGAAATGGGGTCTTTCTAACGGATGGAGATCTGAACCCAACCCATTTCTTATTGCCTTGGGTGTAGGTCAAGGTTCGAATCAGGTCAAAGAATAAGTCGTAGACACTCGATTTTGATAGAAGATTAAGTATTAGATATAAATTATGTTGCTCCCAATTTTTTTTTATTTTTTTAAGTAAAGTTGGAATTTTATTAAAGAGATAAAACTACAATCAGGACCAACGCAAAGCAGCAATGCTCAGAAGAAAAAGCAAAACGAAAAAGCTAGGCAAAAAGCGGAAGTATCAACTAGGGAACGTCCTACCCCAACTCGCCCCCTTACATGCTTATGGAGGCGGAAATACTATAGGAACCCTCTTGCAGCCTGAAACCGATCCCCTGATGGTCTAATTGGGACCCTGCTATTACCAAAATTAATAACTGGTTGGGTGGGTGGAAAAGCAAACTTCTATTGAAAGAAGGAAAATTAATTTTGATTCAATCCGCCCTTAGCGCAGTTCCCACTTACTATTTTTCTCTATTTAAGTGTCTGATCAAAGTTTGCACCAAAATAGATAGATTAGAAAGAAACTTTTTGTGGGATGATCTTGGTGGCAAAAAGAAAATCCATTTAGTAGGGCGGGACAAGGTGGGCCAACCTAAGTGCCTCGAGGTCTCAGTATCTAGCCCATTGAGAAGGTAAATAAAGTTCTGATGAAATAGTGGTGGCGATTAGGTGACAAAAGCGACTTTGGTGGAAGGATATTGCCATCAATAAATATCGCGTGTGTAAAAAAGTTTGGAAAATCAGCAAATATCAAATAGAGAAATTCTTCTTGGTGGTGAAAAAGTATACTGTTGCTCATAAACGATTTTCTCCAAAATATCACCTTCGTTTGCGATGAGGGTGATTCCATTCTTTTCTGGTCCGATAGATGGCTAGTAGGAGACATGCCCTTCTAATATAAGTTCCCTCTATTGTTCAACATTGTCACTGATATGAAGGTTAAAATTTGCAACATCTACAGTTTGGCCGATCCCATCTCTTGGCATATTAATTTCAGACGCAGACGCTCAGATGATGAAATTACCGAATATTCTGAGTCATTCGGAATTCTTGATAATACTTCTTCAAATCTCGGCAGCGAAGATCTTATAATTTGGAATAGCTGCAACAAAAAGACTTTCTCGGTTAAATCGGCATTCAGGTCCCTCGGTCTGGTCGCAGGTAAAGTAGAGTGGGCTTACATTTGAGATTTTAAAATTCCTCTAAAATCCCATTCTTTTTGTGGACCGTTCATTACAACAAGCTCGCTATAGTTCCTAATCTTATCAGAAGGGGCATGCATGTCGACCAAAAGTGTTCTTTTCTAACTCCGTTGAAGGAGATAACGATCATCTCTTTTTTACTTGCGACAAAATTTAGCCTCACTAAGAAAACTAAGATTATTAGCAGCAACCAAAAACTGTCGCTATTAATAAAAAAATTGCCGCTAATACCCTTGCCACTAATAGTCTTAATAGCCTTTAATAATTTTATATTTATAGTGGAAGTTTTTGGTTGTCAAAAACTGCCGCTAATAGTCTTATTGTTTGTAGTGCCTATTTGGGGGAAATTCTTTATTGCTTTCGGAATATCCACTTGTCTTCATAATGACATGGTTCAAGTCTTTTTCAGCGGGGAAAATAGAGGTTAATCTGGTATCAAGGATTGGATTTGGAATCATATTCATATTTCGATCCTCTGGAGTATATAGACCATTCGCAATAACATAAGATGCATGAATTTTATTTTCAGCGAGATGAAACTTATCCGTGAATGCATTATTACAGTATGCAAGTGGGCTATAGCCGCTAGTAGAGGTGACCCTTCGATCTTTAACATCTGATGTTTTGAAGAGGAACATCTTTTATCGTTTCTTATTGCTTGTAGGGGGTTTTCGATGTAAGGAGTGTTTTTCTTTTTGTTTTGTCGGAGGTTTTTTCCCGTTTAATTCGATTTCCTCTTGATGTAAGTTTTTCCCCTTTTCATCTGGGTTTCCTACACCGCTCAAGTATCTATCCTGATTTTCTCCGGGAGGTATTACTGGTCTCAATTTTAGAGATGGGTGCATCCATGGATTAAAAATTTGGCCAAAATCTGAAGATTTCGGCTGAAACGCATTGGTTTTGAGCATGCCTAAATTGAAATAGAGAACCAAAATTTCGGTCCAGATTTGTATGGATGGGAAAATTTCAGCCAAAATTCATATTATCGGCCGAAATTTCGGTTTTAGTCATGTACAAAACCGAAATCGAACTCGATATTTTGATCCTTGGGTTCAACACATCGTAAAGAGGATCGAGCATGGATCAAAATTTTGGCTGAAATCCCAAAATTTCGGCCGAAACGCATCGGTTTCGAACCCCACTGAAACGAAATCTTGAAATTTTCGGGCAAAATATTGAACCATCAAATTATCGGCTGATAATTTGATGGCCGGTAATTTTGGGTTAAGAAAAAATAATAATAATGGGCACCGAAATTTCGGCTGAAATCCCAAAATTCTGGTTGGAACCAAATCCGGTATTTTGATCCTTGGTCGATACTCTTTGAATCCCAACCCTCGTTTGTCATTCGCAGAGATTTATCCCTATTGACTAGTATGTCTTATGTGCGGGTGTTGCATGGAACCGAGGACTTAGTTGGATGCTCAAAGAGGCTGGATACCACATCATTAAAAATTCATGGAACCAGAAAACCTTAAAAACTATAACTGAAGCCATCGTTTCCATGAGAAAGAGAACTAAACCCTACTTTGAAACATCCAAGAAAACCATTACGGCATTCACGACGATTCTCCCAAACAGCCATTTAAAACATGTGCTAATTCTTCATCGGGACTTCATCTTCGTAAATATGACTATAATTAAAGCATTCTCCATAAATAAAATGTTAAGAATTCAACCCACACTAACGAACTCCCGATCGCGATAAATGCAAAAAAATAAAAAGATGCAAGCAAAACAATCGTACACTTTCATGAGTATACTTTGAGGCATAACCACATGGCACCCAAAGTTGGGTGCTATTCTTATTTAGATGAGGACCCCTTGCAGGACACATGCCACCTACGTGTGATCAAAATACTGCCACATTTACATAATTGACGGCCTGATCACGAGCATTGGTCACTGGTCACATAATACCATCATCACAGATTAAGGGATCGTAAATCTTACGTCCACGCGCAAAAGAGTGTGCAGGTACAATATGGTGGTTGGATTGTGTGTCGAATTTTCAATCTGATTTAGCCGATGGCACCCTCTACGCATCACTGCCATTGGTGATTGGTCACCTAATGCTAGCTCCATAGATTAAGGGCTCTTAATCAATTAATCTTTTCCTATATCAAACTCCATGCGTTAAATGATGTGAGTGGGCACACCATGGGGGTTGGATCAGAAACTGTCACGACCCGAAATCCTACCCAACCTTGAGGGCCTAGAATCCCGTGTCATGACCCCGCACGCTTGTTAAGGCGATAAGCGGATATACATATCTTCTAAGATCTTACATAAAATTGGGTTTCAAAAAAATCGTGAACCAAAAATTCTTCTACATTATAAATTCTTTCAATAAGCTTACATTGAATTTTGAGTCCAATAAACAAACTGACAAAAAATAGAGGTTCGGTCAATTACTGGAAGATCCTTCTAAACAATTAATATATACCTGACGTCGTCTAGCTAATCATCCAAGTCGTCACCCTTATAATCCGTATCATTTTCCAATGCATCAAGTTCATCGAGCAATAAGGTCCATATCTTCACCTGCAATTGTTAGTTTTTGGTGGGGTGAGTTTACTGAGTCACGTAAACTCAGTGGGTTGCACAATCGATCCACCACAATCTACCCAGGTGATCATGGGTGCAACCTTGTGAGTGAAGGTAAATTTTTTAAATTTCATATAAACAACACAATAAAAGTTCTCATAGTCATTGCATAACTATAAAGCTATAAAACTGAAGTAACATAACAGATTTCAGTGCATATGATACTTTCTAATGCTAATACTTTTCTTACTTGTCTTGCCAACTTAACTTACGTGGCATATCGAAAATTTTATTATTATTCCATACGCCTACACAACGTACTTCGTATCTTACTTATCTTATTTTAAACGATCTGTGCCAGAATCGCTGCTCGAGCCTATCACGCGAGGTCCACGTGTAGATATAACCACCTAACCTCCATATCATAACATAAACCACCATCCAGCCCGATGAGGTTGCGCGCATAAAATCAGTGTCCCCTTAAGTCGAGACACTGTCGTATTATATTGTCTTTAAGACCCGTCTTGGCTGCAGACGTTGGATCTTGCGGTGGCATGCAAGACATGACACGTGTAGAAACTTAATTCATGTTTAGCTGGCCTCCATAACGTATCTTAATATTATAACATTATTCGGTTCTGGGCTTAAGTCCCCGCCCCGATTTCATATTTGCGTGGGCTTAAGTCCCCACTTTCTTAACATCTCGTAGCTCAACATATTCATATCTCATCTTTTCTTAAACTTAATTAGAATGGGCCACGGTACGATAGGCTTCACTAACCACGCTTTCCAAGGAGCGGGTTCCGTAGTAACTTGGATGTACTTCGTGTGGCAGCCCATACTCCCATAGAGGTGTTGCATCCGTACATGGATGCTTATATTCCAAGTTTTACCTGACTGTGAAAGAAACCCCACTGTGACGAAGGCTTAAAAGTCATGTGTCGTATCTTATTCATTTTTCTTAACATACATATGCCCTAACGTACTTCTAACTGATGAATGTCACACAAAGCAAATGAAACATATAATAAGAAAGCATATAACTATAAAGGAAACTAATATTATGCGTAAATCGAATGTCTCGCTCATCATTAAGAGAGAGAAGAAGGCGACCTACAATGATGATACGTGTGTATTATAATACGTATCACAAAGTGATGTTAGACTAGTCTCATCAAATAGATCTTGTCGATCTGATGAAAACTGACTGGTCATTTGTGAAATTTGGCTAAGGATTGACTCTCATGCGATTCACACAAGTTTGGACCATTGGATACTTATTATACGATTTTCATGGTATATGTAATCCAATTTAGATCGATCTAAACCTATAGATATAAGCAGGGTATAGGCTATTTGAGTCTCTCAAAGTTTCGACCTTTGATTTGGTCTTTTGGACCCTTATTTAGAAAGTCATCGATTCGGGTCAAGATTATATTAAACACGATTATCGAGGTGTATTCATTTTAATCACAATTTAATCATCGATTTAACAGATGGCCAAATGATCTATTTTTAATTTTATGGCTTCAACTCATGGGTATGTGGTTCGTTTAATTTAATGGGTAAAGCTAGACCCTTTAACCAAAGTATGTGCAAATTTTCAAAACAAGTGCAGGAAATATTCTAAGTGTAAAATCAATATATTCACAGGTTTTTGGAGTACTAAAATTTATAAAAATAAGGACAAACATATCAATGTGAGCCATTAGATGTGAAAAGCATCAAATTTTATGAGGAGTCTAAGGTTTGACCGAAGTTAAAAACTGGTCAGATCATCAAGATTGCAACGGTCAAACGAGGACCATCACATCGAGTGCACAACAAAATAAAACAGGGCAGCAGTCCATTCTTAATGTGAGATCTATTTTTCCGGCACACTTGGGTGCCATGTGGAAGGGAATAGTGCACTATAGTTCTTGGCCGATGGGTTCAAACATAGGGTCAACCCTTTGACCATAACCGTTTTGTGAATCCACACGAAACCTAAGAAATTTTAGTTTTCTAAAGTCATTATATATTCGTCACATATAAAAAGTGTAAATGTGTAGATTTGGATGGATAGAAGGGCACCCACCTGTTGTAGCATGATCGTGTCGATTTCGCGAAGATTCGGTTGATTCGGATCGATGGGCTCGCGTTGACGCAAATCAGATATGACGCATCACTTCGGCTCGAGGTCGAAGTGGTTTCGGCGCGATGAGCAAGACCGAAACATTGCGGCATAATAATCGACTTTGATCGACACAGTTCAAATTTTGGTGTTCGATTTGTTTAACTTTTGACTTGCTTGAAAGAACTGATTTGGACATAGTGTATATTTGCGGAACCGCATATATGAGAGCCTTTATGATCTGGTGTAGAGGCTTTAACAGAGTTTTATAAAAAGAGGTTGGTATGAGAGAGAAAGAAGAGAGAGAGAGAGAGAGAGAGAGAAGCTTTGGGCTTCAACAAACAAGAAGACGAGATAATATATATTTACATATAGTGAGGGAGAGAGTTGAAGAGAGAGAATATTGATTGGGTTTAAATTGGGTTTAAAGGGTGCTATCGTGTGGGAGCTTCAAGAGAGAGTGAAAATGATTTGGGGGCTTGGGCTACTATGAGAGAGAGATGCTAAAAGCCTTGGGCTGCTGTGGAGTTACAGCTTGGGTCGTTGGCTTTTTAAGGAGAGATGGAGGGTTTGAAAATAAAAAGGCTTTGACTTTTATTTAGAGAGAGAGAAAGAGGGGACGGCTGTGGTTCTCATGTGTGTGAGAGAGGGACTAAGAGAGAGAGACGGGATGGGGATAGCTTCCTTGGGTTTCTGCTGGGGTGTATATATATATATATATATATATATATAGAGAGAGAGAGAGAGAGAGAGAGAGAGAGAGAGAGAGAGAGAGGAGAAATAGAGAAAGGGGGGCTTGGCTTCTGGGGTGTATATATATATATATATATATATATATATATATATATATATATATATATATGTACACCCCAGAAGGAGAACTGAGAGAGAAAGAGGCGTGTGGGAATAAGGCTGTTGGGGGTATATATATAGAGAGAGAGAGTTGAAGAGAGAGAGTTAAATGGAGAAATAAAGAGAGCCCGATTGGGAAATCTTTGAATAAAAATAAGGAGTCCTAAAAGACTCTAAGACTTGCTAAAAAAAAAGTGTTTCTATCTTTACAGCTCCAATTGTGGATATGGATTCTTACAAACGAATCCTGCTTGATTTACATAGTTTCTACATATAGTGTTGGGTTATGGTGTTTAATACCAACACCATAAGACAGTATATGGGCATCTAGCAGCACACACTTAGCCATATATAAAAGTGTCGAGGTCTGGGCTTGGAGTCGGTTTCGAGTCCGGGCTTGAGGATTCGGGTCTTGCATGGGTGCACACAACTGCACATATCATCGTTATTTATTATCATATGATTACCGTTATTATTAATATTAATATTAATATTATTTTATATATACAAAAGTAATGACTTGAGTTAGTGATAGGGTGTGGAGCTTGCACATTATTTTTGGTAGCCCACCCCATCTAAGGCTACAAGATTTGGGTTTAAAAAAACCCGGGTCATAACAGAAACAATTGATAGCATTCTAAAAGTGTTAAGTTGTTGATGTTTGAAAACGAGTTAAGAAGATCTAAGCATTAAAATATGTACTTCATCAAAGATAAAACTTCTTTAGCAATCCATAAATGTTGAGATTGAGTGGAAATATAAAGGATATATGATAGAAAGATATATTTTTTTCTTTTAAGTAAGAATGGGATTTGAACCCCTAACAACTCTACTCGCTGGAGGCCATTAGCACCGGAGCAAAGGTCCAATACTCCAATCCCTATATATAATGGACAGAGACTTTCTATGAATCACATTATACTAGTTGTGAGCATATTCTTCATTTCATATATCATATAAAGATGTATTAAAGGAAAATATGTGTGCTAGAAATATATATTCAACAAGGCTTTTTTACATTCAAATCGCACAGATGGTAGATTAATCTTGTCGAGAGATATATCAACAAAGCGAAACAAAGGCATTTTTTTGTTTTTGATGAATTAGAGAAGCGTAGGCCTTAAAGACACCTCATTCTATGAAAGGAATAATTATATTATAGAAACATAATTTCCATGGAGGTTTCTTACATCCAAACACGCACATATTATAAAGGGTTTCTTACATAAAAAAATTCCATGGATCAATTATTAAATTATTTATAAACATAAATCAACAAAAAAACATAGAAACTTAAGTCCAAGATTCCATCGATCACAGAGTAATTCATAAATAGATTGATATCAAATGAAGATAAAGGGAAAAAAGAATTGAGCCTTAAGAACCTGAGAGCATTATTCTTCTTAATCTTTCACCTCTTCTTTTTATTGTGAGAAAAAACTCCCAAAAAAAGAAAAAATATGTGTTTTGTGTTTTAGATTTTATTCATTTTTTTTTAAAATCTTGGAAGTGAATGTCATTTAGTAGATGAGTGAGGATCCAACACCCTCAATTGAATTTATCGAGAAAAAATGTCATTTAGTAGAGGATTTATTTTGAGGAAGTTTGTTTTTTTGTTTTGAGTATTGAGGCAATTGGATCTATTGGGTTTCAATTTTTCTTGGGCGGATACAAATGGGGTTCTTCCCTTCGTTCGACTTTTAGTGTAACTAGTTAACCACACCACGTTTAGGAGTTCATTATTTTTTTATTTTTTATTTTTTTGATTGGAAGTTATATTTTAATTGAAACAACAAGGTTTTTCGTTAATAGCGACAGTTATTATTGCCATGAATAGTCTTATTTTTTGTAGTGATACAACCAAGGATGGACCCGGGCGACAAGCTTAGGGTTGAAAGGAATGGAAAACAAAAGAAAGCACAAAAAAAGCAGTGGAAAGGAAAAGGCCGGGGGGATCAATCCCAGGCCATGAAGTAGCTCAACCCTCGATCATACCCCCTAAAACAAAACTCCCCAGCTTGATGTCCCGAGAGATCCCTTCGGCAATAGACGGATTTGCCTCGATTAGGAGTTCTTTTTTAAAAATCATAATAATAATAATAATTAGCCCCATTTCAAATGAACGGAAATAAATGTATTGTGTTCCTTTATTATATTTGTCGTAAATTGTAAAGAATAAATGAATCAAGCTTGGCCCAAGTCATTGTAGCTTTGGGACGATGATGTTGTTGGGGTTCTACAACAACAGAGACGAAGAGGAGGTCTCAGCTGAAGAAGAGCAAAGGAGAAGATGAAAATAGCAAGAGAAGAAGGAACTCTAGCGTCAAAATTTTATTTATTAGAGGAGTTGATTGAACGCTTGTTTGCCACATTGACATTTAAAAGGGCTGGAGTCAGCATTTACTTTCCACATCAATGAGTCCATGCAGCAATGAAACGGCCATTTCACGCTTAGTCAATGTTTTTTGCTAAACAGGCAACGGAGGGTGACGGTTGAGACCTGAATTTAAGCATTTGTATTCATTGGGGTGTTATGTTGTATTTCTTAAATTAGTTCAGGTGTCTCTCGGACATTGAGGTGAAAGTTTAAGGGTTTATATGAAAATTTTCAATTTTATTCCCGTACTTCTATATTTTGCCATATTATTTTGAATTTTTCTCTTGTCGCTTTATTCCTATACCCCATCTCGGTAACTATGGTTGTGTTTGGGTTAGCTCTTTCGGGCTAAGGAGCACCACAAAAAATAAGACTATTGGCGGCAGTTTTTTGCTGTAAAAAATTGTCGCTATTAACAAAAAAGTTATTAAGACTAGTAGCGGCAATGGTATTGGCGGCAGTTTTTTGTTAACAATGGCAATTTTTGGCTGCCACTAATAGTCTTGCTTTTTGTAGTGGAGCGGCTCTTGCGCTATTTGGCTCCAATGAAAAACTACTTTCATGTTTGGTAACACAACTCTTTGGCTCATTTACTCTAATGTTGTCTTTTTTAAATGATAAAATTGCTCTCTGGCATATCCTAATTTTATCTACTCTAGTGGAGAATTGGTAGAGAGCCACTATTACTCTTATAAGAGCTAACCCAAACACAGCCTATGTACATACACTACAAAAATAAGTTGTTTTAGCGGCACGTGCTATTAAGGGCCGTAGTGGCAGTTTTTAGTAGCGACATAACTAGTTGCGACAGTTTTTTGTTAATAGCGATAGTTTTTGACTGCCGCTAATGGTCTTATTTTTTGTAATGATAAGATAGACTAGTTCTCTGATCATTTTCTTTCAATTAAATTTCAACACCAACTAAAAGAAGGAAAAGTTTGTGTTGATTATAAGATGGAAAAGTTGGCTTTAAATGCTGCTTAGCCTGAGAGGATTCTATTCAGGCACTTTGTGCTTTTATTGTAAATCGTAAAGGTTGTATACATACCTAGTAATTCCTCATTTATCAAAAAAATAAATTTCCTCATTTATGAGGTTTAATGGAGGGTGGGGACCCAAGCAACCTTAAACCTTACAATTCAAAAACAACAACAAAGAAAAAAAAAACAAAAAAAAAAACTGACTCTTCAGTTATTTAGATTGGGTAAAGTAACACAAACTTGTCATGATGAGCAGATTTCCGCAATGGACCACATTTGAAGAGAGATTAATTCGACCGCGGATATGTTAGCTAAGAGGAGTCTCGGCCGTGCGCTGCTGTACTAAGCTTCTATTTCTCTTTTAACTCTGAAAGATTTAATTAATTTGCATGGCTTATCGGATGTACTCTTCCTAGTTTTTTCAATAAAAGGTGGGGTCCCATGTATTTATCGAAAAAATAGAAGAGTAACACAAACCCGTCTCATGTGCTTGGAGAGAATAAAAAGAAAAGAAACACAAGCCTGTCTCATGTGTTTGGAGAGTGTTCATAGCCATGGGTCAAAATATCGATACATTTCATGTGTTTGGAGACCGTCCATAGCATTTGCTTGCCATGTTTTTCTCTATTTATGAAAAAGTTGGTCACCTCCATTAACGGTGTTGTTGGTCTAAGAACAGATGTTTCGTCCCAAATAGAACAGATGCTTCGTCCAAGACGGCGACATTCATGATTTTTGTTGTTCTTTGTCTGCAAATTCCCAAATGGAACAGATGTTTTGTCCATGCTGAAATGATTTTGAATAAAATCCACGACAGAATCAAAGATTTCAGTGACGATGGATCACAAAAGGTTGGCCTGGCGATAGACCTGGGGTGACGAATGGTTTGGGGGATTAAATGGCTAGTGATAAAGGGTTTAAGGTTTAGGGTTTGGAGATAAAGATGGAAGGAAGAAGATGGAGTGAGTTTTCAACGGAAGGGTGTTTAGTAATGACTTATGAGTACTACACTCTCTCCAATGTTGACCATCAATGTTTCATGAAACCTCGTAATCCGTGTGAATCCTTGATCTTAAAGCTTTTTAAAAGAGTGTACTACATAATTCCCACATCGCTTGGGTATCATGGCCTTGGGCTATATAGAAATCTGGGCTAATTCTCACCTTACAAGCAGATTTTGTAACGGTAAGTAAGGCTCATGGGATTGTGCACATAATTAGTTTTCTTGCAAAAAAAATTAGTAAACTCACACGCCTTTAGTAAAGAAAATCCCATATAAAGGGGCTTATTATTATTTTTTTTTTCTTGTTTTTTTTATGGGATATAAAGGGTGTTTAGGACCATACAAAAATAAGGGAAAATTAGAAAAACAACCTTAAAAAACAAACATTTAAGCAAAAAATTCAGAATGTAAATGTTTTATCTCAAATACTCATTAAAAAAATAATATTTTCATAGATCTCAAAACTTCAAAAAACCTTGAAAGCATAATTTTTTTAAAACGTTTAAATTCTGAATTTTTTTGCTAAAACATTTGTTTTTCTAAAGCGCCCCAAAAATAAGTTATACTTCAACCTCGACAGTTGTAAATTTCATCATTTATGGAGTTTTCTCTCGTCCTCAGATTTGAGAAGCTCTTCCAACACCTCATTATCTAAATACTCCAATTCAAGAACTTGATCTCCAATTCCATTGGGAGTAGAAGTGGCGGCGGTAGAAGTTGTAGGATGATTAGAAAGAGAAGATGACCACGCGGAAGAGGTCGAAGAGGCCTGAGAGGAAGAAGGAAAAGAGTCTAAGCTCATAGAAAGGTATTCATGGGGAAAATTGAGAACGGCTAGATGACCCCTCATGGAGAAAGCGGCACGATCATAGGCACGAGCAGCGTCCTCGGCCGTAGTGAAAGTGCCGAGCCACACACGCATACCTTGTCTCGTGGGATCACGGATTTCGGCAGCAAATTTGCCCCACGGCCGACGTCGCACTCCTCTAAAGCGAGGAACCTCTACCTGTACATCATACACCTTCTTTTGCTCTTCCATGGCTAATGTAATTAATGTTGAAGGAAAACTCGACATTGCCCTTCGATTTTAAAGGGAGCCGTTTGGTTTTAGGTCAGGTCTGACGGTAACAAAGCGTAGAGGTCTTATCTGACGGCGGGAGATTGTTGGAGCCAATTCCATTGTTAGTTTATGTTTCTTGTACTCTGAAGGCGGACGGTCATTAAAACGAAGTCGAGAAGGTTCCATCTGTTTGGAATTTCACACTTGAGTCTTTGGTCGTTTTCATTTACTAATGAGATACTGTCCTCACCGAAGCCACAGGGTGCCAACAGGGTGACTGAGTAAGCAAAATAAAAAGGTTTCTTTTTGCATATACCGGTCCTGAGATATGCCGATATTGCATCAAACCCCCTAAGTTATGGGCAATATTTTAAAAATACCATCATTCTAAAAGACCCTTTATTCATCAATATTTATAAGTCATGCTATTATAGTTTACCACCATTCTAAAACGCCCTTCGTTCTCCATTATTTACATGTCATGACATTATAGCTTTTTCACCATCCATTTAAAAGGAGTACCTTTAAATCCACCCACAAAATCTTTGAGTTCACCCATGCCGAAACACATCGAGTGCATTGAATCAGACGATGGAGATTGTTTATCATCTCAATATTTCATGAGATCAATCTTTAGATCATGGGTGCACCATCAGACGGTCGATTTTTTTATTTCATGTGATACACACTCATAAAAATGACCTTAAACTCAATTTTAAGCGTGCACGTGATGTTAAAGTCACTTTTCTGATATGTGTGTCATGTGAAATAAAAAATCGACCGTCTGAGGGTACACCCATGATCTAAAGATCGATCTCCTGAAAGATTGGGAGGATAAATGATCTCCATCTTTTGATTCAATTCAATTAACGTGTTTCAGCATGAGTGGACTCGAAGATTCTGTGGGTGGATTTAAAGGTACTCTTCTAAAAGGCCCTTCATTCACCCATCAGATTCAAGACCCCATTTGATGGGTGATTCCCCCATTAAAGCATGTCAACGTTTGGACGAATACTCAACTAATGGAGGATTTGTAGCAAACCATGCATTTATTTTTATAAAGAAAACCTTCAATCTACATGTTCTTAGATTAATAACCAAAATTTGGAATGATTTTTAATTTTGAGTCTCTAAAAGTTTTTGTAGGTTTTTTTTATTATTTTGGGATGGTTTTTAATTTTTGGTATCTAAAATTTTGGTGGGTTTATAGGGCACTTTAGAAAAACAACCTTCCTTGACAAACTTTTTATCTTATTATATCAAAACCCAAGTTTTTAGCTAAAAAGGTTTTCATAGCTATTTGAACTTCAGAGATTCGTGAAATGTAAATTACTCAACATGTGTGAGTGCTGGTTGCAGTGGTGAGAATACAAATTTGCCCTTCTTCTATGTAGAGGGTAAGGGTGTTTCGTCTTCTCCCATTACCCAACACATTTGGGTCTTCTCCAATTACAGAGTGGAAAGCATCGGCGATTCTCCGATCATCTCCGGGATCTTTCCGGTGATCGTTTTTGTTAATAGCGGCAGTTTTTGATTGTCACTAATAGTCTTATTTTTTATAGTGCAAATTCGATCTCATGAAGTCTGAATCTGTGTCCAGAGATCTCCTTTTATAAATCTATTGGACAAACAATCATATTTTAGACGGCTCAAATATTTCAGAGATCCCAATCGTTCCATCCAACAGTTATATGAAACATTTATATTTTTCAAATTTAAATTCGAAAAGTTACACACTTTTATAAGCGGTTATGAAACGGTTAGGTCCAATGATCAATATTTGATCAATTTGGTCAAAAAGTTAAACTTATGGTGAGCTCTTAAGGGGTCCTTGCAACGATGCCCACATGCAAAATATGTGTGCCTAAATGCCAATTGCCACGCACACGGTGAACACGACCCCTCACTGTTAAACACTCTTCTGTTTTTATTATCAAACAATAATAGAAAGTGAAAAATTTTATATATAGCATAAATCACTTTTGATATTTACTAATATAGGACTATTCATTTACATAAGTTAGTTTTATTTTCTTTGAAAATAATTAAAATATTTATTATATTCTAAAATAATAAATAAATATAACAGGTTCATAGTTTGACTTTGAGGAGGAAAAATAAGTAGGCGTTCTCCTCTCGTTTAGCTTAAATGAAATAAAAAAAGTAAGTGGTTGCCCTTTAGTACTTTTTAAATATAATGTTGGTGCTTTCACCAAGTAGGTGCTTCATTAAAGTGGTGGGTGCTAATAAAGGTAACCAATATAAGGGTAGCTCTACTGACACCTATTGATTTACAAAGTACACACCTATATAAAAATCATTGGCTCCTTTCGATCAAACGATGACATGGCCTTTCTTTCCAATCTTCCATACAATGGGTTCACCACAAGTGTACCAGTAGACGACCAATTTTTCATTCTACATAACACATCCTAAAAGTGACATGAAAATCAATTTTAAGCATGGTGTTTCACACATGATTTTAGATCACTTTTTGGCTGTGTTCCACGTGGAATTAAAAATTGGCTGCCTTGTCATTCATCATGGATCTTGAGATCATAGTGTGGAAGATTGGGATGAAATTTAAATGAACTCTATTCTCTGATTCAAAGCACTCAATGATTTTCATAGGGGTCGGGAATTAGTGTATAGAGCTACAAATATAATAAAAAGATCTACAACCTTAGGATGCTAGTCACATGACATCCCTTGATTAATTGTATCTTTTAACTTTTAATTTTTTTAAAAGTTGATTTAACTTTTAATTTTGAGTGCCATTTTTGCTACCGCAGATTTGGTCTCTGCAACTAATAATTGCATCTTTTAAAACATTGATGCTTTAATAAGATGATGGAGATCATTTTTGGTCTCAGACTTTCATAAAATGGTTCTTGCGACCATATTCACATATCAAATAGTCAGATGTCACTACAAAAAATAAGATTATTAGCGACAGTTTTTTATTAGTCTTGTCGCTACAAAAAACTGTCGTTACAAAAATAATAGCGGCAATTTTTTGTAGTGACAAGACTAATAGCGGCAGTTTTTTATGCTGCTAACAGTCTTATTTTTTGTAGTGTTCATTCCATGGGGCACACATCCCAAAAGTGACCATGATCATTGCATATGATGAGAAGACCTCTCAAGTCAGTTTTGGGGATTTGTTTCATGTAAAATCAACATTTGACAGTTTGATAGGTGGGCCCTGTTCTTGAGACATATTGTGTGAAAGATTGGGACAAAAAACAATCTCCACCGTTTGATTCAAAGCAGTCAACCAAGATTAGTTCCTCAGTTGCAAAAACTGTACCCTTTAATTTTTGAAAGTCATCAGGCAACGACTAGGACCATTCATTTTTTATTCATGTAAAATTATCCGAATAATGGTTCTTGACCGATATTTAATAGTGTTTAAATGATCTTATACAATTAAATTGTTCACTTTTAATCTCACACCAGCAAAGTGTGATTTATCATCATACCATTTTTTGATCGCTCACTTTGATCATATATTGATGGTGTAAGATTATTTAAACACTATTTTGATATTTAAATGATGGTCTGGAGAGTTGGGCCTGCGGATGTTCCCTTGATGTATGCGATAACTCATTAATCCGAGATTTCAAATCATGCTCGCAGGTGTGCTGAACAGGTTGGTTACACTCTAGAAACTCTTACATGCATTAATTAATAGATGACACCTCTCGTCTCGGCATACTTTTAGGTCATATGGTCACCTGGGGGCCATTTTAGGTTAATCTACTTTGCTCAGCTGTTAGACATAGTTTAAACGTAGTGGAAAAAAATAATCATCAATCAATTAGGAACATCCAATCTAAACATTTTAATATGACCCAACAACAAATTTGAACATTACTTTTATTAAAGAGCTTTGATCTAATGGTTATGATTTTTTAATGGTATCAAGCATGTCTTTAAATATCACCTTAGAAAAGACATCTTGGGTGATAATTTTCGTGTCTTAGTACCACTTCTCTCGTGGAGACTTAGACGCCAGAGAGAAACTTAGGTCTCGTTCGAGAGCCAGGAAAATGGGTTTCCTGAGCACTTTCTCAGCTTTTCTTGTGTTTGAGAGTTTTCTCGATTTGTGTGTTTTCCGAGAACTTTATGCTGAAAGCAATTGATGGTTTTCGGAGGAATTTGCTCAGAGTTTCTGAGTTGGGCTACTATAGTACGTGAGAAGTTGTCTCATTGAATCGGTTTTGATCACAGGCAATTTCTGATCCTGACCACAAGAATGCATATTTGAGAGATTTTGGGAGTTGTTTCAACTCCAAATCAGGTGGATTGACGAGTGAAGGCAGTAAAGGTGCCTTAGAAAGTGAGGGAAGAGGCAACACAGCAGGTTTCCAATGAGAATGCCTTGCTGGCCCCACTGAAGAATTCAAGGTTTTCACCTCTTCGGTCACATGTGTGGGGGACTCCCCTTCAACAGTCTCAGTCCAAATCTCCTCAAAAACATCATCATAATTCAGCAGCTTGGGCATGGTCTCCTCAACAAGCTCATCAAGTAATCCAATCATGAAACAGTCCTTACTCTCAAAGTGAGGTTGATTGGCTGTATTATAGATATTGAACTTGACTTTCATATTTCCAAAAGATACCTCCATCACTCCTGACCTGTACTGGATGTAGGCATTAGCAGTGGCCAAGAATGACCTGGCCAAAATCAGAGGGATAGAAGTAGTGCATTTATTAGGCTCTATATCCAAAACCAGAAAATCTGTTAGATAAAAAAATTTGTCAACCCCAACGAGTACATCCTCAATAATCCCCACAGGTCTCCTCTCAGATTTGTCAACCAGTTGTAGAATAATATGTGTGGGCGTTAATTCCCCCAAACCTAACTTCTCATATACAGAATATGGAAGTAAGTTAACACTGGCTGCCAGATCTAACAGTATTTTCTCAATGGTATGATCCCCAATAATGCAGGGAATTGTGGGAACTCCAGGATTTTGGAGTTTAGCTGGGGTTGCAATGGATAAAATTTGGTTTACTTTCTCAACGGAAAAGACTTTCTTGGATGGGTGAATCCTAGATTGTTTTTTATGGGTGCACAAATCCTTTAAAAATTTTGCATAGGCTGAAACTTGCTTTATGACATCAAGAAAAGGTAAATTAATCTTTACATGCTTAAAGGTGTCCATCATTTCCTACACTTTAGCATTCCCCTTATAAAAAAGGGAAGGTGCTTGAAGGGCATGAGGAAATGACAGATGAGAGACTGGTCTCTGATCTGCAACCTTAGCATTTTAATCATTTCTTTCTTTATTTTTATTTTTATTTTTATTTTTTTGTTGGGACTCATCAGCAACCCCTTTATTTTTCACATGTTGCTCCTGCTGCATACTGTCATGGATTGGTTTCTCTTGTCCTACACTCCTAGTGGTCTCAACATCAACTTTGTTATCCACTAACCTGCCACTTCTCAAAGCAGTGATGGCCTTAGCTTCTTTATGAGTTGAAGAAGACTCATCCACCATATACCCTTAGGATTGTTCATTGACTGACTTGGCAGTCTGCCCTCTTCTCTCCGAGTCAAAGTATTAGATAGCTGACCAAGATGGTCCTCTATCTTTTTAATACTTTGGCTATGAGAATTTACTGTTTGGGACAAGGAGCTTAAGTTCTGTAATGAGGACAGAACATGCTCCTCAAATGAACGTGCACTAGCAGGTGGTGGGGCTAGTGAATTTTGATAATTAGACTGTGCCATTGGCTGTTGATACTGAGGCCTTGGTAAAAAATTTTGTTGGTATGGTTGGGCAGGTCTGTAAGGCATTGCCTGCTTCTGCTGCTGGGTTTGAAAATTGTCTTCCCTCCACCTCAGATTGGGATAGTTTCTCCATGAATACCCAACAGCTTGCTGCTGTCCAAAAGACTGACCAACATTGGCATGGTCCATGATCAAATCAGGGTATTGACCAGCTGAAGGACAATCCGAAAGTGAGTGTGTGAGAGACTGGCATATCAAACATGCTTCTTCCACTTGTGTTGCCATTTTAGGCGGCATTACTTCCATCAACTTATCAAAATTTTGAGTCAGACTATTCACCTTTCTTTCCAGGTCATTGTACACATTGACCTCATACATCCTTCCCCTAGAAGTGCTCTCTTTTACCATTTTAGTAGGAGTCTTAATGTCTCTAGATAGTCTCCTGCTGTATGAAATTCTCACTGATAACATCAAAAAGTTCTTAAGCCTCATCAGCTGTCTTGTGGAGGTAAGTACCCCCACATGAGGCATCCACCATGTCCATGCTCTTGGAATCAACTCCTTGATAGAAGCTTTGGACAAGCTGCCACTCAAGAATTTGGTGGTGGGAACATTGCTTCAATAACTCCTTAAACCTTTCTCATGCTTGATGGAAATCCTCAGTTGGGAATTGAGCAAAGGAAATTATGTTCTTCCTCAACTGGCTAGTTCTAGATATAGGAGAAAATTTGACCAAAATTTGATATTGGAGATCATTCCAAGACCATATACTGTTAGCTGGGAGCATGGAGTGTCAAATTCTCTCAGACCAACAATATTGAATGTAGTGCATAAGGCAAGGAATTCATCAATATGCTTGTATAAATTTTCTTTACTGAGCCTATGGAAAGATGGTAGCATTTGAATGGTTAAGTAATTAATTTCATAGTTTCCTTGAACAGGAGGGAATTGAATACAGAAGGGGGATGAGTATGCCCCTGGTACATAGTATTCCTTAAATGTTCTTTGTTGCTCACTCATTTCAGCAATCTCACACTAGTCAGCAGGAATGTGTATTGGTTGTCTAAATCTAAGAATTCTCTCAACTTCAATATTTAAAGGCAAAATCTTAGGGTTAAGAGTCCTTCTTCCAAACATACAATGCACACACCAACAAATTACAACACAGACTACAACAAATAGACACAACAGATAAACTACTACTGTAGACTTAAAAACAAAATGAACAGAAATGAAAATGTAATTCAAAGAGTAAGGAATGTAAACTCAAACAAGGTTGGCTCCACCTACAAGCAAAATGCTCCTCTCCAGACTACAGTTCCAAATCTACAAAAAAAAATTAGAAGACTACAAAAGACTACAACAATTATTCAAACACAACACAGACAAATCACAAATCTATAACCTAAAGTAATAAAAATAAAAAAAACTTAGATCTACTAATTCTAGATCTACAGATCCCCGGTCGAGCCAAAAACTTAATGTTCACTTTGTGCTGACAAAATTTTATTATAAATATGGATGGTTAAAATACAACAGAAAATAAAAGGTGAATGAAGATAAATCAAAACACAAAGCACAACCTGCAAGATACTTGTCCTATTGTAGCAAGTTTTAAAAGTTAAAATTTGTCTCACAGAGAGTAGTGATCTAGAACCTAGTAGACCTCCAGATCTGCTACAGATTTGGCAATTCTAATCTAATCTAAGAAAACATAGAAAGAAAGAGAGTTTTTTGGGTGTCACAACTACACTAGATCTAAGTTAGAAAACAGAATTAAAAGATAGATCTGAAAGAGGATGAAGGTGCATGATAAAATAAAATATAAAACGGTGAGAAGTAGACAGCTAAGGGCTGATTTTTGTTGCAAAATAGATCAAGAAATGGATCAACAGCTATCCTTTACTTGGCTACAAACACAAGTGCAAGGTAGAGGAATTCAACCTAAGCCAAAGGTTTGAACTGATCTTAAGGCTATGATCTGTCTACTTAAATGGTCACAGAGCATCCTAGGGATTTCATTCAATCCAAAGGCTCTAATTGAAACAAGAAAACCATTGCAGCCACTATATTTGCAAGGCTACAAGCTTGTGCATCCATAGGATCAAACAATCCACACAGATCTAGTGAGAACCACTAGAAAGTACAGATTGAATAGAGATCTAAACTCAGCTGGTCACTGCTTCAAATAGTTTGCAATGACCTAGCTCATAAGGTTGCAATCTCTACACAACTCCAGATCTCTTCACTGAAAACAGATCTGGAAATTAGAGCAAGAGTCGGATCTGCTACAATATTTTACTTGGCTACAAGCTCAAGTGCAAATAGGAAGAATCTAATTTCACCCTCAATTCTGGATTAGTCTTAAGGTTATGATCTGTCCACTTGAAGGGTCACAAATCTTCCTGTAGATTTACTCCAGCCATGGGGATAAAGAATGAAATATGAAAATTACTATAGGCACTATGGATGCAGGGCTACAAGCTCAGGCATCCATAGGTGCATTAGATCTATAAAATTCTAAAGCAATTGAATAGAAGATTTACAGATCTAATGAAACTAGAAAAACAACTCTTCATTGACTAAAAACCTACTTACAATGAATCATCCTTAAGCCTACAGTCTGTGCATTAATTCGAGCGTCTTCACTATGAATTTACAGATCCATTTACAATTCGAATCAGCCTTTGGCTGCTACAAAGATCTATTCCAACAGGCTAGATTAGGAGAAAAAAAGGAAAAGAAAAGGGAAAAAGAAAACCTAAAACTAAGCTAAAATTGAGCCAAGGACTTAGCTTCCTCGCTGAAGAATTACAATCCAAAGGCCGCTATTTATAGCTTTGCATTGATCCATGTGATCTCTGTGTTGGCCAATTAGAGGGAAGAAGAATTCATTAGATTTATGTCAATCCACATGCTCTATACCTTGGCCAATTAGAAGAGAGTAGAATCCATTGAGGTTGCTTAATTACAGCCAAGAGTTGCTCCCATTCAGTTAGAAAATAGCTTGCACATGGGACTGGTTGTTTAAATTCCAAAGCTGCCCTTTAGGTCTACTGATAATTGTTGGAACTCGAAATAGCCCCCACAAGGTTGCTGATAGCAGCTGAGAATTGATAGAACCTGGGCCTTGAGCAATTGAAGAAATTATGAAGAAATCTCGGGAGGTTTGCTGAAGCACTCGAGAGGTTGGAGTGGATTTCTGAAGACACCTCGACAGGTTGGTGGCTTGTTGCAGCAGACCACTTCAAGAGGTTGAGATGTAGTTGCTGAGGAGTGAACTACTCGAGCAATTGCTGAGGACCTGAAGCAATTCGAGAGGATGGGGACTACAACTCGACAGGTTGGTGGCTAGAGCTTAAACTACTCGAGATGTTTGAAATGCAGCCTTGCTCGAGAGGTTTGAAGATGGCTTCAACAATCTGTTCGAGAGGTTTGTAGAACCATTTGACAGGTTACTCTCTTCAACAAGTGAACTATTCGTGAGGATCACTTTCAGCCATATTAAACCACTCGAGTGGTTCAGTTCAGCTACATACACACTCCTCGACAGGATGGACAACAACTGCATTTTATACTACTCAATAGATTGGGCTTCAACATCCATTCGATAGGTTCATAGAACCATTCGTGGGGTTCATTCCAGCAGCTAGCATTCTGGACAGGTTGGCCTCCAGCTGCTCGATAGGCTTTTGGTTCAGCTCAGCAGCTCGAGATGGTGTTCTGAAGTTGCAGGAGCTGCTCAAGATATATTGCTGCTGCAGCTACTTCAGATGGTGAACCAAATAGCTACTCTTGTGTGCAACTGAATGTTGGGCTGCTATACTTCTGCTTATTCGAGTGTAAGTTGCTGAAGTTGTTCTACTCAAGTTGCCCGCAGCTGAAGCACTTTTATTTGCTTGAGTGTGCAGCTATAATTCTTAAACCTTCTGATCTGCTTGAGTCCACACTGCTGAAATTGTTTGAATACTCAAGGCTTGCTCAAGTGGATGCAAACCTTGTTGAAGCTGGTATGCTCTTGAAGGCTTTTTGCTCTGCTTTTTGTCTCCAACAGTAGTAGCTCTCCTTCAAGCATGGGCTCCACTTGTCTCAGCTCTGATGAATGGTTCTAAGTCCTCTTGGCACTTATTACATGGATGGCTGCATATTATTGCTAGCTACAAAAACATAATTAAAGATCATTTATTAGACAGCTTTAGGCTCTAGTAAAGCCTAGGTTAGGAGGTGAAAAGTGGTAATATTCAGTGCTTATCACACCCCCAAACCTGATCTTCGCTAGACCTCGAGCAAAGGAAAAATTAAACTATTATTCTACAAAATTTAAATGTCACTTTCGTAGGGAGCACGGATGCATTTAACATATGTACCAAGCATTTTAAACTCCTAGGTGATCCATAGTGGAGAAGTGGAGTCTCCTGAGGGTTTTCAGTGAAGGTACCCGTAAACTTCTCAATAAAATAGTTAATATCAATGCAACATGTCAAAACAGAGTTCAAACAAATAAAATTCATTCCCCACCTTATTCAATTTTTTTAGAGGAGTCACAATAGTAAAACAACAGTTTAATACCGAAATTCTGTTGAAATTCCTTCACAATCAATCAGCTCATATTAAGGGTGTTGTGTGTGGAAATTAGTGCAAAGCTCACCATTAATTTGAAAATTCTGTTTGGATAATGCCCCCAACAAACTTAATTTCAGACCCAAGTCTCGTTAGGGCTGTCACTCAAAATAAAAATCGAAGGTATATCATTTCACTCAAGTTCAAGAGCAGTTACAGCCTTCAAATAGGACTGCAAGCATTAGTATAGGCAGTGCTACTAATTCCTGAAATCCTCTAGCTCTTTTTTATCATAGATTACACAGCTCCTCATTTTCACATGACAACTCAATCTATTTCAGATCAGTAAGGTCTTTTTATTGGATTGTAATGTGACTTATGGGGAGGTTTATTAAAGAATAAAGGGTAAAAAGGGATTCAAAATTGACAAAATTGAGAAATCGGCAATTAAATAATTTTAAAGAATATAAAACTTGCTTTTGATTTCTTTCTTAGTTTTATGAATTAATTTTTAGGCAATAGGTATTCTCATTTTTGTACGTAAATGAATAGTCTCATATTGGTAAAAGTAAACTGTGTCTAGGCTATATATAGAACCTTCCACCTTCTATTATTATTTGACAATAGGCAGCAAGACACGCACGCTGCAAAGCGTATGCATTATTCATGAGTCGGATCGAGCCTAATGAGAGTTGGTGTAGCTGAGTACTTGTAGCTAAACAAGGGCAATTTTGAAAACTTCAATGCACAGGAAACCCTGCACATGGGTATGAGCTAATTTTTGGCGGGAATGCAACTGAAGCACAACAGAAGGAGATCCATCTTTGCTCTCTGATTGGCTGCAATCCAAAGCACACGGATCACTGCAAATGTATAAATAGAACTCCTTTCTGTTGTTTTTCTTCAACAAGGAAAGTAGGAACAAAGGAATAGCCTGAGCTCTCCTTAACTCATTTAGATTTAGTTTTAAGTTTTATTTTTCCTTTTCTATTCTCCCTTCTCTCTCTAATCCAGCCTGTTGGATTAGATCTAAATAGCAGCTCAGATCTGATTTGTAATTGTAATTTCGGCATAAAGAAATGTGGATCGATCCACAGACTACGGATCTGGGAATAAGTTTATTGTAAGTTATTTTGTTTGAAGCAATAAATTATTGATTTTAAAGCTTAGTTAAATCTAAAGATCTTGTGGTCCCATTAGATTCTCGATCGGATTTGTGTAGAGTAGTTTGTTAATCAGCTCACCCACTTAACTAGTAGATCTCTTGATGACCATCTGATTTCCCTGGGTTTGATATGCCTGTGGGTGTCTGTGCCTGTGGTCTTGCATCCACAACATATGTAGTGATTATCTTGTTCTGATAGAAGCCATTAGAATGGAGAAAAACTATTGAATGATCTGTGACCATTTAAGTGGACATATCATAGCCATAAGATCAATCCAAACCAGAGATGGAGGAAATCTATTGGATGATCTGTGACCATTGAAGTGGACAGATCATAGCCTTAAGATGAATTCAAACCACCGGTCTAGATCGGATTCTTATACCTTGCATTTGTGCTTGTAGCCAAATGAAGGATGGCTGCATATCCTCAGATCTTGATCTGTTTTGCAATGAAAATCAGGCCCTAGCTGTCTATTTCTCCCCATTTTATATTTTATTTTACCATCCATCTTTCTTCATTTCTTAGTTTAGTTTTATTTCAGTTTTATAGAAATAGATCAGTGACACCCGAAAAGCTCTCTTTCTTCTTAGAATTACCAGATCTGTAGCCAGATCTGGAGGTCTATTATACACCTTTTAGGTTTAGATCACTATTCCCTGTGGGACAAACTCTTAATTATTAAAACCTGATACAAATGGACCATGTATCTTGCAGGTCTAGGATATTTTAGATGTGCTGAATCCATCCCCTGATTTACTTTGATTTTATTTTATCTTTGTCATTACACAATAATCAGCACACTAGAAATCCCCAATAAATTCTTGATGAGGAATATCCGCATGTACAAGATGAAGGAATTGCTAAAGGAGACGAAGGAGTTGCTGAAGAAGAAGAAAAAGGAGAACAACTATAAATTATTTTTTCACATTAACTATAAGAATTTCTTAATGGTGAACACTGACAAGGAAATCTCTATGTTTGTTTTTTTGGAAGATTCAACGTGGCACATATACTCACTGTCATCATTGTACAATTTCGGTATCGAATACTCCTCAAGGGTAGGTGGCACACATACGCACCGTGATCATTGACATAAGGGTGTGGAATTTGGAAATAACTAAATCCAATTTGACTTTTAAATCTAAACATTTAATGTAAATGGTGTTCTCAAATGAAGTTTCCTAGGCATAGTGACAAATTTTGCTGAAATTCGGCAAAATTTTGGCGAAACAGGGGGTCCAACGAAAATTTCGATAATTTCGGTATTTTCCAGCCAAATTTCAGTAAATTTTAGTATTTTTTTTTTTATGTTTATTATTTTTATATTTTATTTTATTTTATTATTATTATTTTTTTATATATGTTAGTAATTTAGTATATATTATAATAATTTAAAAAAAAATATTAAATATATTTTTAATCCTCAAAACTTTTCTAAATTTTTTTCGAAATGTATCGAAATTAATCCGAAATGTACCGAAAGGAATTTTGGGTCGATTAGGTTAATTATAAGCATCTCTTATTCTATTTAAATTCTACATTAAGAAACCTTATGAAATTTAACCTTTTAATTACTTTCATGGCAATTCTGATAATCCAAATAAAATATATATTGATAATCAAATACAGCCTTGGTCGGGTCGACTTCTGTACTTTTTGATGAACAACTCTTCCAAACTTTTAGGTTAACTTGTGGTTACGTTTTTTCTTGCACACAAGATTTATACAATTGCAAACAGGTCTTTATAAAAAAAAATTGATTGTCTGATAGGTGTGACATGGTCTTAAGATCTGTTGTGTGGAAAATCGGGGTAAAACACGATCTTCATCGTCTGATCCGACCCAATCAATGGGTTTTAAGGAGTCTCTTAGGTGCTTTCAGAGAACACATGAGTGCGTTTAGAGCTAACCAAATATGATATGATAACAATATAGATTGTAGAATGCAATTTTAGAATGGGTTTCTATATATTTATAAAGGGACCGACTATCCTGACCATCATTTAAACACGAAAATGGTGTTTAAATGACCTTACTCCATCAGTAGATTAAGTTGTAGGTGTGATATAGATCATGGATTGAAGTGCAATATGCCCAAAAATCTTGTTTTAGAGATTTAAACCATCCAATCCGTTAAATATAATATCAATCGTTGTTTTCAGGTTTAATGGATGATATTATAGTTCGTCAATCAGATGGTTTACATCTACTTGTGAGCATATTTCTTTGAGGTGAGACATATTCCAATGATTGATTGTCACTTGGGCAATTTAGATTAATTATAAATGTAAATGATAAATCACACTTGAATGTTGTGAAAAAAAAAAAAAAATTTAATAGTGTAAGATCATTAAACACCATTTAATGTTTATAAATGTAAGTTAGGAGCCGTTAACATTACCCTGCCAGCGTCCATGCTTCATGTTAGTGCATTATGTTCCGGTGGTTTGATGTAGATGTCTTATGGGGTGACAATGGATTGTTGGGTTCTCTGCATTTGGATCAGACGATGATGGCTATTGGGGGGATTAATTTGGGTCTCTCCTAGTTTTCTTTTGCTTTTTTTTTTTTCTTTTTAAATTATATTTTTTTGTCGTTAATATAGATTTCATTACATACGCGGCATATTTCAGCACTCGGGCAAGTTGTTGGTAGCGTCACGTGCATGACGCTGGCAGGGTAACGCCACTCTTATTGCCCGCTATGCTTCCATTTTTTTAACTATTATTTTAATTTAGACATCGTTAGCAGTTGTCATTTGAAGGTTAGGTTAGTAATGGACTTAAGGCGGATAGCCTAACTGTGGTCCAAAACGCTTACTTTTTATCCGAGAGGGTCCAACAATTCATTATTTATCAGATAGGGTCCAGAGTCTCAATACAACTAATCAGTCTCATAAAGAATAATCTGTCGATCACATTCTCGGGATCCAATCGGTCTCACTTAAAAATAATTGTGCAAATGCTTTTAGTGAAAGTATATTTTTGTCCATCACAAGTGAACAGAATGGACATGTGCATTTAAATATAAAAATTAAAATAGAAGTCTCGAACCCTAATATGTAATAAGAAAAAGCTTGGACTCTATCAGATAATTTTGTGAAAGTTGGTTTTGACATGTTATTAAATTCAAATTAAATTTTTTAACATGCGTTTAATTTTAATCGAGTGAAATGAGATCCATTGATTTTTTAACATGCGTTTAATTTTAACATGCGTTTAATTTTTTAACATGCGTTTAATTTTAACATGCGTTTAATTTTTTAACATGGGACTTAGATGAGATCCATTGAACGACCTCATATGAGATCAATCAGTCTGTTGTGTCTTTGATCGGTCATAAATGAGACCGATCAGTCCACTATGACACTGATTGGTCTCATATGAGACCCATATGGGTAGATCGGTCTCATAACTGATCGATCAATGTCCTGAGACCTAAGGACATTTTCGTTTAATTTTTTTGCTCAATTCAAATTTAAGCATATGCCAATTTTATGTTGAGTTTGATTACATGTCAAAATTTATGAAACCCCCATTAGATAAATACTGAAAAATAGTTACTTGGCTTAAATCTTGTTTGATAAATAATTAATTTTTTGAACCTGTCAAGTAAATAGAGTAAAGGCTGAGACCTTCTCACGGCTTGGTTTTTTTTGTAATAGTAGGCACAAACTTATTTTGAAGTTAAAGAGAACTTTGTAGACGGCTGGTACGGTCACATGGAGATTGTTGTGAGTTGTGGCGCACATTAAAAAAATGAAAATTTATATTTTCGGCCCTATAAATTTGCTTATTTGCAAAAATAGTCCTATAGTTTGAAATTGTGCAAAATAAGCTAGCTCCAAGCTAAGCCATTTCTACTTCAGCATCCACCTGTTTTTTCGTTATATATATATATATATATATATATATATATATATATATATATATATATATATATATATATTTTTTTTTTTTTTATTATCCAATTTTTCAGTTCCGACTATAGTAGCACTTGCTTATAATTGCGGGTCGTGGTACTCGATATTTTAAGCGTTATTTTGGACGCTATTTTACGATAACGGACGATATTTTATGATCGCGATCGCTAACATATGATAGACTTTAGGGTACGAAGAAAAAAAAGAGATTACTGTGTTTATTAGTTAGTGATCTGCCAAAAATATAAGAACATAAGACATAAATAAACAAAAAAAAAAAAAAAATTTAAAAACTCGCTAACATACCACTATCTTAAGATTGCGGTTACTTATAAATTTTTTTTTTTTTTTTTTTTATAAGATATCGGCCGATATTTTAAGATATCGCCCGCTATCCTAAGATAGCGGCCGATATTTAAAAAATAATAATAATAATAAAAAAAAATTTATAAGTATAGCGGCTACTAACATACCGCTAACTTAAAAAATAAAAAAAATAAATTTTTTTTTTTTTTTTTTTAAGTTAGCGGTATGTTAGCGACTACTATCTTAAGATAGCGGCCGCTAACTTATAATTTAAATTTTTTTTTAAGCCGCTAACTTATTAAAAAAAAAAAAAAAAAAAATTTTGAAGTTGGCGGTATGTTAGTGGCTAATTTAGAATTTTTTTTATTTTTTTTATTTTTAAGTTAGTGGTATGTTAGCGGCCACTATCTTAAGATAGCGACAACTAACTATAAAAAAAAAGAGAATAATTTATTATTATTATTATTATTATTATTTTTTAAGTTAGCGGTATGTTAGCGGCCGCTAACTTATTAAAATATATATATATATATATATATATATATATATATATATATATATATATATATATATATATTTTTTTTTTTTTTTTAAGATATCTAAAATATCGGTCAATAACTTATAATATCGACCGATAACTTATCATATCGGCTAATAACTTATAATATCGGCCGATATGATAAGTTATCGGTCGATATTTTAAAATATCGGTCAATATCTTAAATTTTTTATTTATTTTTTTTAATTTATTTATAAGATATCGGCCGATATGTTAAGATATCGCCCGCTATCTTAAAAAAATAAATAAATAAATAAAAATAAAAAAATAATTCGGCCGATATTTTAAGTTTTCGGCCGATAACTTAAAATATCGGCCGATATTATAAGATATCGGCCGATAACTTAAAATATCGGCCGATATTTTAAGTTATCGACCGATATCCTAAGATAGCGGCCGATATTAAAAAAAAAAAAAAAAAATTTGTTTCTTAAGTTAACGGTATGTTAGCGGCCACTATCTTAAGATAGCGGCCGTTAACTATAAAAAGAAAAAAAAGAATAAATTTTTTATTTTATTATTATTATTTTTTGTAAGATAAGGGTATGTTAGCTGCCGCTATTTTAAGATAGCAGCCGCTAACATACCACAGCGGCCGCTAATAAGCGTAGGGAAATATATATATATATATATAAATATAAGGGAAACGTGAAATCGGCTTGGCTTGGAACTGGCCTGTTATGCAAGGATTGAAACTATAAGGCCGTTTTTGCAAATACGCAAACTTATAAGATCGAAAGTGCAAATTTCCCTTAAAAAAAGTTTTTATGACAACAGGAAAGATGGGAGGGTCAATGAATTAATTAGTAGAGTAGAATGCTCCCATGTCAGGGCCGTCCCTGTACTAAGGCCAGCCAGCGGCTGCTTGAGCCCCAATTTTCATGGCCCCCAAATAAGATTTGCAATTAAAAAAATAGAGTTTAAATATGTATATATAAGACCCTAAAGGCCCCTGGGACCAGGTGTATCTCAAAAGGGAGCTTCCTTTACATTTCGGTTAATTATATTATGTTCATAGAGCCAACGAGATGAATGCTTTCAAATTAGCTGGGGACATTATCTCCTAAGCATTATCTTACTCCTCAAAATTCGTTCTATGAAATCTTGTGTGGGTATTATTATTATTTTTTTTTCTTCCTCTTTTTGCTGATGTTGCTGGCATTGGAGTTCTTTTTTGTTGTTATTATAATATATAAAACCCATTTGTACCCATATATATATATATATATATATATATATATATATATATATATATATAACCCATTTGTGATTCAAACCCATTTGTGCACTCCAAAAAATAAGATTATCAGCAGCATTTTTTGGTAGCCAAAAGCTGCCACTATTAATAAAAGGGCTATTAAGACTAACAGTGGCAAGAGTATTGGCGGCAATTTTTTTGTTAATAGCGTCAGTTAGGAAGCATTGCCAAACAACATCCTAAGAAATAGATGTGTGATGTGCTTTCAAGAGGAGGAATCTATTAATCATTTAATGCTTTATTGTTGGGTAGCTAGGCAACTTTGAAATGTAGCTCTACAAACTTTTAGAGTTTCTTGAAATTCCTTAATCTATGGAATTTGTATGGGTATTCGATTTATTCTAGTTAATCAAGCGATTATACAAAGATTACAACCAATCAATCCACAACACAAGATATACGTGGAAACCCAATCACTGGGAAAAATCACGGGACCTAAGTCTACACTACAAATCCACTATGAAATAATGATTACAAGAGTTTGAAAGTTACACCAACGTATGCTCATGCCCTAACACACTCCCTAGCAATCTAACTTCCCGTCACGGGTCGCCTCCATAGCTTTCCGATTTGGATGACGTTCTTTTCCGTTGATAAGCGCGCAACGATCCACCCTGAGATCCACAAGGCTACCAATCACACCCTAATCTCTAGGGATAAATACTCAACTCTCTTGAGTAAAACAAAATGAGTTTTTAAGGTGAAAGAGGGGGAAGAAGAACCTTTGATTTCAAAAACTATTTTAGCACAAAACCAACAAGGGTTTCAAAGGTTGAAAAAAATGGTTTTCTCAAGCAGGAAGAAGCTCTCTCTAGCTTGCTTGCTTTCTCCTTAGTTTCAAAGTGGTTTTATCAAAACCAAAAACCTAAAAAGCCAAAAGACTAAAAAGCCAAAAGACTAAAAAGCCCTTAGAAGAAGCCAAGAGATTACTTTTTGCAAAAAATGTAAAAACTATTTCGAGACTCCATAGCATACTGTGATAACCATGACAATGAAGTCATGTGGTCACAAAGACGTCAGGAAGAACCATTGTCGTGGAAAGAAGTTTCATTTAGCGAATTTTGTCGTGGGCACACCCACAGCTCGCTGTGAGACCAGACAACAGATTTTGTTAGCTTAAAAATAGGTCTTATGCTTTTGAAAGATAGATCAAAAGGGTAGTGATTGGTGATCTTGTAGGATCAAAGGCAGACCCTTCCATCTTGGCACACAACCTAACCTAGGGAGATCTACACAGGTTTTGGAGTAGAGTGAGACAATCAAAGACTTACAATCTCCCCCTTTGTCACATTCTACGACAAAAACTATGTTTACAATTTAAATAAAATTACAATCAATTAAGTCCCAAAAATCCTATACAAAGATCTCTATGAAATACAAAATAAGATTACATGGACTCAAGATTTCCCCGTAAGTCTATACCTATCCTAAGCCAAGATGGGCCTTCATCAAAAGCCCTGCAAAAATCAAACCACATACCAACATAGAATTGATACAGGAATATAGCAATCATTGAACAATAAACATTTCCCCTTTTTGTCGGAAGGGACAAAGGGAGTCAATAAGATCACAGTGAAGATAATTTTTTTACAACATCCACAAACCAAGATAATAATGGTCACCCACAATAAGTACCCATGACCACAACAGTATAAAACAGTCATACCACCAAAGTATACCCCAGATCACCACCACACACAAGAAAATATGGAGCCACAGACATACTAGTAAAATAGGATAATGTATCAAAAGCACCACAAAAAAAATAGCAAATACCACCAAAAGATATAGAAATACTTCCCTGTTCACGATTTCAGGCCACCCGCCGCCGCATCTCCCTCCCTCTTCAGCATAGTCCTCCTCTTCCTCATATGCTTTCCACTGTTCGAAGTCGTTGATCATCTGCTCCACGCGCGACTCCATGACAGCCACATCATTTTGAAGATTACGCAAGGAACGATCAACAACATCAAACCGACGCACCACAAGGTTTTGAAAATCCATATTTGATAGAGGACGATCACGAGCAGGTTGTGAAGTGGAAGCTGCTGGCGCAGAGGAGGAAGAAGGCGCAGACGCATTGTGTGTGCGCCACGTGCTCTCAGCCGTAGCAAGATTTGATGCCTGAAAATTTGTAGCCTGTAGCCTGAGAAGACCGTACCGAGTGAGCAGGCACCTCAAAGAACGTATCAAGAATTTTTGAAAGGATGATAGGGAAGGGAATGGTGAAATTTTCACAAGGAGACAAACAACGACTTCGAATAATTCGCCAAATGGCAGTAGGGCACATGGGGCGATCGGTATCGATCAACCACATCAAAAAAATCTCAGGGAGCCGAACCTCATTAAAGTTCCCAATCTTCGGCCAGAGTGTGCCGAAAACCAAAAAATGTAAGATATAGAACTGAAGTTTTAATGACCGAGCAAGGATGGGCGCTTTAGGATTCAAGCCAGGAAGGGTACACACATGATCAACCATAGTCAGCCAATCGAAATCAGGCAGATCATCGGGAGGAGTGGTGGAGTTACGAGGGTAGACAATCCCCGTCTGATTGAGTGGAAGTTGAAGAAGAGCAGAGATCGACGTCGGAGTCACTGTAACTTGAATGCCATTAACGTACGACATGAGGCGCTTCTTGTCAAGGGAAGAGATGCTTAACTCGGAATCGTAGTTGGCATAGAACATGAGGACTAACTCGGCATAAGCCGAACCCCGAATGGAGAACAAGGGCACCCATTTGTGAGCGAAAATTTTGCCAAGATATGTGTACTCGTTGAAGCAAGAGAGATCGAAATGGCGCTCCATGGCAAGAGCCCATGACTGCATTAATAGGAAGTTACCTTTCATAGCTTCAGAGATGAACGCGACCGAGGAGGATGCCTTCTTGGGTTTCTTGCGTGGAGCCATTAGAGCAAGGAAAGAAGAACAAGAAGGAAGAAGAGGGAAGAAAAAAAATTAAAGCAAACTGCCAGGACGCACAGCTTGCTGTGGGAAAACCCACAGCGCACTGTCATTAAGAGATAGTACGGTTCTCGTAGAGAGAACGCCTCGAGAACGAGTAACAATAAAGTAAGAACCTAACGTAGTGCGCTGTCAAGAGACCACAGCGTGCTGCTAGGTTGACAATAGCATGCCGCTTAGGGAGATGGAACGGTTCAGCAGAATACGAGGCAACCACATCGCGTTGTTAAAACAAGCACAGTGAGATGTGGCAGAGAGAAATTTAAACAATCCACAACATCAGCGAGCTGTGAGAAGCAAACAACTTGCTGTACGTCCACACAGAGAGGAGAGTCAACAATAACAGCACGTTATCATAGGAGTCACAGCGCGCTGTGGAACCAAACTGAGAGTAGCCTCAAAATGGTACAACAGGTCGCCATATAATATCAAGGCCCGCCAAAAATCTGAGAAGACCCTTTAAGTTTGACAATAAGATCGTGAATATGCCGACTACATTATTAGTTCAACAATCAGCCAATAAAAACTAAGTCACAAACGTCAGAGGATAATAGGAAAATAAAAAAATGATACTGGCAGAAAGGTAAAAATTCCCACCGACAGCATGCTGTGATAGAGAGCACAATGCGTTGTCATTTTTTTATTTTATTAAATTTTTTTTTTATTTTTTATAATCTCACAACTTCCAGGTACGAGAACGGCAATGGTGAAGATAAAATGAGAGCAACTAGGCCAAAAATAAATGAGACGCCCATCATGCGTCAAAAACACCTAACCAAGCAAAACAGATGAACCAATGTCACACTTAACAGAGTATAAAGTTAAGAAAATTAGCTAGAATTAAGGAATAAGAAGCATGACATGACGAGCGCTTCGCTCTACATTGCAAAGATAAAAGAAAAAATACACACAAGAGGTGACGTCTCGATCTGGAGCATTGCTCAGAGGTGGTTTAAAAAGGGCGCATTTTAATCAAGTCACACATGTTGCCATTGCCTCTCCTACAGACAGAACACTCTTGTAGGCGCAGTGCTTACGTGGGTAAGACGTTCGACAAGTCCGTCCAAGAGGCGTGCAGTGGGTAGCTCTCACAGTGTGGACACAAAACACTCATTTGATTTCATAGCATTTGCGACCTACAGTTCATAGAATTATTTCAGACGACATCCTCACGGACTCATGACACAAAGCTCACAAAAACAATCCTCCTTTATATATATATATATATATATCATCCAAACCAATGGAATCTATCTCACACGACATACGGAATGATACACCAACTTACACTAATTAGGTGAGTATTGTGATCACGACGTAGTAAGGAGAGCTTCACATAACCACATGAGATACTATAAGTCCAAGACGTCATATCAAGTGCAAGGACAAAGCAGCTTGCAATGTAGAGAGAAACAATCATTTCATACAACAAAAGAAGAATAGTAGCCGACAGTCACAAACAATAATCTAGTCACGAGTGAAATACCAAAAATACCAGACAAAATACCAAAAATACAGGATCTAAGATCATGGAAAGAACTCCTCAGCTGGTATGTCCGATTCCTCCTCAGGAATGTAATCGGAGTCCTCCAGATCCTCTGACCCAAGGTCAGTCTCAGCACCTGTGATGTATAGTCGAGGGTAAGCTAACAACCAAGCTCAATAGAGGAAACAGATCTATTTGCATTTCTTTATAAGTAAAGGTTTTCAAAAGACGGAATCGGATCAAATATGATTTTTTTCAATGATACTTTTCAAAGTAAATCTCCAGTTCTAATCCTAAGTCAAAACTGATAATATAATCTAAAGTGTTCAAAAATGTTCTGATTTAGTATGCTTCTTGTCTTAAATTTATAACTTAATTTTATCTCCCAAATTTCCTATAGCATGAGAGCAGACTACGTGACCGATGGGAAAACCCTACTGACCATCGTCGTTCATGAACCAATTTCGAAAGTGCAACAAGCCCCTACGCTATGAGGGAAACTTGCGCCAAAGTAATACCGTCAACACGGTTGGTAAAATCTAGGGCATCGTCCTTATGAACCCTAAATCAAATGCAAATGTTAACACATACCAAACTTGTTATTCATAAAATAATTCTAATTTTCTTCAAAGTCTGATTTTGATTCAAAGATTATCTGAGGTTCTGAGGTTCGAATTACAAGGTTCTTAATTATAACAAAGTTTCCAAATTTTCAGATTGGTGTCATATGTTCAGGGTTTCATTCATGCTGTGTGCAACAAAACTTCCAAATTTATCCTTCTTAATCGAAATAGTCAAACAAGCTATACTTATAATTTAATGCAAATTAGATACAAGGTTCCCCTACCTCAACAAGGGAGTTTCAAAAACATGCACAAGCAGTCCTCACCAAGGACTCCCAATAGTCAAAACCTACATATATTAACACTCTCAGTGTTAATATAAAACCCAAAAATCAAACCAAAAGCGTGTAGATAAAAATCCAACAAAGTTTTCAAATGCCAGAAATAGGACAGAATTCGATGGTCGAATTCAATTTCGTTGGTCGAATTCAATTTCGACCAACGAATTTCAAAACTGCACATCAATGACAAAAACCTGAAATTCGACACTCGAATTTCAATTCGATGGTCGATTTCCAAATTCGACCATCGAATTGGAAATCGGCCCTCGATTTCCAAAAATTGGCTTCAGGCACAAAAACACATTTCGACTGTCGATTTTTAAATCGATGGTCGAATTTCTCTGGTTCTGTGGCTGCTAACTTTTTCAAGTCCAGACTCTTTTTCTTCATTTTTCAACTACAACCTTCTTATCCAAAAATAAAACACCACACACCATTCTAAACATAAATTGAATTCAAAAGACAAAAGGATGTTTAAAGGCCTACCTCTTGTAGTTTTTAAGTCGTTGCCTCCGTTGTACCAAGGCACGCATCGGAACCAATCTTCAAAGTTCAACGACTTAAATCTTCAAAACAGGTCATCATTCTAATGAGGTTGTTACTGCCTCAGCCACAACAAATTCACTGAGAACTTCTAATTTCCCACATCTCTCTTCTCTTTCAATAGTTCAAACAGATCCAATTACAAGCTCAAGGTGAACTAGTGGTTGAGATGGGAAGAGGAGCTCTCAAGCTTCCTAGATCTGGGATCAAATGAGCCAAGGCTTAAGGGCTTAATTTCCAACGAGAGAGAGAAGTGAAACTTCTCTTTCACTCTCTCTTATAACCCAAAAGCCAAGTAAAATAATATCTAGATTTTATATATATGCAACTTATCCACTTAAGTTGAAAACATCTCCGGTGTTAAACACAAACACCAACCCTATTGTGTAAGTCATTGCTTACATGACTTACACACATCTTTTGACAATTTCCTTTTGCCACTATTCATATCATAACCTTAGCTCATCAAAAATCTAAAAATATTCCACAATACTTTTCGGACACGCTTACTGAGGTACACGAAAATAGGTCAAAAAAATTAGGGATATTATATCGTCTAACAATAACAACAAATTCATCAAAGGCTCCAGATTTCTCTCGCAAAAAGGCAATCCAGGAATACCGAGAGTAATCATCAACCATGACTAAGATGTATCTCTTTCCTCCAATGCGGCTAACTTTCATAGGTCCAACGAGATCAAAGTGAATCAGATCAAGCACACGGGAAGTAGCAGTACTAGAGAGTTTCTTATGAGGAGCTCGTGTTTGCTTGCCCAACTGATAGACATCACATACAGAGTCAGAAACTTTTCTTAGTTTGGGAAGACCATTGACAATTTCATTATTAGCAATTTTCATTAGGTCCTTGGTGTTCATGTGACCTAGTCGGCGGTGCCACAAGTCAAGTTCATCACTGGAGGCCATTAGACAAGAAGATTCAGATTGAACATGAAAAGTACTGTAATTATCGGAGGATCTGATCCACTCAGAAAGACACTAACTGTGACGACCCGACTTTTCCAATCCCTAAGGTATAGGAAAGGCCGGTTCATCAACTTATTGATTTCTCAATAAGCCGTAACAAACAGAAGCCGGCAACATAAACAAAGGTCTAAAGAACAGAGGCATCATATCATAATTCAAAAAGAACCAAAAGACTACAGATAGCAAAAGAATATATCACTGTGAGGAACCAAAAGGAACCACCGGTGATGGCCAATCCAATCACCTAAAATCGAGGTTCACGATAATGGTTCCTCTAGTGATATCAAAAGGACAAAATAATAGCCTAGGGCTCAATATTCCAAATTTAATATCCAGACGAAATACCAAAAAAAAAAAAATAAGGATCCAAAGATCAAGGGAAGAACTCCTCCGCTGGTATATCCAAATCCTCCTCTGGAATATAGTCGGAGTCCTCCGGATCCTCTGACCCAATGTCGGTCTCAGCACCTGTGACGTATAGTCGAGGGTGAGCTAACGACCAAGCTCAATAGAAGAAGCCGATCTATTTGCGCTTATTATAAGTCTGGTTTTCAAAAGAATCGGATCAAATATGATTTTTCAAAAGATGCTTTCAAATTTAAATCTCCGCCTAATCTGAGTCAAAACCGATAGTAAGTTCAAAGTGTTCAAAATGTTCGATTTAGCATGCTTATTGTCTTAAATTTATAACTTAATTTTATCTCACAAAATTCCTATAGCATGAGAGCGGACTAAGTGAGCGATGGGAAGACCCTCACCGACCATCGCTGGTTCATGAACCCATTTAAAATGCAACAAGCCCTACGCTATGAGGGAAACTTGCAAAGTTTCATCAACACGGTTGATGGAATCTAGGGCATCGTACTTATGAACCCTAAATCAAATGCAAATGCTAATATATATCAAAGCTTATTAATTATAACATATACTGAATTGTCAAAGTTCTGATTCGAAATTCTGATTCGAAAATTAACTGAGATTCTGATTCAAAAAGGTTTAGCTGAGGTTCTGATTCACAAAGATTCTTATTCCTAACAATATTTATAATTTTCGATGGTGTCGATATTCAAACTTTGTTTACACTATGTGCATGATTATTATCAAATTTGTGATTCTCAAGTAAATGGTCTATCATAGTTTGTGCTTATAATTTATGCAAATAAAATTAGGTTCCCCTACCTTAACCAAGCGGTTTCAAAAGCATGCAAAGCGGTCCTCTCCAAGGACTTCACAGACAAACCTACATATATTAACACCCTTAGTGTTAATATAAAGCTACAAAATTTAACCCGAAAGCTTGCAAGAAGAAAAATCCAACAAATTTTCGAACCAACCCAAAAGTAGGCGAATTGATGGTCGAATCCAAAATCGACCATCGAATTTCCAAATCCTGCATCAGGCCTAAAATCAGCAATTCGACAGTCGATTTTCAAATCGAAGTCAATTTCAACGATCGATTTTGAAATCGACGATTGAATTTCTGTGTTACGTGGTCATGCAATTTGACATGCCCGGATCTTTTTCCAATCCTTTTCACAGCTAATCCATCTTCTTTATTGACATATATTTTTAATTCTAACAATTCTCAACAGATTTTCATACAGAGGTTTTCAATACATACCTCTTTTTAGCTTTAAACGGTAGATCCCTTCGTACCGATTCATGCACCGGAACTAGTTTCTAAACCAAGGGTTCAATGGCATCAGCTCTGTTCATTGCAACCCTTCTTCTTTAGCACAGCTCTGTAGACACAGGGATGTCTTCTCCTCTATCCTTCCCTTTTAATAGCTCAAACTGATCCAAGGATCATCACCAATGTAATCAATGGTCAAGATGGAAGGAGGAGCTCTCTTTCTTCCTAGATCTGGAAATCCATGGGACCTTGAATGGTTTATTTCCTTAGGGCCTTTCCAACGAGAGAGAGAGAGAAACAAGCTTCTCTTGCACTCTCTTTTATAACCAATTTAAGCCAACAAAAAATCTAGATATTTTACCCTTTTAACTTATCTACTTAATTTGGGATTTATTCCATGCTAACCACTAACACATCCTTACTGTGTATGCCATTGCATACATGACTTGCACACCTCTCGAGACCAATTCCTTTGGCCATTAGTCTTACCATAGCCTTAGCTTATCAAAAGTCCAAAAATATTCTACAGTATTTTCCGGGCACGCTTACCGAGGTAAACGAAAATTTGCCGAAAATATCAGGGATATTACACTACCAGTGTCATCAATCACAGAACATCCAGATTTGGTAAAGGTGATGTTCATCCCTTCATCACACAATTGACTGATGCTTATCAAATTAGCCTTGAGTCCTTCAACATACAACACCTATGAGAGTTTAGGACATCCAGGAGCATCGACAACTCCTTTACCAATAATTTTTGAACTTTCACCATTTCCAAAAGTCATACAACCGAAATCATTACTTTTCTGAAGAGATGAGAAGTAAGATTTGTTTCCAGTCATGTGTTTAGAGCACCCACTGTCAAGAAACCACTTAGATGGTTTAAATGCTTGTAAAGCAGTGTGTGCAACCAAAACAGTTTCAGTATTCTTCTTCACCCATTTCCATTCCAAAAGATTTCCCAGAGCCCTCAGTCGATAGAAGACTATCTTATCATGCTTTTGGCGAAAAAGGTCCATTTTTCTAACATGACATGTGAAATTTATGTGTCCTTTTCTACCACAGTAGAAACAAATGAGACCTTTTTTGCCACTAGCACCACTAGATGATGAGGGGGTGGGTAACAGGGGAGGTAAGCTTGAAGAAGCTTCCCAGTTACTTTTTCGAGAGAGTTTGGGAACAAATTGCATTTTCCCTTTTCCCTTGCTCCCAATGACAGAATGATTTACTTCCTTAAAACCCAACCCGGTTTTATCATTCCATCTTTTACAAGAATCTCATGCCCTTTGAGTGTCAACCCTAGCACTTTGCAATTTAGTTAGGGTGACCTTTTCATTTGAAAGCTCTCTCTTGAGCCTTTCATTTTCAAAGAGGAGACTGTTGTATTTTGAAAAATATTCTCCTCCTTCAACAAGCAAAAATTCCACTTTGCTTTCCAAAAATTTTATGTCATCTTCAAGGGCAATAACATTTTTAGACAACAGACTACTCTCAACATTGTTAATAACATATGAGGATGAAAGAGATGCCTCATCTCTGATCAACTTCATCTTTTCTTTATTCAATTGAACACTGGCAAGATAAAGTTCATCGTAGACTTCAAATATGTTCACATCATCCTCATCCTCATCAAAACATTCATGAGAGCAAGCATGAGACTTTTCTTGAATGGAAGCAATAAAAGCCCAAAATTCATGTTGTGACACTTAAGACTCATCCGAGGAGCTCTCTTCACTAGTTTCATCTTCTTTTGCTGCGGCCATTGCTTTGGATTTCCCAAGATTTTTCTTCTTGTTGGGACAATTATAAGCAAA
This sequence comes from Chloranthus sessilifolius, assembly GCA_021018995.1. Lineage (NCBI taxonomy): Eukaryota > Viridiplantae > Streptophyta > Magnoliopsida > Chloranthales > Chloranthaceae > Chloranthus > Chloranthus sessilifolius. The sequence continues at coordinate 137,542,020 of CM037587.1, forward strand.
ATGCCCATAGCCGCGGCATTTGAAGCATTGAGTCTCCTCAGATGGTTCCTTAAGTGACTTTTTAACAGGAATCTTAGGTTTCTCATACGACTTCCCAGCACTATTCTTATTCTTGAAAATTTTCTTAAACTTTTTGGAAAATAATGCAAAGTCCTCATCATCATTACTTCCACACTCCTCATTATCAATTTTCCTTGAGGACCGGAAGGCAACTCCTTTCTGCTTCAGACTACCTTGAATCTCAGATTCATATGTTTGAAGAGATCCAACAAATTCATCTATATTGATCTTGTCAATGTTCTTGCTTTCAGAGATAGCCGTCACCTTAGGTCTAAACCTTTCTGGCAAGGATCTTAGAACCTTCATGACCACTTTGTTAGGTGGTATCTCCTCACCCAAGTAGAAAGATCCATTGACAATATCATTCAGTTTGGTGTAGAAGTCCGTAAACTTCTCATCATCCTCCATTCTAAGATTTTCAAATTGCGTAGTTAACATTTGCAACTTGTTAATCTTAACTTGTGGAGTCCCTTCCATTGTGGTCTCCAGTATCAACCTGACTTCTCTAGCCACCTCACAATTACAAACCTGTTTAAACTCAGAGGCCGTTACAGCTCCAAAAATAGCATACAAAGCTCTGGATTTATCATTTACAGCCTGTTTCTCTTCATTACTGTAACGGTGAGCGGGTTTGATAGAGATTTTATCAATGTCATCCAACTGGACCATTTCTTGAGGTGGAGTCCACCCAGTCTCAACTGCAGACCAAATCATAAAATCCATAGATCTGAGAAAGGCCCTCATCTTAGCCTTCCAATATGGATAATTATGACCATCAAACAACGGAGGTCGTGTCGTGAAAATTCCCTCCCTAGGTAAATCATAATTTCCCTAATACGCTATAGACGCTCGATTAAAAAAGAATCAACACAAGCGAACCGGCTCTGATACCAATTAAAATTCCTTAATCTATGGAATTTGTATGGGTATTTGATTTATTCTAGTTAATCTAGCGATTATACAAAGATCACAACCAATCAATCCACAACACAAGATATACGTGGAAACCCAATCACTGAGAAAAACCACGGGACCTAAGTCCACACCACAAATCCACTATGAAATAATGATTACAAGAGTTTGAAAGTTATACCAACATATGCTAATGCCCGAACACACTCCCTAGGAATCCAACTTCCCGTCACGGGTCGCCTCCATAGCTTTCCGATTTGGATGATGTTCTTTTCCGTTGATGAGCGCACAACGATCCACCCTGAGATCCACAAGGCTACCAGTCACACCCTAATCTCTAGGGATAAATACTCAACTCTCTTGAGTAAAACAAAATGAGTTTTTAAGGTGAAAGAGGGGGAAGAAGAACCTTTGATTTCAAAAACTATTTTAGCACAAAACCAACAAGGGTTTCAAAGGTTGAAAAAAATGACTTTCTCAAGGAGGAAGAAGCTCTCTCTAGCTTGCTTGCTTTCTCCTTAGTTTCAAAGTGGTTTTATCAAAACCAAAAAACTTAAAAAGGCAAAAGACTAAAAAGCCCTTAGAAGAAGCCAAGAGATTACTTTTTGCAAAAAATGTAAAAACTGTTTCGAGACTCCACAACACGCTGTGATAACCATGACAACGAGCTGTGGTCACAAAGACGCTATTCTACCATCACAAAGACGTCAGGAAGAACCACCGTCATTGTTACTAGTATACATGGAAAGAAGTTTCTCATTTGATGACAACATTGTGGCACACCCCAACACGTGAGACCGCATAACTAATTTTGTTAGCTTAAAAACAGATAGTCTTATGCTTTTGAAAGATAGATCAAAAGGGTAGTGATTGGTAATCTTGTAGGATCAAAGGCAGACCCTTCCATCTTGGCACACAACCTAACCTAGGGAGATCTACATAGGTTTTGGAGTAGAGTGAGACAATCAGGGACTTATATTTCTTGGGTGTTTTTTGAGCATTTTGCCGACCTACTAGCAAAATGTGGGATGGTTTTGAGTTGAAGGATCTAAAGGGTGAATATTGGAAATTGATGGACTTGGCGGTGATGTGATCTCTATGGTCAGAAAAGAACAGCAGGGTGTTTAACAAAAAAGGAAAACTGTCTTCATGATTATGAAGTCGGTAAGTGATTTGACTATTGATTGGATAAAGATTGGTGGTAAAGTTGGGGTAGTGTGGATTAGGACAACTTGCTCGATTAATCCTTTTTTCCTCTCACTTTAGGGAGGGAGCTTTTTGGTCTTCGGCATTTGATGACCCGAGGGTGAGGTTTTGTATGTGTAGAGTGGGATAGTATTTTCTTAAGTTCTGGTTCAGCTTCTTATTGTCTTTGTGTTTGTAGGTTTGTATATTTTGCATTTTTTTTATATTATCTTCTTTACCGATTAAAAAATAAAAAAACTAAAAGTGACTTCTCTTTTCCCCGACCTTTTAGCACACTAAGCCACCTAATTGTTTTGCCACTAGTTGAAGGTGATTGCGTGGAGCCTTATCATGCCTCTGGTTGTTTCCCTGTTGCAATATGGGGGAATTGAGGGGTCTAACCCTTCCTTCAATCAGGTTTTCGAGGTAGAATTCAGCGGTTAGTATGTACCTAGACTGGAGGCCATATCCATCGATATATGAAGGGCCAATATGTCCATATATATATATATATATATATATATATATATATATACTGGCGATGTTGTCCAACCATATTGCCTCGAAATGTCTCTCGTCAGATACATATTGGAATTTACCGATTTTGAAAATCATGTGAGTAGAGACGAACCCAACCCATTCAATGGTTGGGCTTAGATTCTTAACTTGAATATTTTACCCATTTATTTATGTGTTAGTCGGGCATAGATTGGCGGACAATTAGGAAATGGGGTCTTTCTAACGGATGGAGATCTGGACCCAACCCATTTCTTATTGGCTTGGGCGTAGGTCATGGTTTGAATCAAATCAAAGAACAAGTCGTAGACACTCGATTTTGATTAGGTCAAAGAACAAGTCGTAGACACTCGATTTTGATAGAGGATTAAGTATTAGATATAAATTACGCTGCTCCCAATTTTTTTTTTTATAAGTACAATTGAAATTTTATTGAAGAGATAAAAACTACAATCAGGAGCAAAGCAAAGCAACAATGCTCATAAGAAAAAGCAAAACAGAAAAGCTAGACAACAAGCGGAACCATTAATTGGGGAACGTCCTACCCCCACTCCCCTCCTTACATGCCCCACTCCCCTCCTTACATGGTTATGGAGGTGGAAACATTACTATAGGAACCCTCTTGCAGCCTGAAACCGATCCCTTGATGTTCCAATTGGGACCCTGTTATTATCAAAATTAATAACTGGTTGGATGGGTGAAAAAGCAAACTTCTATCAAAAAGCAAATTCAATCCGTCCATAGCGCAGTTCTCACTTACTATTTTTCTCTATTTAAGTGTCTGATCAAAGTTTGCACCAAAATAGATAGATTACAAAGAACCTTTCTCTGGGATGATCTTGGCGGCAAAAAGAAAATCCATTTAGTAGGGCGGGACAAAGTGGGCCAACCTAAGTGCCTTGAGGTCTTAGTATCTGGCCCATTGAGAACGTAATAAAGCTCTCCTAAGGAAATAGTGGTCGTGATTAGGTGACGGAAGCGACTTTGGTGGAAGGATATTGTCATCAATAAATATCGCGTGTGTAAAAAAGTTTGGAAAATCAGCAATATAAAATAGAGAAATTCTTCTTGGTGGTGAAAAAGTATACTGCTACTCATAAACGATTTTCTCCAAAATATCACCTTCGTTTACGATAATGGTGATTCCATTCTTTTCTGGTCCGATAGATGGCTAGTAGGAGACATGCCCTTCTAATATAAGTTCCCTCTATTGTTCAACATTGTCACTGATTTGGAGATTAAAATTTGCAACATCTACAGTTCCGGCGATCCCATCTCTTGGCATATTAATTTCAGGCGCTGACTCTCAGATGACGAAATTACCAAATATTCTAAGTTATCTGGAATTCTTGATAATACTTCTTCAAATCTCGGCAGTGAAGATCTTAGAATTTGGAATAGCAGCAACAAAAAAACTTTTTCGGTTAAATTGACATTTAGGTCCCTCGGTCCGATCGCAGGTAAAGTGGAGTGGGTTTACATTTGCGATTTTAGAATTCTCTCTAAAATCACATACTTTTTGTGGACCGTTAATTGCAACAAGCTCACTATAGTTCCTAATCTTATCAGAAGGGGCATACATATCGATCAAAAGTCTTCTTTTCTAACTCCGCCGAAGAAGATAACGATAATCTCTTTTGTACTTGCGACAAAATTTAACTCACTATGAAAATAAGGCTATTAGTGGTAGCCAAAAATCGTCTCTATTAATAAAAAAATTGCCGCTAATACCCCGATTTGTGCCAAAATGTGACTATATTTTGCACCTTAATTCTTACATTTGGTTATCCGATAAAAGCATCTGACGGATGTTATATAGTTTTAGTGATTTCAGGTGTTTCTGACCATTAGATCTTCAAAGAGTATAAAAGAGGATAATTAAAGGTTGTACAAGAACAGTGGACCAAGAAGTTTGCAAAAGCATCGAAATCCGTGAAAATAATTGATTGGCCCAGCATCCACCAGGAGAATAAAAATCTTACCCTTATGTGTCAATCGATTGAAAATCAAATCTCAATCGATTGACCAGAAAGACAGCTTTTTCCCTCTACTTCAAAATTTGAATTGAAATTCAAATAGGGTCGCCCAAAAGTAAATTTGAACTCAATCAATTGATAACGGACTTTCAATCGATTGAGCCTATTTTGGGAAGTTGTTTTGCTCGCTCCTTATAAAAATAGTGCTATAGCTTAGGTTAGGTTCTTCTTCTCTTGAAGATTGTACTTAGGTTTTCATAGTTTTTCTTTACAATTTTTTGAATGATAGTTTGTAATTAGGAACAAAGCATTCTAAGGAAAAATCTTTTGATAAATAAAAGTGTATGTTTAAATGATGGCTTCTGATTTATAATGGGCTTGTAGATCGAGGATGAGCGGCTAAACTCCCCTCGTTCAAGGAGAAAGCGACCCCTAGATAAGTAACTGATTCACTATTAATTCTACAATTTCTTAGCATTGTAATGGAATAATTCTGTTAAAAAGTGTGCCTAATTGAATATCATTGAATGCTCATTTATAGCCATTGATCTTGGTTATCGACAACCATAAAAGGGTCATTCTATCTAGATCTGTTCCTGCAGGCCGATCTAGGCTGCAAAGTGATTGATTCTTACTGCCGTGATTTAGAATTTTGAGATACGCTATGCCTTCAAATTGTTGATAGGGAAGTGTCCAACAAGGAGGAAATTGCGGCACACATTATCGAATTTTACAAGTCTGTTTACAAAGAAGATTGGCCTTCTAGACCAACCCTTGGAGTACCCTCTTTCCCTTCTCTGCCTGCTTGGGAATGAGACCTTTTGGAAAAACCTTTTGAGGAGACTGAGATTTTCTATGCCATATGCTCAGCCAAGGAGGGAAAATCGCTGGGACCTGATGGTTTCACGTCGGCCTTCTACAAGAAATTTTGGTTCATGCTTAAATCTGATATTATGAGTGTCTTCGAGGAGTTTCATCATTCTGGTCACATTAATAAATTTGTCAATCACACCTTCATAGCCTTAATTCCTAAGGAGGCTGCTCTTGAAGTCTCTGATTTTCGCCTTGATCAGTTTAATCAAGAGCTTATACAAATTGGTATCAAAGGTCCTCGCCAATCGCATAAAACCTATCCTCAAGGTGCTCATATCACCCAATCAAGGAGCTTTTGTTGAAAACCCCCAAATCTAAGACTTACTGGTCACGGCCCATGAGTGTATCCATGCTAGACATCTCAAGAAGAAATCCGGTCTGATATAAAAAATTGACCTTGAAAAGGCATTTGATAGAGCCAATTGGGGCTTCATCGATTACATGCTGAACCGTTTTGGCTTTGGTTCTAAATGGCGCACTTGGATGCATGGGTACATCTCCTCTCCTACCTTCTCTGTGCTATTTAATGGTAAAGTCATTGGTTACTTTAACAATAGCAGAGGTATTCGCCAGGGGACCTGCTGTTTCCATTTCTTTTCAATATTATTAGTGAAGGTCTTGGAGCGATGCTCACTAGTGCAGCTCGGAATGGTTTGTTTCACGGTTTCGAAACCTCAAGGGACAACGTTCATGTCTCGCATTTACAATTTGCGGACGATACACTTATTTTCTGTGGCGCAAACCTTGTGGAGCTAACAAATGTCATCAGGACTTTGCATTGTTTTGAGACCGTTTCCGGCATGAAGGTTAATCTCATAAAATGTAAACTGCATGGCATCAGAATTCAACAAGATGAACTCTCTTCTCTTGCTAAGGCGGTTGGTTTCGGATGGGAATCCCCACCCTCCTCTTATCTGGGCCTCCCCCTTTGTGTTGGGATGCCTCGTAAAGCTCAATGGGATCCAATTGTAGAAAATGCGATTAAAAAACTTGCATGCTGGAAAGCCAAGCTCCTATATATCCAATGCTAGTCGCTTAACCCTTTTAAAATCATCCCTATCCAATATACCCTTCTGTTTCCTCTCCACTTTCAAATGCCCAAAATCGGTGCTCAACCTTCTACTAAAATTCAGCGTGACTTTCTTTGGACTGGCTCTGCAGATAGTAGGAAATTCCATCTATTAAGCTGAGATATTTTCTATCGAAGTAAGAAGAACGACAGTTTAGGAATTAAAGATCTTGGCCTTATGAATGAGGCTCTTTTGGCGAAGTGGTGGTGGCGACTTCAACACGATGCTGGGAACTTATGGTGCGACACTGTTCTCTCAAAATACAAGCTCCCCTTCTGTGCCTAGGACATTCCTCCTTCTTGCTCATCCTCACACTCTGGCTGGTGGAAAAGTGTGTTACAAGTTCGAGGCTCATATAATCGTTTGATGACCTTTAAACTTGGAAATAGTAACAATATCTCTGTTTGGAATCACAATTGGATTTTCGATGGTCCTCTCTCTGAGAGATTCCCCCAGCTTTTTCTTCTTGCCTTTGCCAAGGAGGCCTCTATAGCTAATTACTATTCTTTTGGTGGATGGAACATTACCTTTTGACAAAAACTTAAGGGACTTGAAGAGGGACAACTAAATGACCTTTTCGCTATTATAGACCACGACTCTCCTGTTCCGAACAAACCTGATACCAAAATTTGCCCTTCTTCAAAGAATGGCAACTTTACTATTTTCGGATATTTCATCTTTTACTCCCAAAGGCCCTCCCCTTTACTACCTTGGACCAGCATGTGGAAACTTAAAATCCCCCACAAAGTGTTGTTCTTCTCTTGGTCCGCTGCTTGGGAATAGATCCTTACGGTGGATCAACTTCAATGCAGGGGAATCACAATTATTAACCATTGTTCAATGTGCAGAAGAAACACCGAATCGGTAAACCATCTTCTGATGCACTATTCGAAAAGCTCAAAAATTTTGTATGCGATATTAAAAAAATTTCATACGTCAAGTCACCTACCGAAAACTATTGGGCAGCTACTTGGCGAATGGGCTCCGGGGCACTTCTCCTCCATCGAAAATTTTTTGTGGAAAATTGTTCCTTTCGTTACCATTTGGGGCATTTGGAACGAAAGAAATAACAGGGTGTTTCAGAATTCCAGCAAAGGAGTTGATGGCACCAATTGATTTAGAGTGGAATAGTATTTTAGAGGAACTTTTGACATTGGACATTATTGGGGTCAAGCATCAAATTTGGAAGGAGTTGATGGCGAAGATGGTTGAGTGGCTCTCAGCTAAACCAGAGTATAAAGCTGAACAAATAGACCCATAAAAAATCATCAAATTGATTTTATGTCCAAATTGGCCCTTAAAAAATAATAGAAATTACATCAAAAGTATATGAAAAATAAGGTTTGAAGAATACATTTTAGAGGAACTTTTGACATTGGAGATTTTTGGGGTCATGCATCAAATTTGGAAGGAGTTGATGGCGAAGATGGTTGAGTGGCTCTCGGCTAAACCAGAGTATAAAGCTAAAAAAACAGACCCATCAAAAATCATCAAATTGATTTTATGTCCAAATTGGCCCTTAAAAAATAACAAAGATTACAATCTATTGATCGAATCATCCATATGTCATTTGAGAACCAAGACATGAAAATGCATTGCAAATCAAAGCGTCATATCTTATTGCTCGAAGGAGAACCAAGTGGATAGACATCAAATTTGAAATCTTTTTCCTGACTTCTTCCTCTAAATCTTTGATGATCTGAAGTTGGGCATGAATCACCATAAATAAAATGAAAAACAAAGTACTAATATTCTTCCCTCAAAAGCAGACGATGACTTGATTATCTGAATTTGGCTAGTGATGAACTCGAGTTTTTTTTTTCTCTTTTTGCTGCTTTGGTTGAAGATTATTAGTTGATAACAAAAATTTCCTTTACTAGTGGTGGTTGGGGATGAGACATAGAAATTCTGATATTAAACATTTTAGTATACTTATATATTACTCGAAGGTGCTAGATTTACTCATAGCTATATATGAAAATTAAGGAATCATCAATTCCGTAATATAAAAGCCTCATAGAGGAGTTGACTTTTATAGGACTGGATCTCCTCAAAGAAAGGCATCATCATCATCATGAGCATTAAATCTTATGAAGAAGAGACTATCAAAGACAATATTTGAGAGTGTCAAGAGTTGAATGATCAAAAGGGTAGTAATGGTATGATAATAATAAAAAGGGTGGAGTGGTGGAGGCATTAGGCATGGATTAGGACTTACGACTTAAGAGAGAGAAGTTTAACGGGGTCATATCCGGTGGGCAGAGAAGCCGCGTTTCCTCATCTTCATATAGATTTCCAATTACTGATGTATGAAAAAAAAAAGTAATAAAGACTACAAATCCAAGGAACCCATATATATTGCAACCAAAGGTATCGGTTCACACAAAGCTACCTTGAAAACAGAGTTGAGCGACATTATCATGGAGACCATATTCTTTGAACTCGATTGTCTCTCCCTACAGTAGACAAAGGCCATATTTAAATTAGAGTATTTTTTTAAAAAAACTCGGATAAAATACTCAGCCAAAATTTAGCTGAAATTTTTTGCCGCCCACAACATGAGTTGAAATATTAAAGAGACCGGCTAAAAAGGTGAAGTAGAGAGGAATAGTTTGTATTGCGTACAACTCTAAAACACCAAGAAAGGTGTTTGAATCACCTCTGTCATACACGTGTAAATATAATTGAAGGATCCTAAATATTCATTTGCTTAATAAAATCAGATGTTTGATTTTGATATATGATCTAGATGATGATTGATCGAAAGAGTGCCACGTGGGTCTATCTAAGCTCTTAGAGCGTCTACGTCCCAAACCCTTGAAAAAATGTTGATTTCTTCGGATCAGATGATGGAGATCTATTTTAACAAAGATCTTCCACAAAATAGATCTTGGTTTCATGGCGCATCAATCTGATAGTCGATATTTGATTTCTTGTATCACCGATACCCAAAATATGACTCTTCAATCATATAGCACACATCATGCTCAAATGTGACTTTAGGGCCATTTTTTGGGGAATGGGGACACATGGAATCACAAATTGACCGTCTGATAGGTATTACATGATCTTAAGATCCATTTTGTAGACGATCGGGGTGAAAAATACTCAACCTCATCTAATCCAAAGCAATCAACAGTCTTCAAGGAGTCTGGGACGTGGGCGCTTTCAGAGAACGCATGGACGTGAATAGAGGTACCCATAAACCACGACGCCAATAAATGTAACCCAACCATCTAAGGCACTTAATTTGAAGGCTATGATCTAATGATCATAAGTGAAAAGATTGGCACCGAGCATAATCTTTATCATATGACTCAATGCACTCCAAAGCCATTATCCAATTCAACAGTTGATTGTATCAAATCATATGATAGAGATTGAGTTTTGCACCACTCCTTATCTGTAGATGATGGCCTTTATATCAGACGGTTTAGATGCAACCTCACCTCATAATTGTACCATTTATTTGCACTATAAAATTGTAATCTCGCCCTATCTCCTCCGGCCAACATGCATTGACTGCTTTGAATATGACAAAGGAGATTGTTTTTTATCCCAATCTTCCACAAGATGCATCTTGAGATCATGCGTATATCATTAGACAGTTTTTTTATTTCATGTGGCACCAATTCCAAATATGTATTTGAGCATAATGCATGTCTCACAAGTTTAGAGTTACTGTTTGGGATTTGTACCACGTGGAATAAAAAACTATCTGAGTGTATGCCCATGATCTCATGACCCATCTTATAAAAAGTTGGGACAAAAAAAAATGGTGCCTTAGGAAAATAATTTTATACAATGTAGCCAAACAACTGAAAAAAATAAAATTAAACCATTGTAAAATTTTAAAAATAAAACTTTTCATGAGTTATTTTATTTACAAGCCCATATAAAGTAAAAAAAAAAATTTATTTCCATGAGCTTTGTCAAACAGGGCCTTAGTAAAGAAAATCCCATATAAAGAGGTTTTTTTTTTTTTTTGATGGGATACAAAGGGAGTTTAGGACCATACAAAAATAAGATATACTTCAACCTCGACAGTTGTAAATTTCGTCATTTATGGAGTTTTCTCTCGTCCTCAGATTTGAGAAGCTCTTCCAACACCTCATTATCTAAATACTCCAATTCAAGAACTTGATCTCCAATTCCATTGGTAGTAGAAGTGGCGGCGGTAGAAGTTGTAGGATGATTAGAAAGAGAAGATGACCACGCGGAAGAGGTCGAAGAGGCCTGAGAGGAAGAAGGAAAAGAGTCTAAGCTCATAGAAAGGTATTCATGGGGAAAATTGAGAACGGCTAGATGACCCCTCATGGAGAAAGCGGCACGATCATAGGCACGAGCAGCGTCCTCGGCCGTAGTGAAAGTGCCGAGCCACACACGCATACCTTGTCTCGTGGGATCACGGATTTCGGCAGCAAATTTGCCCCACGGCCGACGTCGCACTCCTCTAAAGCGAGGAACCTCTACCTGTACATCATACACCTTCTTTTGCTCTTCCATGGCTAATGTAATTAATGTTGAAGGAAAACTCGACATTGCCCTTCGATTTTAAAGGGAGCCGTTTGGTTTTAGGTCAGGTCTGACGGTAACAAAGCGTAGAGGTCTTATCTGACGGCGGGAGATTGTTGGAGCCAATTCCATTGTTAGTTTATGTTTCTTGTACTCTGAAGGCGGACAGTCATTAAAACGAAGTCGAGAAGGTTCCATCTGTTTGGAATTTCAGACTTGAGTCTTTGGTCGTTTTTATTTACTAATGAGATACTGTCCTCACCGAAGCCAACAGGGTGACTGAGTAAGCAAAATATAAAGGATACCTCTATTAGCACCCACTGTTTTAATTTTGGAATAAAAAACACACATTCCAATTATTTATACGACAGCACTATCATTTTCTCGTAGACTCTTCAAAAAAACAAAGAGAACTTCCAATTATTTATACGACAGCACTCACTTTTCTTCCTTCTTTATCTCCACTAACTCGAACAACTCCGGCTAGACTCATGCAAGTTCACCCAAAATCAATCCAAAATTCAGTTGCTACCCACCCGAAATCCTTTTGATACCTAACAAAAACTCTCTTGAAACTCACTTAAAATCCAACTGAAACCCGTCGAAAATCCATCCAAAACCCTCTTGGCTCTCACTTGAAACCCCCTTGAATCCATCTTGGAATGCATCGTAAATCCACCCGAAACCCTCCTAAATCTCACCTTAAACACCCTCTTGAAACCTCATTGTCATTGTCGACGCGACTTGCCGGAGGTCAAAACCATAAAGAAATTGTTCTTGTCGATGTTCGTGGATTTCAGGCGGGTATGAAGAAGGTTTTTGGTTTTGTTAGAAATATTACGATTAGAAATTCCGAAAATGATAAAATGTTCAAGAGAAATTGAACTCGAGTCATGTAGTCGCAATCTTTCAAACGTTATTCGCTCTCTATTCGAGTAAATCCTCAAGTTTACAAAATGGTTCCAACGATATGTTTCGAGGATACAATAAGCTTAATCTCTTGAATGCGTTCCGTTACTTTGCAACAGTAGAGAATCGCCCCAGAAAATTCGATCTGATGAAGTCTGAATTGTGTCCAGAGATCTCCTCTTATAGATATGTTGGACTAACAGTCATATTTTAGATGGCTCAGATTTTTCAGAGATCCCAACCGCTCCATCCAACGGCTATATGAAACATTGCTCTTTTTCAAATTTAAATTCTAAAAGTTGCACACATTTATAAGTGGTTATTAAACGACTAGGTCCAACGCTCACATTTGATCAATTCGGTCAAAAAATCAAACTTATGGTGGTCTCTTAAGGGGTCCTTCCAACGATATGCACGTGCAAAGTGTGTACACCTAAACGTCAATCGCCACGGATACACGCGTGCGTGAACACGACGGCTTGCCGCTAGGCACACTCTTCACTTTTTATTGTCAAACAATAATAGAAGATGAAAAGTTCTACATATAGTATAGTCCACTTTTGACGTTTACCGATATGAGACTATTCATTTGCATATAAAAAATGAGAACTTCTATTGCCTAAAAACTAACCTACAAAATTAAGAAATCAAAAAGAATATTTTCTTTAAAAATAGTTAAAATATTTATTATATTCTAAAATAATAAATAAATATGACAGGTTTACAGTTTCACTTTGAGGAAGAAAAAGAAGTGGGTGTTCTCTCATTTAGTGCAAAAGAAAAAAAAAAAAATTAATAAGTGGTTGCCCTTCAGTACTTTTTAAATATAATATTGGTGCTCTCAATGGGTAGGTGCTTTCATTAAAGTAGTGGGTGCTAGTAAAGGTAACCAATATAAAGGGTAATTCGATCTACTCGCACCCATGGATCAAAATTTCAGCCAATGACTGAAGTTATCGGCTGAAACGCATCGGTTTCGGTTCAAACCAAAGTGAAACCGAAAACTCAAATTATTAGCTCCAAATGTATGTAAATGAAGTTTTCAGCCGAAATTTCAAATTTTCGGTTCAAAATTTCAGTTTAGGTCCAGCCCGAAATTGAAACGAAATCCGAAATTTTTAGCTCGCACCTATTGATTTCCTAAGTACACACCTATGCAAAAACCATTGACTCCTTTCAATCAAACAATGCCATCGCCTTTCGTCCCAATCATTTAGACAATGGGTCACCATGGGTGTACCAGTATTCGACCAATTTTTTATTCAACATCACACACATCCCATAAAGTGACCTAAAAATCAATTTTGAGCATGGTGTTTGACACATGATTTTTAGATATTTTTTGGATGTGTTCCACGTGGAATTGAAAATTGGTTGCTTTGTCAAACACCATGATCTTAAGATCCATGGTGTGGAAAATTGGGATGAAAAATAAACTCCATTCTCTGAATCAAAGCACTCATTGGTTTTCTAGTGGGTCCCCTAAGTAATTTGGTAGGTGTGAAAAGAGCTACACATGTAATAAAAGATTTACAACCTTAGGATGCTAGCCACATCACATCCCCTGAATAATTGTAATTTTTAACTTTTAGCTTTGAGTGCAGGTTGACCGAAGATTCAGTCTCCGCAATAAATGATTTCACCTTTAGAATCATTGACTAACTTTAATAAGATGATGGAGATCATTTTTTTTGGTCTCAGACTTTTATAAAATAGATCTTGCGACCATGTCCACATATTAGATAGTTAGATATTTATTACATGTGGCACATATCCCCAAGGTGACTATGGTCATGGCTAGGAGTGTATTTGGTTCGGTTTGGTCGGTTTTGGATTAAAATCACAAACCAAATCGATCCTAATCGATTTTTAGATTTTCAAATCAAACCAAACCTTTCAACTCTTAAACCAAACCAATCCGATTCAATTCGGTTCGATTTGGTTTGGTCTGTTTCGGTTTTCCTATAAGTTCTACTTGCAGATCAAAATGTTTTCAACTTTTCAACTAATTTTCCTATAAGTTCTACTTTAACGCTTTAGGATTTAGGAATATGCTAAAGACAAGGGTAGAGTTTTATATAAAAATATATATTTTACTTAAATGCCCTTTAAAATTAATCAAAATTCTCACATATATATATATATATATATATTCGGTTCGGTTCGATTCGGTTTGGTTTCGGCTTGAGGAGGCTTGGAATTGAAACCAAACCAAACTTTTCGATTTTCCTTTTTTCCAAACCAAACCCAAAGATTACTTAAACCGAACCAAACCCAACGGTTCGATTCGATTTAGTGTCGGTTTAATCCAAAAATCTTTGACCCTAGTCATGGTATACTATGAGAACACCTCTCAAGTCAGTTTTGGGGATTTGTTCCATGTGAAATCAACATTTAACCATCTGATAGGTGGGCCCTGATCTTGAGGCATATTGTGTGAAAGATTGGGACAAAAAACAATCTTCATCATCTGATTCGAAGCAGTCAATAATATTAATGGTGGAACCATCAATTGCCAAGACCCGTTCCTTGGTTGCAAAAGCTGCACCTTTTAATTTTGGAAAGATATCTCTTCCCGTTTAAAGTCATCAGGCAACAACTAGGACCATCCATTTTTTATTCATATAAAATTAACGGGATAATGGTTCCCGACAATTTAATAGTGTTTAAATGATCTTATACAATTAATAGTGTTTAGATGATCTTATACAATTAAATTGTTCACTTTTACTCTCACACCAGCAAAGTGTGACTCGTCATTATACCATGTGCCGCACATATTTTACTAGTCTAAATAGTCCAACTGGAAATCTAACATTGGAACATGTCTTATCCCGAAGAAACATTATATAAATGAATGTGAGTCATCTGATTGATGAATTTTAATATTAGTCATTAAAATTAATAACAATGGTTGATAGGATAGTATAAGATTGTTTAAATTTCTCTTAAACATAATTTCTAAGCTTGTTACACTTTAATTTATGATCGCTCGCTCACTTTGACGGTACGTATCTATCGATAATTTAAAATTACTTTAGTGTTTAAATGACGGACTGAAGAGTCGGGCCCAAAATTATAACCTGCCACATTATGCAGATGTTCCTTGATGTTTGGAATAACTCATTAATACGAGATTTCAAACCATACACACAGGCGTGCTGAACAGGTTGGTTACAATCTAAAAAGTAGAAACTATTACATGCATTAATAGATGACACCTCTCGTCAGCATACTTTTAGCCATGGTCGCTTGGGGGCCATGTTTGGTCAACAACAAATTTAAACAATGCTGTTATTAAAAAGCTTTGATCCAATGGTTAAGATTTATTAATGGGTATCAAGCATGGCTTTAAATATCACTTGAGCGATAATTTTCGTGTCTCAGTACCACTTCTTTCCTGGAGACGCAGGAGAGAAATTTAGTTTGTTAAGAACGAATTGGTATATGATGGTCACTTTTGTGCACATGATAATAATTTCACTCACTGTAACGACCCCCGAATTTTTACACAAAAATTCGTGCCGTTAAAATTTGTGTCATAGGCATGCAATGGTTTAATTCAAATATGACGGTAAATTATTTGGGAAAGCACGAGTCCTTTTTTTTTTTTAAGAGATAGCAGCATATATAGATTATGTGCTAATAAAAAGTTAAAATATTGATATTTATTTTCGACTATGCCTAAATCAACTTACTATAAAATTTAAACTCATTTAATAAATCATTCAAATAAAGTTTTAGATATTTTAAATTAATCATGCACCTATAGGCATGTGGCCCAAGTGTCACTCATCAAAACATAAAGTGAAATTAAATAATAAAAGTATCATCTATTTACCGTCCCAAAAATATTCCCATGAAATTAAAGTAATTAACCTACGGATAAAACTCTTTTGATCGTTTTTTCCGGCGCTCAAAAACCTAATCGGCGGTGATGAATCAAAAATCGGAAAAGATAAACCAAAAATAGGCAACTCAAAACTTTTTCGACTCCGATTAGTTTTTTCAAGTGCTGGAAAAGAGCAACCACAAACTTATCGGTGCCGGAGACGATGAACGAAAACTTCATCGGCGCCGGAGAAGATGAACCGAAAATCGACCTCATATCTTAGAGAAGACAATGGTACTTTAGTCTTTTCAGATGTACAAAGCCTCACACATGAGAAACTTTTTGTATCTCACACCTCTTAGAACCTTAGATTTCCATGAAACCTTTTGCCTAAAACTTTTTTTTCCAGCATAATAGCCTAAAACGTTTACAAATGAGCATGTTTTTTCTAAAGTCCCCATTAAATAACATATGTGGAGGACCATTGATCAATGAAAATTGTCAAAGATCTAATTGTTTTCTTAAAGAAACAACTATAATGGTCTCTAATTGAGATGATCCGATTGAAGATTACATGTGTCAAACATCCAACTAATAATCTGTCCCTCAATTATCTATAAACTAAACATTCTCTCACTTTAAAAGGGCTGAAAATTCATGTTTTAAAGAGAAAAGCCCTTGGAATTTAAGTTTTTATTCCTTAATTTTTTGGTCACATTTTTTTTTTTTTTGGTAATTCAACTTGAGGTTATAGGGTCCCGTCCATACTATTGAAAGAATAATAAAAAAAGGGACAATTATATTCTAGTGTATGAAAAAAATAAATCGTCCCTTAGAAGAGATTTCAAAACATCCGAACAGTCTACGAGATCTGACCATGATCTGACTAGAGGCATATCTTTCCCAATTTTAACAAGGAAATCTGCTGGACGGTTAAGTCCCCGCCACGTGTACACCAGCGTTCATTCCTTAAACTTTGTCATTAATTCCCGAATGTGCAAAACCAAAAGCCGAACTCGGCATAGAATATCAACCAACTTGTTTATGCAATTAATTGCAATTAGAAAAATTAGCTAAGCTCTTCCGTGTAGCCAAATCTCTTCCAAATCCGCTCAGAATCAATCTTAAAATATATTAACACCATGTTCCAACACTTTGAAGTAAATCGAAGCATGGAGTAAAATTATGACATTTCTCTTCATTTTTCTCCTTTTTTATATTTTATATTTTTAGTTTTTCTCTTGCCCTTAGGAATATCTTTACTTTGTCAAAACTTCGATAATAGTGAGGTATAATTAGCTAGTGGCCCTTTAGCC